>CM050166.1:356608385-357208385 GCA_027410445.1 Discoglossus pictus | reverse complement strand
AAATATGTTTATCTTTAAGCAACTTTGATATTTTAAGATTAATACATCCCAGGTATGGATCTATTGATGGTCATTTTCATTTATATTTAGACGTATTATCTGTGACAAAATGTGTAAGACTTTGAAATTAGAATAATTTTAGAAAAATTATCACCAAGTTGAACAAAATGGACTTGCCACCGCATGTATCTTAAGGCATAACACCCTTTTACCAGTGACAATTGTTTAGGCTAGTAATGGACAATTATATATACAAAACATAGCGAAAACAGCACCAAATGATAACTAGTCTCACCCATGTAAAGACCAATAGGCATCTACTTGGTCATTATGAGGCAGCTTAGAAGTTAAAACATAACTTTTATTAGTTCATATATAAAATATGGCTTATACTTAGAAATCACTTAAAATACAACGCATAAGAAAACATTAAAATAATGTGTAGTCTTTTGTTCCCACCAGCTGAGGCTTTGTAGCTTTGGATCTCTGCATTGTGCTGCTACTGTCTGGAAGGTTAGCATAGAGCAAAGAGTTAAAAATGTACGTAAATATAGTTTTTCTATGGTTTAATACAGGGTGCTTATGTAAGCAGCTCTGGGGGTGTGGAAACCTTTTTTTTTTTTCTTTTCAATAAAATAAATCTGTGTGTTTATAGAATGACTCAATTTAATATGTGTTTCTGATATAAGCAGTATATATTCGATTAGAAAAATTCAAAACAGGGAAACTTACATATACTTTTAAGTGGATGCTGCATATATTAAAACATATAATAGTAACAAAAACAAATATAGGAAGACATTACATACTTGTGGCTCTTGTTTCAATTTCTTTTTCTTCTTCACTCTTATAGCTAAAATCAAAATGTCTGCCTTCTCTAAGGAATTTAAAATAACTTATAATAAGTACTCCAGGCCAGGGGTGCAATTTCTTAAGGTTAAAGAGGAACTGAACCTAAACAGCAACCTTAATAGATTATTGTTTATGGAAAACTGCATCAATATTCACCTTTTATTATTCTCTCCTAACATAGAAAATAGTATATGGAAATTTGGATGAAAAGTATATGTGAGGTTTTTTCCTTAGATCAGGAATCTAACCAACTGTGGTTACCTCTTGCCTTTGTTAGGTCAGTTATTGCTTCTATTTATAAGAGATAATAAGTACCTGTGGGGCCATAGTCTAAGTAACAAATCTGTGTAAAAAAGAAAACAATACATAATACAGCAGTGCAGATCAAAAACGTTAGTTCCAGAAAACATCACATTCGCTGGGAGATGTGTTGTATTTCTAGTGTGTAGAGGCTGCCATGTCAGCCTCTACACACTAGACAAATCTGAAATATTATGATTGTATCCAAACACTGCTTTTGTGCTCTTAACTTGCAATACTGTAATGATTGTTTTCTTAACCTACCCTGTTCCTTTGCTAAAATATCCAATCATTAGGATATATATGCTTAAAAGTTCAAAGTAGTGCATTTAAAAGGTAAGCTCATATGTTTGTTTGTTGGGCACAGACTAATACAAATAGTATGTAGATTAAAATAAATAAATGTTATTAACTTTTTAAATTGCCAGAAGGTATTTCCATCTTTATCTGGAGGCTGGACCATCCTAAAGTTTTTATGTAGGCTGGTCTATGATCATGTCATGCCCAGAAGGGCCCACCACTCTACTTTTGTGGTTAATCATAGTTTTCATATGTGTTTGTATTATACAGGGCAGCGTGTGTCACCTTAACAGGAATTATTGTATTATTGTGTGAATATATTTATGTAAAGGTGGTACCTATTCATGTTTGGTATTAAAATGCTGCATTTTTCTCTGGTATTTTTATAAAACAGGTTATATGGGGGCTTCCAGGAAAGGAGACTATGAATTGAGGGGCACCCAGGTGAGGGGTCCGTAGAGGCACAATAGTACAAGGGAAAACCTGAGGAGACATCTTGTCTACAAAAGGAGGAAAAAAAGGACATGGTTTGTCTGCATTAATTATGAAACTGCCTCTACAGAATAGGGATTAACTGTAGAAAGACAGAGGTACATGTTCAAGCTGGCATAGATTGATTTATTTGTCAATGATAAGTGTACATTAAGAAAAACTTTAGATGTTTTAACAAAGTTTTTAACAAATTAACTTTATCAGCTGTGTACATTATGGGCATAAAGTACTATTTATTTAAAAATCCTTATTTTATTAGGCATTATTTGTGCATAACGGATGCCATGTTTGTATCTTCTACACTTCATGCTGGTTTGAAGATTTAGGGGGCGTATTCTAATTTAAGTGTGAAAGGACAGTTAGTGATGGAGATTTGTTTGTTGATTGGTGCATTTGATTAGGATTTCTGCACAGGACACCTTAACCCTCTCTCAGTAGAAGCAGCTTGCCCTGCTCTGTAATCATCCATTGTGCCTTGAAAAGGAAGTGTTACTGTCATGGCTGCTTCCATACTTTAACTAAACTAACTAGTCTGCCAAAATTACATTTTCTCTAAAAAAATAATTTTATGCCCATAATTTACAAAGTTGCTAAAATTGTAAGATTGATGCCTACTTCACAAACGTGATTTTTTTGTTGTTGATTGCAGTGATCCCTTTAGTGTGCAACTGACCATTCAGTAGAAGGGTACCTGGGAGTTTAGGAGGAGCTGAGTGATTATACAATAAAATAGAGTCTAATAGATGGTCAGCAAGGAGGTATACATTTGTATTATCTTGTGTGTTTCCAGAATTGTCCTCTTCAGGATTCTATTTTTGTCTCCCTCTTTAATTACCTCCACCCACTTCCCATCTACAGTATCTCTTCCATGCCGCTCCTACCGTTTGGAAGCCCCTACCTTGCAGACAAAATGCCCATACCCATGATGTCCAGACCTAGGGCAGCAAATTTTTAGGGGCAGCAGACTGCAGTGCAGTACATTAAAACATGTTTGTATATGCATAGTATATGCAGTAAATTCTGTAAGTGTATTCTCTGTATATTGTTGTTGTTTAGTCATTTAGTCATATCTGACTCTCTGTGACCTTATGGACAACAGCATCCAAGGCACATCTCTCATTATGTCTCTGGTGTTGCGTATACATAAGATTATCTTGGTCATGATACTGGAGTGGGTTGTCAGTTCCTTCTCCAGTGGATCACAATTTGTCTGACTTCTCTGCCATGACCTGCCCATCTAGGGTCACCCTACATGGTATAACTCACAGCTTCATTGAGGTACACAGCTTCATTGAGGTACAAGGGTACATATACACACATACACCTATGATTTCATAATTAGACAGGGGATAGGATTAGAGGATTAGCTGCATGTGGGGCACAGAAATCTGATTGGCTTAGAGCAGGATAAAACTTAAATACGCCAAGTTCCCTACAACTTACACACCTGCTGGTTCATTCTTCACCATAACACACAGCTGCCTTCTTCAACCTACTACTGGTACTCATCCCCCTTCTCCTTCCTTGTCACTTGTATAATCGACTACTGTAGAACACAAGTTCTCAGAAACAGGGACTTCTTCTTTTGTTTGAACATTTGTTGTACTGTTATGTGTCACATACCCTCTGTTTTTTTTCCCTTGTATAAAATACTTATGTATAATGATATTATCATATGTAAAATTTGAATACTTATGCTCCTAGGATAATTTAGAAACTGAGAGGATCTCTGTGAACTTTCCAATTATGATGTCTTATTTCTCTGAGTTTTCAGTAGGAGCCAAACATAATATAAAATGTCACTGTACATAAACCCCTTACAATATCAAGGTACAATGATTTTCTCAACTTTTTTGAGATTTCAACACATTCTATTTCTGAATACCAATTTATAAACGTAACAACATGGAAACATCAAGTAAACACATTATAAATAATTCAGTGCTTTGGGCACATTGTCAGTAGTGTATCCAAACATTGTGACTCTTGTCAGAATTAATCAAACGCCACAACATATATACACACATAGCTACTTCCTGTAACGATGTGACAGGCGCAGAACAAAACAGCAAGAGTGCGATAGTGATTGAAAGAACAGCAAATCTTTGTTAAGACTAGGACACATTTAACATTCTTTTTCTTTTAGTATTAATGTGTAGAAAGCAGACTGATCCATAACAATTTTCATACACTATAGATGGAGAAATGTATTTGTATGTGTGCTGGTACAGTTCATAACAATGCTAGATATTAATATTAAAAATGTATATATATTTATATATATATATATATATATATATATATATATTGACAAAAACTGTAGTGAAGTTTAGTTAAGGTTGCAGAGTAGGATTGGGCAACTTAAGGCTGGAAAACGTAAAAAAAAAATGAAAGTTAAGGCAGCACGCAACCTTACAATCCCTCTCTCCTCCTGCAAAGAGTTGTGTGATGTTACATTGCATATAATATAAATAATGAAATCACTCATGATATTACTGATGACATCACACTAGAACAACTATGTTGTGGCTTTATGGTAACATTATTCTTACAAATTATTTTTAATTTATGAGACACAACATAATGAAAACACTGATATTTGAAACTAGAGATAATATACATGACTGAAAATACATTTTAAAAATAAAGTCAGTCATTAAAATGTATCATCTGTATCAAACTGTGACGTATACATTAATTTAAAGCCTATTTAATAAAAAACATATAATGCTCAACTCATAAGTTGCCCATATCCAAGAATAAAATGTTGAAAGAATTTTCAGATGTATCTCATAAAATATAGAAAAATAAACCTACTGTTAACTTCTAACTATGGAGTAGTGGTTCAAAACCATCTCTTCAAGGCCTCCAAACTCAACATGAGTGATGATTTACAATGTGTAAATACAAATGAGACTAATATAGGTTGCACATCCTGTTGAATATTGTCTCACTTAGTAAAATTGTGCTAAACCTACATTTTGTCCTGTCTGGTGGGCTTTGAGAAGAGGTTTTGGAACCACCAACACAGAGAATGAACTAAATGTATATACCATATGAAGCACGATTTTACATCTATATTACATTTTTTATGAAAAGATATTAAGTGTAAAGTTTAGAAGTGTGCAACAATTAAACAATATAACTGTAACTTATTGGTTTTATACCAGCAGGTATATAAAAATACATTTTTTAACAATTAACTAAGACAACTTTAAGATAAAAATGTTTAGCTACGGTATATATTATTTAAAAAAGGGGTGGCCAAGGGTGGTCTTGGTTGGCGGCACACAAGCCTGTATTTGAGGATTTCCTTTCTGTGGACAAATGAGTCAATCAGCATGACTGAAGAAGCAATAGTCTCATCTGAGTACAGAACAACAAATTTGAGATGCTCAATCTGGGAACGAACAATACCTAAGTAGGTTTGCTCTATAGGTCTGGTTACCTACTCAGAGAGCAACATCTTTTAGCTCACTTGTGCCCTTCACAGGGAAAAATATCCTGTAGTATATCAGTCTGGTCCCACTCACTAGAATGATCCAGCCCCGAAACACCCAGCAATTCTCCCTGAACAGGAGAAACAGCAAACCCCAAACGTACATTTCAGCCTCTCATGGGCCTCATCAGTGAGGTGCAGCTGTACTCCAGTAAGAAAAACCCCAAGGGTCATTTGCACACACAACAACAAATTAGAGCTGCTCAATTGAAGAATGAACATTACCTAAGTTGATTTGTTCTCTAGGTCTGGTTACCTACTCAGAGAGTAAACTCTTAGCTCCTTGTGCCCTTCAAATGGAGAAATATCCTGTAGTATCTCAGTCTGGTCTCAGAAGAGTGAACCAGCACCGAAATACCAGGCAATTCTCCCTGAACAGGAGAAACAGCAAACCCCAGACGTACGTTTCAGCTTCTCTTGAGTCTTGTCAGTGAGGTGCAGCTGTACTCCATACGGCACAGTGAGCAAGGAGTCCACATGGGTGATAAAAACTCATAAGGGTTATTTGCATACACAACAACAAACAATTTATCTCAATGTAAAATTATTAATGCATTAAGTGACGTCATAGGGGGTCTGCTATAATGTCATCAATATTATAATGGATGATGTCAATTTTCATATTATATTTGATGTCTATATTTATATCATATGTGATGACATGAATGATGTCACCTAATAACATAAATGATATCATGAATGATGCAATCATAAAAATCTTTGCCCCATCCTGCGATACAACCTTAGCTATACTAAAATGTAATTTTTGACAATAAATTTACAGTGTTTTTCTCAGTTTCATTATAGTTCATTATTGTTTAGTTAACAAACTTTATTCTCCTTTTTTGTAGTATAAAAAAATGGCACAACTAATTTTTATCAATATATTATTATATTAGTTGAAGTTGAATGAAAAACAGCTTTTACCTTTCCTAAATAACTGACACATCAACCTACATCAACAAGCCATTGCCTTTTAAGATCCTATAAGTTCGTTAAAGAACCATAGAAAGCTCCATGTATGAACAGCATTGTTTTTGTTCTTTTTAACACAAATAAAAGTTATTTATGAATAGTAAGTATGGCTGGCTATCAAATATAGGAAAATCACATGTGGGATTAATTAAACAAAATCTCTCAAACTGTTGTTTTTGATGAAAAAAGACTTGCAAATTGAACAAGGGAGTTTTCTGCAAGTTATCATTCAGCAGAACAGCAGATATTTTTCCTGTTTGCACTGGGACAATTATAAAAACAGCCATCCACCTCATCATCTTTACCATCATCCAAACCTCCCGCTGGCAGATGTGAGCCTTTACTATTATCCTTATACCATACTACCCCCTCTTTTTATACCAGGATAAAAATAAAGACAAAGACTGAACCTGGTTTCCCTCCTTATATTGTCTAATGATTTAATCGCCAAAACAATTTCCTAGGTCAACACTTCACTGTTACAGAATTCGTGCTGGGCTTCAGCAAGTTTAGAGATGTCCTATGCACCACCTACCCACACCATCATCAGGATATGGACCATTATATGTATCTTATATTTGATTTGGCCTACCCTTATGGCGAGTATGTGTATTATGATTACCACGACCACTTCTCTGCCAAAGCGCTGCAGCCCTCAGACAATTTAATTATAACGAAAATGTGTCCACCCTCAACAACAATCTTATTTGCAGACATTTTGCTGGCATAAAATTATCCGTGTGCCAGCACTGTCAATCACCATTTCATATCTCCAACTTTCCCAACTTCACTCCTCAGGCCTTACCAACTAATCCTATCCCCACTGTTTCTCTCCTTGATACATCTATGTCTGCTCGCCCCAGCAAGATTCGTCTTGGCAGATAGTTGCTTCATCTTGGGGCAAAGGCAATAAGTAATAACTTCAGCTCTAAAGGATACAATTTTGGAGACTTACCCTTATTGCACATATGTGTGCTATGCTGCAAGGCCCACTCAAAGACCATTTGCCCTACAATAATGCACCCAAACTGCCAACTAGCCATTAATCTTCCAAGACTCTGAGCTTATTTGGCTTCCCATGTCACAACACTTTGTTTAATTTCTCACCAGCGAGTTCAAAGAAGAATTTCACATTGCAGTATCAACATTGCCTCAGGTTTCTTTCACTAGTGATAATATACTCACTGCTATGAAGGAACCTGAGGTAGTGAACAAAAACTCCTTGCATCAGAAGGCTACTTATTGGGACCATTTTCATCACCTCTGTTTCCCATCTGGAGAATAAATCCAATTGGTATTGCTACCAGAAATATTCTCTAAAGAAACATCTCATCATAGCTTTAATTAATTCTGTCTACTGAATACTCACTTCAGTACGCAAGGGTTGATGACACCACATTTGCCATTCTCCAACTAGGGACTTTTTTTTGGATGAGCTGCTCTCTCACCAGTCTGATGAGCTCAGCATACCCTACGCATTTGATAAAAATGAAGGTTTAAACATAATAATTGAGTTGGCCAGAATTGAGTCAAGATTACCCGCAAACAAGCTAGTACTCTTTGAGAATACATCAGATCCATCACATACTCCAACACCATTACCCGCAAGGGACTCCAGATATTGCTTGGGCATCTTATTTATGCCACAAAAATTCTTCCTCAAAGCCAATCCTTTGTCAGAAATCTTCTAACCAATCTGACAAATTGATCCCACCAGAGATCTACCAACACTCTCAGTGAACAGTCAGTCCACGACTTATCACTTCGGACCACATTCCTCAGTAATTGGAATGGTAGATCTTTTTCTTGTAGCCAATCCTTTGGCAACCTCTCCTTGTTTACTCATTTATACATAAAATACTAATTACAGAGCATTATATTTGGGTAAAATCATCGCAGCAAGATGGCCTTCAAACATAGGCATTAATACCACTCCATTGCATGTCATCCCAGCTACAAAGGCAGCCCAACTTTGAGTTTTGAGAAGAAGTAATCTTCCTATCCACCTCATCACTTTTAGTCAAGTCACCCATGATATCATCATCATGTTCAAATAAGCTGATCACTATGTCCCTCCTCAGAGAGTTCAATCTCCATTCCCTCCCACTCAACTTTTACCTTCTACCAAGAATGCATCCCTCACTCTCCTTGTTTTTCTCCCCAGGACATCACATTGGTTGCACCAGGATTCACAGTCATCCAAACTCCGCTCATCCTCTCATCAACTCCAGCCAAAAAGCCACTTCTTCTCCAGCCCCAACAAACAATATGTGATGGACTAGCTGCTAATTAAAAACAAACATATTACAGAGCCTGGTTATTGTTCTCAGCCTCCCAGCTAACCATCATATTATGCCCCCTATTCCTTTACCTTTTCTGGCATTTGCCTGTCATTCCAAACTATTGCTTCAAACAAACACTATCAAAACTTATTTGACAGGCATACAATTCCACCTTACACAATCTCAATTCATCAAAGAGTCATTCCTAGTTCCTCCATCCACTTAACCATTTCTTAAAGACTTGGAATACAATTCAAAAACTCTCAGATCATCCTTACTTCCCATATCAAGTCAAATGTTCAGACAAATTATAGCGTTCCTCTCTGGCAACTCTTTTAGTGCTAAAATATGACTCAATATCATGCCACCACTAAACTTGCATTTTTTTTTTCCAATCAGTTTTATTAATCAGTAAAGATGTCAACATACAGATGATGCGGCAATATACAATAAAGTCGCCAGTGAAATACAAAAACAAAAGAAATTGTATCATTCAGTAACAAGGTTCACCTGCATAGGGGTCATGTAAAGATTGATAGTATATATTTCACAATGGTTACCCCATCTAGATAAACATGTTCTATTAGATGAGCATCATTTTGTTCGGCATCCTCACTAAAATATTTCCTTTTTTAGGATATAGTATATAGGATAAAAAACAATAATGGAGATTAATAAACATATATATTAAAGATAATAACATATATATTAAAGAAAAATAAAATAAAAAAGGGGAAAAAATTGAATAGAATAAAGAAAACAAACAAAAAAAAGTATATCTCAAGTATATATTGCCAGGGGAAACCAGATCTACCTTCCACCCCTGACCCTGGGGAGATCCTCAGCAAGCCACGTCAAGATTCAAATTGTAAACAGTAGGTTTGTTAGGGGATAGGAATACTATGAGGGGAAGCCAGCCTTGGGGTCCAAATTGTAATGAAAATGGGTAAAGAGTCTTCTAGAATGTGGGAGAGTCACTCATTAATTAAAAGATAATTTAGTTTGGAGACAACCAATTGTAATTGCAGGGAAGAGGATTTACACTGAAGTGCAATGTGACTTTTAGTGGCTAACATTATAAATTGCATCAACTTGTTTTGATGCATGAATAATAAAGGGATGTGGTGGCCCAGCAGACTTACCTCAACCAATGGATTAATTTGTTGAGCGAATAAGAGGCAAGCGAAAATACTTCCTGCCATAGTGATGTAACTCTAGGGCAGTCCGACCAGTTATGAAAAAGGCGCCTACTCTCCCACATTCTTTAAAACAGTCCGGGCTTGGGGTTAATTTCCATTTGTTAAGTTTGTCCGGGGTATAGTATATCCTATAGAGAACTTTAATTGAAGTGTCCAAGACACTGCTATTGAGGGAACCTTTAGTTCAGTTTAACCAAGAGGATTCCCAGAGATCTTTGGGCCAATTACAGTTCAGGTCATTCTCCCAGTTTCTTTACAATTTGTTCACTATTTCATCCACTCAAACAAGATATATCACCAAACAGACATCTATTTTCTGGATTACTACTGCATACACCAAGCCCTTTACACAAAGACAAGTCGCTCCCCTTTCTCCATCAACTACTACCCTACCCTGATTCCACTTGTCCACACCACTACACTATGAAACTTACATACAACTCTCGAAAAAAAGAAAACACTTTCATCCCTAAAGTACATTTTTGGTCCTCAGCAGCTTTGGGCTACTGGCTACTTTGGGAAGAAGGACCCAACTA
This sequence comes from Discoglossus pictus, assembly GCA_027410445.1. Taxonomy (NCBI): domain Eukaryota; kingdom Metazoa; phylum Chordata; class Amphibia; order Anura; family Alytidae; genus Discoglossus; species Discoglossus pictus. The sequence goes on along the minus strand of CM050166.1, from coordinate 357,197,950 downwards.
CAAATAATGAGTAAATTACCTGGGATTGTGGAAGGATCCCTCTCCAGTGCTTTAATAGACTCACCTCCAGTCATTGCACATACGATTCACGTCACCCACCCTCTTCTGCCCTCATTTCTATCACTTATATCTTCCATAGGTAGCTTTGAGCACACCACCAGCTACGTGGAGTATATAAAATTACATTTCTAGAGAGCTGTACTTGAATTATTAGTTCTAGTGTGCCTGCTTCTGGGCATGGTTGTCCTCACCTCTCCCTCCTCCCCCCCCCCTCTCTCCACTGAAAAGCATACTCTTGTTGATCCAGCTCTAAGGAAGTGATGAAACAAAGGCAACATGTAATCTTATATATAGTATTAGTATTTAAAGAGTATGTATAAAGTGCCAGCATTTAATGCATCTCTCATATATACAGTGCCTTGCAAAAGTATTTACCCCTTTTGACTTTCTACCTGTTTTGTTACATTACAGCCTTAAGTTTGATATTTTGTTAATATGAATTTTATGTGATGGATCAGAACACAGTCTGAGTTGGTGACGTGAAATGAGAAAAATATATACATAAAACTATATTTTCGAAATAGAAAAAAGAAAATTGGCATGTGCGTATGTATTCACCCCCTTTGTTATGAAGCCCATAAAAAAGCTCTGGTGCAACCAATTACCTTCAGAAGTCACATAATTTGTGAAATGATGTCCACCTGTGTGCAATTTCACATGATCTGTCATTACATATACACACCTTTTTTGAAAGCCCCCAGAGGCTGCAACAACTAAGCAAGAGGCACCACTAACCAAACACTGCTATGAAGACCATGAAACTCTTAAAATAAGTAAGGGACATTGTTGTTGAGAAGTACAAGTCAGGGTTAGGTTATAAAAAAATATCCAAATCTTTGATGATCCCCAGGAGCACCATCAAATTTATCATAACCAAATGGAAAGAACATGGCACAACAGCAAACCTGCCAAGAGACAGCCGCCCACCAAAACTCACGGACCGGGCAAGGAGGGCATTCGTCAGAGAGGGAGCACAGAGACCTAAGGTAACCCTGGAGGAGCTGCAGAGTTCCACAGCAGAGACTGGAGTATCAGTACATAGGACGACAATAAGCTGTATGCTCCATAGTGTTGCGCTTTTTGGCAGAGTGGCCAGAAGAAAGCCATTACTTTTCAGCAAAAAACAAGATGGTATGTTTCAAGTTTGCATACACAACAACAAACAATTTATCTCAATGTAAAATTATTAATGCATTAAGTGACGTCATAGGGGGTCTGCTATAATGTCATCAATATTATAATGGATGATGTCAATTTTCATATTATATTTGATGTCTATATTTATATCATATGTGATGACATGAATGATGTCACCTAATAACATAAATGATATCATGAATGATGCAATCATAAAAATCTTTGCCCCATCCTGCGATACAACCTTAGCTATACTAAAATGTAATTTTTGACAATAAATTTACAGTGTTTTTCTCAGTTTCATTATAGTTCATTATTGTTTAGTTAACAAACTTTATTCTCCTTTTTTGTAGTATAAAAAAATGGCACAACTAATTTTTATCAATATATTATTATATTAGTTGAAGTTGAATGAAAAACAGCTTTTACCTTTCCTAAATAACTGACACATCAACCTACATCAACAAGCCATTGACTTTTAAGATCCTATAAGTTCGTTAAAGAACCATAGAAAGCTCCATGTATGAACAGCATTGTTTTTGTTCTTTTTAACACAAATAAAAGTTATTTATGAATAGTAAGTATGGCTGGCTATCAAATATAGGAAAATCACATGTGGGATTAATTAAACAAAATCTCTCAAACTGTTGTTTTTGATGAAAAAAGACTTGCAAATTGACCTAAGGTAACCCTGGAGGAGCTGCAGAGTTCCACAGCAGAGACTTAAGTATCTGTACATAGGACGACAATAAGCTGTATGCTCCATAGTGTTGGGCTTTTTGGCAGAGTGGCCAGAAGAAAGCCATTACTTTCAGTAAAAAACAAGATGGCATGTTTCGAGTTTGTGAAAAGGCGTGTGGGAGACTTCCAAAATGTATGGAGGAAGGTGCTCTGGTCTGATGAGACTAAAAGTGAACTTTTCGGCCATCAAAAAAAACGGTATGTCTGGCGCAAAACGAAAGACATCACATCACCTAAAGAACACCATCCCCACAGTGAAATATGATGGTGGCAGCATCATGCTGGGGGGAAATTTTTCAGCAGCCAGGACTGGGAAACTGGTCAAATACAGGGATATACTTGAGCAGAGCAAAACCTGTACCACTCTCTGCGTGATTTGAGGCTAGGATAGAGGTTCACCTTCCAGCAGGGCAATGACCCCAAACACACTGCTAAAGCAACACTTGAGTGGTTTCAGGGGAAACATGTAAATGTGTTAGAATGGCCTAGTCAAAGCCCAGACCTCAATCCAATAGAAAATCTGTGGTCAGATTTAAAGATTGTTGTTCACAAGCGCAAAACATCCAACTTGAAGGAGCTGGAGCAGTTTTGCATGGAGGAATCGGGAAAAATCCCAGGGGTAAGATGTGGCAAGCTCATAGAGACTTGTCCAAAGCGACTTGGAGCTGTGATTGCCACAAAAGGTGGTGAATAGTTATGCACATGTACTTTTTCTGTTATTGTGTCCTATTTGTTGTTTGCTTAACAATAAAAAAAAACATCTTCAAACATCTATCACCCCCTGGTCCATCGGTTTAATCAGTGAAGTAGTGCCGGGAGTCAGGAACACTACTTCTACCGGGATGCAGAGATCCAGCTCAGACAAGTTGACAGGGTGGCTAGGAGCATTGTCCATCAAGAGGAGCGCTTTTGGCTCAAGGCCTTTGCTTCTACAGTAGCACGTTACTGATGGGCCGAAATGTTCACTAAACCACTCCCTGAATATGTGATCCAGGCCTTCTTGTTGGATTGCCAGATGTCCGGCAAACTGGACTTAGGTATGCCCTTCATGGCTCTCGGAGTCTTGGAGTGGTACACCAGCAATGGCTTTATCTTGAAGTTACCACTGGCATTTCCTCCCACAAGAAGGGTCAGCCAGTCCTTGGCCAATTTGAAGAGAGATAAAAGTGTGGTTTGGCATCCTCTTCTAGAAAAGGCCGGTCTCATCAACTTAGCCGGAAAGGCCTCTGCAGCCTCAGTGTCAGCTCTCGCCGCATCCCCTGTGATTTTGAGGTTACACACATTGTTCCTCTTCTTGAAGCAGTCGGACCAACCCCTACTGGCTGCAAAGCTGGTATTTGGGCCTGGATATTGCTGTAGATACTCCTGGCTTTTTTCATAATTATGGCCTGGCTCAGGGGCATGTTGCGCTCCCTCTCATCAACTTTTTCTGGACGATGGACAGCCTCTTCTCCATCTCTTCCAGGGCGTAGCATCCGATCGCATGATCTTTTTGGAGGGAGTTGCAGTGCTGATAGTATTCTTAAGGATGGTGCATATGGTGGAGGTTGCCAGTTTAAGGTCCACTACAATGTCCACTTGGAGCTCCCCTTGCTCCAAGCGGTCCAGCATCTGCATCTTCACATGCAGTGGGATACTCTGCCGCTTTAGCTTTGCCTGATCATTCTGTACTGTACCTTGCCACTGGGTGCAGTAGGTTGGATTTTGGGGTCCCTTGTGGCAATCTCTCCCTCCAACACTGACGTCTTTTCTCCAAAATACAAAATATATAATTAATGTAGATTTTATCAGACAATTAACAATGAACTATCACATTATGAGAAACAAGGGAACAATAAAAATATTATGTACCATACCTTGCCACTGGATGTTGTAGGTAGGATTTGGGGGTCCCTGGTGTAGGTTTTACAATGACAATTACAGTACAGTAACAATGAATAATTCAATTATGATAAAAAAATATATATTTTACTGCACCTTCTATCACTTTGTTTCCACTTTCACCAGCTTTCTCCCTCTCTCTGTCTCTCTCTGTCTCAAAATGGTGCCCCTGTGAACGCTGTGACGATTTTTAAATGGGGTCCCATGAGAAAAAAAATAGCATTATAGTGAATAGCATTATAGCGTTACGTGAGGTTCTGAGGTACTAAAAACAGGGCTATAGTGGGGTATAGCTCTATGCGGAGAATTGCAGCCCAAAACAGTGCTATAGCGAAATAGCGCAATGAGGGGTAGCATTATGTGGGGTATACCTGTATAAATAGTTTTTAAGAATCCTAATTTTCTCTAAATAAATTGTATGCCCATGGCTTACACAGCTCTTAATGTTAGTTTGTTAAATGCTTCACAAGCAAGTGACATGTTTCTTGAACTGCGGTGCTATTTTAACAACTATGCATTGAATTATATTCCTGAGACTTTTGAGTAACATCTATCAATGGTTGTAAAAAGTAGGGATAAACAGCGTCTATGTAGTCTGTTCATAAAACAAAGTAACAATTTCCTAGAAATTTCCTAGAAAATATAGCAAATGTGGATATTTTATTAATTCTACTTATTTTCACATTTTACTCCATTTTAATAAATAGACCCCAATAAGGAACCACTGAGCTCTTATACTTATAGGGCCTCATTCTATTAGCAGCCGCAGCCGTTGCGGGGCCGCAAGGACCGGCCGCAAGCTATTCGGCTATTCTATTCCCTTACGGCCGGGGGCTACGGCAGGCTTGCGGCCGGCGCCTTGCTATCTCTTGCGGCCGCTCGCGCCGGAGGAAAGCCTTTGATCTAAAACGGCCGCAAGAGTTTCGGCCGTAAGAAATTCCTATTTGCAATTCAATTGCTCCGGGAACCCTCTCTGCAAGGCTAAAAACGAGCCGCAGCTTACTTGCAGGAAAGAGGTCCCGCTAGCACCAATTAAGCATATAAAATAGCTCAAATAAAGCCATCCTGCACTTTGAGAAGACTATAAAGGGATTTTAGGTGTTAGAAAAAATAGCACATAATTATCCTATACTCAAATCCGTAAAATATTTTATTTTTAATATCCGTAAAATATCCATGTAAAAAGTCCAGAGTGCTTGGAGCACCTCAGACCCGCCCACGCCGCAGCCGGAAAATAAACAGTTAATTTGAACTCGGGTTTGGGCTGATGTGCAAGCTTGAGAGTGGGTTACTTTTAATCCTCATGTCCCCCAATATGATCCCTAGCATTTACAGAGCTGTACAGTGCAGGCTTGAATTTATTTTTGCGTTTTTATATTTCAGAGCTTACGGCCGGTTCCAAGATATGCGGCCGGAGATCCTTGCGGGCCGTATAATAGAATCGCGAGTTAACAGAACCCCCGCAAGGAATCGCAGCCTTACGGCTGATTTACGGCCGGTAATAGAATGAGGCCCATAGTATGCTGTTTTGAACAGCTAGACTTGATAATGACAAAAAAAGCATAAGTTAAATTATTAACTTTTATGTGCAGTCATTCTCTGTTGTGAGCAATCATTTATTCATTTGCTTTCATGATGAGAATAACCTGGGAGAATAACCTTATGTTAAATTGCACTCTTTGTGCATCACTTTCATCATATTGTGAGTTCTCCATTGATATGGCAGCCCTTGCAATAAAAAAAAGGAAATTATCAGTATCTAAGTTCCTAATAGAGGACAAATCAAGATATGGGAAAAAATGCAACATCCAAGTAAAGCATAATGTAATACTATATAAATTAAGTATTTATATATTTTTTTTCCTTTCCTTCTTTTTGCAAATTTTCAAGTTTTTCAAAGGAGCATACTATAAAATGTTTACTTCAGTGGTCATTTACAAAGACACAGTAGCCCAATATTATTCTTTTTTTTAATTAAGAATATTGAAAAATACAATACAAAGATGTATACATAAATACACAAAAATAACCAATGTCTATTAAAATTTGCGTCCGGTTTGAAAATCGAAGACATTGTAAGATGAAATACATGAAGACAATAACATTCCTACCACATACATACATCGTACATACAACTAGAATTTAGATGGTAGCAGAGAGAAAGAAAATGTTTGCTACAAGTAGATGGAGTAAATTCAGCAAGGAAGTCATTTTATAGAGTCCCATAATTTTCATTTAATAATACTATTTTTTGATAAGCTGCAAGGCATAAAGTTATCTTCCAGAGCTCTTGCTCTTTGGATAATTGTTAGAATTTTGCTCCATTTCAATGAACTACACTTTTCCAGTGAGAGATAATCGATTTTGTAATAGTCATAAATATTAACGAAGCAAAAGCTTTTTTCTCCAAGGAAAAACTATCCGGAAAAAAGTGGAACAAGCCACATTGAGGCAGAGATGGAAGATTTTATTTTTGTTTCAGATCCTACAAAATTAAAACACTTGATCCACAAAGGTTTAATTACTGGGCAGTCCCAAATAATATGCGCAAAATCCCCAAAAGCACCACATTGTCTCCAACACATCCCCCCAGAACAACTATGAGTAAATTTATAAATTTTGGAGGGGACCATGAACCACATATTTATTATTGTAATATGTAGTTCTCTATGAGGTGAGTATTTCCTATTTATTGATCTCCAGGTTTTATAGATTTGCTTAATAGTCTGGGAGGTGCCTGCGAAAGTGTTAGCCGGAACATTGTTCCTAAACAGCAATAGTCTAAGATCCAGGCCCGGGGCCAATGATTTCTCCATTTGGTACCAAACCTGGGTCTCACCTAAATTAAACCATTTTAATGAATGCACCAACATACTGGCAACACAATAAAGTTGAAAAAGGGGATATCCTAAGCCTCCTCTTGAAAATTCTCTAGCCAGTGTGGACATTTTTAATCTGATATGTTTTGAGGAATGAATACATTGATCTGTGGTGTTTTGAAATTGAATTATCCAAAAAAAAGGGGCTTTACAGGGGATGCAACTAGTACGATAGTTAAACCTTGGAAGTAAGGCAATTTTGGTGATGGCAATTTTACCGCTAAAAGATACTTTTATACTTTTCCACTATTTTATAGTTTCCAAAAATGTGCCGTGCAAGGCCTTGTAATTAATATCGATCATCTTCCTTGAGTCAGCGACAAATTTGACCCCCAAGTTGGAAGAGGAGTAGGAATCCCAGTTCTTTAGACAACACTGCACGTGAGTTAGCAGACATATTAATAAGCAAAGTGTCAGATTTGGAAGGGTTCAATTTGTAATTAGAAAGTAGATTGAAATTGTAAATGAGATCCATAAGAGATTTCAATGATGCCCTGGGACGAGTGATAGATAACACTAATTTGTCGGCAAACAGGCTGATTTTGTGTTTTCTCTCCCATCCACACACTCCCTATATCCATGGAAGATCTTATAGCCTCTGCCAGGGGCTCTATCAATAGAGCAAACAGGATGGGGGAAAGCTGGCAACCCTGTCTAGTGCAGTTTGATATATCAAATGATCAGGAAAAACAACCCGCTCCTGCCACAAAGGCTGATGGAGCCTTATACAAAGAACCAATTGACTGGGAGCCAAAGTTCCCTAAACCATGTCGGGTCAGAGTGGTGTTCATATACTCCCACCCTATTCTGTCAAATGCTTTTTCAGCATCCAATGACAGAAATAGGGTGGGAGTCTTCGTATGTCTTGTATGTGAAATCAGGTTGAACAGTTTTCTGACATTATCAGAACCGTTTCTACCTAGAATAAACCCAGATTGATCCACACTGATCAACTTATTGACCACTTTTTGTAACCGATTTACCAAGATTATAGCGTAAAGCTTAACGTCTACATTCAATAATGATATTGGTCAGTAACTAGAACAGAGATGGGGATCCTGGTTTACTTTCAGGATGATGATTATAGAATCTCTAACCATATCTGTAGGAATAACACCTTGCAACTTTTTTTGTTAAATAAATCTTTAAGATGACTACCCAAAAGAGGAATGAAAGATTTAAAAATAAAAGTGCTAAACCCATCTGGGATGGTGTATTGTTTTAGCTGTTTAATGGTTGCCACAATCTCCACGTTTGAGATAGGAGTGTTTAATTCATCCAACTGGGACGTAGAAACAGAGGGAAGATTAAACCGAACTTTGGTCAAATTATAAAGATTTTCATAATAGTCAGCAAACATATTAACTATCTGGTCAGGGGACGAGATACTGTTATTGTCCTTTAGTAAAAAGTCAATTCTTCTTTCCACAGTTTTTTGTTTAATTTTATATGCTAGCATTTTACTAATTTTGTTATCATAATGGTGGAATGATTATTGCATTCACCAAATAAGCTTATCGGAAAGATGTGGATTGATTTCATTGACTTTTTGGATCTTTATTTTGTGCCAAAATGGGGTGGCAGAGATCTTTTTTGTTAATAGATTCCAGTCTACTTAAAGTGATGTACAAGGATCTCAAGGACTGACCTCTTTGTTTAACGCTTGAGATTTAAATTGTATTAATATTCCTCTAATATAGGCTTTGAAAGAAGTCCACAAATTTCCCTTTGATGATGCTGAGGGTTTGTTCCATTCAAAAAAATGAGTGATCTCATCGTTTACCAACTTTATATAAGTCACATGTTTTAATAAGAAGTTAACTAATTTCCATAGAGGGCAAGTAGTCTTGTACATATCTATATTAAGCTCTAGCTTAATGCTAGCATGATCTGACAAAAGCTATGGAGCCTATATCCACTTTCGTAATCATGTTTAAGATATAATTATCGACCAGAAAGAGGAATAGGCTTTGTGCACATTAGAAAAAAAGTAAAGTATTTTTGACCTGGGTGAATAACACGCCATGCATCAAATAAATTATTGCTTTTAATCCAATTTGAAAATTCTTTTGATAATGCTTCAATTCTAGAATGTTTTTTACAAGGTTTCTGGGATTTCCTATCCAACTCTGGATTAGTAAATGCATTGAAGTCACCCGCAATAATAATAGAGCCTTGGGCAAATTTTTTAATAGTTTTTCGTAAACCATTGAAAAATTTCATTTCGTTTACATTCGGAGCATATATATTAACCAAAGTAATTTGATGTCCATTAATTGTACCTACCCACAAGACATAACGCCCGTGTGGATCAGGTTTTGAAAATTCCTCTACTAAAACCAAATTAGATTGAAACAAAATTGCCACGCCCCTTGACTTCTTACTCAAAGAAGAGTAATACTTATATTCAAATGTTTTTGTTCTGAAGTTCAGAATTTTGGCATGAGCCCAATTGGTTTCCTGTAGCATTACAATATCCGCCTTTTCATGTTTGCAATATCTAAGAATAGTGTTCCTCTTGCCCGGGGAGTTCAGACCCTTAACATTAAAGCTTAAAATGTTTATTGCCATTGAAAAGGATCAAATTAGAAAAAATACTTGTTGACTCAATCCTGACTACCAAATATTTAAATATTAATGTAAAAACATCCATACCAGAGACATACCACATCCATACTCAACAAACATTCCCATTGAACTCTAAAAACTGTCGGATTACATGACGGCAGCAGATGGGAACGAGGCTCAAAGCCATTGTTCAGAAATGCTTTCGTTAAGCAGAGGCAACAGAGAGGTGAAAATCTCTTACATAAGTGTCCAGTTAATAAATAAAACATGGATTAACATGCATATATGTGTTAACCATATCTAAAAAATTACACTAAATAATTATAGCTGAAAAAACATGTTTCAATTTAAAACATTACTTTTGGTGGTGAGTGTTAAGATATAAAGAAATGAAACAAATCTAAATTTGCTATTCAAATTTTTGCACATTTATTAAAAGTGAATATTTGCATGAAATGTTTTAAAAAAAACTACTAGAAAAAATTATTGTGACAAAACTAGTAAATAGTTAGAGAATTTCCTTGATGAATATATTCACTGATACACTCAACTATTGCGCTTAAAAGAATATTAAAAATTTTGAAAGAGCCACTTTGCCAAAACACAAATAATAAGACAACATTACTTTGAAGCATTTTAAACATAAATGTGTCAGGAGGAAACAAAATAGTCCAGAGTTGTAGCTTCTTCACTTGGACAAGTCCATTCAAATTGCCCAGTTAGCTAATAGTGTATAACTATTGGGGTATAAATTATATGCCAGGTCTCTCCTCTTTCGATTAATAAACCTACGGGAAACAACCATTTATAGGTGAGACCTTCTTTCCTAAGGATTTTAGTTATATGTGCAAACTGGCATTGGCTGCTCAAGATGAATGGGGAAATATCTGAAAATATTCTAATGTGTTCATAAGGAATTCTTCTTATAACAACTTTTTGCAATTTCTTCCTTATAAGGCAAAAAATTAAACTTGACAATGACATCTCTCGGGCCCTTTACCCGTGGATACGAGGGCAATCCGATGGAAGGCCTCAAATTTATGTTGAATCTGGGTGAACAATGGAGCCAAAGTTGAAAAAAGGTAGTGATATATGCCAATAAGTCACTAGACTTGATATCTTCTGAAATACCCTTTATACGAAGATTAGAGCATCTTGATCTATTTTACAGGTTTACAATTTGGTTGGTTAGCTGTTTTACCTTCTCTTCTAGCTTACTATTCTGAGTTAACAATGAGTTATGTTCAACTTGTAACATGTCCATCTTTGTCTATAATTCAGCTGTTTTGTTATTTACCTCACCAATGGCTTTGGCGTTGTCCATGATTTGTTGTTTGATATCTGCTAATAGATTCGTCTGGAAGTCTTGCAGAATACTTTTCATTTTAGCTGGAGTAAGAAGCTCCTCCTTGTGCAAGTCTGAATCTTTACTAGACATACTTACAGATAGTTTGGATGTGTTTTGCGTTTATCCGCTTGCATAGGAAAATCGGCAAATGGAGGTAACTGCATTTTTTCCTTGCATTTTGGGGGGCGGGGGAATCCGCAGCTTTTGAGTGAGGGGCTTTCCTATCTTTGAGTCTACTTTTACTTGGCATAATTATCTCCAGCTTAAAACTTTGTCAATAGTTTAAAGTACCCTACTATGTAGGGTTGTTTTGTACAATCTAGGGCTTAAAGGCATATAAAGTAAAGCTGACAGGTCTCTTTTTTTTATGGCAACTTTGTCAAGATCCAGAAGGCCCTTAGGGCTAGGTCAAATGTTAGAGGATACCATCAACTAGTAAGAATTATCTACCAGTAAAGAGGGTGAGTAACCTCACACAACACTATTCACAGCGTTGTTTCTTTATAGGGCCCCGTGGTAATCAATTTATATAGAGTGACAAGGATCTTAATAGGGCTTCATAGGCACCAATGGTGCCCTTATAATTGCCATTCCACATTCACACCAATACCTCGGTGCATAAAACATCCTGGGAACAATAAAGCACATTGGTACTCATGTGACCATTAAAGTAGTTTAGTGCAATTGGTTATGAAACGTTTAAAGTTCTGAGAAATATGCTCATCAAAAGAAACATGTCCTTTTATGGACACCAAAGCACCAATGGTGTCCGATTAGCAACTGGGGTAATATTGCACAATTATTTAATTTAGTATTGCACAGTTCATTGATTAGGCAAAGTATTAAGAAGGTACAGAGAAGCAAGTTGCAGAGGCTTACTATCTTCCTCGAAATATATGGAAAAACGGCACCTTAATATGCATTTATGAAAAGCTGGGGTAGAAGAGACTGGGGCCCTCCTTACTATGTCCCCTGTCAGGGCGACCCTTGGAGCTGGAGAACAACCCGCCGGCCAGCAGTCACGCTGCCAAAGTAGGTCTGTGGTCAGTGCTTCTCTAAGGATGCCTCAGCATCTCCTGTCATGCCACAAGTGTGTGACCCACCAGCCTCGCCCCCAAACAAGCCGTTCAGCACTGAAGCCGCTCCAACTCCGCCAGCATCATGTAGGAACTTATGGTTTTACGTTGTTATGTTCTGTGGACGCAGCACACAGCGTCCATTGCCTCCTCTGATTCCTCCACCAGCCTACTGCCGTGTCAAGCAGCACTGCTGTTCATTTCCACGCCCAATATTATTCTTATGCTATTTTATAGCACTAATATTGATAGTGTTTGTTTTAGAAAGTACAAAAAGGTAATACCAAGTTTTATATTAATTACCTATATACAGTATAAGACATAACAGATAGGGGAGGTTTTTATCAAACAACAGCAGAGATGATCAAGGCTAGTTCTAAAATATATTTTGGCCATTAATAATTCTAGTTCTTTAAAATAAATCACTAAAAATATGGGGCAACAGTGTCCCCTTACGTCTAATTTTTTTAGATTGATTAATACCATCTACTGACTCCTTTCTTACATGCTCAGTAATAATGTTGCGTTCAGAACTATAAAAGTATTTAAAAATATATTTATTCATTCTCTAGTTAAAATGAAATTACATGGTTGTGGGTCATGGGATTGTGGTTATTTCTAGTGCAGGATGTTCTCCTTGTGTAGATTTATATATTAATGATTAGTCTTTTAAGCAAATACGTTCCACCCAAAAGGCTAACTGGGTCATTTGCTGAACATTTTTGTGTATTTTATGTTGCTTTTACTTTTTGAGTTCTAAACTGTTTTTCCCAATTCTGATTTACATTATGTTACATATTGCAATGGCCTTGAAACTTGTCATTTAAGGGGACCCTGTCACTCTAAAATAAAGTTTTATTAACTTATTCTTAAAGAGCATGAACAACTTTGTATACATTGCACTGATAACATTTTCAATCATAAAGATATTCAACCCTGTTTGTGCAGTAGTATTATTCAAATGAGAATCTTTTCACACTAACTAGCCACTTTGATGTCCCAATTAGTAACATAAAAAAGTCTCATTGTCTTTTTCTATGACAGAAAAAGCAATGTTCACAGAGTTATCATGCAGTTTGATCTGCTCCCCACCCTCATCAATCTGGGTTACAAACTATTATACTTTAACAAACGTTATTATGATTTACTGTAGTAAAAAAATGCTAATACTATATATGACATTTTCTCACCTTATTTCTCCCTGTGAAGGGCACAAGTGAGCTAAAAGAGGTTGCTCTCTGAGTGGGTAATTAGACCTAGAGAACAAACCTACTTAGGTCATGTTCATTCTCAGATTGAGCACCTCTGAATTGTTGTTGTTGTGTATGCAAATGACCCTTAGGGTTTTTTCTCACCCTAAGGGTGATAGGGGGTTCCAGACGTGGACTCATGCTCACTGTGCCTAAGGGAGTACAAATGCATGTCACTGACAAGGACCACAGAGGCCGAAATGTACGTCTGGGGTTTGCTGGTTCTCCTGTTCCAGGTAGAATTGCCTGGTATTTCGTGGCTGGATCACTCTTTTGAGTGAAATCAGATTAATATACTACAGGATATTTATCCTGTGAAGGGCTCAAGTGAGCTAAAAGAGACTACTCTCTGAGTAGGTAACCAGACCTGTAGGGCAAACCTATTTGTATTGTTTGCTCTCAGATGAGCTCCTCTACTCTTTTTGCTTAATACGATATACAGTATAACAAGGTTAAATCAACTTTATGTTTGAATTACAAATTACCTTTAATATGAATGGTGGGTATGGCTTATTTATCACTTTAAGTATAATATCTATACTTTCTAACATTTATAAATGCCTTTTACATGGGTGGGTATTTGTTTAGGTGTGCTCTCTATTTCTATATGGTTTTCATAGGGGTAGAACTACAAAAAGTCTAAGTTTTTGTGAAATTATTTTATACTAGAGTTATGCATGTGGATACAATTAACACATGGAGAATTAAATCTGCTGACAGATGCAGTAAAATGTACATTCTCAGTGCATTCACTGTTTGTCGCTAGAAGTGATTGTATGTTCTGCCAAAAGGGTTGAAAAGATGCTGCATAGGCAGAGAGCAACAGCAGAGCCCTGTTCTAATACCACAGTTGTCATTTCTATTGTGTAGGCAATACTGAAATAATGCTACATATAGTGTAAGCGGTAAAGGTTATGAAGTGATTATGTGTGGATATGGGCCAGTAGCTTCAAATAGGAAAACTAAAAAATAAATGTATAATTTTTTCCACGTACCACATAAACGTTGACATAGGTTAATCACCTACATAGTTTTATGCCTGCTTCCTATCTTCACTTCTGTACCGCCTATTTATGAATTTGTATATATTTTTATAAATATTTTTTCATATTTTCTACCTAATTCAATTTGTGCTGAGGACTACCTGAATGGAGCTCATGGTTGATCGGTGCACTATAGCTCTGTCCTCAACCTAATATTCTCTCATATGCCTCTGAATAACTCCCAGAATGTACAGTGCACAGAAGAAAGGAGGGAAAGGAAGTAAAATATATCACCATTGCTCAAAATATAAAAGCCATATATATATATATATATATATATATATATATATATATATATATATATATATATATACTGTAGTATATGAAAGCAATATAAAAGCAATCAGAAAAATGTAAATGTCAAGGAATGTCATGGTCATAACTTATTGTTCATAGGAAAGCACAATGCAGTGATTCTCAACATGTTTGACCTGGGTTGATTACCTTGCAGTGCTCATGGTTACCGACTGGTTAAATTCCAGTATTTATGGGGAACAGCTTTGAAATCCAGAACATTTCTTACAGGGTGATTCTTCACTTGTCACACCAATTTTTGCATGGATTTGAGTGGAGAAAATTTAGCAATGCATAAATTCTCCAATAACTTTTCAGTGATTGACAGTGATTAATAATCGTGATAAGTTGAAAGTGTTTGCTTATTGTCAGATAAGTGCTTAGTCACATAACCTTAATCTCTTCTGTTGTAGGATCTAGCTTCATCACAGAAATAAATGTGAGTGTAGAATAGCATACTGACTACAATGCTTTTCTTCCGAAAGAGGAGATCAGAATGAAGCTGAATTTACAGTCACTTAAACTCCAGGGGCCTCATTCAATTGTGATTTGGCCAATTGAATAGGACTCTATATAAGCACAAAGCATATTTTTTTACAGAAGTTTTTAGTTAGTTAACTTCTATCCAAAAGCAAGGTCTTCACTAACTAAAACTTCTGTAAAAAAAATAAAAAAAAAAAAAATATATATATATATATATATATATATAAATACATACGTATATATATATATATATATACACACTATGCAGTATATATATAAACATACACATTATGTATATATATATATATATATATATATAAATATATATTTATAATCACATAATACTAAACTTGTTGAACATATTATATACATTTAGACATCAAGAAGAACGAGTATAGGATAAAACATAAACATAATAAGTGTATATCATTATTGAAACATTTTTGTATTTGTGTGTTTTAATAGGGCTGTATTTAAATTCCAACCAGAGATTCCATTTTTGAAAAACTGATTTATATACCCCAGTATTTTAAAAATAACACATCCTTTATTTATTACTTTTATGTGCAGTTTTGCTGCTGTGGCAATTACTGTTTTGTATTTAGCAGAACAACTTCCTGAGGTGGGATGAGAATTTGATTATCATGTTTTGATGTTCAAAAATAATATTGTAAAAATTGACCACAGTGGTCTTCTAATTTACGAAATTGAAAGGCAAAAGGATTTTTAATTGGTTGCTAAGTAATTTGCATGTATTCAAAGCAATATTATTAGTAATAATAATCTAATAGGAACATTGTTCAAGCAGGATTAATTTTAGTTTGATAAAGTGTGCCAGCTTACATTAGAAATTGCCACCAAACATGTGCAAAGGTACATCATTTATAAAACACTGAGGGCTGGTGGATCAATATATTTAATTTATTTTTCTCACGTGAGATATATTTAGGAATACATTATTATCGAGCACCTCCATGTAAAACTAAATGAATGAGCCGTCTTAAGTGAAACAAAATCCAGCCGCAAACATTACCCCAAGGACAGTAGTTGAAGAACCATGCTTTATGGCATACTGTAATTGCTTTGCTCTTTTTGTAAATTAACAGTCAAAAATCCCTTTTACAAGTCTAAGCATATTTATCAGACAAAATTCTTATATTGTGGCATGACAATTATAAGATAGAACAAACTCTTCCTATTTGTTTAATTATTGGGACTTTGTAAAATGTTTTCTGTGGTCCAAAAATCACAAATAAAAATCAATACTCAACATTAACTTCCGAAATATAATCGAAAACAGCAGCACAAATGCATACATACGAATATAGCAAATCTCATTGATCTGTAACGATATGCAGCGCAAGGAGCATCTGTTGAGTTTATTGGTTTTCTTCAACAAAAAATATTTTATTGTTAAAAACTTGACTGCAGATGTAAGCCAGGTAAGTGGGTTTATTAATTATGATCTGTCAACAAGTCCATGTTCTGCATTTCATCATTATAAGAAGTAATGAATCCATTAACACAGAGAGTGTTGTCTGAGCTAAAGTGAGTAAAACCTTTGACCCCTCACCAGCTGCTCAGGTTTATTGAATGTCTATTAGGTCATTGTCCCTTTGGGAAATTATAATTGGAAAGAGGACCAACTAACGCCAATGTATAGATCATTCCTGGGAGAACAAAAACACTGAGTAATGCTTATTATATTAGTGAGCTAGTGGTTGGAGGGCCCCACACAATCCTGGGCCTCCTTCCAGTACCAGCTCACTATATATATGTACACCCCTCACATTTTTGTACATATTTTATTACATCTTTTCATGTGACGACACTGTAGAAATGACACTGCTAAAATGTAAAGTAGTAAGTGTACAGCCTGTATAACATTGTCAATTTGCTGTCTATTCAAAATAACTCAACACACAGCTATTAATGTCTGAACCGTTGGCAACCAAAGTGAGTACACTGCTAAGTGGAAATGTCCAAATTGGGCCCAAAGTGTCAATATTTTGTGTGACCACCATTATTTTCCAGCACTGCCTTAACCCACATGGGCATGGAGTTCACCAGAGCTTCACAGGTTGCCACTGGAGTCCTCTTCCACTCCTCCATGATGACATCACAGAGCTGGTGAATGTTAGAGACCAGGCACTCCCCCACCTTCCATTTGAGGACGCCCTACAGATGCTCAATAGGGTTTAGGTCTGGAGATATGCTTGGCCAGTCCATCACCTTTACCTTCATCTCCTTTAGAAAGGCAGTGGTCGTCTTGGAGGTGTGTTTGGGATTGTTATCATGTTGGAATACTGCCCTGCGGCCCAGTCTCCGAAGGTAGGGGATCATGCTCTGCTTCAGTATGTCACAGTACATGTTGGCATTCATGGTTCCCTCAATGAACTGTAGCTTCCCAGTGCTGGCAGCACTCATGTCAAGAGGGGTCATCTTGGGGGCAGGGTTGGGAAGGGGAAGTGGGGGCCCAGGGGCATATAAAAACATTTACACAGAACTGTCCCGAGCCTCTTCCCTTGTGTACTTTTACTCCTCTGAGTACCCTCTGCGCTCATTGTGAGCCCCCCTGAGCGCCTTGGGCGCTCATAGTGTGGCTCACAATGAGCGCCTTTGGCACTCATTGTGAGCCTCTCCTCTGCTATTTTTATTTTTTATATATTTATATTTTTTTATAATAATTAATTAATTAAATAATAAATTAATATACTTTATCTATTTCTAATTAATATATCCAGCAATCAAAATTCTGAAGAGCTAACAATCGCTGTTGTTTTTCCTGCAGCATACAATGTACATTTGGACTGTTGCTGACCTGAGGAGAAAGTGTCAGCAATGTGGCAAGTGTGCAGTGTAGGCCAAACTGTTTGTTTAGTTGGGTACAGCAGCATTTTAAAATGGTAATGTTATTAGTTGCAAGTTAGTGTTCTCGATCATTTTCCATCCTTCCTAATAGTTTAATTTGTACCTCGCACGTTCCTGGGTAAAAGTTTTATGTGCCTGGTGGTGTTTTGCATAGTTAGGGGTTGTGTAGCCTCGTTTTCGTTTTTTTGGCCGCCATTTTTTTTCTTGCTTAGATGATTTTTGTTCAGGAAAAAAGGCAAAATATGGCTTGAATTAACTTGCAACATCACTCACAGGCATCCTGACTCTCCCCCTGTACTGTGTGTGAGTTTTGAAGTTAATTTGTGAAAAATGTGTCTATTTTTTTGTTATTCGAGCGCCGCAATTCGGCCGTTAAATTTGTATTTTTGCGGCGCTCATCTCCACCAGCGCAGTGAGCTCCTTTGGCGCTTACTGCCTAAGTGGTACAGGGACGTAGGGATGAGCGCTTATGGCGCTCCTCTCCACCAGCACAATGAGCGCCTTTGGTGCTCATTGCCTGGCCTCAACCACGACCCTCTATTTGCAAGGTCCGCGGTTTGGGCCCGCAACTGCGGTCCACAGTTTTAACCTTACCAACGACTTTTGGCAAGGCCACGCTGCTGAGAACTATATATGTGATTGGTTAAAATATACATGCATTTAGCATTAACATTTCCAGTTTCTGAAAACTCTAATTTCTTCAAATAGTAACAACATTTTCCTTAATTTACTTTTAAATTATATTTAATTAGTCCTTTTTTTTGTATTTGTGTGAGTCTATTAAGATTATGATTGGCAATATCTTCGAAAATAATACACACAAGCAAAGTTCTCATCAGCATTCCTCAGACAGGCTCTCACAGGTTTGCCTCACCTTTAAATGGCATGCACTGTGTAGAAAACAACAGGGTATGGCCATGCAATCCAGCCACACCTAGTTCTCTTTCACATTCATTAAGATAAGAATAAAACACAAGATATATTTAATAAGACATATGTATATATTACATGCTTGTTATAAGGCACTTTACATAAATATATATGTAACAATAAAGGAGGTAATCAATTCAGATTTAAATAACATGAATACATATAATTTTACAAGAAATGCATGATACACATTAGTTATACTGATTAGTATGCTATAGTAGTAGCAGCACTTGAGAAGAAAACTGTATTGAAACATGTACATTATATATGTAATATTAATTACAATGGTACTATGTTATCAAGAAACACAGATTTGTCCCGAGTTAATGCTCTGGAATAATCAATTACAACATTTTCCTGAAGGGGCTTATATTAATGGTGTTTTAGATCTATTCAGAAAACATGAATTCAATATCGGGAAAACAAAATTAGTCCATAAAGTGCTCTTCCTACTTTCTGGCACACAGTATGGCCCATAACCATTAATATTGTAATATTTAATAATTTCACAACAGAATGAATGCTAAGTTCCACCTAAACAAAAGTTGCTAAGTAAACCAAAAATAAAACAGCACAAATAAAATTCTCCATGTGTGCAGTCTATTGTTCCATGCTTGTGGTCACACAGTATTGCATTCATTATTTTTATTCATGAAATAAAATTGTACTTATTATTTTATCAAAATATTAACAATATATTAACAAATACCATCCTTAAATTTACATTAACTTTCCATAAACTGCTTACAGAAGTTTAAAAATAACTTGAGAAATCTATTCAGATTTTTTTAAATGAACAAAAGTTTGTTCGAGGCATTTTAATATTGCTCATATAGCCCCATCGCTTATCAATAATAAGGACAGAGGCTTTTCACAGAGGCAATGGGCTACTTCAAGTAGCCAGTCAATCAAGCGAATAGAGTTGGACAAAGTCATCCACTAGGGGAGACAAGCAGTGACACAAACCAATATTCAGAGCTCTCTATGTGTTTTGTATCAGGTACAATTAATGTAAGCTTTTATTAGTTTGCCGAGCTTAATTAGAACAATAGTGTAATGATTTGTGTGAGATATCCTGAAAGAAGCCTGCATAGGAGAAGTGATGTTTTGCAGTGGTTGCATGTAATAGAAAGAGTGATAGTTTGAAGATGTGCGATAGGGAAATAAGTGACAATGTAAAGGTATAGTACAATGTTGTCCTATACTTTCCCATAAGTCTTTGCCTGTTGTCTGGTTTATCCTGACATGGTCTATCTGGTATAACGCAATAAAAAAGAAAAAATATATAGGGTATCTGCATTTGACCAACTCACACTTCGGTCAAGCACAGAGTTCACGTGATTAGTGTAAAAATCTATACAACAATACATAGTACATTCTCTATCCTATGGTGCTTAACACAACTTGTGATATCAGTTATACTTTAATGAACAGCATATGAACTATAATTTGGGTTGGAGTTAGTTGGGGATTTTTAGTTTTTTAACACATGATCAAAATAAAAATAATACATATTGTGCAGTAGGATCAGAACTGTATGCATCAAAGTAAACTGACATATCCTCATAATAGAAAATATTCCTTGTTCACAAGACATGGAAACAGGTCCCATCATGTTTCTGTGAGGCTTATAAAGAATGCTTACATAGATTTTAAATAGATGCTGGATAAACAAAAAATCTGATTAACACACCCATGTGTTGCTATTAGTTTTGTATAAAGTTCATAAGCACTTTGCTGATGCATTCATATTGCTTATGACATATAACACCGAATACGTCTATATATAGCATTGAACTAAATACGTCTATATGTTGTGACAAGCTCATGATTATACACTTCAAAACATTGATTATTTTTACATTATCACAGTGTATGCACACTTCATCAATACTGACAACAGCTGCTAAAATCCCTTGGGATAAAGGTCAAATATATCATTACATTTTAAAAGTACACAGAAACAAAAAATCAGCCATATGCCTAGCTAATTGTGTACACCGTGCTCTACTCTATTTTTTTCAGACAAGTTAATCCATGTTCTGTAGATCATACAATCTAATTTTGGATCCTTGATGTAAAGATGAATTGTCCAAAGAACAGACAATGAGATTAATCTGAATATCTCTCTTTCACAGTCAATGCATCTAGAGGCTGTGTCAAGTCATCTGTACATTTAATTTATTAAATAATCAGCCTCATCCTTACCAGACTCTCTTCATTCCAATCCATCTTCAATGCCTCTGCAAGGCTCATATATCGCACAATCTCAAAATCCTGAAATTCACCTACAAAGCCAACAACACTACTAAAGTCTCCTACATATCATATCTAATCTCTAGAGGTACCCATAACTTCCCATGTCTCTTCACCCATCATCATCTCCTCACACTCTCATCTCCAAAGCTTTTCTTGTGCGGTCCCTACCTTGTGGAATGACTTTTTAGAAATTCAACACTATGAAGGTTCATCTTTTCAGAGAAGCCTGACAACATATTGCCTAATATCAGCTATTCGGACAAGACATTAAACTCCTCCTGTGTTTGGTACCAGCTGCCACACCACACAACCAACAAACAATCCCCTTTCTTTTTGTCTTTAATACCTTTAATCCAATTAGATTATTATGCATTTGTCATAGTTGCCTTAAGTATATACTCTATCCACTGTACTTAGGTTCCTTTTACATATAAAAGAACAATAACAATTCTAAAAAATAATAAGCTATTACACTGGAAAAGGTCACATTGATAAATGTCCTTTTATCTGTGTATTGTAATGATTTGCCCCAGCTCACAGTCATGGAATATTCTCACTTAGAATTTGTAGTATAAATACATGTATAGTAACAAAAAAGTGCATATAATTTACAACACAGTCAAGAATGCCCATTGTTGTATATATTTTTAAAAACAGTCCAGTTTGAGCTCATCCAAATAGTATTGTTTTGCATAAGTTTTCTCACAAAAGATCCTTTTGTGAGAAAACTTAAACTGGAAAAATTAGCTTTCCCCTCATGCCAGCATTCCTCTCATCATTTGAAAGCTGCTCTTTGATCGATGGCCCTAAATTACTTTGAGTGTTACACCGTGCAGCAGGTAAGTGGCAGTATACTCTGCAGATTGTAAAAGAGGGCAAATATATTGAGGAAAATAGCTATATCTAATTTACATTTTCTCACAAAAGATCAACTTTTTATCAGAATACATTGAAAAGCTGCTGATACTGGTCTTTACTACTAACAAGTTATGAAAGCAGGACCCGTACAGTGGCCCTTTAAGAACCCGCTAACACTCTGCATTTGCATAGTAACAGGTATGTGAGAAAACATGTCCTGGATTCTGCAACGCAGAATCTGCAGATTAGCAATCATTTGAACTTAAATGGCAGCCTCAGTTAAACTGAATTATTGCTTTTATGGCTTTTATGTAGAGAACTATCCATTTTAAGAACACAATGGGGGTGGAAGTTGGTCCAAAAAGAGGGAGTCACCCTCTTAAATAGGAAGGATTAGCTTTTATGGTTTTCTGAAACTATAAAAATCACATAATGAAAGCAACAAACTCTTTAAAGTATGTTCATATACAGTACAGTTTGGTTTTCTGTTTTTAAAATGAAAATGGTACACTTTAAAAGAATATGGTTATAATTATATGTTTTAAGCAGGAGTGCTTATGCAGGGAATATGTACTAAAGAGTTCTCTTTTAGAATACTGTTGGTGTTGCTATAGCAACTGTACACTGGGTTGCTGATAATGGCACTTATTTATAGGCAATACAAGAAGTCTCACAATAACTTTACCAAGTTAATTCCAGTGTTGCTTTCTCAGAATATCAAAATAACACAGAAAATACATTTTAATACATTTCTCCGTAGATAAATAAGCAAATAAAAATCTAAATCACATTTGAGTCACTCTTCAAAGTTAGAAAAGGCAGTTATTCGCAATATTTCGAGACAGTTCACAAAAATTAGAGCTCCAGTCAACTCTCTCCACTGTCTGGTCACTGGATATTTCATCTTGTCCAGAGCACAATGCAGGTCTTGTAAAACATCTCTGTAGCTTTCTCCATAGTGAGCCCCCCATGTGTAGAGGAAGTCAAAAGCTGGCTTCCACATCATCTGGAAATGAGAGTTCAAAATTCATTTCAATGCGCACTAATGATAATTTGCATATAAATCCAAATTAATAAAAATTCGGGATATTTCATAACAAAATAATTTTCCTAAATTCTTAGCATTTTTAAGATTAGCATATTTAGAACAGGAGAATAACATATAAATATCACTGAAAAGCATATAAAAAAAAAAGAATAGCAGTAAATGACTTAATAAATAACTAAATGATTAATATTTATATCTGTTTGCTAGAAAAGTTCCAAAAATGACTCAGAGAGTACAGATATTTAAAGACAAAATTGAAGTCTAACAGCTATATGTCAACTGAAATATCCATCTGTAACTCATTTTAGGAAACAGTGAAAATTGTTTGAATAACATTACAGTTTTTTTTACCAACGACCTTATAAGTGGTATTGGTGTGCTGGTAGTCGTCATGATGTTTGTCCGACTTTTGCAAATGTTTTGAACATGCTGTATAGTACATCTGGAAATATGTCGTTATATATACTGTATATTAACAGTTGCTCATGCATATTGGTAAGCTTAAGCTTGCCTGTCAAATAGATTTCTATAAAAACCTTGTTTTTCTGCTGTTTTTCGTTATAAATTGGAATATGATGTGTATTTTTGAAGAATAGCATATTTTTTTTTTTTTATATATAAAGCAGGTATTATTTGGAAAATGGGACAATTTCCTTCTCTTTATACATTGCCATATTCTGTGTATGTCTCACCAGCCCAAATCACCTCAGCCCAAGAACATTTAAACATATCTTTTTACAGGAAAGTAGAAAATTGTGGGGTTATACTAAATATATAAAAATATAACCTGAACCCTCTTGAAAATGTTGCAATTAAATGGAAAAAAAAATGTTCCCCTCCTTATTGGAATGGACACTGCAAAAGCAGGCACATTTTGAAATGTAGCATAATCACTGTAAAGTATAATTTGGTTACAATTCTTTAGAACTGCTTACATTTTATCACTAATTTCTATGTGATATTGTATAAATCCATCTTGCCCTATTTAACCTACTTTTTTCCCCACCCTCAAAAGTGGGTCACTGGCTGCTTGTATTGTTTATTTTATTGGGGGACAGTACCATAATTCAAAAGGCTCAAACACATCATTTGCCATCACATATATAGTTGTGAGCGTACGGGTCGTTGCTCACGCTTGCGGGCTCGCGCAGCGAGCCGCGGCCCTCGCGTAGCGAGGTCACTGGGCAAGGGCCTCAGTTGCTGGCATGGAGCGCCGAAGGCGCTCCTTGCCAGCAACTGAGGCCCCTTGCGAAGCGAGGGCCTCAGTTGCTGGCGAGGTCACTGGGCACGGGCCTCAGTTGCTGGCATGGAGCGCCGAAGGCGCTCCATGCCAGCAACTGAGGCCCCTCGCGAAGCGAGGGCCTCAGTTGCTGGCGAGGTCACTGGGCACGGGCCTCAGTTGCTGGCATGGAGCGCCGAAGGCGCTCCATGTCAGCAACTGAGGCCCCTCGCGAAGCGAGGGCCTCAGTTGCTGGCGAGGTCACTGGGCAAGGGCCTCAGTTGCTGGCATGGAGCGCCGAAGGCGCTCCATGCCAGCAACTGAGGCCCCTCGCGAAGCGAGGGACTCAGTTGCTGGCGAGGTCACTGGGCAAGGGCCTCAAACCCTCGCAAACTTCACGTCGCTACTCAAAAAACACGACACACAAATTACGACACTCGCTAAATTTTACGAGGAACGCAAACAACGTACGAAACACGTTACCACACATTACGACCTCGCAAACATCGGACGCAACACGCCGACATACAAACATTTAAAACACAATACATACACACAGCACATACATAAAAACCTTACCTACACCAAGAGGGAGCACCCAGGACCTCAAAAATGCAACTTACACCTCGATTTTACTCGAAATAAAAGACTTTTGAGACTAAAAAAAAATCTAAGCGACAGAAAAAATGGCTGCCGAACAAAACGAAAACGAGGCTACAGCACTCTAAACTCGCAAAACACCACAACAAACTCGCAAAACACCACAAGAAACTCGCAAAACGCCACAAACCACCTACGGATATTCATACCACAAAGTGCACACATTCAGCATGCTTACACAGCAGCTCCACACCACTAATGCTGCAGCAACATCAACACAGATTGCAGCTCTTCATCACAATGCTTCACAATAGGTACACTATATTCATTTAGTAATTTAGCTACCTTACAATTTCATTGCCGTCATTTTTTGACGGGCAAGTCGCTAGTTCATAGTATAATTTGCCTTGTGCGGTATTTACTTTAGGACAGAGGTTCCCAAACCTCTCCTCAAGACCCACTAGACACCATGATTTTGGTTTAACACTATTTGAATACAGATGAGGAAATTATAGTCTGTTGAACACTAACTACTCCTCCTGTGTTCACACAGTGTTAAACTGAAATCTTGGCCTGTCTGGTGGGTCTTGAAGAGAGGTTTGGAAAACTGCCGCCTTAGGTTAAGGTCATTTAAAGAACAAGAGGAAATAGCCAGTGGTCCTGCATTTGGGGAGGAAAAGGTCAAAAGAGCCAAACATAATACCTTTGATAAAACAGAAAGATACAAAAATTAGAAACGTAATTACACTGACTTTTAACCAAGAGACAATTCAAAAGGCTTTTATTAATATGGTACGTTACTTTACGATTTCAGAATTTACCTACTTTCAAAGTTTCCCTTTAACTCTACAAAAACTCAAGGCTACATATAAATCAAAATTCTTCTGAAAAATACAATTTAAGAAATACATTTTGCTGATGGAATAAGAAATAACTAGAGGAACTTGGTATGTACACCTGTAATATCAGCCTGGCATCAGAATTATAACCTAACATACTGTAAGTAATATAAAAAGCGTTAAACATAAAAGCCTTATATACATAAGAGCAGTTCGTGGAATGACCACATGGAGGGTAATTCTCTGGTCATATATTGACCTTAAGGACACACACAGGAGAGTATTGAGTTACTGTGTGCACATGAAAACAGAAAACAAAATGGAGAATGTAGTAAGCCATTCACATGTTCAAAGACATGTGACCCTAACGGACCAGTAAGGTGAAAGAAGCAGGGGTGTACACCAAAGGAATCTCTCTTTCTCTTTGGAACATCTCTCTTGCTCAATTCATTTGGACAAAAAGGATTGGCAACTTTACACACAAACATTGACACAGAGCACCACAATACATTACATATTGTAGACTATAGAATGTCATTCTGCTAATTTAAGAGATGTGGTGTTCTAGTATTATTATATTTATGTATATACTATATTAGCATTTTAATAAATTGTTATTGTAGAAAAAAAGAGTGTGGATCTTTTCTTTACACTTTACACTGAATCTGAGGGGATGAGATAGAATAATTATTATTATAATCATAAATATTTTTATGAATAATAATATAATAAATGAATTAATAAGAGACACATTTGTAACAACACCATAAATTGTTTATATTAAAGTCCTAACTCTTAAATGTCAACTTTTAATGTTCTATAATTACAATAATATTCATATGGAAGCTATGGTTAAACTTATGAAATAATGACTAATGTTTTAATAAACATCAATTTATCGTAAAGCTGCTCTCCCAATGCTTACATTTATAGTTTATAAAAGGTACTGTGGGGCCTTCGTTAAACATACCTGTAAACTAACTTCTCCAGTTTTTCCCTGATGAGGAATTTCATATGCTTCCATTTGTTGCCTCGTAAGTCTGGCTAGTTTCTCAGCCAACTCCCTCCAACGAATGCCTAGCTGTACAGCAGCAGTCAAAATGACTGTATCTTGGGTAAGACGAGCTACTAGACCTTGGCAATCCATCTTCAAGAGACCCTATATAATATTGTACATAAAGGAAGAAAGTAAACCATTTTTAGAACATAATGGTACGTAAATGATAATTGTATGTTTTATTTAATATAATTCACTGTTTATTAAATATGAGATTCACAATCCACAAGAACAATAGTTTAAGATATTACATTACCATTTCATAATATATTTACTGGTAATACAAATACCAACCTCCATCAAGTGACATTTGGCAAAGCTCAAGCTCACTCTAAGGATTTTACCAATTTGCTGACTGGCCTTTTTCTCCATAGTTTTAGCAAAAGCATCTATAAATAGAGGATTAATCATTCAATTGCTGCGATTTTAAGATCTGGGGTCGCCAGTAGATGTCACAGGGTACTTTGCTATTCAATTGCCTTCCGTTTGCGGGCTCCAATCGAGCTCCGGGCTCCGAGCTGCGATTTCTAGTTATTTGTCATATCACAAATTACTTCCCTCCAAGCCTTTAATCTTTCATGGCCTCAAGAGTTGTGATCTTTAAAACCGCAAATCTCTATTCAATTGCTCCGATTTTCTCTCGCTAACCACTCTGGCTAAACTCAAACCACAGGTTAATGATACCAAGGAGGTCTCGCAAAGGGCTTACTTACAAATTGTAGCTCTTTAAAAGCTCATAAAAATGCAATACTGTACTCTTATTAAGAGTGAAAGATATGTTATATCTTAGAATTAATAGCACAATATTCTCAAACTCGCAAATCGTCATAATTAAATACTTTATTTCATATTCAATTTTTGTCCTCCAAGTCCGTAGGATTTTGGAATCCAACCTCCATATTTCACTGAAGTCCTACGTGGTTGAATAACGAGTTAAGGGCTTGGAGGTCATTCAAGCCCGTAGGACTTTGCACGTAAATTAAACATGAAATAAAGTATTTTATTTTGGCGATGTGCAAGCTTGAGAATGTTGTGCTTTTAATTATAATGTCACCCATTGTGTACCCCATTGTTTACAGTGCTGTATTGATTTTATATTTGCATTTAAAGTGCTCCGATTTTTCTGTCTTGAACCACGAGTTACGGGCTTGCGTCTGCGACCATGTCAAGCCCGCAAATGCTCCTTTCAAGAGCATGGTTTCCGAATATCGTGACCAGCGCCTAACTTGCGGGCCCGGGCAATTGAATAGCACCTTAAATCGAGCCCGCAGCAGTCCCGCAAATGTAAGTCCTACTTTTTTGGACTTACAATCTCCAATTGAATGAGGCTCTAAGGTGTGAATTGTACAAACCATCTGATTCCATAGTAAATCATTTGCAAGATAATAATTTTTTCGACTTTATTCTTATGGAAATGAGCAGCTCCAGAAAACTAGTTTACTGCCTTCCTTGTGCTAATTAGGAATACAGCCTCTGGGGGCAGAACAATGCTTCCCGAAGGTTATCCTGCACCACTCTTACTATGCGTTCTGAGCCTCAAATAAACACATTGAGCAGCACATTACCGTAAAAGAGCCACACAATCAATGCTGAATTTCTCAGTAATGATTTACTGTAGAGAAAAATATATAACGCAATGAGTAGGAAGTAGGATGATATATATTTACTGTTAAAATGACAAAGTCCTTTTAAGATGTTTAAAAAAAAAACACCTATAATCTGTATTATAATGAAGAATGGTCTAAATACATTATTGCTACTCTGTTTGTTCTCATTTGCAGAGCAAACCTATTGTTGCAACCTCTGAGGAAACCAGGAGCTTTTCATGAACATAAAAATAATTCTGTGTATTGATCAATGAATGAGATGGGGTTGAACTGTCTTTTTAAAGGAGAACTAGAAGAAATGCAAGGAATATTTTAGCCCTTGCTTCATTGAGAAGCAGTATAGAGTGAATCTTCAAATTCTTAGGTTTGTTTATTTGCACTACTGCAATTCTAGGAGACAAAAATATCATTACTGTGGCTAAATTTCCTCTATATTTCCGGAATTTATTTGGTGGATTGACTCTATACAGGAAAGAACTGATACCACCAGTAGATAGTATGATAAATAAACCAATTCATAAAAGAATAGGAAATAATTATACTTTACTTTTTACATTTTCTACATGGTGTGTCACTTTTCTTTCCAGAATATAAAAGTGATGCCTCATAGTCCTTGATGCCCTCCCAAAAAATTGCAAAGATAATGAAAAAGAAGGCTTGGTCACACGGCCAGTGATATTCATGTTGCCAGTCAAGCAAATGATTAGACAACTGAGTCAGCCCTGAGACGAAATAAGCTGAGTCTGCAATCCGCTACAACAGGGTGAAACATTCTCATCAGCAGACTTTATCCTCAGTAAGGAAGAATGTCTTGCAAGCGATGGAAGATCTATACTCTTGTGTACCATGTGAAAAAGTGACTGTCAATTCAGAGCAATGCCTATTTATTTCTTTATCCACCCTTACAGTTTATATCTGTTCTTTCTTTCTTTCATTCATTATGGTGTAGCCTCATTACATATATACATCAAAAAGGGATTCAAAGAATCAGTAGCTATTAATTAAAATGGCCTCTAATGCCATCTAATGGAGCAAATCTAGTGACTTCACTGGCCCTATTAACATGAATAAATTCTTAAGGGAAACATATTTTTAAAAGAGGGATGGACAAACTGATACATTACATCCTTAAATACTATTAACATTTTATGAGTCTATGTAGCAAATGTCATTTGTTGGTCCAGCCCAGCATTAATATGTATATTTCCATAGTTTCAGCTAATAATATGATCTATAAAAAACTTTAGTGAATAAAACTCACCATAACAAGCTCATAGTGAAACCTCCTCTTTTTTGAGTCAGCGTGACAGTCCTCTTTGAGTTTTTTCACAACAGAAGACACTCTCTCAGTTTCCTTTTCTGTATGTCCATGACAAATATCATCTAATGACAAGTGTGAATATCCCAACACATCAGCTAAGGATCTCCAGTCATGAACCTTCTCAGATACCAATGAAAGGACAGATGAGTAAATATAGGTCAGTTTTTTAAAAGGCAAAGCAATTTGTTCTAAAAGCAATTTGGTTGTAAATTGAGCATCTGGGAAATCAATGACTTGCTCTCTGGAAATAATCTTTACATTCTTGCAGTGTACAAGGCCAACCTTTCCTCTCAGAACTCCCACATACCATTCCTTTATTTTTGTCTGACCAATTGCTTTAACTTTATCTTCTCCAAGAAGTGCAATTGTGTCTCCTTTAAAATACTCAAGCAAGTAGTCAATCTTTTGTTGACGTAAAACAGTTTTTAAAGTCACTCCAAATGTGTTAATTTTTAAAGTCTTATCCTGAAATTTTGGATATTTAATAGTATTTATGAGTGGCAGTGGGGCAGAGATAATTTCTTTGCGTTTTTGCAGGCGAGTTTTTTCTTTAGTCATACAGTGGATTTTTGGAGCAGGACTGGGAGTTTCCACACTGAACTCAGACACCAAAGATGAATTGCTTTTATCCATAATCTGAACTGTGAAAACAAATGAGTTAATGTCTCCGCTGCTTTTTAATGAAAATGGAAACTGTGTGCGGATCATCTTTCCTGTTTTCAGCTGTTGTGCATGGATTTCATTCCTGTTATCCACAGACACTTCAAAACTGGAGTCATTTGCAAGAAACTTGACTGATAAATCATGAATACGATCAAGCTCTAGTTGATGTTTTCCCCAGAACTGAAAAACAACTGGTGGCATATTTTTTCCACGTTTTTTAATGTCATCAACTGTGAGTTTTTCAGGAGTATAGTTATGCCCTATGACAGCTAAAACAGTGGTAAAAGCTGGATGTATATGCTTTGGTCCATATATAGCAACACTTACACTTTTGTGAATATGATCATAAATACTTGTAGCACGATTCTGAATAGATTTAACCTGTGCAGCCGTTACTAAATAAGTTACTCGGTTCAAGGTGGGCAACTTAATTTGTAAAGTACGGTCATATATGTAACCATTTGGGAGTCTTTCAAAAGGACCGTCTTTGTGGTTGCTGTAAAAGGTTACAATCTCAGTTATTACTTGACTGTAGGGGTCTTTCTTAATCTCTGCAGCAATTTTCATTTCCAGTAACAGAGTCTCAATTGTATTGATGTTACTTAATGTTATTTCCAGAAGAGGACTAACAGTAGTTGAAATATTATTGTTAAGTGTAGAGGGTGGATTCAGAATAGCTTTTAAAGAGATGTCTTGATATTCCCCACGAGTCACATGACCTTCAGGAACGTGGACTGTGATATCAGAATTTGGAAGTTCTACAGAGCCACCTTCATGATCAATTTTACAAACAATCTGTGTATCAGTCGCTTGTGTTTGTGCCCATCCAGGACTTTGGCTCATGACATCTAAATCTAAGCAAGATCTTGTTAGTTGCCTGTGGCTCAGCCATGCCATTTTATAAGCTTCACGATCATTCTGGAGCCACTCTAAATCTGGAGCCAAGATCTGACTAGAGTGGTCTTGAATTTCCGATCCAGTGCTATCTAAAATGTCCAAGTCAGAAACACTCTTAGACCTTGCATATTTCCTTGGAGGTGCCTTTTCTAACATGAGGTTGACATCAAGTTCATCTCCAGAAGAAGCAAAAGAGTGTCTGTTTTCAGGATCTCTAAACAACATATATGGATCTTCCTTTAAGATAGAAACATTGGTAATATCCTTTGAATCTGTGTTAGCTTGAGCCACATCACAAAGGAAAGGGTTGGATTCAGAAAGTCCATTCCGAAAAGGATTTGTAGATTTTGAGAAATTTTGGGAATGATTTTGGAACACATCAGTCCAGTCAATAAGCAGGTCTAAGTCCTTTCCAGCTTTACCTACAAAACATAACAGTTATACAGTATATATAGTACATATATTTAAGTCTCTAAAGATACATTTTTTAAGGTTACAAATATATTTTTTGCGTACATCTGTGTATAAAAATATAATAAATATTGTTATATATATATATATATATATATATATATATATATATATATATATATATATATATATACATATACACACACACATATATATATATATATATATATATATATATATATATATACACATACATACATACATATACACACACAAATACATACATATATATATTTATATTTATTCTTACCTGTCATTGTTTTTTTACTTCTGCACTCGTGTAAAGCAATACATTGTAATATCTAATCACTATAGCTTTTTTGGCTCTTGAAAGAATGTCATCTATTGAAAGCCTGTCATTATAAATTAAATATGTGTCTAGCACAAAGTATAACTAAGTACTGCTTACATCTATTTTAGATACCCATTTCTACTCAAATTGCAAAAACATTTCAAAATATGGAAAAAGCATTTTATTAGTTAATTCCTTTCTGATTTTCAGTTACATCACTGATATATTTTGCATTTACAATAGCATGTGAAATTCTAGAATAATTTTGGGTGCAAAATGAATGATTAAAGTTTAGAACAATTACATTAAGAGATGAAACTGTACCTTTGAGATGATACAAGCCATAAGGAAGCCTTAGGAAGTGATCCCAAAACCACAATGCTAACATTTGATCACCAACCTTTTACATGGCCAGCTACAGTTAATTGAATTCTTGATTAGTTTCTTATGATTGTTCCCACGTTGTAAGGGTTATGGCAGGATTTTTAAAAGGTCCATATGTACAATATATGCTCTTTTGCAAAACTACACTTATTAATGGACAAAATGTTTTTATAAATTATTACAACTACTACTACAAACAATATCACAATTTTGAATTTATTAAACTGTTATTAAGTTTATTACACATTAATATGTAATTAAGATGCAGTGGAAGCAACCACTTTTATTTCTGCCAATGTGCTTCTGTAGGTGGGAGGAGGCTATGATTGCACATAAGCTATTACAATTGAACTGTGGTAGTACCGGTAATTATTGCTCAGTAGGATTAATGACAATAGTATTAATTTACAAATACCTTACATACTGACAAACCAGCTCAAACAAAGAACTCGAAAATTTGATAATTCCATATAATATTTAATAAATTAAAGTCTGTGTTTATTTTTAGTTAACTTTCTAAAACATGTATCCCTTTATCATTTCAGAACTAAAAAAAACATATGGTAAATAAATGAATACAAAGGATCTCTGCTAATTATAACTGAACAGTGATCTATTTATTATTTTAATCTAATGTGAAATGTTGGAGGAAGATATGTGACTACCATTGTTTTTTTCCAAATTAGATTGTGACTCACATATTTAAGTATTTTATGCATAATTTAATAATAATAATAATTTTAATCTCAGGATTAAATGGAGATTACCCCTTATCCACAAATATTTTTTATCCTCTCCAACGTTTCTCCAAATTCCTTAGAATTTTTTTCTTTCTTACTTTTATTACTTCCCAAAAGAAAGATCTGTATATAAATTTGTGGGTTTTAACCACAGTTGCCGGTTCCTTCAGAAAATTTGAGTAAGAATAATATTTGTGTAATGCTATGTTTATTTACTTTTAGTGTGCTGACAATATATTCAATTACTTAAATTAAGTCTGTACCCTTAACTTGAAGATAAAATATCAAGTGGTTTAATATAGAGTGACCAAAATACCAACAACATTAAAAATAAATTATCTGTTTCATGTTCCTGAGGGACCCTGTGGAATGGTTTTACTTCTACATTATAAAATAAAATTCCATAATTTTTTTTCTCAAGTGGTATAAAAATAAAACCAAAGCCCAAGTTGTTGTCTACTACAGTGCCTTGCAAAAGTATTCACCCCCCTTGGCATTTTTCGTGTATTGTTGCCTCACAACCTGGAATTAACATGGATTGTTTAAGGATTTGCATCATTTAATTTACAGAACATGCCCACGCCTTTGAAGATGTTTTTTTTTTTATTTTTTATTGTGAAGCAAACAACAAATAGGACAAAATAACAGAAAATGCCAATGTGCATAACTATTCACCACCCCTAAAGTCAATACTTTGTAGAGCCACCTTTTGCGGCTATCACAGCTCCAAGTTGCTTTGGATAAGTCTCAATGAGCTTGCCAAATCTTACCACTGGGATTTTTGCCCATTCCTCCTTGCAGAACTGCTCCAGCTCCTTCAAGTTGGATGGTTTGCGCTTGTGAACAGCAATCTTTAAGTCTGACCACATGATTTTCTATTGGATTGAGGTCTGGGCTTTGACTAGGCCATTCCAACATATTTACATGTTTCCCCTTAAACCACTCAAGTGTTGCTTTAGCAGTGTGTTTGGGGGCATTGACCTGCTGGAAGGTGAACTTCCGTCCTAGCCTCAAATCATGCATAGAGTGGTACAGGTTTTGATCAAGAATATCCCTGTATTTAGTACCATCCATCTTTGCCTCAACTCTGACCAGTTTCCCAGTCCCGGCTGCTGAAAAACATCCCCACAGTATTTGCCACCACCATGTTTCACTGCAGGGATGTTGTTCTTTGGGTGATGGGATGTGTTGGGTTTGCCCCAGACATAGCGTTTTCAAAGTACCTTCCTCCATACATTTTGGGAGTCTTCCACATGCCTTTTCGCAAACTCAAAGCATGCCATTTTGTTTTTTGCTGAAAGTAATGGCTTTCTTCTGGCCACTCTGCCATAAAACCCAACTCTATGGAGTGTACAGCTTATTGTCGTCCCATGTACAGATACTCCAGTCTCTGCTGTGGCACTCTGCAGCTCCTCCAGGGTTACCTTAGATCTCTGTGCTACCTCTCTGATTAATTCCCTCCTTGCCCGGTCCATGAGTTTTGTTGGGCGTCCGTCTCTTGGCAGGTTTGCTGTTGTGCCATGTTCTTTTCATTTGGTTATGATAGATTTGATGGTGCTCCTGGGGATCATCAAATATTTGGATATTTTTTTATAACCTAACCCTGACTTGTACTTCTCAACAACAGTGACCCTTACTGGTTTGGAGTGTTCCTTGGTCTTTATGGCAGTGTTTGGTTAGTGGTGCCTCTTGCTTAGGTGTTGCAGCCTCTGGGGCTTTTCAAAAAATGTGTGTATATGTAATGACAGATCATGTGACACTTAGATTGCACACAGGTGGACATCATTTCAGTAATTATGTGACTTCTGAAGGTAATTGGTTGCACCAGAGCTTTTTATGGGCTTCATAACAAAGGGGGTGAATACATACGCACATGCCAATTTTCTGTTTTCTATTTCTAAAAAATAGTTTTATGTATATACTTTTCTCATTTCACTTCATCAACTTAGACTATTGTGTTCTGATCCATCACATACAATTCAGATTAACAAAACATTGAACATAAGGCTGTAATGTAACAAAATAGGTAAAAAGTCAAGGGGGGTGAATACTTTTGCAAGGCATTGTATATGTAATTTGTACACCTCCTTCGCAGACAACAGGTATTTGTCAGGTACAGTATCTCTAGTAGCTTTGCTTACTTAGTTTATACTACATAGGAATAAAAAAAAAGCCCCAATTTATTTTATCATGTATTTAAAACACAGGTTTAAATTTTTTTAAGTTTTTGGAGAAAAGTTTTTTTTCATGAAAAGCAAATGATCTGAAATCCAGGAATATTTTGGATTACTACAACAAAGGAATTTTTTTTACAAATTAATACAGGGAATGTTCCTCCTTCCTCTATCTAAAGATGGATTAGCAAATGCAATCTTACGATCATACGTATATATATATATATATATATATATATATATATATATATACACATATACACACACACACATATATATATATATATATATATATATATATATATATATATATATATATATATATATATATATATATACACACATACACACACCAAGATGACTGAATGAGAATTGGCTATAAAAAAACATTCTGATTGAATGAAAAAAACTTAAATCAATTTTGCATCAAGAGTTGAAATTGGAAGAGAGTACAGTAAAGTAGTCAGTTATCTTTCATGTAATTTTTTTTTATTCTAATGTTTAAACTATGCTCTTTTAAATGCATGAAAATCTCAGCTATTAACATTTCTGGTCTATATGTAAAAAATAATAAAGACTTTAATTTTTTTTCTGCCTTTTTCTATGTGTTTCTGTATGTATACTCTGCAAAGCGAGGCGAGCCATGTATAGCGCATGACTTAGGCTGGATGAGCCAAAGGCACTCATCTGAGAAGCCTTGTGATGCCAGGAAGCCTGTGAGTGAGGTTGTAAGCAATTTTGAGCCATATTTGGAGTTTTTTGTCAATCCAAAATCGGCTACGCAAGAAAATTTTTTTATGAAAAACGTAAAAAAAATCTTAAACTGAATGAAAACGAGGCTGAGCAAAGCCAGGCACGCGGGACTTAGAAAATATACAACGGCAAACACAGTAACACTTACTCCAACAATGCCAGGCACGCAGGACTTTGAAAATAAAACAAATGGGCTTCAGCAGACACACAGAGGAGAAACACACAGGGAAGGGACAGGGGGAGATGGTGGAAAGAGACACATGGCATTCCCAAGCACAAATCTTGCAGGTTAATGAATCCTGCAATGAGCGGCCTGTACAGTAGGCTGGAGGAAAGGCTCACAATAAGCGCCGAAGACGCTCATTGTGAGCCACAAGATGATCGCCTTCGGCGCTCATCGCGGGGCTCGCGATTAGTTGTGGATATACGGGCCGTTTGTTACACTGTGCGAGCCTCGCAAAATGAGATGAGCCGTTGACGGCTGCAACACATGGGACTTAGGCTGCAATGAGCGCCAAAGGCACTCATTGCACCGCGAGCATCGCAAAGCAAGACAAGCAGTGTAGGCACGCAAGACTTAGGCTGCAATGAGCACCAAAGGTGCTCATTGCGAGTCACGCGATGAGTGCAGAAGGTGCTCCGAAGGCCATAGCCTTGCATTGTGTGGCAAACAGCATTGCTAGCCTTACAATTTTACTCCCATTTTTGACAGGCAAGTCACTAATCACATATAATAGTGGTCATAATTGCGAGTTTGTCTGTAACACTATGTTAAAAGTTACGGGTTGTGCATGTGCAATGAGCGCCAATGGCACTCATCGCGAGGCCTGTACGCGACTGGTTTGGCTTCCAAAAAATTACTGGTTTAACTCCAGACATTTTTTCAAAAAGCCGTTTGGGGGCGCCAAAAAAAGAAAAGTAGCTTACAGCCTCACAGACAGCACAGAGGGAGAGACAGGGAGCCTGTAAGTGAGGTTGCAAACTAATTTGCGATATTATTGGCTTTTTTGGCGAGACGAGCAGTGTAGGCACGCAGGACTTATGCTGCAATGAGCGCCAAAGGTGCTCTTTGCAAGCCACACGATGAGCGCAGAAGGTGCTTCCAGGGCCCATAGCCTCACATTGTGTGGCAATGTTTCAATGTTCAAATTATCAATTTCCCAAGCCCGCAAATGGTTTCACACCCGTAAATGGAAACAGGAGCACAGAGGAGGGAGAGAGGGGAGAAAGAGACACAGGAGATAGAGAGGGGGGAAAGAGACGCAGGGGAGGGGGATAAGGGGAAAAAATCCAGGGAGCACAGAGAAGTGAGAACGACACAGGGGAGGGAGAGGCGGAAAGGGTGGAAAGAGACACCGGAGGGAGAGAGGGGGAAACAGACACAGGGGCGAGAGAATGGGCATAGGATCACAATGGCCCGAAAATTGCAGGTTGGCCAAGGCTCTCAATGAGCGCCAAAGACGCTCATCGCGAGATTGATAAAGTAGACGGGGAGAGAGGCTTGCAATGAGCACCAAAGGTGCTCATCGTGAGGACCGCAATTTAGAGTGGGGAGATCCTCTTATTGTGTGGCCAACAGCATTGCCAGACTTCAAATTTTATTGCTGTCATTTTTGATGGGCAAGTAGCTAGTTAGGAAGTTATCTTCCTAAGACCTTCTGTTACATTATCCATATGATTTAATGGTGTTTCTGAACTGGGGAAAGAACCTGCAAATAACTTCCTTATCACTGAGTAAATTAGTAATGGCAATCAACAAGAACACACTACTTATTAAAAAAAATGTTAATGGTCAATTATCTGCTTAACAGAGTGTTTTATTTGTTATAGGGTATAGGGTATAATATTGATATAAAATTTGGACTAATCTAATTCCTTAAATTCTTAGACTTATTTGCAACTTAATAAGAAATGTATCTCAAAGATGTAAAATTAAAAATAATTATTATTATTTTAATGTCTAAAATGATGTGATAAAAGTAATAAGGGATAACAATACAATACATATATAAAACATAAATTGATGAAGTTGGAATCTCACCTGAATTATTTGTTGAAGGTTTTTGGTCATCAAAATCAATCAGTGTCCCCTCTGATTTACTCCTTGACATACCATTAGAACGAAAGGACAGCAATCGACTTGTGGTCATTTTCCTTCTAAATCAGAAATTATTTTTATTAGAAATATAATTGTAATAACCAATCACACCAAAGTACAACTCAAAGCAATCCTTATTACATGTATTCAAATTAAATGGCAATTCTCCCATATCTCTGTCCAGCTTTGTCGCACCATGTACATCACTACCTGAAAGCAGGAGCAGTTGAGGGAAGTCTGTTTCAGGAGGGCAAAGGGAGGAGCAGGGGACTTGTCTTATTATACAACATACTTTGCAAACCCTGCTCCTACAGAGATGCAAAATCCCCCATCATACTCCTACTTTACCAAAGTAGAATGGATGCTTCCAGTGACTAGCAATACTTTCAAAATATATCAGATACATTTTATTTTTATTGTTTTTATTTGAAAGCTTTGTAAGATTATTCAAATATTTTTTTTCAGCATATTGTGGCTCCTAATATATGTATGCACATGTAGAACAAATTAATTTAAATACAGAGCTTTAATGCAACACAGAAAATACATCAATCAATGTTTCTGACCACACCAGAAAATCAAAGATCAACATTTCTTTTTTTGTTAGGCTAAATAAAGACAATGCTGCACTTTATTTTGTTCCTGAGTATTGTCGAAAACCTACAGGTATAGTAATTTGTAGTGCCCACATCTGCTCGTATTTGATTTTCAGACAGTCTCAATATTTATGAAGTCTTGTCACTTTATATCTTTAAAGTATGGGTGGGGAATGTCAAGACTCTGGGTGAGCAAAATGTGGCTCAGCCTGATCACATGCAAGCCTTGGGACATGGGCAAATGTTTACCAAGATTCAGCCACCACTGCTGTTGGTATTCCAGTAGCTCTAACAGACAGGAAAAGGCAGAACAAATGGTCATGAACATATATGCTCCATCAAGTTAGAGGTGCTCTGCCTCCTTAAATAGTCCATGGGTGTGTTTAGGGGTTGAGCTGCCCTGGGACATTCAAATTTGAGCACCCACACCCTCCACTTACAGCTCCTCCTTTTTACCTTCTATATCTCAAATCATAAATTTGTGTTTTTATGTATGTGTGTGTATATATATATATATATATATATATATATATATATATATATATATATATATATATATATATATATATTATTATTATTATCTTTATTTATATGGTGCCAACATATTCCATAGTGCTTTACAGGGGCTGAGTACATGGCAAAAAACAAACTTAACACCTTGTAAAGAATAGAGGGCCCTGTTTTTGAGCATAAAATCAAATGTACATAGAGCTTGTTTCCAAGGCACTGACACAAGATTGAAAACTTACAATCTAACAGCCTTATTAAATTGCAATTCGATAAATTTAAAAGGGCTCTATATAAGCACACAGCATATTTTTTTACAGAAGTTTTTAGTTAGTTAACTTCTATCCAAAAGCAAGGTCTTTACTAACTAAAAACTTCTGTAAATAAAATATGCTGTGTGCTTAAATAGAGCCCTTTTAAATTTACTGAATCGAAATTTAATAAGGCTGCAAGGGTTTAGGTGTGATACAAGAGGGTGACAAATGCAAGATGGCAAAGTTAAAGCAATTTGTTTTGGAGGTGTCTGTGTATTGTACTGTAGATTGTGGGTATAAGTGTTATGAAACTGTGGAGTGTGCAGTTGTACATGTTAAGGCTGAAGGTGATAAGATTTTTTGTGTGTGTTTTTAGTTTTTTTTTTTTAAGGTTTTGAGGCAGGAAGATATTCTAATGGAGCGGGGCAAGGATTTCCAAATAGTAGGGACAGCACAAGAAATGTCTTGAAGACGGGAGTGAGAGGAGGTGATGAGAGAGAAGGAAAAAAGAAGGTCATCAGCAGAACGAAGGGGGCGGTTGGCAGAGTTTTTTAAAACAAGAGCAGGGATATAAGGGGATGTGCTGTTGTTGAGGGCTTTATATGTTAGGGTCATGGTTTTAAAGGTGATTTGGGAAGCTATGGGAAGCCAGTGGAGTGATTGACAGAGAGGAGCTGCAGACACTGAGCATTTATGGAATATTGGTATGGAAGATGAGTCTAGCGGAGGCGTTCATTATGGATTGGAGGGAAGACAGACGAGAGATGGGTAGGCCAGCAAGGAGTGAATTGCAGTAGTCGAGATATGATGAGAGAATGTATTATAATTTTAGCTGTGTCTTCTGTAAGATAATGACGAATTTTGGAGATGTTTTTTAGGGGAAACTGACATGATGTCGTTATTGATTGGATGTGTGGAATATAAGAGAGGGCGGGATCTAGTAGAACCCCAAGGCAACGGGCCTGGGAGGTGGGAGTGATGATGGTGTTGTCAACATTGACAGATATTTGAAGAGTGGAAGCTGTAGTAAGTTTATATATATATATATATATATATATATATATATATATATATACACATATACATATACATATACATGTATTTATATACAGTCAGGTCCATAAATATTGGGACATCAACATAATTCTAATCTTTTTGGCTCTATACACCACCACAATGGATTTGAAATGAAACGAACAAGATGTGCTTTAACTGCAGACTTTCAGCTTTAATTTGAGGGTATTTACATCCAAATCAGGTGAACGGTGTAGGAATTACAACAGTTTGTATATGTGCCTCCCACTTTTTAAGGGACCAAAAGTAATGGGACAATTGGCTGCTCAGCTGTTCCATGGCCAGGTGTGTGTTATTCCCTCATTATCCCATTTACAAAGAGCAGATACAAGCTCCAGTGTTCATTTCAAGTGTGCTATTTGCATTTGTTGCTGTTAACTCTCAATATGAGATCCAAAGAGCTGTCACTATCATTGAAGCAAGGCATCTTTAGGCTGAAAATACAAAACAAACCCATCAGAGAGATAGCAAAAACATTAGGTGTGGCCAAATCAACTGTTTGGAACATACTTAAAAAGAAAGAAATCACCGGTGAGCACAGAAACACCAAAAGACCCGGAAGACCACGGAAAACAACTGTGGTGGATGACCGAAGAATTATTTCCCTGGTGAAGAAAACACCCTTCACAACAGTTGGCCAGATCAAGAAAACTCTCCAGGAGGTAGGTGTATGTGTGTCAAAGTCAACAATCAAGAGAAGACTTCACCAGAGTAAATACAGAGGGTTCACTACAAGATGTAAACCATTGGTGAGCCTCAAAAACAGGAAGGCCAGATTAGAGTTTTCCAAACAATGCCTAAAAAAGCCTTCACAGTTCTGGAACAACATCCTATGGACAGATGAGACTAAGATCAACTTGTACCAGAGTGATGGGAAGAGAAGAGTATGGAGACGGAAAGGAACTGCTCATGATCCAAAGCATACCACCTCATCAGTGAAGCATGGTGGTGGTAGTGTCATGGCGTGGGCATGTATGGCTGCAAATGGAACTGGTTCTCTTGTATTTATTGATGATGTGACTGCTGACAAAAGCAGCAGGATGAATTCTGAAGTGTTTCGGGCAATATTATCTGCTCATATTCAGCCAAATGCTTCAGAACTCATTGGACGGCGCTTCATAGTGCAGATGGACAATGACCCGAAGCATACTGCAAAAGCAACCAAAGAGTTTTTTAAGGGAAAGAAGTGGAATGGTATGCAATGGCCAAGTCCATCACCTGTTCTGAATCCAATTGAGCATGCATTTCACTTGCTGAAGACAAAACTGAAGGTAAAATGCCCCAAGAACAAGCAGGAACTGAAGACAGTTGCAATAGAGGTCTGGCAGAGCATCACCAGGGATGAAACCCAGCGTCTGGTGATGTCTATGCGTTCCAGACTTCAGGCTGTAATTGACTGCAAAGGATTTGCAACCAAGTATTAAAAAGTGAAAGTTTTTTTTATGACTGTTAATCTGTCCCATTACTTTTGGTCCCTTAAAAAGTGGGAGGCACATATACAAACTGTTGTAATTCCTACACTGTTCACCTGATTTGGATGTAAATACCCGCAAATTAAAGCTGAAAGTCTGCAGTTAAAGCACATCTTGTTTGTTTCATTTCAAATCCATTGTGGTGGTGTATAGAGCCAAAAAGATTAGAATTATGTCGATGTCCCAATATTTATGGACCTGACTGTATATATATATAGCCAGAAATTGCTATCACCTTCCACCCTAACATGCACCTAACACTTCTCTCACCCTCCTGTACCACACCCAAAACCTTTAGATTGTAATTCTGCAAGTTTTCAATCCTGCACGGTGCTTTGGGGAAAGCTCTATGGAAACTGGATTCTAAACTCAAAGACAGGGCCCTCCATCCTTTGCAATATGTATATTGAAATTGTCTATTGCCTTGAATTTAACCCATGTATAGCCCTATGGAATATGTTGGCGCGTTACAAATTAACGATAATAGTAAAAATATTTCTGTGCATATATATCACATATTTCAATGTACTGTGCTTCATCTTCAGGTACCTTGCTGCCCCATGATAATGTGCTGCCTTAGGCCTTGTGCGTCTAGGCATAAACATACCCGAGGACTAGTCACTAAATTAGAATTTGTGGAATTTTAACTGTAGAAACATATATATAATTTTTTTCTTCAAATACTTTGAATTTACAGGAACAGTTTAGTAATTGTATGTTGCTGCCATTGCAACATTCTGTCAGCCTATTTGTAGATATTCCCACTTCAAGCTGAATAAATTAGTACAAACATAATAGTTTAGTGAAGCAGAATAAGAAAATACAAGATACGTATTTCTGAGCAATGTCGTTAGACTGCCAAACAATTGATACGGATGAAGTACCCCACAATATATTTAGTTGTAAAGGAGTTATAAACAGGACAGCAGGTGATATCACCTTTAATGCATGAAAAGATCTATATACTAAAATGCAATATTTTACTATGACGTAACTGTACAATTGCATGCCAAAGATCACATTTTAGTATAGCAAACTACTTGTTACTGTGTATTTGAGATAAAGATCATGATTGTGATCTTTATAACAGTTTAATTGAAGCATAGATGTGACCCAGGAGTCAACAACCTATGACTCTAGAGTCAAATGTGGTTTATTTCAGGCCCACTTGCGTATCAGTTCCAGATATAGCTGCATGAACTAAAATTATTGTCAGCTATGGATCCAAGTCAGTGCCAAGGATGCTTCTTTGATTAATAAAAGACGACATGCGCAAAATTAATAACATTTTAAACGTATGTTAGAGTTAGTACTTAAGATATTAAGATAGTCTTATACACTGTTACCTAGATCTAAGGTTTGATATAGCTTTTTATTTTTATTTTAAAAGGTTGCAGATCCCTGATGTATTGGTAATAAATACATTGTCTGCTACTCTCCTTTTGGTGTAGGTGGAATAGCTATCGGCTATAGAAACTAAATATTCAAGTCTAGGGATACTTTTCAAGTTATTGTATGGGCTGAATGGTAATTTTCCCCACAGAACATCCAATACAGTGCTTGCAGTTGCATCTGTGCTTTGAATGTTAAACCTATTTTTTTAGCTCATCATTATTTAAAACTAATGACTTGCCCGTCAAAACTGATGGCAATAAAATTTGTAGCCTGGCAATGCTGTTTGCCACACAATGCGAGGCTATGGCACCTCTGAGCACCTTTGGCGCTCATCCCGAGCCCTGCGCTGAGCTCCTTTGGTGCTCATTGTGTAGCTCTCAATGAGCGCCTTCAGCGCTCATTGCGAGCTGCGACTTTCCTGCTTTTCAATGATCACCTTCGGCGCTTATTGCAAGCCTCTCCCCCTACGTACTTTATAGTCCTCACGCTTGAGCACATTGTTACTGCCTTGGGTTAAGTGTTACTGGCTTGGGTTAAATGTTACTGGCTTTTATTAAGTGTTACTGGTTTGCATTAAGTCTTACTGCTTAGGGCTTGTTTTTACGGCCTCGTTTTCATCATGTTACGTTTTTTCGGCAGCCATTTTTTTACTCGCTTAGGCGATTTTCGATCTTAAAAAAACTTCAAATATGCCTCCAATTACATTGCAACCTCACTCCCTGACTCTACCCCTGTGCTGTGTGTGAGTGTGTAATTAATTGGAGGCATATTTGTTCTTTTTTGTTTGCTTTTCGAGTTCTGCGGTTCGGCAGTTAAATTCGTAATGTTTGCGAGTTCCTGCAATTTGTTCCGAGGTTTGCAATTTTTGCAACGCCTTTGGGCCTCTCTATGAGCGCCTGTGGCACCCATTGCAGCTAAGTCCCATGGGCCTCGCGATGAGCATCTGCGGCGCTCATCTCCACCTCTGCTTCGCAAACCCCGCAACGGGACGACAACTTGCAGTACGACAACTATATTAGTCATTAAAAATCCATGTGCAAACCACATAAAATCAAATTGAGATACATCATTTAATCCTTACCAAGACAGCCTAATCAGTATTATTTCAGTTGAAATTGTTTATTTCTTTTCAGTAGTGTCCAGGACAATAGGAGAAATGGGGAGGCATATTGCAGTGGTTAAAAATGAGTATGATCCTAAATTATATTTTCCAACTAAAACTTTTGTTTTGCTGCTGTTTCCACCTGTATTATTTATGTCAATTAATGGTGAATTATATGAATTCCCTGGGGGTCCAGTGTTTAGGCTTTGGTTCTTTCACTGCTGCGTCCAGTCAGGGAACCAAGAGGTCACACCACTCTGAAGCCATGTAGTGTTGGGCCTAGTCAGTACTTGGATGGGAGACCACCTTGGAATACCAGGCCTACTCTCTCTACTATCCCTTTTTTGTATAGAACTTGAATGGAAGTTGTTTTTCATGGTGATCGGGCTCAAAAGAGGATATGCCCTAGTTGAGAAATTATATAGTCTATAACTGTTCCTTTTTAATCCTTACGGCATGTTTAATGAACAATTATAGATGTTTTAACAGTCATTCCCTCTTTTTTCTTGTAAAGAAAACAGTATTTAGTATATAAATTGGTGTAAAGCAGCATATCCCCCCATATTTTGTGAAAGGGGTTAAACACCCCTCCTTAATTCCTACTGAGCTGGCATTAGTGGCATCTGCAGCGCCATATAAAACACCTATTTGCCTGCTTG
This sequence comes from Discoglossus pictus, assembly GCA_027410445.1. Taxonomy (NCBI): domain Eukaryota; kingdom Metazoa; phylum Chordata; class Amphibia; order Anura; family Alytidae; genus Discoglossus; species Discoglossus pictus. The sequence continues at coordinate 357,153,050 of CM050166.1, read as the reverse complement.
CTTACAGGACACGAGCTCTTCCCTCAGTGGTCGCACTTCCTGTAGAGGAGCTTCATCCGAAGAGGAGAGAGGATGGAGTCAGTGGGGCTAGGCAATCTATGCACAGTATATTTTATTTAAATCAAATATATATTGCTTAAAATTAGTGCATTTATTTACCGTCTGCCAGCCTTATTAAATTGCGATTCGGCCAATTGAATAGGGCACTATATAAGCACAGAGCATATTTTTTTACAGAGGTTTTTAGTTAGTGAAGACCTTGCTTTTGGATAGAAGTTCACTAACTAAACATTTCTGTAAAAAAAATATGCTGTGTGCTTATATAGAGCCCTTTTCAATTGGCCGAATTGCAATTTAATAAGGCTGTGTGTCTGCAACATACACTAACTGCCATCACTTAAACAATCTTCATACCTTACTGTCTTTGTGTCATTTTCACACATCCCTTGTGATATACACAATATATATTGTATGATATAGGTTATGATTTCATGCTTTCAGTTACTTCACAGTGAACTATTATGACATCATTGTTTATATAAGTAACTGGTCAATTGCCCGTCAAAAATGACGGTATAATATATGATCTGCGCAGTCTCTCTCTCTCTCTGAGCACCCTCTCTCTCTGTACACTATCTCCCTCTCTCTGTGCGCCATCTCTCTGTCTTTATGTCCTCTCTATCTCTGTGCCCTATCTCTCTCTTTTTCTCCCCTTCTCCTCCTCTCTCTCCCTCCTTCTGTCTTTCCCTCCCTCCTTCTTCTCTCCCCCCCCTCACCTTCTTTTCTCTTCCATGCTCCCTTCCTTCTCTCTCCCCCCTCCCCTCCTTGTCTCTCTCCCCATGTCTCTCTCCTGCATGTTTCTCTCCCACCCCCCTGTGTCTCCCCCATGTCTCTCTCCCCCATGTGTCTCTGCCTCCCCCATGTGTCTCTGCCTCCCCCGTGTGTCTCTGCCCCCCTCTCTCTCCCACCCTCTCCCTCCTCTGTGTCTATCTTTCCCTCCCTCTCCACCCCCTGTGTCTCTCTCCCACCCTGTCAATATAGTTTTTGTTGTGGGCATGCGCTTACCAGCGTTACATACATCGGAAACTATGTGCTGACCTCCTTCTCTCTCCCCCTCCTACTCCCCCCCTCATTCTGTCTCTCCCTCCCTCCTTCTCTCTTCCCCCTCCCCTTCTACTTTTCTCTTCCACTCTCCCCTCCCTCTCTCTCCCCCCTTCTTCTCTCTCTCCCCTCCTTCTCTCTCTCCCCATGTCTCTCCCCCCATGTTTCTCTTTCTCTTTTCCTCTCGTGTCTCTCCCCCCCCCCCCCGTGTCTCTCTCTCCCACCCCCACACACCCCACATCACCTATTTCTGTCTCTCCCACCCTCTCCCTCCCCTGTTTGAGGCTATAAAAACAGATCTATTTGAAGGAGGGATAAGATGAAACAAGGTCAGGTACTCAGCTGGCCACCCCTCATATATTGTAGAAGTACAAATAGAACAACCCGTTTAGATTAACATTATTCATAATTCAACTGTGACTTTTTTTAAATGCATGCTTTTTTAGGCAGACTTGATGAATTAATTAATTTATCATAACCCTTAGATATGTTTCAATTTTGGCTTTTCATCTATTTGAACTGTATCCCCCCCCCCCCTGATTTATTTGGGGTATATGCCCCTACCAGGGTAACACAATTATTTTTGTAAAAGTGTAAATAAACCACTAAATATTTTTACTTGAAAATAAAAAATAAAAGCTTAGCTATTAAAATAAATCTATATTATCTACAAAACTGTGTTCTATAAACTATTTGCTGCATGGATTCAATGTTCTTTAAAACCTTTAAAAAGTAGTTAATCACACATAAGCTGTCTTACAGGTTTTCAAATAACTCGTAATGCAGATTCTAAGTTCTTGACATGAAAAGCAAGCTTGTAAGTTTATATTTTATAAACATTATTTGCACATTAACCACTCCCAGCCAGCTGCCTCAAGACAGGCTGGAGATTCATTTTACCATGGCCAGACGTATTTAATTGGGTTTTACAACAAATCAAGCAATTAGTCATTACACAGCACAAATAAAAGTAAAATTAATAAATATGTTAAGTCATTAAGGCCCTCATTCAATTGCAATTTGGCCAACTGAATAGGGCGCTAAAAAAGCACATAACATATACTTTTTAAAGAAGTTTTTAGTTAGTAAGCATCTATCCAAAAGCAAGGTATTCACTAACTAAAAACTTCTTTAAAAAATATATGCTATGGGCCACATTCAATTGAGATTTTTCCAATTGAATAGGGCTCTATTTAAGCACAGAGCATATTATTTTTACAGAAGTTTTTAGTTAGTGAACTTCTATCCAAAAGCAAGGTCTTCACTAACTAAAAACTCCTCTAAAAAAATATGCTATGTACTTATATAGAGCCCTATTCAATTGGACATAACACATTTGAATGAGGCCCAAAGTGTTACCAAGATTTAAAGGGATTTAAGTGAAGTGTAATTGAAAAATTTAAAGGACAAAAAAAAGAAAAAGCACAGCCCTTAATGTGAATCTATCTATCTATCTATCTATATCTACTTATCTATCTATCTCTACTTATCTATCTACAGTATCTGCACTACATTCATGAAGGTGAGTGCCAATATTAGTCTGTGATGCCACTGTTTTGACTTGGAGAGATCCTTACAAACATTAATAGGCTGCAAAGAGTAAGATTGGTATTTAAGAGGTTTCACCTATCCAGTGAGTCACCGAACACCTAGGGCCTCATTCAATTTTAGTTAGTAAAACCTTGCTTTTGGGTAGATGATTACTAACTAAAAACTTATTTAAAAAAAAATATGTTATGTGTTTATTTAGAGCCCTATTCAATTGGCCAAATTGCAATTGAATGAGGGCCCTAGTCAATATAATTCACTGACTATACAGAGCATATATAGACTCACTGTCACTCTATAATTGTACTAACATACATAGCATAATTCTATGTGTTGCATAAATGTACAAGATTTGAGGAATGACCTGATCTGGAGTGGAAACAGTTTTCATAATAAGGAATGTAGACTTTATGTTGGTCACTTTAATACTTCAACACTATGCACTGTGAGATTATGGAGAACAGATAAAGATTAAGATCTATCTATCATCAGAGGTAAAAATACAATTTTACATTGCATCTGTTCAAACTAAATCTGTTGCAAAGTTGTATCTTGTAATGGTAATATTATGTATTTTTATATAGGCATATATTTTTATTTGTGTACCTCCATCAATGTGTACAGCCTTTTAGAGACAAAGTACAAAACAATTGCAATATATGTGTATTTAACATAAATACAACCAATAGATTACATAGTCCATACCCCAAAGAACGTACTGTCTATTTATATGGGGAAGACATACAGACACATCAACATGGCTTCCAACAGTGAGCCCCCCCCCCCCCCCCCCCCCATCTCCCATAGCCAGCATGCCAGCCTTCAGATTAACGGAACATATAGAAGTGAAATATCTTGATGAGAATTTAGTGAATTTCGGCAGAGATTTTACACAAGGGTTAGGGTACTGACATGTAATAAGATTTTCACTTACACTAAAATCTCGACGGTCATCTAAGAGGAAAGATTCAATGTTTGCGTTGCAGATCTTCATAGGGCAGGGAATAATACTGTAGGTTCTGGTTTGGTAGGCATATTAGCAGCTCTGGTTTTGTCAAGTTAAGTTTAAGACAATGGTGGCCCATGCATGTTGCATTTGCAGTAAGACACTGCTACCTTCTCTTGAACTGCAAGTGTACATTAGAAAGAATATGAAGAGTCACTATTTAACTCAGTCCAATTGGATACATTAAAATTTAAATTCACTCCGTCAGTTTTGCAACACTAGCACGTTGATCAATGTATTAATATAGCATAGTTTGCAGTCCATTTGAGGGCCAGAATGCACTAGGGACGTGGTATAGATTTCAGGATAAAGCAAAACAAGTATCCTGTGAGAGCAAACTGGCGTGGAGAAAAATAGTCATGATCGGGAACACTATCCTATATCGAAAAGTATTTAAAAGAGCATACTTTAAACATTACCGAAGTTGAGATTTGCATGGAAAAGTATTAAGTAAAACCTTTGTTGAAACTAAAAGGAAATACAGAGAGTATACATAAGTCTGTATATTTAACTGGAAGTCATACAGCTGTAGCAATGCTCATTGGCTAACAGGGACAATAACTTGATGAGTTAAATATTTTTTTAAAAATTCTGCTTTAAGAACATCCTTTTTAAAAAGAAAACACACATTGGTAGCTCTCATTTTTATGATGCATATACCCAATACATTTCACCTTCTACTTAAATGTTGTAAATTCTCACAGTACAAGGGAGAGTCATGGAGCAATCTGTTAAACGTAGTATGTGACTCCTGAATTGCAATGAGCTTTGCTGGAATAATCCTGAACTAATTTGATGAACCTGGAGGCTTCGATAGCATGTGTCCCTCATGTAACACTCCCTTTCAAACTTGACAGTCTTATAATGGTGGAACCAAAAAGCTCAACTGATAATGCTAATCTTTACACGGTTACGTAGTAATTGAGGTTGAAAAAATGACTTTTAGTCCATCAACTTCAACTTTTTTTAGATTTCCTTTGATCTTTGTAATATTGGATTAATGTTCCTTCTCTATTTATCCAGGCTAACTCTGAATTTTTAAAAATATCTATTGAATCTGTCACAACCTCATTTGGTAGAGAATTCCACAGTTTAAGTTAGAAAGCCTTCTTAAACAGAAGTTTTTAGTTAGTGAAGACTTTGCTTTTCAATAGAAGTTCACTAACTAAAAACTTCTGTAATAAAAATATGCTCTGTGCTTATATAGAGCCCTATTCAATTGGCCGAATCACAATTTAAAAAGGCTGAGAATATTTTTCCTTTCTAGCATCAAGAGGTGACCTCTTTTAACACTTCTCGTGTAGTGTTTCTTCAACTATAATGCATGATTGTTTGATCTTTTATCTAATAAGATTATTCTTAAAAACCTTTAGACTGGTCTCTTAACCAACCATTCTTCCCTCTTAATGACATTAAGTTTACTAGCTTACTTAATCACAATTAATTAAGTAACCTAGTGAACACCTAAAGAGACCCAGTAACTTTCAAAGTGAATATAAAGTTACATTTTACTGTTATAAATTATTAAAACAGCTATTTTTGTAATGATCAAACCAAATTTAAGACAATTAGCTCCTCTTTCAAGTGTATAATAGTCTCCTTTAAAGAGAGAAATAAAATATTGATTCAGTATGCATTTAAAAAAGCATTACAAAACATTTATTTTGCATTTAAAACTAAAAGTATTGCAAATGATCATAAAGTGCATGCTTAAATGTGTTACAAACTGCTTTTGTAACCATGTTAAGACCTCCTTCTGACAACCTCTAGTTATGGTGTGTCAAGGATCTGCACCAGCTGAGATTTGAAAATAAATAATTTCTTCCCTTTAAAGTCACTGGCTAGGTAATTTGACACAGGAAGGTATAGATAATGTTACAAAGCTGCACTTCCACAGTTCTTTATCTTTTGCTGTACTCACTTTCCATTAAAACAATTATGAGATTTAAAAAATGATGCTTTTAAAATATGGTTCCATACACCTTTAATATGAATCTGTATAGGAACAGTATTGTATGTTACGCTGATTTAAATACAATATATGTGTTCTTTCTGGTACAATGATTTAGCAAAGCAAGTGCAACTGGGACCTTCTTACTTGTTATTAGTGATTGTTGGTGGTTTTCTCTATTGGAAAATCATTGTACACATACTTAACACTAATATAAAAACATGTTTTTGTTTTAGTTGTATATGGTACCATGGTTAACATATACATTGCTTTTCCAATCTAATTAGAAATAAACAGACAATAAAACAAAAAATAACATATACAGTATAGTTATGGATCTTATGAATGTTGGTCATGTTTGCGATGTTGGTCATGCACTTGCGTCCCTCGCGAAGGTGCTCATTGCAGACCTCGCAATGAGCGCCACATGCACTCATCGCGAGGCCCGCAGGACTTTAAAACAGTTAGTTAGGCCATGATAAATGACGAAAAACAGAGCACTTTGCGGCTGATCACGAGGCACGCAGCTAACTGTTTTAACTGCCAAAAATTTTTCAAGCGCGTAACTCGAAAGACTTACCAAAAAAAGCCAAATTATTAATAAAAAATAATAACACACTCACACACAGCACAGGGGGAGAGCCAGGAAGCCTGTGAGAGAGGTTGCAAGCTAATTTGATCCATATTTGGCATTTTTTCATCAATCGAAAATCGGCTAAGCAAGGGAAAAAATTACGGACGAAAAATCAAAAAATTCTCAAACAGGATCAAAACGAGGCTGAACAATGCCAGACACGCAGGACTTAGAAAATAAAACCAACGGCAGTCACTGCGTGCCATGCAAACAAACATTCAGTACACACAGAGCAGAATGACACAGGGAAGGAACAGGGGGGAGATACTGGAAAGAGACACATGGCATTCCCAAGCACTAAACTTGCAGGCTAAGGAGGCCCGTACAGTAGATTGAGGCAGAGGCTCGCAATGAGCGTCAAAGGCGCTCATTGCTAACCACACGATAAGCACCAAAGGCACTCAGTGCAGGGCTTGCGATGAGAGACGAAGGTACACCATTCACAGCCTTAAAATTTTATTCCCGTCATTTTTGACCGGCAAGTAGCTAGTAACAAATAATTTCTGCAAATATTTCTCCATAGACACTCTTCAAAAGCATTTATTTTATAGTCAAATAAACATAGTTCTCACTCTATATTTCAACTGTTTTATTTAGGGGGATCAATAGACTAATGTTAATTGCATTTATTGTTATGTTTTCTTAATTTTATAAATATACATGTATATCAATTTAGCTTTAAACAGGACGTCAATCAACTTGAAAATGCTTACTAAACCAAAGCATCACAGCACTGAAATATTATTGGGGTCATAGTCCTTTTCAAAAAAAGCAAAATGAGAGTAACTCATACGAAGGTCTGTAGACCTCAAACTAGTCATTTCTTATCTATCTTATCTATCCCCCATGTAGTTCACAGAGCACGGCTAACAACTTGTTTATACTGGTCAGTCTTCTGCATCCATGGAAACTGTCACTAACACAAGAAAGTAGAGGCATTGGAGTTGCCTCCTTACACTTGACCTGTCTCCCTTCAGCCATGAACCTACTGGACAGCAGAAAACTCAGGAATATACAAATGTCTGGTATATATGGTTATTATTCTGCCTAGTAATGGTAATACAAGAGTAAGCACCAACTAGGCTGATATCAAACCACAAGGAAAGACGTTTTTTTTTAACTCTTTATTTTCAGTTTTAAATGTTTTTTCTCCATAACAAATTACATTAGACATTTGGCATATGCTAATCTTCACCTATACATTTCATAAAACATTTGTAAAATAATTGTATAATAAGATAGTACATTTGCATGAGGAACAGTTATACAGTTTCCTTTGCACAGACATCAATATATACAGTGAAATCACAGGATCACCTCCAGAAAGCTCAAGACAATAAGTTAGATCTACAGACATGTACTTCAGAATGATTAAATAATGGAAAGGGAAGATTTTACAGAAAACTTCATGAGAAATTGTTAGGAAGAAACCAGCATATAATGGTTTAGATTCATTAAAGGGACATGCTTCATAAAATGTACAGTGTATTTTATTTTTTTCAAAATGAGGGTCAGAGCATAAATAACGTATTCAGTAGCATAACTGCTCTTGGGGGCTTGCCCTCTGTCAGCCAATGAGATCTAAAGACTAAAATTATGTTCTCTGCATTTCCTGGTAGTATCAATTAAGTTTTTCATGCAAAAAAAGGAACTTTTATGTTTACAATATGCTTGAAGATAAAATAAACAGTTGTGTGCCATGTCCTTTTTATTATGATGTGCTTAGAAGCTTCTCCAAAGTTCCCAGAGTTCACAATGTGACGTTAAAGGTCCACTGAAGACTTCTATTAAAAAAAAGCAATTTAAAAAAAGTCTTCACAGAGAAAATGTTTTTTATACATTTTAAAACTATTTGGTCATCAAGTGCTATTCTCAGCAAAGAGTTATATTTTTGAAAAAAATGACTTGCTGGTTGGTAGGATAAATTGCCTACGTTTTTATAAATACATACACTAAACAAGTGCACACTATTACTAAGACATACGTTCTGCAGCACACATAAACTCTACCATTCAACCATTGTTCTGGATTTTATAAAAAAAAATACAAGGAGCCATAAAAAAGATAGTGTGATTTTCTAGATTTCACAACACTCATTTTGGGCAAAAAAAAAAATCTTAGCTAAAACGTGTAATAGATGCCAGCTGAGGATAAACAATAGTATAATAACTGGTTGTACAGGAAATGACATACTTGGGAGCATCTCAAAGCAGGCTCTTGTCCCATGTACATATCAGTCTAACCACACCCCAACCGGCTGATCCAGCACTAAAACAGACGACGTCTTCTCTGCACAAGATTGTAGCCGTAAATCCCAGGAATCTTCCTACTCTTTGCCTTTAATATTGAGGTGTAGGCTGATTTTCTAGGCACAGAGAACAAGGGTTCTAAGTCTGGGTGACTATTTACCCAAAAATTATACAAAAAAGGGATATATACAGTTTTGACAAACAACAGTATAATATCTTGTTCTACAGGAAATTACCTACTTAAAAACAGAATTTTGCTCCTGAGTATGAAATGAATGAAAAAGGGCAGTTTAATCCTCCAAATATGTTCTTTTAAATTAAGGATCGAAAATTATTTTAAAGAAAATGCTTGCAGATTATATTCATTAAAGTATTGTTGTAGTTCAATGAAAAGGCACTTGTTTGTCAAGTATGCTGAGTAATTCATGGACATGAAAAAATGTTTCTTAAAATATGATTTTTTTGACGACTCCAATTATGAGCATAGAAATTCATTTTGGTTTTGTTACTTTACATCTGGAGAGGTTGATCATGAAGGTAGTTTTTTGGCTATCAGTGCAGAAAGATATGGGAAACAAGGAAAATATTGAAATTGGCAGCACAACCTTTCCCAAGCCCAGAAGAAGGAAGCTGCATCAACAGATGCAACTACAAATGTAAACGCAAACACACAATCTTAAACTGATGTTTCATGGATTCCTCCAGCGTCTAGTAGAGGCTTCAAAATGTATTTTTTCTAATCAAGCATTATCTTAAATTTTTTCCCTGCTTAATTATGCTCTTAGTCAGACTCACAGTTTTCACACATATATTGACTGTACTGAGCCATGCCTAGGTAGAGCTGCTGGACATTTCTGAGTCAGCCTGGTGAGTGATAGATATATAGTGATAGATTACGTCAAAGGTGACGCTCCTTCTTTCTATGATAACATCCACAAATATGAACAAACCAAACAAACAGGTGGTAAATTTGAATATGAATTCAAAGTTCAAGAAGTATTGTAAATAATTCAAGTGGGAGAGAGAATGCCAGATGTGCTCTTAATATTGGTATGCATCAAGTATGAAGAGTGTTCTAGTTACAGAGAAACATTTTGTTTGAATGTCAGTAAGCCCTCAGGCAGATGACGTTTATCAAAGCATTTAGCTAAGTAGAATACCTTTTACAATGATTATTGAATAATTCATGATTGTTGCTTGTTGAAATATATTGAATCTTCTGAGAAAAACATATCAATTGCGTCTTGTAATTGGTGCGTGAAAACATTAAGATTGCAAGCTAAATTAAAAGCGAAATAAACCAATTGTTATTATAATACATTACAAAGGTTGACCGGGTGTTACTCTGTATCCAGAAAACATAAAAAAAAATCAATGCAGCTTTTTAAAACTTACATTTGAACTTTAGCTTTCATGGACTGCTACACATACTTATCTCCAGTCCATTAGATGACTAGGGAGGAGGAGAGAAAAAGACAAAGTCTCCTGTCAGGACAGCCTCCTGAGAAGATTTTATCCACTCCATGGTTACCTGAAATGGAGTTGGAGAAGTATATCTGCTAAAGTCTTAAATATTAAAGTTTAAATGTAAGTTTTAAAAACTATATTATTTGCAGCTCTATTTTTACATTGTTGATGTTGTTGTTGTTCAGTCCTTCAGTCTTGTCTGACTCCATCTGGTTTTCATGGCAAATGTACTAGAGTGAATTGCCAGTTCCTTCTCCAGTGGGCTGCAATTTATTTGACCTCTCTGCTATGATCTGCCCATCTTGGGCGACCCTACATGGTATAGGTCACAGCTTCCTTGAAGTACACAAGCCCCTTCACCACTACCATATATGGATCCAGAAGGGGATTTTTCATTACATAATATATAAAATACATCGTCTGAACTATTAAACTTGATAACGTGGATATATTTCAAAGCATAAACAAATATTACTAATATTAATTATTTCATTTTATATGCAATTATTATTTACTGTGATCTTATATTTCCTTTATATAGAGGCTTCTTTCAGTGTTTTTATCAGCATGAGCTTACTGGATCAATACTACTTCTCTAGTTAGCCAGTATTTTTATGCAAAAATATATCCCACTACTTTTTTTTTTTTTGAAAAAAGTTTTATTGAAGGGAATATGCAATATTCCAAAATAATAAAGCAAGAAATAACATTTACATTCAAATATTTCAACCAAATTAAATGCCTTATGTTTTGAGCTCTAGCATACCCCTTCAATTTTATCTTTTCTGTTATTATGAAACTACAATAACTTTAAAACAAAACAAAAGAAACATAAACAATAACAAAAAAATTAAATATATGGAGATTAGAGATTTAAATATATATATATATATATAATATATATATATATATATATATATATATATATAAATTAATAACTAGTTAGATAAAAAAAAGCTGAGGGACAGAGGCATATCTGAATATTTATACCTAGGTGGTTCCTTAACAGAGACAGATTTCTATATTTAGCGGCATTTCAACTATAGATTAATTACTTTTCAGTTATGTCAAGTTAAGTATTTTAGATTAGGTTACTTAGCTAATCTATTACAACAGTATACTAACTTCCAGATTATTGCAAGTCTTCACTTTTACAGTTTAATGAAATATAGTCACCTCCTGTTTGACATCTCACACGAACCAGAGTTTCCAGGACCCCCTCTCGAGCCTCCCCCGCTCCAGGTCCTCCTTTAGCTCAGTTTCTACAGCTTTGCAATCTCAATTAGATCACAATTAAGTCAGATCAAATCAGGAGCGTGCTAAAAGACGACTTCAGCCAGGGATACCAAATTTTGTAAAATTGTGGCATAGTGTCTAATATAGCACTCGTTAGCTTCTCATTTATTGTTATAGAGTATAGTTAACTTTCCTAACAACCTCCTGTAGATCTAAAGTTCCCGACTTCCACTGACTGGCAATGTGCGTTTACGCCGCAGTCTTTATCTGGAACAACTTGTTCTGGTTCAATGATAAATTTGGGAGTTTAATCCCCAACAAGCAGGATTCCATGGTTGCCAAAACAGTAGTCCCAAACAATGACGTAGCCAGTGATGTTAAGTCTTCCCACAACCTATGTACTACCGGGCATAGCCACCAGGTGTGTATATGATACCCCATATGATATGATCTGTTGGCAGGCCCTAAAACAATTGCTGCTTACTCTAGGGTCATACTTGTGAAGTTTGTCGGGGGTACAATATATCCTGTGTAGGACCTTGACAGATGTTTCTAGATGTGAAAAATTACTGGTTGCCCTGCTTAGGTACGAAAATGATTTCTGCCATATTCTCCATTCCCACTCCCTTCCAAGCTCTTTCTCCTATTTAGATATGTATGCTGGTTTCTCTATATTTTTTGATTTTGAAAATTTGTCATACAGCGAACCAATTACTCCTCTAGCCAATGGAAGGTTCTTGCATATAACCGAGAACCAGAAGTTTTCGGAGGCCCAAATCTTTTACGCATCTCGTTGACCCAGCTCCTTATCCTCAAATAATTGTAAAACTCTTCAGTAGGGAGGGCATATTTTTCTTTAAACTGCTCAAAAGTCACCAAGTGATCTCCCCTATACCAGGTACCTAACTTATCTAATCCCCTAGAGGCCCACCAATGTTTTTATGTCATACTCAGGGTTGCCCAAATTCCCAGGAAGGAGAGAACCGACATTAGGGGGAGATACCTACATCTAACCTATTCTTGGACCTGGCCCACCCCCAAGATGTTATAGTCAGATTTATTATGGGGTTTGATGGGATTTAAATCAGGCTCAGTCCTTCAGGCATCTATAATAGCGTTTCCCAACTATGAGTTTGCCATTTGTTGTTGTTCTAAAAACACACAGCCAGGTGGGTGCTTGACTGAGTGTGTTTTGTGGCAGGTTGTGAGCTTTAAAATAGTCCCACAAATTGGGGCATGATAGCCCCCCTCCTCCCTGTGTCTGAACATTATTTTCCTGGATATGCAAGATTTCTTATTATTCCAGATGTATCTGAAAATACTGGCTTGAAACCGATCTAGTTCCTTCAGGGATATTGGCATGGGGAGTGTCCTAAAGAGATATAAGATCTTTGGTAGTGTGTTCATTTTAATTGCCGCTATTCGGCCAGCCCATGAAAGTGGATAATTCCTCCATCTCAACAAGTCATCATTTAATTTTTTGTACATAGGGGGATAATTTGCTTGTACAGGTCGGATAATTTGGGTGTAATATTAACCCCTAGGTATTTTATATGTCTGGCCAGCCATGAGAAGGTATATAGAGATTTCAGACGTTCTATGTCATTCTGATTCATACCCAGGCTTAGGGCCTCTGATTTCCCCAGATTTAGTCTAAGTCCTGACACTTTGCTAAACACATCAAGAGACAACATCAATGCTGGTATGGAAGTCCCGAGATTTGTCAAAGTGCATAAGATGTCGTCTGCAAAAAATGTGCATTTGTAGTGTTGTAACCCCACTTGTAACCCCTGAATTTCTTTGTTTGCTCTAATGAGTTGTGCTAACGGTTCAACGGCCAGGGCAAATAAGAGGGGCGAAAGTGGGCATCCCTGTCTCGTTCCTCTATGTATGCAGATCTGGGCTCTATGTTCCCCCGGTAGCCTCAGGTTAGCTGTCGGGAACTCATAAAATGTTCGGAGTAGGCTAGTAAAGCGTCCCTTGATACCAAATCTATCCAGCTCCTTAAACAAATATGGCCACTCAACCGTATCGAAGGCTTTCTCAATGTCTAGGGCCAGCAGGCACATAGGGGAGCCGGCTTTGTGTGCCAAGTATTGAAGATTAAGGATACGTCTGACATTGTCCCCCGCCTGTCTATGAGGTACAAACCCTGCTTGATCCTTATGAATAATTTCCAGTAGGAACCTGGAGATCCTTACTGCCATGATTTTAGCTAGTAGTTTAACGTCCCCATTCAATAGAGATATGGGTCGATAATTCCTCACCTCATGATCATCTCTTCCCTCTTTTGGGAACACTACCAAATCTGCCTGATTTAATTCTGGGGGCATACTTTCCCCCTATCCCACTACTTTTTAAAGCTATCTATCAATCCGCGGTCACCACCTCCTTTGGTAGAGAATTTTACAGTTTAAGCACCCTTACTGTAAAAAACCCTTTTATTTCTTTAAGGTGAAATATTTTTCCTTCTAACCTCAAAGGATGTCTTCTTGTCAGTCGAAAACCTCTTAGCACATAGTTCACTTGACAAATCCCTATATTGATTTTGGATACAATTATATAAGGTAGTCATATCCCCTATTAGACACCTTTTACCTAGAGAAAATACGTTTAATTTGGTTAGTATTTCTTCATAACTTAACCCCTCCATTCCCCTTATTAGTTTTGTAGCCCTTCTCTGTACTTGTTCCAGCTCCAAAATGTCCTTTTTTTATGAAGTGGTGGACAAAATTGTACCTCATATTGCAAATGAAGACGTACAAGGGATTTGTATAGTGGAAAAATTATATTTGCTTCCCTTCCTTCTATAACCTTCTTAATACATGCTCATATTGTAATTGCCTTTGCAGCTGCTGCTTGGCATTGAGCACTGTTACCTAGGTGGTTGTCCACAAGCTAATCCCAAATACCTTTCTATATCAGATACCCCTATATTTGCTCCATTAAGAATATGAATTGCATGGCTATTTTTCCTTCCCAAATGCATAACTTTGCATTTATTTGTATTAAATTTTATCTGCCATTTAGTTGCCTATTTCTAATGTATGCAAATCCCTTTGGAGGGAAAATACATCTTTATCTGATTAAATTACCTTGCCTAACTTAGTGTCATCAGCAAAAATGGAGACAATACTTTCCAGTCCCACCTCTAAGTCATTAATAAATATGTTAAAAAGGAGAGGACATAATACTGAACCCTGAGGAACCCCACTTACCACATTAGTCCAATCAGAGTATGGTTGCACTTACCACAACCCTTTGCTTCCTGTCTTTTAGCCCAGCTCTCAATCCATGAGCAGATATTTACTGCAATTCCTGTATCCCTTAGTTTCCACAATAAGTCTTCCATGTGGCACGTATCAAAAGCCTTTGCAAAATCCAAAAATACTTACATCCACGGAGTTGCCTTGATCCAAGTTCTTACTAAACCTCCTCATAGAAACAAATTAAATTTGTTTGACATGACCTATCCCCCTCATAAATCCACGTTGACTCATACTTATAATCTTGTTTAAACAGACATATGCTTGTAATACTCTCCCTTATTAACTCTTCTAAAAAGCTTTCCCACTGCAGGAAATGAGGTTAGCAGGAGTCTATAATTCCCTTGCTCCCAGCTCTTTCTCCAGTCATCTGGTAGAGACCCTGTTGAGTGAATCTTGAAAAATTAAATATACGATAATGGTTTTGGCTATTACAGAGCCCAGTTCCCTTAGTACCCTTGGATGTATTCCATCGGACCTGGGGCTTTATTAACATTTGTTTTTTCCAACCTTTTTTTTGATTTGTTAACCAATTATTTGGTGAAGGTAGTGAAACCCCATTATTTATACCAAAGAGAAGAGCCAATTTAGCACATCTGCTTTTTTCTGCGCACTACTTGTAATGTTCCTATAGCTTCCTTCCTGGTCTTCTTCCCATTAAAATATTTTAGGGTTAGTCTTATTCTCCTTTGCAGCTAAGATTTCATTTTGTATTTTAGACAGACTAGTAGCTAATTTGCAAGATGTCCTTATAAAATAATATAAATTAAATTGGTCGTATTAAAAGCACGGGGATTTTGAGCTACTACATTCCCATAATTGCATTTGGAAGTTATACAGTAAACACATACATACAGATACATTTTCTTAATGGAAAGATATTTTATTATGAATGACAAGGCTTTTGAAACATGCAAGGTCAAGTTTAAAGCAGGATTGGCCATAAAATGTCCTTTATCTTTAAATATATTAGTATTGAGGAACAAGGAACAAAAAATATGTATTCCTCACCTGAACACATAATATTGGGAAACAGACTCATTGTTAGACTATTCAATGACTGAAATGAAAGATGTTTTTGTATTGTAACAAACACTCAACAACATTGTTTCTGATTCTATATATGTCATCATTGACAAAAAAGGGTTAACCACGCGTAAAACTCATGTACAACTATAGACAATAACAACAGGAACAAGTTTCCAAATACAACACACTACTTGTTATACAAGAAATGTGACTATTATTGAATACTGATTTGTGATTAACTACAGCTTTATTACTTCCTCTACTGTTGGATTAACTATGGTAATGGGTTCTACAAATAAAATCCAATTATAAATGTGTTGGCCTTTCAGTCAGGTCTAAAAGAGGGAATGATGAATTAAACATGTGCTGAAGTCCAATTTTTATCCATTCAAGCTGTTTAAAATAGCATACTAAAATTGTCAAAAAGTAAAGAAATTTAAAAGCTTTTAATGTTTGACCATTAAATGCAACTATAGGCAAGATTGCTGGCCGTCATTGCAGTTTATCTGCCTTGATAAGGGGGAGCAACCTTGGATACAATTAAAGGACCACTGCACAATGAAGAAAATAAAAAATTGGTTGAAAACACTTTATACCAATGGCTTACACAGCTGCTAATGCTGTTAGTTTTGGTACATAGCCTTTTTCTTGAGCTGCAGTGGCTCTTTCAGTTTTAGCGAAGTTTAATACACTTTTCTGCACAACATGAGTACATTTTTGAGCATCGCTTACATGTCACTACCCTTACTCTTTAGCAATTGAAGAAACACAGTTCACTGTGGTAAAAAATAGGTGCCCTTGTCTTGTACATGTACCCAAAATGGCATTTTCTTTCAAAATAACCATTGTTGTTGCTAAATTAACTTAATAAGGACAAATGTCAATTCCAGATCTATACTGTATAATATAGTATATAGTATATATATATATATAATATATATATATATATAATATAATAGTATATATAAGAGTATAGGGCTTCAATAAAATATTAAATGTTTTAATTTGTTTTTATTTTATTGGTGTTATTAGAGATTTCTTTCTTATGAAAAACCTCAAAATATTCTAAATTGTCAATGTTGTACTAGTAAATAAGTACGATACTCAAACCATGTTCTCCTTTGCAAAAACATTATAAGATTGGAGTAATACATTTTATCTATACCTTGTGCCTCACCTCATCACCTATGAATCAGCAGATACCAAGTCAATCAAAATTAATGCAGCCTCTTGTTGTTACAGATCTTGACTAGTTGTACATTGGATGATAATGATTCAGAACATTGTGAATATATAATAGGTCCCTGCGGCTTAATGTCTTGTTAAAATTAATAGAAATCAATTGCATGTGCGTTTTAATGTTAGTATTCTACACATACAGTTGTGCTCAAACGTTTGCATACCCTAGCTGAAATTGTGACATTTTCAGCATTTATTTTAAAAATATGATTGATCATGCAAAAAAATGTCTTTAACCTGAAGGATAGTGATAATATGAAGCCATTTATTATCAAATAGCTGTTTTGGCTCCTTTTTATATCATAATAATAACAGAAATCATCCAAATGTCCCAGATCAAAAGTTTGCATACCCTTAGTTCTTAATACTGTGGTAATGCCCCCTTTAGCATCAATGACAGCATTGCCGCCTTTTGTAATAGGTTGTCCATCGAGGCCCCTAATTCTTGCAGTCTTTGGTAGTCTTGCACTGAACCACACGTTTGAGATCTCCCCAGAGTGGCTCCATGGATATTAAGGTCAGGAGACTGTGATGGCCCATTTTTCTGCTATAACCACCACTGGAGGGGTCAACATGGCCTTGTGCTTAGGGTCATTGTAATGCTGGAAAGTCCAATAGCAGCGTCCAATGTGCAGCCTTCGTGCAGAAGAATGCAAATTGTCTGCCAGTATTTTCTGATAACATGCTGCATTCATCTGCCCATCAATTTTCACAAGATCCCCTGTGCCTTTATAGCTCAACGCCACCCCCCCCCCCCCCCCCCCAGACAAAACAATTATCAGTGAGCCACCAACCATGTACCCGGTATATGCTAATGACGTGACGTCACATTCGCTCCGGGTCAAGACGCTGAAGGAGCGGAGGGCCGGAGCAGAAGCAGGTAAGTGAGGGGAAAGGGAGAGGGGGAGGTATTTAGGGGGGTTTAGAATGAGGAGGGGGGTTTAGAATGAGGAAAAGGGTTGAGGAAGGGAGGATGAGGAGGGAGGGTTGAGGATGAGGGAGGGGGGTTGAGGATAAGGGAGGGGGGTTGAGAATGAGGAGGGATGGTCTTGAGGTCGAGGAGTGGGCTGAGGATGGGGGGGGTTTGAGGATGAGGATAGGGGGTTGAGGAGGGGCGGTTGAGGAGTAGGAGGAAGGAGGAGGAGAGGAGGTGAGGATGAGGAGGGGAGGATGAGGGAGGGAGGAAGGAGGAGGGAGGTTGAGGAGGGGAGGTTGAGGAGGGTAGGTTGAGGAAGGGAGGTTGAGGAGGGAGGTTGAGGAGGGGAGTTGAGGAGGGGAGGTTGAGGATGATGAGGTGGGGGGTTGAGGAGGGGTGTAAGGGAGGGGGAAAGAGACACAGGGAAGGGAGAGGGAGAAGATACACGGGAAAGAGAGGGGGGACACCAGAGGGCACAACGAGGGACACAGGGGGCAGCATATATTTCCCACTCTCAGCTTATGCACCGAGTCACTCATTTTTACCCAGTATTTTGTGCTAAAATAGGTACCTCACGGCTTATACTCGAGTATTATACTGTAGTATATTTTATTATATTTCTAGTGAAATTCAGAAACCTTCCCTGTCTGTTTAAATGTTTGGAAAATATACAAAGTATGGTTCTGGCCTTTTGTAATGTTCAAGAATTCTAAAGTATTCCAAAATTCTTGATAAAATATAGAAATTAAATTATTTCAGAAACATTTTGGTGATATTCCAAATAGGGAGCTCAGTTATAATTAGCACTCATCACACTACAACCTGATATAGAGGTTTGAAAACAGAGACAATTCAGTCACAGTGTCATGAATAAGTAGATAAAATGCACCGAGATGAATATGATAAAATCTCAATGAGGGTAAGATTATGATTTACTTCAATATTCAAGCATTTTTTTTAGAAAATTAGTATTTTAGGTGCCTGTTGTATGTGTTTGCGTTGCTCAGTCATGCCTGACTCTCTGTGACCTCATGGACCACAACACACCATGCTGATCCATTTGGTTATTTCATTGCAGAGATACAGGAGTGGATGCCAGTTCCTTCTCAAGTGGGCCACAGCATACAGCTCCTGGTATCCCTAAATGGTCCCCCATCCCAAGTACTTTCAGGCCCCAACCCTGCATGGCCTCTTGATTTTCTGACTGTAATTGAACCCAGGTCACAGCAGCGAAAATGCTGAATCCTAACCATTGGAACCTTAGATGTAGTTAGCATGCCTTTAATTATTTAAGAGATGTGGTATTTTTTGAGTATACATTTGAAACAAAACATTCAGAATTACTATATCTTTTGTGCCAAAATGTTAAGATAAATAAAAGTAAATACAGTGATGGCTTAAACATTTAGAATATGGCTCCCACAGGACGTTTTTCAAAATGATCATGTCCGGTAGATAGTTTGTGGGGTTATTTTATACAAGGCTTTGGACTATAATAAAAACTAAATTACAGCTCTATATTAAAATGAAAAGAAATGGGCTGGCACTTGCAAAGGTAACACAATGGCACCATAAGGAACCTACTCAAGTCACAGGCCTAAATTCTTCACACAATAGTTCACAAGGAAAAAGCATGTATTTTATTAAGTGTCTAGTCCCTTTTGTTATTTGTAACCGATTTTGTTTAAACATATGTTCTTGTAAAACAGCAGGTGTAAGATATGCTGTACATTGTACATCAAGAGCTTGTGCCTATAAATACTCCTGCCAATAGAAGAGAAAGCCATCTGCAGCCCTGCAAGGTGGATTGTTACAGTCGGCTCTGTGAACTTCAAACAAGAACGTTTAAAAACGGAAACTCTGATAAATGCTGTAAAGCAAACAAGAAACCCTGGGAAGTACATAATGCTTTTAATAGTATGGTCAAAAAAGTTCTGTACTGAGTAAAGAAGAATAACCTGCATAGATGGCTAAGGGTAGGGAACTTTTACTAAAGACAATGTGCAATATATGTCATCAGTTCATACCATTAGTGGGTTTTTTCAACAAACAAACTATGTGGAAATCTCAATATTAATCATCTCTCTTCTGAAACATCCAGTCTTACAGTATAATCATTTCGATTAAAGTGCCACTTTAGTGCAAACAATTGTAGCATGCATTTAAAAGGATGCATTGTAAATATTACAATATTGTTTGTTAGAAAATATATATATATATATTTACTGTATGTTTGTGCACAAAATTATGTCAGAAAGTGTCAAGTAAACGTCCAAACAGAGATAGCACTGCATACAGACATTTTTCTGCATTTTCAGGCAGCGTGCTGTCCCCTGAAATGAGCTGCCATAAGCATGGGCCTCATGGGCCTAGGCAGGAACACATCCCTCTAACAGGGCCTACATGTGTCTGTCTTTACACTTTCCAGTAACTCAGCTGTAAAATAAAAGCAGATCACACAATACACAATGTTTTAATTATGTCTGCCTGTATACCTATAATGTATCTATTTCATTTGTGTACTTTTCTTTATTAAGAAGTTCTTAAAAGCTCTGTTTTTACTGCCTACAATCTTTTACAGTAAAATCTTGGTCATCCAGCACCTAACCAACCGGCACTCTCAAGCAACCGGCATCAATTCCCTAATTGAGCAAACTTAACCGTCACTATCCGGCAGTTCAAAACTGCAAAAAAAAAAAAAAAATACTAACTTTGTTTCTAATTATTTTTTCTGGGCCTAAATGGCCCAGTTTAGGTGCTAATTCCTTTTTAAGGGCATTTCAAAGTTTTTTGGGGTGTTTAAGGGTCATTTAGACCCTTTTTTGGGGGGACTCCCTGAATAACCAAGCAACTACACTTATCCAGCAATAGGGACCCCTGTGGGTGCCAGTTAACGGGGAGTTTACTGTAATTTTTTTTTCTAATTGGTTTCTCCCCTCTGCAGCTCATGAAGACACTGTCTCATAATAACAAGTCAGTGGCAAGATTCTGCAACATGGTGCTTTAGCTAATTTGAAACACTGCACTTCACAGTCAGTGTATTCATGAGTTGCATGAGCTACAGACGGAAAACTCTAACAGGTACAAGTATGCAGAGAAAAAACAGAGCTTCTTAAAAAAATAAAAGTACGTAAAAGTAAATAGATGCATAGGTATATTATATTCGTAGTGAAATCCAGAAACCTTCCATGTCCCTTTCATGTCCTTCAATTAATATCATTTATGTTCCATGGGGAAAAAAATATTTAGCAATCTATAAAACATGCTCTTTTAAATGTTTGACTGAAAGTTTTGCACTGCACTGGCACTTAACTCATATCAATCTTCGGCAAAGAGTTCTTCGAGGGAACAGGCCCTAAGAGCAGGGTGTTCCCCTCTTCTGTCTCATATATATATATATATATATATATATATATATATATATATATGTATTGTTAGACATCATCATACACAATGTTTGATGCTTCTTAAATAGTAATAAAAATTGGAGTGAACTGTGTCTATATAGTTGTAAAGGTTGGGGCGAACTGTGTCATATTAAACTAGGGATTTTAGATAAGTGTATCAGTATGCATCAATATAAAATAAATATTAGTTGTGCGTGTTAAAGCGAGTAAGGAAACAAAGAGTGATGAATAAAAAGCAGGTAATATAAAGGGGACGTCCCCATCAGGGCATAAGGGTCATTAACAGTCCTAGATTTAAGGATTGCATGTTTCAGCAATCACAAAGACTGAAGCAGTGATTAAGAAACCAGTGCTGTAGCAGGTGTATACTCAATTTTTGACAAAGCAATGGCCCAGGAGTACCTGTACCTTAAAAAGATCATGAATAGCAGGCAGACGTGTCTATGGAGAAGAGTAGTAGTCATGCTTGGAATGTATATAAAGATAATACATTGCTTTGAACATTGTTGTTGTCCAGTCCTTCAGTCGTGTCCAACTCTCTAGCTTTCTGTGTTTCTGGTTGTGTTTATCCATATGGTTTTCTTGGCAAATATACTGGAGTGAGTTGCCAGTTCCTTCTCTAGTGGACTGCGATTTGTTTGACCTCCCTGTTATGACCAGCCCATTTTGGGTGATCTTACATGGCTTAGCTCACAGCTTCATTGAGGTACACAAGCCCCTTCACCACAACAAGGTAGCAATCTAGAAGGGACTTTGAACATTACCTTAAAATAATGCCCAAATTGTATCCATTCACTAATTTGAAAGAGGCTCCATGGAATAATATACAATATAAATTACCACACTAATGAAAAAAGTACTTACCTAAGTGAATATATCTGTATAAGGCATGCTTACATCCTTTCAGTTGTAAAAATCCTGGTAATTCTATGTACATGCTCTTTTTTTCTGTGTACATATATATATACAGCACATGCATACCACATTTATGAGACTTTCCTGCTCAGAATTCCAAGAAATACAGTTATTGCACTGCATTCTGGGAACATGCGCAGGGATATGCAAATGTGCCCACAAAGGCCTCACTCTTTAATCCAAATACTATTTCAAACATGGCTCCTTTAAAGCATATGCCTGCTGCATTAAACAGCTTTAAGCAAAGCCCAGGATGGATTATGCACAAGCCAGGAAACCTACACACCGTCAGCACTGTTTTGAGGTTTTTGCCTCTCATCTCTCATCGGTGTGGATCCAGTTTTTAGCTTAGACTAGAATTTGTGAGAAGGTAGTTTACCAGAATATTCATTTAATTTATGGTGGGCAAAGGAGCGATAGAAGCCCTCCACCGTACAGTAGTACAATAAATAAATAGTACATCTGTGGTCACATTTGAACGTCTAAAGCAAGTTTAAAAAATTGTTTCCTGCACAGAATTCTGAGAAATACAGTTATTACACTGCATTCTAGGAACCTGGGCAGGGACATGCAAATGTACCCACAAAGGCTTTGCTCTTAGTATACCAAATATCATTTCAAACACTTAATGTATGAAAGTCTACTCACAGCTTAAGTAAGAGCTGTGCATAGGCCAAATGACATTGAGCCCAATGCCATGTGTTACTGCCATTCATGGCCATACTTCAATGGAGATTAGTATGGCAGCTACAGTAAGAAACATTACTTTTTTTTACTAAATTTAAGGTACAATGTACTACTTTACAGTGTTTTCACATTGCTACTATAGATGTCCTTTAAATAGTTCTAAATTTTAAACAATTTTTCTATTTTTTTTTTCTATTTTTCAATTTGTTTCTATTCTATTATAAGATATACAGTAGCTGGTAAAGGCAGCCTCTTAAAAACATATAATAAGATGCTCAGTTTCCATAACCAGACTGAAATAATTGGAAAGCAAATTCTTGGCATGACTGGTTTCTATGTTATGGTGTCTTTGGAAATATTTGTGAGTCAAGTGTTTCCTCTCCAGGTGTGGTGTCTGTGTAATATCTTGATACTGTGACAATTACAGTTAGGGAAACTCAAAAAAAAATATATAACTTTTACTATGACTCACCTCAACCAAACTGAAAAAAATATTTTAAATACGAGGCTGCTTTTGGAACCGTTATTGCAGATGAATTAGTATTGAATTAGACAAAATAATTAACAGTAATAATTAAGTACTTATTCTCATCTGCATTAGATTTATTGCCTAGGTAAATAAAAAAAAACATCTCAGGATGAATATTATGTTATGATTATTAGTGTTGGGTTTGTGACATTATTTTGCAGTTTGTGATACTTTCAGTTTAATAAATGGATCTATTATATAAAAAGTTTGGTGTCTATGATTGTATTTCTGTGTTTGTGCCAATGAATGAGACCACGGCCATGCCTGGTGAAAACTTTACAAATTAATCCGACTGCTGCAGTACAATGTGACCACTTGTCAAATGAATGAGACCACGGCTATGCAAGGTGAAAACTTTACAAGTGATTGAGACCGCTGCAGTACAATGTGACAGCTGTCAGATGAATGAGACCACTGCTATGCATGGTGACAACTTTACAAATTAATGAGACCATGGCTATGCATGGTGACAACTTTACAAATTAATGAGACCATGGCTATGCATGGTGAAAACTTTACAAATTAATGAGACCATGGCTATGCATGGTGAAAACTTTACAAATTAATGAGACCATGGCTATGCATGGTGAAAACTTTACAAGTGAGTGAGACCGCTGCAGTACAATGTGACAGCTTGTCAAATGAATGAGATCACTGCTATGCATGGTGAAAACTTTACAAATTAATGAGACTGCTGCAGCACAATGTGACAGCCTGTTAAATGAACAACACTTCTGCTATCCAGCATAAAAGTCTTTCAAATGAATGAGACCACTACCTACCAAAGTCTCAGCCGTCCATATGTATGAGTCTGTGCTAGCCAAATTGACTGCAAAATAACATTTCAATTATCAAGATCTGTGCCAAAAGACAAAATTCTTGGAGTCCACCTGCGATCATATCGGACCATGAATGTGACAAGACTAATGCAGTGAAAAGTGATCATATAAGAATGTAATATTTCACACCTATACCTGTTTCTGATAATTAAATAATGCAGCCAACATATGTGAAAGTTATATTTTTATATATTACTAACAAATCATTCAAGTTGCATCATATATTAATATAATTGTAAACCCTTTAAAAACATAATAATTAAATAAAACATTTTCCTTTGGAAGCGTGAAAAAGCTAATATTTTCAGATAATATTCATTAAAAAAAGACTTACATTTTGTTGATTACAGCTTCAGCTCAGAAGTACATATCCAGACATTTCTCGTGCACTCTTAGTTACTCCTGTTTGTTTACCTGAGACTGCACAAGGTAATGATTACCTGGTCTAGCAAGACTGGGCAAACTAAGACACACCTTACTGTTTCCCCCTGCCCTTTTTTCACATACCTTTCAAAGCGACTCCTGGGAGTTGAAGTTCTTCTATAAAAAGTACAATGCTGTCTTAAGGTAGCGAAGAACACACTACCCAGAAGCCTTTCCTCTAAGACAGGGATTACACCTGAAACCAAAAAAGCTTTTGAGTTTCGGTTGAAGGAGGTGCCAGTAAAAAGTGAAAATCAAATTACGAATGAAAATTAAAGTTTCTTTGTGTATCCAGGAAAGAAACCTTAATTTTATATTTTCTTCTGTGTATTAGAATGCACATAGATAAAAACAGAAAGGGAGCTAATTTACTGCATTTTATCAATAATATGCAAATGCTTTACATTATCACAAGGGTTGATAAGGTTAAGAATGATTTTTAATTCACGTAATTAAAAAGGGGTTTTAACGTATTAACATTCCTGATGTGCTTAAATGTTTTTAAGGTTGTTAAAGGGACAGTGAAGAACCAAATTTGCTAGGCAGGTTTTTAATGTTTCTAAAAGATTTATTTCAATGAAAAATAAATGCTGAAAGGTTAATAACCATACTTTTATTTATTTTTTATACTTTGTATTTATTTTTCAATGTATAATTAACAAATACAAATCACTCAATCAATATTGAAAGACAAATAGTGTTTATATGGAAATAAATAGTTAATTTCAAAACAAAACGCAGCTTTGCAATTCTGATTAACATTAATTAGTGTGTGCTAGGGCGTCAAACCTGACAATTTATGGATTTATATGTTAGAATCAGTTACTCCCTCTACTGACTGAACCTGATATCACCAAAATAAATTAAAAAAACAGGTGCTAACATTTGTGCTAATGCAGCGTGTACAGGGATTGGTAGAACATTATTTAACATTGTCAGCACTTATTTTTCCAACTTTTGGTAATGTTTAAAACATACACTTTTAAATAGAAGATAAAATATTATGCTTTCAGTATCAACGTATCTATCCTATATATGCCAGCATATCTATTCTATGTATTCAGTATCAACGTATAGAACTTATCTATTCTTTCCCTGTCTTTGTGTCTACTGGCCAGGACAGAACATCCCAAATGACATGACACAGACGTCATTCGGGATTCGGGCAGGGGGAGGGCGATATAGCGGGCGCAGGAGGGGCTGGGGTGAACATTTTAAATGGGTGCATAACCTGTATCTACCACATCTCCGAATTTACAAAACACTGAACCTGCTCTCTTCTACTTACGATCAATGTAAATTTAAATAATTTGTCTCAGGAAATTTCACATTTTAGTTTGATCTGATGGTGTTGTTTCTCGATACAAAACCTTAAAATGAAACAGATATAAATAAAAATAAAAATAATTGCATCAAATAACATAGAATTTAACTTCACTTTACTGAGAGGACTTGAGGGCCCAATGGGATGGTGGCGATGAATAGGAGGAAAATAAGGAGAAAGGACATTCCTTGGAAGGGGAGTCCTCATCCATTAGAAGGATGTTTCTCTTTTTTGTCTCAACACCACTGAACCATGCTAGAGACTCTGATGTAGGGAGTTCCACTAGAAACCTATCAAGAGAAACTTGCTTCTACCTTTGTTTCAAAATGTTTCTGAAGTGAGACATTGTTTGATCATTAAACAAGTCCGCATTTCCGCTTGCATGGCTTTGTCAGGGTGATACTTTTCAACAGAATCTTGTAATTCAACCCATTTAGAACACAGTAGGTGCTTTTTTCCTTCCCTCCTCTTCACCTGAAGAATTTTCCTCAGCCACTATCTGTTGCTGCTCCCTCTGAAGTTCCTGCAA
Source organism: Discoglossus pictus (assembly GCA_027410445.1). Taxonomy (NCBI): domain Eukaryota; kingdom Metazoa; phylum Chordata; class Amphibia; order Anura; family Alytidae; genus Discoglossus; species Discoglossus pictus. Next base: position 357,126,755 of record CM050166.1, on the reverse strand, counting down.
CACCTCATTGCTGTTCTCTTCTCTGTGCTCTTCCACTAACTCTTCCATGACTTCATTACTCATCTCTAGGCCCATGGACTGGCCCAGAGACACAATGTCCTCCACTATTAGACTAAGTTCAGCCTACAAGTTTTTAGCCACAATTTCCTCCAGCCACAGTTCATGGTCTTTTGAGAGACTGCACGCTAGGCCTCATCTATCAGATTTACACAGTGGAGTATATTGAAATGGTCCTTCCAGAACTTTCTCAGTGTCAAGTAAGTATCCAAGGTTACCTCAAAGCACCTCTGGAAGAGGGCCTTGGTATACAGTTTGAGATGACCTGCTGGATCAGAGGAGTTGTGTTAGGGGCAAGAACTTCTGTTAACCCTCCACGGTACACTTTACTTGCTTTTTATCACTCTATCTTTTACAAAATTCTGGGGTTATCACTGTGATAGACTAGTAGATGCTTAATTTTGAAATCCCCACTAGCATTCCCGCACACCAACAGAGTTAGCCTATCCTCCATAGGTTTGTACCCTGGCAATGCCTTTTCTTCTTGAGTGATGTAGGTTCTGGAAGAGGGCCTTGGTATACAGTTTGAGATGACCTGCTGGATAAGAGGAGTTGTGTTAGGGGCAAGAACGTCTGTTGGCCCTCCGCCATACACTTAGCTTGCTTTTTATTACTCTCTCTTTTACAAAATTCTGGGGTTATCACTGTGATAGACTAGTAGAGGCGTCATTTTTAAATCCCCACTAGCATTCCCTGCACACCAGCAGAGTTAGCCTATCCTTTACTGTATAGCTTGTACCCTGGCAATGCCTTTTCTTCTTGAGTGATGTAGGTTCTGTTAGGCATTTTCTAAATAAACCAGTCTCGTCACAGTTAAAGACTTGTTGGGGAATAAAAACCTCAGCCTCTACATAGTCTCTAAACTCCATAACAAAGGTATCACTAGCCTTCTTTGAACTCATGAAGTAAGCACAAGTTAGAGCGTAGAGTTCCTAGCAAGCGTCGAGTTCTGAAAATGTTGAGTTCAGAGGAAGTGGAGAAACAAGGGTCCACTGTATTTAAATAAAATTATATTACCTATATTCATCAATCCCCCTAGATTAAATTAATATGGGACATAAAAAATAGCAGAATTAAACTTAATCATGCATTAGCTGATTTGGCCTCTAGAGAGCTATGTATCAGTCTGCCTTACCCATGAAAGATTATATTGCAATACTCATTATTAATCTATATATATATATATATGGATTAATAATTACTAAATTACTTGATTATTGGACATTAACGGCTGCTTCACTCTTCAATTATATATATATATATATATATATATATATACAATGCCCCCCACCACACACACACACACAGTCGATTGCCCCAGGTGCACGGGAAGTAGATCAGCCAATGCTTCCTGTCCTGGGAGTAGAGTTGAATTATCCCCCGACATTTTTTTGGACTCCTACACCCATGACTAGTTGGCTTATAATTTCTTCCTGACCCCAGATTACTCCCTGGATCAATACTTCTCCCTCTCTAGTTATCCATGTTAACCCTGAATGGTCTTTTTGTTCAAAAATATATCCAGCCCATTTTTAATATTATCTATGCAATCTGCTGTTGAATCTCCTTTTGTAGAGAATTCCACAGTTTAACCACTGTATATTATTTAAAAAATGCTTCATTTGGCATATTAATGGCTATTTCCATGGGGATAATAACTGTTGGAAGCCTTGTGAAGCTTATTACAATAATATTTTTGGTAGCAACATGTTGATGATCTGTGATTAGGGGTAGTGTTTGTTTGATGCCAATTTCAATAAGGATAATGCAAATAACTTAAAAAATATATAAATATATTTTTAAACAATTTCATCAAATATAGTTTTTGCTGATGCATTAGGTACAAAAGTATCCTTATGCCCCTTTTTAGCTACAGTGCGAAGCATACAAGTTAGATGGAAGGTATTTTCTCAATAATATACTGATAAAATCTATTTTGTTGTTGCTCATTAGTTGTGTCCAACACTCCATGATCCTATGGACAACAGCATGCCAGGCACATCTATCAGCCACTTTCCCTCTGAGATCCCTCAAGGCCATGTTCATTGCTTCAATTACCTCATCTTTCCATCTCTGCCTCTGTCGTGCCTTTTTATTGCGCATTTAGTCTTTCCCAGCATCAGAGTCTTCTGTATGGAATACTATCTTCTCGTATGGCCAAAATATTTGAGATGTAGCCCCATGATCAAACATTCCAGTAAACAGTTTGGCTTTTTGTATAGTAGTACTGATTGAATGGATCTTCTTGCAGTCCAAGGGATCTAAGCAGTTTTACAATACCTTTATATTCTAGGGAAATCTGGTGGAATTGTCTTTCAGGTTATATGGGTAATTCTAATCTAATTAATGGTGAGCTTTGGCCTAATGCTCTAGTGCTTCAGTACCCCATTTTAATCCTTTCCCACAGGCACAATAATTAGACAATTCCTTTCTATTCTGGGAAAGTTGGTGGGATTTTCCAGCAGGCTATATGGGCATTCTAATCTAACTAGTAATAGCCTGCGGTCTATTGCTCTAGCACATTGTCTATGAAATTCAGAGCATTCGGACATGTGTCCACTTCCCTATTAAAAAGTGTGTGATGTCACTACTTTGCGACGCACACGCCTACGGCAGCGCGAGGCGCATGCCTACGGCAGCAATATGCGCATTTCGCTCTCTGCTTCTACAGAGGCCGGTGTGGGCAGTAGCAGAAGATCAACTATTTATTAGGTAAGTTTAACCCTTGTTTATGGTGCTTCCTATTGATATTATTTTAACTATTCATTATACATCTCTCCACACTAATTTTAAAGTATGCATAATGGTATGGTTGTGTACTATACATATTATAGACTACATTTTAATATCCATTATTACTAACCACTTGATCCCATCAATTATTTTTTCCTTGAAGGATACCATTAGCAAAACCTGTACCACTCTGTGCGTTATTTGAGGCTAGGACAGAGGTTCACCTTCCAGCAGGACAATGACCCTAAACACACTGCTAAAGCAACACTTGAGTGGTTTAAGGGGAAACATGTAAATGTGTTGGAATGGCCTAGTCAAAGCCCAGACCTCAATCCAATAGAAAATCTGTGGTCAGACTTAAGTATTGCTGTTCCAACTGGAAGGAGCTGGAGCAGTTTTGCAAGGAGGAATGGGCAAAAATACAAGTTGTAAGATGTGGCAAGCTCATAGAGACTTATCCAAAGCAACTTGGAGCTGTGATTGCCGCAAAAGTTGGCTCTACAAAGTATTGACTTTAGGGGGGTGAATAGTTATGCACTTTGACTTTTTCTGTTATTTTGTCCTATTTCTTGTTTGCTTCACATTAAATAACATCCTCAAAGTTGTGGGCATGTTCTGTAAATTAAATAATGCAAATCCTCAAACAATCCATGTTAATTCCAGGTTGTGAGGCAAAAAAAACACGAAATGCCAAGGGGGATGAATACTTTGGCAAGGCAATGTAGGTGGTCTCAACCTCTCACCTTGTGCTCCTCACCAATTGAACAGCTGTCAAGGTTGAAGGAAAGGTCAGGATGATTTCATGGAAGCTCATGTTGCAAGGGTTCAAGCCCCTCAGCATGGAAAAAGGGCTCTTCACAGTCCTCCCGTGAGACTCTCGGCATACTCTCTGCCATTGCTTTTATTAGCAATGTTACTGGAGTGGGTTGCAGTTTCCTTCTCCAGTGGACCGCAATTTGTCTGACCTCTTTGCCATGACCTGCCCATCTTGGTTGACCCAACATGGTATATAGCTCACAGTTTCATCATCCCTTCAGGTGTCAACTCCTCAAAATATACATCTGTTTAAAAAATCTTATTTTTTAATCTTTTAATAATTTTCTTAAAGAATTCCCATCCTTTCAAGGGATCTACTTCAAAGTCACTATTATAAACAACACAAGCGTTAATGAATTGTATACCTTTTCTATCAATGTAGTGACCCACATACCAAGAATGTAATAAAGTTGTTGAAAGAAACCATCCTGCTCAATTTCTCAATTTCTCATTGATTGGCTGACAGTTTAGAATACTTGCCCCTCCACAATACTTGCACCACAAAATTATATTAAGCAGATATAGCTGCTGATCAGTGGGACCCCCTCACCAAATGAATGCATAGTAACCACACTGCCCACTAAGCAAGACCAAGGGATTTTTCCACAATGACATATATAACTCCACTATGTAATCTTATTCTCTTATATATTTATATTGTTTGTTGTGACAATCCGGGGGTAGAGGCTATTACTGCCCAGGGCCTCCTGCTATAGACTACAGGGTCACTGGGTTCTTGGAAATCTCGGCATCAGCTCCCTGATATCTGGCTTCTGTATCAGTCAGAATCTCGCCATCAGGAATCAGCGCTTCCAGGAGTCTTGGTAACCTTCCTGTGGTAGTGATCAGGACAGGTTACTTGCAGGGTGGAGATAGGTTCAGTATTGCAGCCACAAGGAGCAAAATAAGAAACACACAATTTCTATATGTCTCCAGAAGTAAACGGCTTTATTTTGAAAAGTCAAACAATATTTATAGCAGTTAGATACAGAGGGGTGTACACAATGTAACAATGACAGGGTGTGGCAGACAATTACAGGAGATGACCCCACATGGGGTCTAGCAGTACCTTGATAGCTGGCACCTGAGAACAATAGGGCGACTTTCTAATACACATCCTGCTGTCTCTGTGTCTGAGTGGTCCAGACCTTAAATAGAGGACATGGCAGATGGGATTAACTTAATTTGACAACAATGGACTAGAGCAGATTTCAATACAATAGAGTGGCTGGAGCCGAGCCATCTGTCCTTTAATGGGCTAAGATTCAGGAACTGGAAAAAGGGGTCCTTGACATTTGTTTTTCAAGATAACTCTGCTTGAATGTAAACATGTATTATATTGTAGAACCCCAGTATTGATTAACTACTCCTTTCATGATGCTATATTTAGTAGACTACATTTACTGTAGTTTTAAAGAAGCTTTAAACAATCATATGAAGTTCTCTCAGAGATACACTACACTACCTGTCTTACTCCTATTTCTAGTTTCAAGGCCAGTACATCCAAAAGGAAAATGTATATTAATAGCAACTGGCATCAGCAGAAATAGTGATGAATCAGTTATAGCAGCACCTTGAGAAATCTCTGCCAACAAAAATGAAGAATTGTGCTATTAAATTCCAGTAATCAGGAAACTATAAGGTAACGCCTTGAGGCATGGCAAATATATCCTCTGCTTTCTGTCTCTACAGTGCCAAAAACCCAGAGAGGTGGAACATTATTTATTTGTTTATTTATTTTATAAGTACAACTCTAATAATTTCCAAAAAAGAATACAAATTCAGGAGGCAACAGCAGAGTGCATAGTAAAATATATTAACCATGTTTTTGCCATTCATTTATTTAGGCTTACTAGCTAAGATAAATGTTCTAGGTGAATATGAAAAAAAATACACACACACACACACATATATATATATATATATATATATATATATATATATATATATATGGAATTTTTATTCCTGACAAAAAAGAAAAAGATACTGACTAGAACCTTTCAAAATGTGTAATTTTACTACAGGACATAACCCTATACACATATGTATCCATGGGGAGTTAATTACTTATCCAAATGGCCTATAATCACTAATACATTCATTTCCACAAGACATTGGGCTATATTAAATTCCAAGCCGGGGAACCGCAATTAACGCAGCAGGAAGGGGTTTTAAAGGCACGATAACCATAAATCATTGACTGTGCTCTAGCTGAGCAAGTGAACACACAGGTCTAGTTGTTGGTGGGTTTGTGAGCATTGGAGGGAGAAAGAGAGAAAGAAGGAGCACTTTTTTGATATTTTGACTTCTAATATATATTAACAAAAATAGAGGTGCTCAATCAGAGAACGAATTAACCATAATAGGTTAGTTCTGTGGACATGAGAACCCACTCTGAGATCAACATCTTTTAGTTCACTAGTGCCCTTCACAGGGAGAAATATCCTGTAGTATATCAGTCTGGTCCCACTAACTAGAGTGGTACAGACCCAAAATACCAGGCAGATCTACCCTGAACAGAAGAAACAGCAAACCCCAGACGTACGTTTCGGCCTTCTTTGGACCTCGTCAGTGAGGTATAGCTGTTGACTCCCTAAGGCACAGTGAGCAAGGGGTCCACGTCTGGATTCCCCTATCACCCTTAGGGAGAATAATCCCTAAGGGTCATTTGCTTAAACAAAAATAGAGATGCTCAATCAGAGAACAAACTAACTTTAATAGGTTAGTTCTGTGGACATGATAACCCACTCTGAGAGCAACATCTTTTAGCTTACTTGTGCCCTTCACAGTGAGAAATATCCTGTAGTATATCAGTCTGGTCCCACTAACTAGAGTGGTTCAGCCCCAAAATACCAGGCATTTCTACCCTGAACAGGAGAAACAGCAAACCCCAGATGTACGTTTCGGCCTTCTTTGGGCCTCGTTAGTGAGGTGTAGCTGATGACTCCCTAAGGCACAGTGAGCAAGAGGTCCACAGCTGGATTCTTCTAAGAGCACCTCTATTTTGTTTTGTTTTTTGTTTTTTTCTTTAATAATATTAACCCTTAATTTACAACACATATAATTACTGATATTGCATAATTCACGCACATGGATTAATACGTACACATAGCTTTACATAGCGGTAGACCACAGCACATCTACACCTCCACCTACCCCCCCATACTATTACTTTACACATAATGCTCACATTCTTGTTTTATCACAAACACATACATCGTATATATTATATTATTTTTCCCTTATTTTTATTTAATAAATTATAGGAGGAGAGAGATAGAGATAGGGGTATGGAGAGAGGAGAGGAGTAAGCAAACTTAAGGGTAGGGAGGGAGGAGCGGTGTAGGAGAGAAGAAAGGGGGGGATGTGCCGCCAGTTGTTGGCACACAAGGAGTAGTGACAGAGGGTCAGGGTTGATCTTAGGTTGGTGTATAGTGGGGATGGAGGTACCGGCCCCCAGTGAGAGAACAGGGACCCCCAGAAACCCCAGGCACATTTGGAAGGGCATGAGGATGTGGCACAGTACAGGGCCCCCAATTATAGCCCAGAGGAGATGGAACGTCCTCCTCAGGGAAATCAGTGCCCGCTATAGAATCATACATGGTGGAGAGATGTGAGCATGAGCCAAAAAGCAGAGGCCTGAGTCAGATAGCTTTGACTGTTGCGGCATTAGGAGTTGCAAACAATGATGTAAAGTCTGTCAACACAGATATGATGACAGCTGGGTAAAGAGGAAGATGTCAGAGGAGGCAAAGAGCTGGACGTGCAACCAGTGGTGGGCCACCAGCCCATATCACATACTGTTGATGGGAGCACAGACTCTGAAGGAGTGGATTGAAGCCAAGCGGCAGTAGTGGGCCTATTAGGACCAGTGGGCACCCGTGTGCCCAAGAACCATGCCTAAAGAGTATCATATCTCACCACACACATTGGTGTATGAACTGGGGGGGGGGGGGGGGGGGGGGGGAGGACAAATACCCCACAGTATCATGATGTTGTATAATTAAGCTTTTTTTTCTCTGGCTGGTGTATAAAATGAGTTGTATCTCCATATAATTATTCTGGATCCCTGCACACACACATAGATAACTGGCCTACAATAGCACTGTAGACCCTTATGGTTATGATTGAAGAAATATTGGGCATCAATAACCATGTAAATCCTGGTAGCAACATATCATTTTTCATAATTTGTATCAATTATATGTCTGACCAATAACTGCAGTAAAAACTGATTCTCAGTTCAAGATTGATTTGACATTCAAAAGAGATTACATGCCTCTCCTCATCTCTGCCTCCCATGAGCTCCTCTCCCCTCCTACAGTCATCAATTATCATCCCCTCCCTAACACTCACAGCAGAAACAGCATGTAAGTCCCAGTTTCCCATCTTCTCTCCCCTTTCACTCCTCCTTCTCCTGGCTGCGGGAGATATATCCCCTAACCAAGGCCCTTCACTCATCTCCACACGCTGTCAGCCACGCTCTGTTTCAAGGCCAGTTAACACCCTTAACACGCAGAATCTGTTATCCATCACATGTCACAAACATCCAACTCTACCTTTCCTCCTGCGCCCTCTGGAACGCACGATCAATCTGCAATAAACTCACATTTACTCATGACTTATTCACTACTAACTCCCCTCAATCTATTGGCTCTCACTGAAACCTGGCTCTCATCCTCAGACACTGCCCTCCCCTGCAGCACTCTCTCACAGTGGTTTTCACCTCAGCCAACACACCTAGACCTGGGAACAAACAAGGTGGTGGTTCGTGGTAGTTTTGCTTTCCACTCGCTGTTCTTTTCACCTCAAACCCCCTGTCCCATCCCTCCAATTCTCATCCTTTGAAGTTCATACAATCCGCCCTCTCTCACCTATCTCTCTACGTGTAGCTGTGATCTATCCGCCCCCCCAGGCACTCCCTCTCAATTTCTTGATCACTTTTCCTCTGCCTGGCTCCCCTCACTTTCCTCCTCCTCCAATGTTCCCTTCACCTGGTTACTTGGAGATTTTTAACATTGCTGTTGACACTCCCACCTCCCAGAAGCAGCCAAACTGCTTGCAATCAACCTCTTCCCTTGGCCTCTCACAACTAACAGATTCCTCTTACTCATCATGCATGGGCATTCTCTTGACCTTATATGACCAATCTCAGCACAACCCCAACGCAGTCATCCATCACTCCATCTATCTGACCACCACTTCCTTAACCTTCAACCTCACCACATCACCCATCTCTCCACCCCCTACTCCAACCCCTACTACCATCCCGAACAGAAATCTGCGAGCACTTGACCCTTAATTAGCTCATCCACTATTATCCAACCCGTTCTCAGTGCCATCAACAACCTCAACTGCCCCTGACACTGCCATCCTCCACTCTACAACTCTACACTTTCTCCCACCTTGACACTCTGGCCCCCCATATACACACTCAGATGCCTTCGCTCTCATCCACAACCATGGCACACTGCACAAGCACGATACATCCAGAGGTGCTCCCGCACTGCTGAACGACTATGGAGGAAATCACGCACTTCAGCAGATTTCCTCCACTACAAATTTAGTATATGTATCGCTCCTATTCCTCTGCCGTTAACCTTGCCAACAGCGTACTTTACAACACCTAATATCAACTCTGTCCTCTAACCCCAAGCGTCTGTTTGCCACTTTCAATATTCTCCTCCGCACACGACCTCCTCCCATCCCTTCCTCTCTCACAGCTGAAGACTTTGCCAATCATTTTATTCATAAAATTCAAAATATCTGCAAAGAAACTCTTATCTCATAGTGGTTTACACACTCCACCCTCTCAACTAACCAACAACACCCAGTCTTCTCCCTTCCCCAATCCCACTGCCACTTTGAACTGCTTTGATCCGGCTACAGAGGATGAAGTCTCCAAACTGCTATCATCCACTCGCCTCACTACCTGTCCTCAGGATCCTTTTCCATCTCAGCTCATATCTCCCCTCTCTACCACACTAATCCCAGCTCTCACACATATTTCCAACCTCTCCCTTACTACTGGTATGTTTCCGTCTTCTCTAAAACATGCCATAGTTATTCCCACCCTCAAAAAACCCTCATCTGACACTGACATTGCATCTAACTACCGCCCTATCTCTCTGCTTCCCCTGGCTTCCATACTGCTGGAGCGGCTCGTCTATACCCGCCTTACCAGCTTTATTTCCTCTAACTCCCTTCTTGACGCCTTCCAGTCCGGCTTTCGGCCCCAACACTCCACTGAGACAGCGCCCACTAAAGTCACCAATGACCTGCTTACCGCCAAGTCAAGAGGTCACTTCTCAATTCTTCTTCTTCTAGATCTCTCTGCTGCCTTTGACACTTTTCGACCATCCACTTCTACTGTACTCCATGTCCTCTTCTCCCTCGGTATTCAAGACACTGCTCTCTCATGGTTCTCATCATACCTACAAAATTGATAATTCAGTATCTCCTTCTCTGACACCTCTTCTTCTTCTCACCCTCTGTCTGTTGGTGTACCCCAAGGATCTGTTCTTGGCCCCCTCCTCTTCTCCATCTACACTTCCTCACTTGGCACCCTCATAAACTCTTTTGGGCTTCATTATCTACCTCTCCGCACAAGATCTATCCGCCTCTCTTCTAACACACGTCTCCAACTGCCTCTCTAGTATATCCTCTGTCCACCCACCATCTCAAACTCAACATGTCTGAAACTGAACTCCTAATCTTTCCTCCCTCTCCCACAAAGGCAACTCCTCACATCTCTCTTACTGTCAACAAAGACATCATCACCCCCTCCTCCCAAACCCGTTGTCTTGGAGTTCTACTGGACCCCGCTCTGTCTTTCATCCCTCACATACAATCACTAACTAAATATTGTCTTCTCCATCTAAAAAACATCTCCAGAATACATCACTATCTTACACAAGACACAATTAAAATCCTTATACACTCTCTCATCATCTCTCGACTAGACTACTGCAACTCGCTTCTTGTTGGCCCTACCTACCACCTGACTCTGTCTCCACTTCAATCCAGTATGAATGCCTTCTGCTAGACTCATCTTTCCGTACACAATGTTCAGTGTCAGCATCACTCCACTGGCTTCCCTTAGCCTCAAGAATAACATTTAAAATCATGTCCCTAACTTACAAAGCTCTCAACAATAATGCTTCGCCTTACATCTCTGCTCTCATCTCCAAATATTCCCCAACCCGCCCTCTTCGTTCTGCTCATGACCTTCTTCTTCCTACAACTCTTGTCACCTCCTCTCATCCCCACCTCCAGGACTGTTCTTGTGCTGCCCCAAGTCTCTGGAACTCCTTGCCTCGCTCCACCAGATTATCCTCTTGCCTCAAAACATTTAAAACCTCACTTAACATGCATCTCTTTAAGGAAGCGTATCACCTTCCACCCTAACACACTTATCACCTCTCTCTCCCTCTTTTACCACTCACTATACCTTAGATTGTAAATCTGAGAGTTTCTATCCTAAGTACTTTGGGAATTCACCATGGACATTGGATTCCTAGCTCAAAGACAGGGCCCTCCTTCCTTTGCTAAATGTTAATCTCTATTTATCATTGTCTGAACCTAATTTATGTACAGCGCTACAGAATATGTTGGCGCGTTATAAATAAACTATAATAATAATAATAATGTTGGGTGTGCGCACTGCGGCATATGTAGATACAGACTCTGTGCGTGTCATATACTGTCCTTACCTGGACTATGTCTCAGCTGCACATTAACCACCATTGCTGGGAACATTTCACAGGTTGGTCAGTCTCACACACTGCACAGTAGATCCAGCAGAGCATGTGTTTGATGCACATGCAGATAGCACACCACACCTGCAGTACACATATTCATATGAGCTATGATCCACAATGCTCATTGTGCAGGCGGTCATTCATCTGTGTAACACAAGCACCACAGTCAATCATAGGTGACCATGATGTCAAGTCTATGGAAACACATAGCTGTCAATTGTGTAGGGAAACCAACTCAAATACTGTATATTTTTTCTTCCATTTCAGTACCCAGGAGGACAAAGCCGACCACAGAGGAACAAGTGGAGGCTCCACTGGAGGTGGGAGTGGTTGACGAAGAAGGCTAGGACATTCTAGAGGGCCCGGGACAATCCACAGAAGCTGGCCATTCACGATCACCCTCATCTCAGAAGTTGGAATCACAGCCCTGGCTCTCAAATGCATCATCCAGCCAGGCACAGCTGTTCCAGACCCTTCACCGGGTATGTCCTGGCATCATCACAGATGCCACCGGCTACAACAACATTGCAGCCATGGCACGCCAAAACCACTCCCACTCAATGGCGTCCTCCAAGATGGCCTCCCACCCAATGGGCTTCCCCAAAATGGCCTCCCACACAATAGGGTCCCCCAACATGGCCTCTCACACAATGGGCTTCCCCAACATGGCCTAACATTCCGACACCTCAGAGCCTGTTGCTGACACCTCAGGCACTCCTGCCATCACCTCGAGCCCTGCTGCCGTCACCTCAGGCTCTGCTGCAGTCACCTCCAGCCCTGCTGCAGTCACCTCTGGCCCCAATGCCGTTACCTCTTGCCCCAATGCCGCCTCCCCTGGCTCCAATGCCATCAACATCTGCCCCAATGCCCTCAACATCAGCCCCAATGCCATCAACACCACCACACCATTGTCCATTTCACCAGGGTGGACATGACACAGAAGAAACAACAGACTGATAGGCTCTGATTGCTCAGAAGGCAGGTTCGCTCACACACACCCTCCTGGCGTGAACAGATTACTCCATTCTGAGGTGAGGAGGCACAACAGAAGGATGGAGAGATATGAGGAACAGGCGATCCGGGACAGACAGCAACTCATCCAATTAGCCTAACGCCAGCTCATACCTCTCCAGCTTTCGGTTGCAGCAGGCTCCTCATCTCAGACCTCACCACCATCTCAACCTGATCACAGCCAACCAATGTAGTGGCACCCCACACTCCAACAGCACCTAGACATGGAAGAGTGAGACGGGGGCACGGAAGGTGGGGGACCAGTGCTGCATAAAAGTAGGTCTTAGGACCATCCACAAAGTCCTCCTCTTGATCACTCCTCACTGAATACTGATTGGTATACAGTAGATGTTGACATACTATTGCCTGACTACAGAGTGTGTACATGTCTGGTTATATTTAACATTTCAACAATTGATGTTTAATGTTAGATGAGGTGTTGTAGTAAATCAGAATATTGTTATGATTGATATCTTGTACTTGTCTCTGTAAGTGTTAACAGCCAAATCTCACTACCATGAAGGCATGTTCTTCATCTTCGAGCAGTACAATACCGTCATGTGAGTAAACACTCAACCCAGTTCCCAACTGGCATTAGATCAGTGTTATTCCCCACTGCAGATGGATCAGAAATGCAATAAATGACTACATATCTCTTCACAAATGAACATGACTGTTGTGAGTTATAATGAACCAGCCACTTGCCTGTCAAAAATGACGGCATAAGATTTCCAAGCCTCACAATGCTATTGTTTGCCAAACAATACGAGGGAAAGCCTGGCAATGCGAGCCTCGCTATGCACTGCTTCTCTCTCTCCTTCCCCCCTTCTGTGCCCTTTCGAGATGTGCATATACTACATTAATCTGTACCTTGCCAATATAGATAAAAAGTGTCAGCCAGAGGGGCGTGAAATCATGTGTCATGTCAATATACATGCAGGGTTGTCTGTAATGACTTTAAGAGCTTAACTAGAATGATGGTATTCATCTACATTCATGATTATTATGCAGTAATGTAAACACATATTGAACAAAATATTTACACCCCTAACTGATGGTGATGAGCACATCTGTTGACTTTCAGGGTAATTTAATTGTTGTTATGGAAAAGCTACAGTATAAACATTAGTGAGGCAAACACAAACAGCATAGCTGATAAATACTATTTAATCTTAGCACAAATAATAACAAACATACCAACAAAGCCACACAATGATACATTATCACAGGGATGCACAGTATCATGTTGGAGGTGGATAGGATACAGAGTTCCAGTAACACAGGTTACTGTTGTTGTATATGAATAACCGAAGGTAACCTCATTAACAGTTATGTTCCAAGCCTAGAGTTACTCTTCCCCATATCTACAGGGAGGATCACATCAGCACTGAAGAAGAGATCTGGAAGGAAGTATGATGCAGTCCAAGTAGAGGAGAGAATAACATGTCTAAAGCAATAGGTACATATACATCTATGTAGAGTATGTGAGCATACACATGCTGCGGATATGCAAGGAACATCATGTGACATATGTCACATGACATCTGCATTGTAGTCCGCAATTGAAGCTTTACATATATTAGCTAATCAGTAGTAAGAATCACATATCTCACCGCATGCAACATATGAATTATTATGGCATATGAACATACATGATTCAATGTGACAATAGCATGGTCTTGGAATGTCGGGATGGTCATCATCATGCATTGTTCTTACTGTGAGGAATATGACACATCTTTGCGATCTGTAAGAAACATACAAGGAACATGTTAATATGAACATTACACATGCTATATGAGTGCCTACTTCATAACATAACAAGACATGCTGGTAATTTCAAACAGCTGTTTTGACTGATATGTTCTAACATATGAAACAAGCTACGCATCTGGCAGATAATGAGGAAGGATATTTCTAATTACTAATGATATAGGAATATCACACCTATTACACATTAATGCATCATTGGAGAGCTACATGTGCTGTTTTACCTTGGACGTGGTCCCAATATCAACCACAAGGTGATTTGTTCCACCAGCACACGTGCACTATGGATCTATATCCGTTTGGATCACTTACGCATTACGTATGGGATGTATTCTTGGAATTGAAAGGTAGGTCTACATTGATGTAGCAGTTGTTCTGATTCTGTACATGTTGTGTTTCTTTGTCCTTGTTGTTAAACGATGAGTTTACACATGGCAGCAGTTCGGTAATGGAAATATGATGTGATTATTAGAGTCACCAATTAACCACTGTAATCATTTTGCTTTCAACATTGAGTTAAAATATGATTAGTGATCACAGATTTTGATCTCATGCAGTAAATATATTCGTGTTACATATCTGCAGGTATGTTCTTATTTCCAGATTGATATGAATTGTATTGATCCCTATTGGATGTGGATTTTCATTATCAGACGATGTGAACTTTACTGATCTATAGTGTGTTGAGGTTTTCATATACAAATGTGGGGCATATATACATTGGCATTGTGGATATATAATCCACTCCATTTATCTATGCTATTGATGTTTTGAATTGTCAGTACTTATGATGTGTATGGGAATGTGTGCTTACTTACCTGTTACTGATAGCGTGGCATGTTCTAGTGTATTCATTGTTAATCAATAGTGCATCATGAGACATACATCATATCAGGGAATTCTCCTGTACCGTGGACTGATTGATATTCTGTATGATGGAGATGGAGAAAAGAGTTTTAGGAGTGATGCCTATTCAAGCTACATTATAGTTATTTCTTATTGGGTTTATACTTACATGGGAAGTACTCACGAATGATGCGTGCACATTGTTGTGACACCTGCAGATTATATACTACAGGGGTAGGTAAAGGCTCTTGTTCCCCGTGTAGCAGAGCCGCATCAATGTCCCCCAGACAGTTGGCCTGTACTCTTACATTGTGCAGACAACAGTAGGCAACAATGATCCGACAAACCTTGCTTGGGCTATTTTGTAGAGCACCACCAGAGGAACGTAAGCATCTGAACCGCATCTTGAGTACAATTATATTCCGGCATGTCTTATGAGTCGCATTATACCTCTCCCCTGCATGTGTCTGGGGATTGCTCACAGGGGTCAACAACCATGGCAAACACCCATATCCTGCATCACCTGATGTAAACAAAATGGGAGTGTTAGTAAGATATGGTTGCCTGTGATTACTTCTGGGTACTCACCCAGTAGCCAACCAGATGGAAATTGGCCGGACTCGAACAAATCATAGGTGGATGATTGACGCAGGATATGAGCATCGTGCGCACTTCCGGGGAAGGCTGCAAACACATTTTATATGCGCAAGTTTGCATCACAAACAACCTGTACATTGATTGAATGATAATGTTTGCGATTTCTGAACAGTGCTTCTTGCTCTCTTGGAGGTATCAATGCAACATGTGTGCAATCAATAGCAACTAGCAGATTAGGGACACCTCCTCATCAGTGAAAATCAGCTTTCACCTTCAAGATCTCTTACATGTTGTTGGGGAAACTGATCTGGTAGTTTGCCGAACAATAGCAAGGAGGAATATACTCAAACAATTTGAGAGGCTTGGCTAAGACATTCCTCTGGCTATGCTCAGGGTGTTCTGGAAACTACCAGAGGCAAGGAGGTGTATTGCGGCTAACATTGTGTCATTGCTGGTATATCTCTACTGGTCCGTGCGCGAGCCTCAAGGTCCTCACTCAGGACCGCATAGGGCTCTCCAAGACTGGCATGGGTTAGCCTAAAACGCTCATACACCTCCCCATCAATTAATCCCTCTAAAGTGAGTCTCTCCCTGTATACATTGGGTGCCTGGACCCTCCTTACAGTCTCCAAGACCTTGAGGAGAGGGGCACATGTTTTTTTTTTACACTAATGTGGCAATGGGAATGTTGAGCATGACAATCTGATTAACTTCCCGTCTTTTGTATTGTTTAAAAGTGGTTTACAGTCTTTTTAAATGCTACTAGGGCATTCTTACATCTCTGTAAGAACCCTTTGCGGGTCTATTTATATTCCAGGGTCCACATGAGTGCTTCTGTGAGTGAGACAGGGTTAATATGGCAGCAGTTTCATATTTTTGTGTTGCTATTTAATCAGGTAGTGTATCTTTAATTGCTTTATTTATGTTGAAGCATGGCTTTTCATATTGGCATAAGCATGACCATTCCAACATATGATGAAATAATAATCATTTTAAATGCCTATTTTTTGTTTGGGGATTGTTGTTCAAGTAATTGTAATGCCTTTCAATGATTTCCCCATAATTTAAAGTGTTTATATTGTGTTTATATTGTCTGTTACAGTGTTGAGAACTTGTCTGTAAACCCTTTGCAGGTCCTATTTGGAGGACGTAATATTTTTGCCTCCATTTGCCATTTACGGGTTTGAACACCAGTGCGTCTTTGGGGATTCGTAGCAATTTAATCGCTATTTACAAACGTAACATTTATGGGCTTGACAGATCAAAGGTTTTGCGACAATGGATTTCAGATTTCGACAGCCTGTAGCCTGCAGATCGTTTGCGGGTAGCTGTAAGAGGCCAATTTAATAGCCGTAAGTCTAGTGGGCTCCATAACGAGCTACGAGTTTTCACATTGGGGGAATTTAATAGGGCTGATAGTCTAACACTGTAAGAAAGCATACAAAACAATAGGAAGTTATGGGATCTGTGAATGCAAAACATGGATATGAATTAATGAGTTGCCAATGCACTGTATGAATGGAGAATGATTTTGTATGTATTTACAGTTCTTGGGGACTTCAATGAATTTACAAACATTAGAGAATATATAAATCAAAGTTCATGAATTAAATGCTAAATGTTTTTTTTATTTTGCATGGATTTATTGAACTTTATCAAATGTACTGCTTTGCTTACTACCCTAGAGAATAGAACACAATTAAGTCACACAATAAAAAATGCAATAAGGGCATCATAACTTTCTGCATGTTTTCAGTAATTGTTGGTGCCTCTGCATGACAGGGCATAGCACTAAGCACAAAATGGCCCGACACTGACCTTACGCAAAAAAAAGTCCCCCCCCGAAGTGGATTGTAAAAATGTTTTGCTCTGGCATCCCGGTACCAACTCGCTCAGTGCCCCTCCCCAAGATCACTTCAAGATCTAGACCCACGAGGCACAGGCCTAGCCAGTGCAGTACATTGAATTCTGTTCGTACATGTACAGAGATGTCAATATACAGTGATATTTTTTGTCTGTAAGTTTATGTGACAGTTTCTGATATTCCATATATATCCATAAACACACATAAACTTATGATTTGAGGTACAGAAATGGGAAAGGAGGACTTGCAAGTCGGCATGGACGGCACAAATCAGAATGGCGTAGGGCAGCATACAACCTAAATAAACCCATGTCCTAAATCCTACATACATTTAATGATTATATCTCAACTCTAAACCAATACTATAATATAAATAACCATATGCCTAACTTTAACCCCAGTCTAGTTCTAACATCTGTAAGGGGTATTCAATGTATGCACCAAATATATAGGCCTCAAGAAGGAAGATTGTGCAAGGAATTATACCAACCTAAATGATACAGAGAATAATCCAACTGGCAGTATTTGGGTTCATAAATCAATTGCCAATGTTTCAATAGTTTTTTTTTGTTTGCCTCCCTCTGTATCAATTTACAATTCTCATAATGCAAGGAACAGAGATCTTCAAAAGTTAATTCTGATAAACAAAAAATCTTTTTTCCACCTCACTTATAATCTATGATAGAATTTAACTAACCATAGATAACAGTTAGTTTAAGGATACTGATGCTTTAGGAGTGATATATAGAACATTTAATATATGGAAATCCAAAAGATATAGTTCAGAGGTCCCAATTCGCATCCACATTCACCTATTGAAT
The DNA here is from genome assembly GCA_027410445.1 of Discoglossus pictus. Lineage (NCBI taxonomy): Eukaryota > Metazoa > Chordata > Amphibia > Anura > Alytidae > Discoglossus > Discoglossus pictus. The sequence continues at coordinate 357,108,480 of CM050166.1, read as the reverse complement.
ACCCTTGATTTATAACTTGATCTCTAACTATCAGTGACCATTGAATTACATTTCTACAGTATTTACTACCATCAAAGTCTTTCAAGATGAAGTTGTAGCTATTTCTGGGTACTTTAAAATGGCACTTATATTTTTTATGTCATTCTTTGTAATGTGTGGTATATATAAATGACTGTTGAACACAAAAATTGTTATTATTTAATAATGTCATCATACTTGCAACTTCTCAAAATCGATGGAGGCCAATTTATTACATAAATAATTCCATATATATCCATAGAATATATTATGATGTTAAATGAAATGGTCATTTCGGCCATCACATGGCAGGTACTGTAATAATAACTAAACATTCCCTTATATACTTCACCTCCAAACTAAATACGAGGCTACATCCGGTCTAACACTAGTGCACGAGAAGTGGCATTAACCGTGTCCAGCCAGAAAAATCCATTACACAAAACAGTATCAGCTGTCATAGCAAATACTGCCACCTTCTGTACATGCATTTAATATATGGACATAAAAAAGTTCATAATTATATCCCAACACAGTGTAATTAGTTGTTTGTTTGTTTTAAATACAGCTCACCAGCATATTAATCAGGGCTATTTCAGACTAAATAAACATTTAGACTACCTACCCATACACACAAGAAAGTAAAGCCATGGGCCACCCAACTCATTATACTGTATAATATTATTATTATATATATACTAGCGACTTGCCCGTCAAAAAATGACGGCAATGAGATGTGTATATTTTAAATTTGTTTATTTAGTAATATACTTATTTGACACTTGTAAGCTTTTAGTTTTAGTCAAAGTAAGTGTAATTGTTATATTAAACATGTTAATTTTTAGAAAATGTTCTTATTGAGTAACTGTTAATGAGTTTTGTAGTAAAAGTATTAACATTTGAATGTAATAACAGTTGAACTGTAGATTAATCAGTATTGTAAACTTGAGGTAATGGTTTTTTAACATGCAACTTGTAGCTCAAGAACTGTTAACTGAAATATACATTGAATGAAGTGGAAGGCAAACAGGAAAAAGCCTTTTAGAAACGTTGGCAATTGTATGAAAGCAGAAAACAAATGAATTGCTTACTGAGGCCATTAAGTGGCGATCGGATTACTCCCTTGATTAATGTTTAATATGAAAAGGAAAATTTACATTGTGTCTGAAAAGGTGCTTGTGCTGTTAAGATGAACTTTGTAATATGTGTAAGCAAGGAACTTGAAAGTATATTTTGGTAAACTTGAACTTTGTTATGTATGTAAGGCATTAACTTTAAAGGATTGTTTTAGAAACTTGTAACGTTATAAACAGTAACATAGGTAATTAACATTTTATGAGAATTGATTGAAATATTGGAAGGCAAGTGTTTTGTGGGGCTAATCATGCATAAACAGTAGTTCCATGAGTTATGACTGAAATCTTTATTTATTGGTAGCTTTTAATGGTTGACCTTTGTTTCTTGGTGTAGTAATTGTTTGAAATGGCACATAGAGTTTTCTTTGTCTAAAAGTAGTTCTCTAAAAAGAGAAGGCAAGACCTTAAAGTTAGTCTGCAATGTGTAAGCACCGTTCTCTATGTGTTTTACAATTGTATGTTGTCAGAACTTTTGTATGAATAAAGTTCTGTCTTCTATGGATATTATAGTATAATATGATATTCCAATTATTAACCACTATTTTATATCCAATGTATTAATATGTTATATGCTTTAAACATTATATATATATATATATATATATATATATGCATGCAATTCCATTATTTGAATATATCTATGTAAAAGATGTGTTTTCACAGCTTCTCACAAGTGAGTTCTTCATGTTTAAATAGTTCTTTGTTCTGTAGAGACAAATATTTGAGTGAATTCCTAAACTAATTGATAAAGGTCTATAAAGGTTATGTTTCTTAGAAATAATGGAATCCTCCCCAAAATTTCACATGTGAAGAATGTGTTACTAGACATTCAGTCTCTTTCCCAGAATAATAAATCTGTTAAGGGGTATCTAACTGATAACTATTCTTATGACCCTATCTTGTTTATAGGTTGTGGGTCAAAGGGGTCATTAATTAATTAAAGGTATGAAAATTCAAAGGTCCTAGAGCGCCATCTTATGGTTCAAGGAATAAATGTCACTATAGAAAAATATATTCACTATAAAAATTTAAATATGTGATGACATCATGAGAGATTCTATTGGTTACTAGATACTTTAACTGATTTGGGATTCTGATAGGCAAATGAAGTTGGAGGTATAATTATAGATAGAAACAGGATCTGGGAGAGAGGGGGCTGGAGAGAAAAAGAAAGTAAGAGCTAGAAGAAAACTTTGATCCCGTGGAAAAGGCCAGACAATTTTGGAATTGACCAGTGGAATTTTGTCATAATTGGTAATGTATAAATTGAATTATTTTATTTTATGATATAATTGAAAACCATTACCATAATTTCTCTGTTTGGTTTATTTTTTATCAAAAAGTTATTTAGATTTCATTTTGTCATTGAAATTTATAAATCCGGATATACATTTTAGTACAAAATATGATATCTCATTTTTCTTTTTGACCAATACAGATAAATTAATTTTACTTAGTTAACTTATCAATTATATTATAAAATACTTTACCATAATTGTGTTATACTTAATACATTCCTGTATAGTTATATTATACTATAATTAGACATTATTAGTACATGTTAAATGTTATTTTGGGTGAATTTTTATTAATTGCTTTATCTGATTTTATTCTTTGGGTTGCTATTCCAGGTTTTATTGTACATGTGATTGAGATAAACTTTTATATTGAGATTTTATAGAAGATGTCATAAAATAATAAGTTATACAATATGATGGATTAATTTTCTTTTAATATCTGGCTGGTTATATTTAGTTTTATTTGCATTTGATTTGATACATTACATTTTTATCATTAGACTAGTTGATTTTGTTATTTTCAATAAATGTTATTTTATAAAAAGGAATATGTGTCTATAAATTGATTCTGAACTCAAAATTCATTATTCTATATTATTTAGAAAATAATATGTCGTATTAATCCCGACAATGTAGTTTAATATTGAAATTTTGTTGTTGTAAACTTAATTTGTGTGGCGTAATAATGATGATTTTAAAGAAACGGACGGTTGGCTGTAATTGTTCGGATTTTTGTTGTGGTTATATTGTGATTTGATAGATTTTTGATTTGGTTTTCACATTGGTTTGTGATGCTTTTGTTTTTTGAAGGAAATTTACAGTACTTCATAGTAGACAATGTTTTTAGTAAAAATGCGTCCATCCTCTAATAAATCACCTTGACTTTCATTGTTTTCAATGTAAACTTTAATAGCCTGTGGATTTTTGCACCGTGATAAGGCAACGTACAATTGGCCATGTGCAAATACTGGTTGTTCTAAGAATATACCCACAGACTTGAAAGTTTGTCCTTGTGATTTATTAATGGTCATGGCAAATGCCATAATGATGGGAAATTGTCTTCTTTGAAGTATAAAAGTGAGGCTACTTTCACTTGGTGCTAAATCTATCCTTGGAATGAAAACTCTCTCTCCTTTATGGGTACCAGTTAAAATTTCAGCATCGATGAAATGGTCCTTTAATTGTTGAACAATTAATCTTGTGCCATTGCATAGGCCTTTTTTTGGGTTTATATTTCGCAGTAACATGACAATTGCACCTTTCTTTAGCTGCAAAATATGTGATGTCATTCCAGAAGGAGTTAGTGAGTTTATGAATTCAGTAGAAAAGTTGGCTTGACTTTCTTTGTCATCAGCAAGTACAGAATCAGCACTGTGATCATTTCTTTGTGGGGCATCAATTTTTTTTAATATTTCTCTATTGAGGATTAATGCATCCTTATTTTTGCATGTGAGTATGACATGGTTGGCAAGTTCCGAATATTCCTGGTTATTTATTGTACTTCCGAATATAGCAGATATAAGATCTTGGTGACAAATCATATGAGGTGGGATGTGCACAGTGTCATCAGGTAAATGTGGTATTTTTTCTGTTTTTTCTTCTCCAATTTTTTTTTTTTTTTTTATTCAATTTTTCCTTTATTTTGTTTATAAATTGAAAAAAAACATAACATGAATAAACATATAATGTTTGAAGTAATACAAATTGCAAACAGTCAAGAAGTTTGTTTCAGAGTTCCCTTACAGCTAGATTTCCAAACATAGCATTCGTAACATTCAAACTTGGACCAGCCTAGAAACAGTACCTGAGGACCTAGACGGGTCCTACCCTAGCGGCCCTTTGTGTCGTTTTGTGCAGCATTTGTGCCTTTACTAATAGATGAGTGAGAGTTTTAGAAATAGAACTAACCTCTGAGAGGATCCCGCAACGCCAGGTGTCCCAGCAGGAGGCCCGGCGTCTGTATTTCCCGTCTACTTCGGCCGATAGTGAGCTCATGTTTTGTATGTATCCTATTTTTTGCCTCACCTCAGTGTTCGATGGAGAAGTGGCTTTCCAGTGTTTTGCGATAACACATCTGGCTGCTAGAAACACCTGACTGGTCAAGAATTGCTCATTTTTTGAAAGACGCCTGATCGGAAGACCCAGTAGGGCTTCGCTTGGGTTCTGCGCTAGACGTGTCCCCCATAGTTTTTCTAAGGTGTCATAGGTAAAATCCCATGTTTGGAGAATTTTGGAGCATTCCCAGAGCATGTGTAGCATGGTGCCTTCATTGGGGCACCCTCTAGGGCACCTGGCTGGGTATGCGGGATTTGCACGATGCAGCCTAGTCGGAGTGAGGTACCACCTCATTATTGTTTTATAGGCGTTCTCCTTAAGTGTTATGTTGAGAGAGACATTGTTTGCTTGTTTTAATATCTTACCCCATTCCTTGTCTTCTAACATAACCTGTAAGTCTTTTTCCCAAGCTATTTGGTAGGGGAGTTTGGCGGGAGTATTGGTGTCAGAGAGTATTTTGTAGAAGGTGGAAATGTTACCTCTCCCCCCAGGGTTGTTGAGGAAGCATTGTTCAGTTACCGATCTGTCCCTAAGACTATTTAACTTATTTGTGTGTGTGAGCACCTCGTAAACCCCTATCAGATTGAGCCATTCTTTGGGGGGTGCATTGATCGCGTTAACGGAAATTGGTAAGGGGAATTCTCTATTTATATCCCACATGTCCGCTACCACCGTTAGTTTATTGTCTATCCACCAGCTCATTTGGGTTAGTCTGTCAAAGCGATAGTCTTTGTGTGGGGACCAGAGGGGTGTCAATCCTGAACCTTCTTTCAAGAGGTTGGATTTCCTGTTACTCTCTTGCCAGATCTTTATGGAGTTGTCTATACAGGATGACAGCTTATCAAGTTGTAATTTGTGGTGTAGGCTCAACCATAAGATTTGGGGAAGGATTAGATGGTGATCCCCCAAAACATGTCTCTCAATTTCCACCCAAACAGGGTAGTTGTCTTTTTTATGCCAATTCGTCATTTGTGCTAATCTTGCAGCTCTGTAAAATCTAAGTAAATCTGGGAACCCCAACCCACCTTTTTGTTTTGGGGCGGTCAGCGTGGCTTTATTAATTATGGTTTTTTTGTAACGGCATGTAAAGTTATTCAGAGTTTTTCGTATTAATTTAATTTCCTTAACATTAATCAGTGTCGGAATCGTTCTGAATAGGTATAGGATTTTGGGGATGACATTCATTTTAACTGCATTAATCCTCCCTAACCAGGAAATATTAAGAGAGGACCAGTTGGTTATGTCTGCTCTTATTCTTTTGAATAGACATGGGAAATTAACCTCATATATTTGATTTAGTGACTTTGGGATATTGATGCCCAGGTATGTTATAAATGTGGGAGCCCACTTGATGGGGAAATTGTGTTTTATGGATTCTACTAGCGCTTCAGGTAAGGTGATATTGAGAGCTATACTCTTGTTTGCATTGATTTTGAAGCCCGATATCTGGAGCTGCATAAGATTAGGGAGGCTGATTAATGGATCAGATAACGTAGTCATGATATCATCAGCAAAGAGACTTATTTTGTATTCTTTTCTACCCACTTGCAACCCTCTAACACTGGGGTGGTCCCTAATGGCTGCAGCTAAGGGTTCTATGCAAAGTGCAAACAGTAGAGGAGATAGAGGACACCCCTGTCTTGTACCTCTGAAGATGTTGATCGGGAGGGATCTAAATCCTTGATAGGAAATAAACGCTTTTGGGGATTTATATAGGGCCATGACCCCTTTTAAAAATCCCTCTCCTAGTCCCATTTTTAAGAGCGTTGCCTCCATGAAGGGCCAGTCTATACGGTCGAATGCCTTTTCTGCGTCTAATGATACCAACATTAAGGGCCCTTTTACTTTGTGGGCCATGTCAGTTAAATTTATTATTCTCCTTGTATTATCGGGGGCTTCCCTCCCCGCAATGAAGCCTACCTGGTCCGGATGGATCACATCGGGCAGAACTGGGGCAAGTCTGTTTGCTATGACTTTTGAATATAGTTTAACGTCTGTGTTAATCAGGGATATAGGCCTATAACTACTGCATTGGGTACGGTCCTTGCCCTCCTTGGGGATGACAATATTCTTTGCTTCCAGGAATTCTTGTCTCATTTGTTCACCTGCTAAAAACCTTTTAATTAACCTCTGGACGTGAGGTAGTAAGGATACCATACAGTGTTTATAGTAATAGTTTGTGAATCCATCCGGGCCAGGGGCCCCATGCGCTTTGGAGTTGTTAATTCCTTTTTTTATTTCTTCAGAGGAGATGGGGCGTGCTAGGGCTTCTGCTTCACTTGCTTTATTTTGGGGGAGGTTGATAGAGGCGAGAAATTCCTCTATACGTTTCTTGTGAGGTTGGGTCCCAGAGTGGGTCGGGGCAGTGTATAGTTCTGTGTAAAACTTTTGGAACGTTCCGGCTATGAGATCTGGTTTGAATACGGGGTTATTTGCCGCGTCAGTGATTTTAGGTATATATGTGTCAGCTCTCTGTGCCTTAAGTCGCCTGGCTAGCATACAGTCTGGTTTATTTGTGCAGCAGAAGAATTTAGCTTGCGTCCTTTGCAGAATGGATACCATTTTTTTTCTCATTACCTTGTTTAATTTCTGTTTGAGCCCAAGAATTTTGGTATAGATGTGTACATTGTTATGTTTAGCGAACTTTGCTTGTAAATCCGAAATCTCTAGATTAAATTTTGAAATCTGAGCTCGGTCTGCTTTCTTGGCTGCCGCCCCTAGCTGTATGCAGATTCCCCTGATCACCGCTTTATGTGCTGCCCATACTCCTGCTTCGTCTACTTCTCCCTCCGTGTTTAATTTGAAGTACTCAATAATTGTTTTGTTTATTTTTTTGTTCATTTCTACGTCATTGAAGAGGTGAGGATTAAGGGACCAGTTGGGAGACCGACCTTTTGGTGCTATGCCCGAAAGGGCAATTTTAACCAGCTCGTTGTCCGACCAGGAGATAGAGTGAATGGAGGCTGTTGTTAGGCTGTTTGTCATATGTTGTTGAATTAGGAGGTAATCTATGCGTGAGTGAGATTGGGGTCTTGCGGAGTAGAAGGTATATTCCCTGTCTAGCGGGTTTATTATTCTCCATGAGTCTACCATGCAGTTAGAACTTAAGATCGATTTAAATGCCTTGGTTGCAGTGGGGGTGGAATATGGCGCGGGGGGAGGTGATCTATCTTTACTCAGATCTAGGACGGCATTCATATCCCCTCCTATTATCCAGATTGAGTTTTCCCAGCTTGTAATGAGATTAGATATCTTATGGAAAAATTTTGCTTGGTCAGTGTTTGGGGCATACAGATTGAGGAAAGAAACTTTGTGTTCCTGGATAGTGCCGTGGACTGCTAGGTATCTCCCTTCAGCGTCTTTTTGTGTGCGAGTATGGCGGAAGTTAAGTTTATTGTGAAATAGGATTGACACCCCTCTTTTCTTTTCACTCACTGTCGAGTGAAAGGTTTGTTTAAATGCCTTCCCCCAGTACTTTGGGACCGCTGCTTTCTTAAAGTGTGTTTCCTGCAGCCCCCAGTCTTGTGTAGTCTTTCAGGGCTATACCTCTCTTAACTGTTTCGTTTAAGCCTTGAGTGTGTAATGATGTTAATGCTCATTGTCAAGACCCACTCTCTGGCTGGGGTCTGCTGACCTGATTTGGGTTACTCTGGACCTTGGAGTAGCTTTGAGTACAGGAACATCATGTCTCATCCCTTGGGTTAGACTGAGCAATATTGACAGTAAGTCTGACGAATCTTACTGCAAGCATATGTCCCCGGGTAAATAATACATCTACACACCACGTCTTGATGAAAATTATGAACCACGTTTTATTTTGGAACCACATATTTAAAACATTTCACACACACACAGTGGAGGGAGTGGCTACTCTTAGTCAAACCCTCATTCCCCTCTGGCTATTCTCACAGAAGTAATTTGTGGGAACTTATTAGTCTCCTCCCCCAGGGCCTTCCCCAGGCGTGGCTACTAGTTCATTTTGGTCTGGATCTCAGACTGGAAACATCCTTTATTAGCTCTTGAACTATGCCCCTGGGCTTGTGGTTGGGAAACCCCATACTATACTATTGTCCTGCGGTGCCTGGCAGTCTGGCAAATCTATTTGGTCTGTTATCTCCTTTGTTTACACTAAAGACCATATGGCCAACTCCTGACTGAGAGTTTATACAATGGGGGAGGGTTGACTAATTAAAACATAGCTATCACTCCACAATACAATATACAATATAATACTAACATATTATCACCACAACCCAAACCTTTTGTTCTTCCACATGGCAACAGCATGTGGAAGATAACCCAGTCCAAAATGGCCACTGCTGCCAGTCACAAAATGGCCCCAGCATAGTTCACACCAAATCCAATATGGCCCCTGGGTGATTCATGACAACACCTCCCCAAGCGTGGCAGGAAAAATCCCTGATTTTTCCAGCTACACTGATAGTCATGAATGTGCTGATTTGGCCCTCTGTATGCTATGCCAGTTCTTGTCTGTCCCAAGGTGCAGAGTAAAAACCTCCCCCAGCCCTTGGCCTTGCTCCCACTGTATAGAGCAAATTGCTCTTCCCATTCACACCCACCCAAATAGTCTGGAATCCCAGAGTACAACAGGTGGGCCACAGTTTCTGTCCCATAGCAACCCTGTTCCCCCCAGCCAGTCCCCACAGCTGGGCTGGGATCTCTAAAACAGTCTCTGGGCCTATGGGATTGCAAAGGGACAGTTCCTCTTGGCTTTCTTCCTCTGGTCCAGCTGTTTCCGTTGCTGCTTGGGGAGCTACGCTGCTCCCACCCAAGCTGTGCTTACATTCCTCTGACTTGGCTGGGGGGCTATGCTGCTCCCATCCAGCTGAAGTGCCGGACTCCTCCATTGCCCAGGGTTGAGCAACTTTATCCCAGTCCTTTCTGTTGAACTGGGTCTTTGGAGTGGTGTCTGTTCCAGTGGGCCCCTGGACAATGGTTATCCAGGGTATCTCCCCACTTGGTACACCCTCTTTCATGGTGCCACTCTGCACCCATAATGCTTTTGCCAAAGCTGGCATGCTTGCTGCCCCGGCCTGGCTCTTTGTGCCCCTGGCACACTCTTGCTGTGTGAGGTCAGGTTCCCTGTAGCCAGAAACCAATTCCTTTCCCTCCCCACAGTCTCTTACACAACCCTCCTGGGCTCTGTGCTTCACTAGCACCTCTGGGAACAACTCCCCTGGGGTGTCAGGGTACAGACAGTGGTTATCTGATGCAGGCTGGGGAATCTCATCATTCCCACCCAGCCTGGCCTCTAAGGCTCCCTTCCCACCGTCCATCACATAATAATCCAGAGCTTCTGGCTCCATTAACAGTTCTGGCCAACACACTTTGCCTAGAACTTCTGAGGGCAGACTTAACTTATCTGGCCCTAGCTTGTGAGCAGTTCCCACTTCCTCTGGGATTAAATCTCTTGGGGTATCAGGGGGCAGACATGGATTATCTGACCCCACCCAGGGAACATTCCACTGGGTCTCTGGCTCTTGAGGCTGGTGACTAGGCCCTGACACAGTTACTGCATGTTCTAGGGGCAAACATTCTCCATCCCCAGGAGTTGGCAAAGGAACAGTGTTTACCCCTTCCCACTCCTCACTTTGTTTACAGTCTAGAAATGCCTCTCCCCAGTTCCAGTGAGCATACTCACTCTGGTACATACCGTCTGAGTTGTAAGGGTCTGGTGAGCCGTCCTCCCATCCGGATGGGCCAAAATACTTCTTGGGTATCGCATCCCACAATTGAACATATTCAGCCTCCAGTTGCTGCTCTTGCCGAACCAGGGGTTCTAGCAAAGGAGCCTCCGGGAACCATGGTTCCAGTCCCAGACCCCGGCAGCATTCAACAAACAAGTTATTATGTCTCCTTGCAGTTCCAATGCCACATTCCGGATCACCATTCAGAATCTGCTCAACCCCATATTGTAGATCCAAACGAAAATAGAGATCCTTTCTCCGGCCACCAAAGGACTCTACCCTGGCAAGATACTGTTCCTCCAAGTCCATCTCTTTCTCTACCAGTTCCTCCAACCAGCTTGCCAGCTCATGGCCATGCCATAATTGCAGGAATGCCATCCATTGATTTAGCAGGACGCTTCCTCTGTAGTCCTCTTGGATAAATCCGTCAATGCTTTCTTTATCATCCTGGGACTGTTTAAAATTCTGATTTGCCAGTTTGACTCTTACTGGCATCTCTGCAGGGTTGACCCCAAGCCTTTGCTGAGCTTGGACACTCACCCCTGTACGTTCTTCCTGTATTTGCTGCTTTATTAGGTTCAGTCCTTTAATTGCCTCTTCCAGCGTTATCTCCCCGGGGCAAAACTCCCTGGCTATACTGAACCTGCGTCTTGCCTCCTTGGACATGTCCTCATACTGCTGTTCCATCTGCTCCATTTTCTGGTCCTTCTCAGAGTACCCCACCACTGTGCCACCAATTGTCAAGACCCACTCTCTGGCTGGGGTCTGCTGACCTGATTTGGGTTACTCTGGACCTTGGAGTAGCTTTGAGTACAGGAACATCATGTCTCATCCCTTGGGTTAGACTGAGCAATATTGACAGTAAGTCTGACGAATCTTACTGCAAGCATATGTCCCCGGGTAAATAATACATCTACACACCACGTCTTGATGAAAATTATGAACCACGTTTTATTTTGGAACCACATATTTAAAACATTTCACACACACAGTGGAGGGAGTGGCTACTCTTAGTCAAACCCTCATTCCCCTCTGGCTATTCTCACAGAAGTAATTTGTGGGAACTTATTAGTCTCCTCCCCCAGGGCCTTCCCCAGGCGTGGCTACTAGTTCATTTTGGTCTGGATCTCAGACTGGAAACATCCTTTATTAGCTCTTGAACTATGCCCCTGGGCTTGTGGTTGGGAAACCCCATACTATACTATTGTCCTGCGGTGCCTGGCAGTCTGGCAAATCTATTTGGTCTGTTATCTCCTTTGTTTACACTAAAGACCATATGGCCAACTCCTGACTGAGAGTTTATACAATGGGGGAGGGTTGACTAATTAAAACATAGCTATCACTCCACAATACAATATACAATATAATACTAACATATTATCACCACAACCCAAACCTTTTGTTCTTCCACATGGCAACAGCATGTGGAAGATAACCCAGCCCAAAATGGCCACTGCTGCCAGTCACAAAATGGCCCCAGCATAGTTCACACCAAATCCAATATGGCCCCTGGGTGATTCATGACACTCATGACTCACCGTAGCCTCAGGCTCAGGCACCGCCCAGGTGTGGGGTTAGATGCTGAACTTTCCTTGGGAGCTTCCTTAGGACTGTGGACCTCCTGCTGGGACCACACCGGAGCCTCGCTAGATCCAAATGGACCTACCTCCTGCGGAGATTGGAGCACAGGGGAAAATGGTACGTTAGATAGTGAGAGCTGTCGTTAGCTATCCTAACTTAAAGCTTGCTGATCTCTAGTCCTATACAGAAAAGATTTTACTTGTACGGTCTGGCTAGTAGCTGATACGTTGTTGATCTTATCTCTGAAGAGTCTTTAAGTTATCGTTAGAACATTATCTTAAAAGGGGAGGACCAAGGGAAAGAGAGGAATAAGTAAAAATGGGAAAAATAAATAAGAAAGGAAAAGGAAGGAACTTCTAGCTCTCTAAGTAAATCTAGACTAATGTTCGGACAGTCTAGACTCACCTATGCTAGGTAAAAGTGAATAGCAGCTGTTGTAAATTAACAGCACTTAACTAAGTAACTTTGGTGGTAGGGAAAAAAAACTACCTACAGGAGAGCAACTTCTGGCTTCCTTAACCACTTGGTGAATCCAGTAGTGTTACAAGGGAACACTGAGTGGATTCGCCCTTCGTGTAAACTTAACAAAGGTGAAAAGCCCATAAGGGACACTATGAGTCACATAAATCTTTTTATAAGAGTGTAACAACTCTTGTCTGTAGCTAGCATTAACTAGGAAATCCTAAGCAGTTGTCTTAAGTGTAAAACAGAGTACCAAAAAAGGTGTTAGACAAGATATACTGTACAATGAAGAAACAAAACGGTCTTAGAGGTTTGAAGCCTCTCTGTGTCTGATGGTCCCTCTGTCTGGAGGTCTGCCGGTCAGAAGGTTCGGGGTTCTCTGTTGGAACTTGGAGTCTCGGCTTCTTTCTCGTACTGGGCAGGTGCCAGATGGGTCTTTGGCGGCCTCTGGCAGCTGAATGTCCCATGAGGATAGCAGGTTGATTCCTTCCTCCAGGGATTTTATGTGGAAAAATTTGCCATCTCTTGCAATGGACAGTCGAAACGGGAAGCCCCAAGAGTATTTCCACCCATGTGAGAGAACACTGTCCAGGACGGGTCTCATCTTCCTCCTTTTGGCTAGCGTAAGTTGAGAAATATCCAAGAATATGCTGGGCTGCTGCCCGTCAATGGCCGGGATTCCTGCTCTAGAGGCTCTCATAAAAAGGTCTTTTGTTGTATAATAGTGGAAGCGGGCAATAATGTCTCTGGGACGATCTGGCATCGTGGACCGGCCACCCAGTGCTCTGTGCACCCGGTCTAGATGGTATTGTTCAGAGTTCAAGTCTGGTAGGAGGAGTTCACACAGCTCCAGCAAATATAGATGGAGATCAGTCACCGACTCCGAGACATTACGTAGTCTGACGTTCTGCCTCCTTGAGCGATTCTCTAGGTCCTCTTGAACAGACTGCTGAGATAGTTGTTCCTCTCTCAGGGCCGTGATATCTGCCTCCAGCTTGCTGTGTGCCTCTTTGAGGTAATTATATTTTCCCTCTAGTGTAACAGTCTTGGAGTCCACTTTTATTATTTCGGCTGATAGGTCAGCTGCCACATTTTGGATCTCAGCTTTGATTTCTTCGCAAAATGATAATATCAGGTCTTTCAGATCCTGAATATCGCTCTTGGTGCTTGGGGCTGAGTGTTCCATGGCTGTTGGGGTGGGAGTTTTTACTGACCCTTGGACTTTTTGCTTAGAAGGTGGAGAGACCTTTGGAGCGTAATAAGATTGTATACTCTTAGTGCTCTTGCAAGTGGCCACCTCAGCCATATCCTATGGCGTATGTTGTCGTCACTTTTCCTTATGCCAGTGTCCCTTTGAGGTGGGCTTTTAGGAACTCTTACATCTCAGATTATGGTGATTCTGTTTTGTAAAGAGGGGGTCTTGGTGATGAGTATAGACGGTCTGTTGTGTTGCTACACCTCCCCTCAGGCTTGTAGTCATACACTGTCAGACCTATACACTTCTGTGGGTCAATGCTTTTTAATCCTTGTTTATAGGAGCGGAGCTGTCTTGCTGCTGCACTCTTCTTTCTTCTCCAATTTTAATAAGCCAATCATTAAAATTATTTTGTCCCTCTGATCTCATATTTTGTTGTAATTGAAGTTGGGTAAAATGTTTCCATAGTGTACTTGACTTTATACATGTTTCGATAATGTCCGTTCGATTTCCATGTACAACGACAGGTAATGTTTGTCTGAAATCGTCACCTAACAACATTACCTTTCCACCAAATGGAAAAGTATTATCCATGACTTCACGAAGCAAACAGTCAATATATTGCAGGGCATAGCATGACATCATTGTGGCCTCATCTATTATAATTAATTTACTTTTTAATTTTTTTTGCTTGTAATGAGGTCATCCGAATATCTGACACTGATGTTTCTAAAATAGGCACTGGTAGTTTAAATCCACTATGGACAGTTTTTCCACCTTCTAAAAAAAGTGCAATTCCAGTAGTGGCAAATGCAAGTGCTATTTGACCTTGTGCTCATACAAAACTTATTAATAAATCATATAGATATGTTTTTTCCTGATCCGCCAGGTGCATCAAGATAGAAATAACGCTCTTTGACCATGTCATTATCTAGTGCATTTTTGATGGCATTAAATGCTTCTAATTGTAAAGTATTTACAGTTGTAAGTCTTTCTTCTGTCCTTTGTACTTGCAGTTGAATGTCATAGTCTTCAAAGTTTATGTCAGCTATAAGACCGGGATCAGGCAGATTAAAACTTGCACAACTTAATCCATGAGTTAAAAATACTTCTTGGATTTCCATTAATGCTTTTAAGTATGCAATGGGTTCATTGTATCGTTGCATAAAGTCTTCAGCAATATTACTTTTAAATGTGTCCCACAAAGCTAATGCATTTGGAGCATTTGAGAAGACACAAATTAATGCAAATTGTTCTCTCATCTGGTGTGGCATTTGACATAGTGCAGTTTCTTGTAGACATCTTTCCCATTCTGTATCATCAGCTAGTAAGTTTCTATGTCTGGCAGCTAAATGAAAAGATTCATATACTATGTTATTAACAGTTCTTAAGTGTTCAAAACTTTGTGCACCAGGAACATTTATAAGTAGTAGTCGTAAGCAGAAACGTTCAAGGTCTCTTGGACTGACCGTGTAAATACTTGGTATTATTTTATTTCCTCTGATTTTTCTTGGTCTCCATAATCCATTAACGAAAACATAATGATATGGAATCTCAATATATAACAATTGTGTTGCCTGTGAATCTGTTGAATTTAATTGAAACCATGCAGTTAGTGTAGTGTGACGATGCTCACTTTGTGCCAATGCATTAGTTTCATTTCCAGCATGGAAATACACTAAATGTCTTTGTGGCAAATGTACAGCTAATCTATATACTGCATGTGATCTATCGTGCATTCAAATTTTAAAAGACGCCACATAGCTTCTGGCGCACTGACATAGCGAGCATCTACATGAGATGCAAGTTCATCGGTATTGTCTGAACTTTTGACGACTACAGTGCTTCATCATAGCCTTTGTAAATATATTTGTATACATATTTAATGGATTTGATGGAAGTGCAGGCTTCTACATTAATGTGTGCATTATACTTAATAAGTAAATGTGGATTGTATGGTACCACATATCTATTGTCTTTGTTTTTCCCACAAATAATGGCACGTTGTCCCTCTCTTCTTCTATATAATGGATAGCCATCACAATTGGCATACGTTTTATCTCTAAAATCTGTTGGAAATTTTTTAGTACATTTATTATTTTCCATACATGGTGACTGTGGATTAACATCTCCACACGGTCCGTGAATCATCCGATGAGTTACAATCTCATATAGTCTACCATATAGTACTGGATCTGGTAGTTCAGCAATAATGACTGAATCCACTTTGTCACCAGTATCTAACTTATCTTTTTCTTGAAGGATTATAAGAAGATGTGCATGTGGAAGCCCTCTTTTTTGAAATTCAATTGTATAAACATAAGCAAGACATTTGACAAATAACTGAGTCATTGTGATGTCACATATTAATTCATTTAATTTATTTTTGAAAACTCTAACTACTAAATCTGGTCTATCGGAAGCATTTTGGCCAATAAGTACATTTTGTGTAATCTCTGGCCATTGGGGATTACATGTAATTGTAATAAATAATTCTGGCCTCCCAAATTTGGTGACAATAGCCATGGCATCATTGCACCTTAATGATGAGGGCGCTTTTGTGCTAGGGGATAGGATGGTAGAACGGCTGGGGGAGTTTTTAAACTTGTAGGTGGGGGGGAGGGACTTTATAGAAGTATTGGGGTAAATAGAGTAGAGAGGGAAAGGGATGAATTATTTACCCATGGGGGAGGAGAAGGGGGAGGGTTACAATAGAAAGTAGGGAGATATTAATAGGGGCCTCAAATACAGTGGCAGGCACTTCACAACAGCAGAGCCATAGCAACATAAAGTGTATGATTGCAAACGCAAGAAGTTTGCCTGGGAAAATGGATGAGCTAGAAATATTAGCAGTACAAGAAAAATGGGGCCTAATAGGCATTACGGAAACATGGTGGGATGAATCTCATGACTGGACTGTTAATCTGGATGGTTATAACCTATTTAGGAAAGATAGGGGAAATGGTAAAAGGGGAGGAGGGATCTGTCTTTATGTTAAGCCTGAATTTAAGCCTATAGTTAGAGAAGATATTTATGCTGGCACTAACGGCATCATTGAATCCTTGTGGGTTGAGCTAAATAGTGGAGGAGCTAATTCTAAATGCATATTGGTGGGAGTATGCGATAAACCCCCAAATATAGCTGAAAGTGAGGAAATACAATTATTGTTACAAATTGGAAATGCAGCTAAGCATGGGCAAGTTCTAATAATGGGAGACTTTAATTACCCTGATATAAACTGGATAAACGAGACCAGCAGCTCAGCTAAGGGGAGCAAGGTTCTTGAGTACACTCAGGGATCATTATCTAGCCCAGGTAATACAAGAACCTACTAGAAATGGGGCCATCTTGGATTTAGTCATCACAAGTAATATTGATATAATATCAAATGTAAAAATAGGGGAACCCTTGGGGAACAGTGATCACAACACAGTCTCATTTGAGATTGAATACAAAAAACAGAGTTGTAAGGGGCCAACAAAAACTCTAAATTTTAAAAGGGCTAACTTTAATGGGCTACGGGCAGCAATACAACATATAGACTGGGACAAAGAACTTACAGGGAAGAATACTGAAAATAAATGGACAACATTCAAATCCTTACTAAATAAACATACTCATTAGCATGTACCATGTGGAAATAAAATGAATAGGAGTAAATCACATCCCATGTGGCTTAACAATGACTTAAAGATCATGATGAGGAAAAAGAAATATGCATTTAAATTATACAAGAAGGAGGGAACAGAGGCAGCTTTATGTGACTAAAAGGAAATCAACAAGGCTTGCAAAAGGGCTATTAGACTGGCTAAAATAGAAAATGAGAAGTCAGTTGCAATGGAAAGTAAGACTAACCCTAAAATATTTTATAAATATATTAATGGGAAGAAGGCCAGGAAGGAATCGATAGGACCATTACAATGTGACACAGGCCATCTGATAATTAGTGACCAGGAAAAGGCAGATGAGCTAAATAGGTTCTTTTCGTCGGTTTACACAAGGGAGGTACCAGTAGTTGGGACACTGCAACATAATGGGGCTACACTACCTTTACTAAATAATTGGTTAACGCAGGAAGAAATACAAAAGAGGTTGGAGAAAATAAATGTTAATAAAGCCCCAGGTCCTGATGGAATACATCCAAGGGTACTGAGGGAGCTGGGTTCTGTAATAGCCAAACCATTATATCTAATCTTTAAAGACTCACTCACTACAGGGTCTCTACCAGATGACTGGAGAAAAGCAGAGGTGATACCTATATTTAAGAAGGGATCTAGAGCAAATCCGGGGAATTATAGACCAGTGAGCCTCACTTCTGTAGTTGGGAAACTTTTAGAAGGGTTAATAAGGGACAGAATACAAGAATATTTCTATTTGAACAGGATCATAGGTAGCAGTCAACATGGATTTATGAAGGAAAGGTCGTGTCAGACCAATCTAATTAGTTTTTATGAGGAGGTTAGTAGGAACTTGGATCAGGGCAACTCAGTGGATGTAGTCTTTTTAGATTTTTCAAAGGCATTTTATACAGTGCCACATGGAAGACTAGTGAGCAAACTAAGGGATACAGGAATTGCAGTAAATATCTGCTCATGGATCGAGAGCTGGCTAAAAGACAGGAAGCAAAGGGTTGTTGTAAATGGAACATACTCCGATTGGTCTAAGGTGATAAGTGGGGTTCCTCAGGGCTCAGCATTGGGTCCTCTCCTTTTTAACATATTTATTAATGACATTGAAGTAGGACTCGAATGTAGTGTCTCCATTTTTGCTGATGACACGAAGTTGTGCAAGGTAATAAAATCAGATAATGATGTACTTTCCCTACAAAAGGATTTGCATAAATTAGAGAAATGGGCGGCTAAATGGCAGATGAGATTTAATACAAATAAATGTAAGGTTATGCATTTGGGAAGGAACAATAGCCAAGCAATCTATAATCTTAATGGAGCAAAGCTAGGCGTATCAGATATTGAAAGGGATTTGGGAGTTCTAGTGGACAACCACCTAGGTAACAGCGCTCAAAGCCAAGCAGCGGCTGCAAAGGCAAATAAAATATTAGCATGTATTAGGAAGGGTATAGAAGCCAGGGAAGAAGATATAATTCTGCCACTATACAAATCTCTAGTACGCCCTCATTTGGAATATGGAGTACAATTTTGGGCACCACCTCATAAAAAAGACATTTTAGAGCTGGAAAAAGTACAGAGAAGGGCTACAAAACTAATAAGGGGAATGGAGGGGCTAAGTTATGAAAAAAGACTAGCAAAATTAAACTTATTTTCGCTAGAAAAAAGGCGTCTAAGAGGAGATATGATTACGTTATATAAATACATCCAGGGTCAATATAAGGCTTTGTCAAGTGAACCTTTTGTAGCAAGAGATTTTCAACTGACAAGAGGACATCCGTTGAGGTTAGAGGAAAAAAGATTTCACCTTAAACAAAGAAAAGGGTTCTTCACAGTTAGGGTGGTTAAACTGTGGAATTCTCTACCAAAGGAGGTGGTGACAGCGAATTCGATAGACAACTTCAAAAAGGGGTTAGATATATTTCTGAATAAAGAGGGCATTCAAGGCTATCCTAGATAACTAGCAAGGAATATTGATCCAGGGAGAAATTTGATCGCCAGTTTCTGGGGTCAGGAAGGAATTTTGCTTTTTTTTCCCCTTATGAGACAATTGGCAAAGTTTCAATGGGGGGGTTTTTTATGTTTGCCTTCCTCTGGATCAATTAACAATAATAATAAATAGTCCAAATTAAAAAGATCAATAGAGATCTAAAAAGGTTGAACTTGATGGACTAACTCTTTATTCATCCTCCAATACTATACTATTAATAATTATTTAATCAATAATTTAATTAATAACTAATCCGCATATTAAAGATCAGAGGAGATCTTAACAGGTTGAACTTGATGGACTGAAAGTCTTTTTTCAACCTTAATTAATTACTATGTAACTATGTATCTTTTTTGCATATTGCGAGGAGATCCCTGGAAAGAAGATGGTAAAATGATGGCTTTATCAGCTGTCATGTCTCTGCTTGTAGCAACCTCAGCAACATAATCCATTAATCCACAATACTGTTCTACACGTAGTTTATCTTGTTGATATTTGATAAAGTTTAAATTATTGGCCTCAACTTGAAAATAAGAATCAATAATCCATTGTGGTGTTAGTTTACCACCACATAAAATTGGATTGAATGTATTTCGAATGGCAATTTGAGCTACTTTAAATTCCAGCAGGGAAATATTATTTCTTATTCTTACTTTAGAATTTGTGTAACTTGGAAGTTGTAATTTTGGTTGCCAACCTGCTTCTCCGTGTGGGGAAAAAATGGGATTTCTGGGATATATTCTAATGTCTCTTTGAAATGGTGGTTCTCCTTCATCATTTTGAAGCACCATTGCAACCTAATTTGATGTTGGCAAGTTATAACGGCATTTATCAGTATGTCTATCTCTTTTAAGCACCATATTGACCTTTGGGATTGGTAATTGATGTCTTTGTGCATGAAGTTGGTGTTCCTTTTCTACTTCTGCCAATTTTTTATACGCTTGAGTATAGGGGTTATTTGTCATAATTTTATCTAACTCTATAAAAACACTGGGTAATCATTTTTTTTTTCTTGCAGCTGCATCTGTTGTTTAACAGCTTCCATTGTATCTAGGACATATAGTTGAGCGAATTTTCTTTGCTCTCCTTCCTCTGAATGTAAATGGGAAGTCCGATGGTAGATTTGGCCTTTGACTTTAAAGCAGTAAGGGCCATGTCCTGGTACATTAGCAGCTAATGTTGCACCCATAGATGCAAAGGATATGGCACTATTGTATGATCTTATGGTTGTCTTGAAATTTTTGTTGTTTGGAAAAGTTGGTTCAGTCATAATGTCTTTTAAATATGGTGGGAATCGTTGTCTTTCTGGAAGTTTGACCTTGCCTTTTTGACAGCAACTAATGAACTGTCCATCTTTGGGTCTTTCCTGTTTAAAATGATAAGCCTCACAAAAGGGACAGAGAATATTCATGTCACCACAATTATGAACCTCTACTTGCAAAGACTTAAGTAAAGGACAATTTGAAGAGCATATAGTATTTTCATTTTCGGAATCACCATTTGAAATGTTATGTGATGGTTGAGGAACAGGTTCTAAATGCTTTGTTTTTTTTTGTGGCTTTTTTTGGTATATGTATAAGTTTTTCAGGTGATAGTGTTTTGCTTGCAAGGGTTTTTCCTTCTTTTTCTGGTGTAATTTGCTTGCAAATGTTATGTGATGGTTCAGGAGCAGGTTCTAAATGCTTGTTTTTTTTGGTGGCTTTTTTTGGTGTATCTTGAATTTTTTCAGGTGATATTCTTTTGCTTGCAAGTCTTTTCCGTTCTTTTTCTCGTCTAATTTCCTTCTGCTCCGGCGTCTGTTGGTTTGCCCATCTTTGTTGACTTTCTCTAGCTTGACGTTTTATTTTTTCCTGTTTGGTCTCGTTCTTAAGCATCTTTATCTGTAAAAGAAAATAATGTATTATTAGTTTATTTTGTGATGTGCAATTGATTTGAAAGTATATATTATTTTTTATTTTGACTGTAATGTTTTTGTTGCAACATTGTTGTGCTTGAACATGTAATTTATTTGTATGTCATTATAGGTTATTGTGGATGAAGTTAATTTGGAGAGTGAAATAAGTATGTCTTATTTGGTAGTTGTTATTTTTTTTATTGTGGTTTTTAATT
The DNA here is from genome assembly GCA_027410445.1 of Discoglossus pictus. Classification (NCBI taxonomy): domain Eukaryota; kingdom Metazoa; phylum Chordata; class Amphibia; order Anura; family Alytidae; genus Discoglossus; species Discoglossus pictus. Next base: position 357,087,302 of record CM050166.1, on the reverse strand, counting down.
TTGGGGTTAGAGGCATAGCAGAACGAAGGTAATTGATAGGATCAGATTAGTGAGTAATCATGTATTCTGATGTGTGTATATATTATATCTGGGTACCAAGATATAATGAGAGAAAATAATGCACAGAAGTCAGAGTGCCATCAGAATAATCTCTGAGTTTAATTTTGGGCAGGGAGCCCATTATATAGCATAAAACACGTCATAGCTAATAGCATAGTTCAAAATAGGGTTAAATACAGATTTCCAAGCAAGTGTCTTTTTTCTGTCTAACTCAGCGAAACAATCCTTATCTAATAACGGCTTCCTATAGATATTTGCCGTCAGCAGTTGCGAGATAAAGAAAGGAAAAGGAAACAGATGGTAAAGGAATATTTACCTAAACATTTCTACAGACAACCTTCTTGAACATTCTAGTAAGATACAAGGAAAAAACAAGCTGATATACTTTTATAATCATGATATTCTTAGCCAATAAACTCATAATGAAGAAATTGAATACCTAACAGTCCCTCCTTTTATAAATGTATTAGACAAAGGTCTCAAAGCAAGGTTCAGTCTAAATGGTAACATTGACAGTCTAGCAGTGGAACATGCTATACAGTTACTCATTTCCATGGAGGCCGTCGTATACAGCATCCATTCCAACCAAATGTTTTTTCTGCATACCCAGTCTCAATTTCAAAAGTGTCAATCAGGCGGTCAGGTTCCAAATAGATGACCTGTGAGGGCACAGTCCTATTCACAGGGCTCACCTTGGTGAGATCAATAGTCTCTCTGGGCACCTCTTTTTGCAGTACCTGTATATGCAAATATTCCATGTTGTTACCTCTGCCTGAGGTGTAGATTCCAAGAGTATATCTCCCTTCATCACACTTTTGTGGGTCCTGGAGGGTGATCCGGATGGGGTTGCATAGCTGATTTTGGCTGCAGAAGGATGGCTCCACACCCCGTGTCAGCTTTAAGCGTCTCTTTGTACTTTTGCACTTCATGTGATAAGGTGGGGAGTAACCCCAGTACGCTCCTGTATTCCATAAGGCCAGTTTCCAGCTAGGACATCTCTCATTTCCATACAGAGAGACTATACACAAGTATACTGGCGCTTTTCTCACCCTTCCACTACGTCCTCCTCCAGAAAGTCCACATCTTAGTACTTGACATAGGTCTATTTGGTTGGTTCCTATCTGCCCTTCCTTGAACACTAGGGTCACTTGGCCAGTTAAATTGACTTCCATCATGTCTCTTTTCATTCTGTGCATCCACATCTCTCTAATAGATTGCGTCTGGTTGCCTCTGTGTCTTGTTACTTCTTCCCATATGATTATGGGTGCTACTATGCAGAGAGTTATCAAGATGAGGCATGTCAGTGAGAGTCTTAGGCCACACCAGTTAGGTCTTTTGAACAGGTGCCAGGACATTTTCTTGGGCCAGTTGAGATCCCCAAACCCGCACCATTCGGTTCTTCACGGGGTTTGAGACGAGTTTCCCCCCCTTTGTAGCCCAGCCTGACTCGCAATGAGTCAGATAGCAGGTTTTAGGAATCAACTGTCTCAAGCTCTGGCACTTTTACTCTCTTGCAGTAAGTCAGGTGTATCCAGGTGGCTTGTTCGGCAACTTTCAAGGCAGTGGGTGTTGACAGCAGAACTTGGTACGGTCCTTCCCACCTGGCCGATGCCCAATTTTTTCGCTTGATTACTTTAATTAGGACCCACTGGCCTGGTTGTACCAAGCAGGGTCCCTGCTGTTGCTGTGGATGAGAGAGAGAGATGGAGGTAATATCTTTCTTACTTAACATTTTTCTCATATAGTCTGCTAAGTTTTCACTCATGTTCTCATCTTCTGAGATAAATGGTCTAAATTCTGGTAGTAGGAATAGTCTCCCATACAATATTTCAAACGGGATTAACTTCTTCCTGCCTGGAAGCATGTGCATGTTTAGCATGACTAACGGTAAACAGTAAAGCCAATTTTTCCTGTTTCTGCCATCGTTTTCCTCAATTTATTTTTAATGGTACCATTAGTTCTCTCCACTAATCCAGCTGACTGTGGGTAGTACGCACAGTGGTTTTTCAACTCTATGTGTAATGCTTTACTCAAGTGGTCGATAATTTTGTTCACAAAATGCGTGCCGTTATCGCTATATATTTCCTCTGGTATACCAAACCTAGGAATTATTTGTGTCACTAAGGTTTTAGCCACTGTGATTGTGTCAGGGTGTGCACATGGTTTCGTTTCCACCCACCTAGAGTATAAATCAATTATCACTAAACAATATTTCTTCCCTTCACACTTTGTTAGTTCAATGAAATCCATACATATTGTTTGGAAGGGGTATGTTGGTTCTGGGAATGTGCCTCTTATGGGGTGATAGTTACCCTGAGGGTTGTGTTGTGCACAAACAAGGCACCCAGCTCAAAAATGTTTAAAATAGATGTTTAATCCATAGGCTGAAAATATTCTGCTGACCATGTCTACCATACTCCCTCTTGAGACATGACTAATGCCATGGCTCAACATAGCTGCATATCTGAACAGTGATTTTGGACAAATTGGTTTCCCTTCTGCACTCTCATAAATATTATCATACCTTTAACCAGTATGTGTTTTCTTGTGAGGGTGCGTCTGTCTGTATTTGCTGTAGAATACTCTTCTCAATTTGGTCTACGAGATACACAGATGTGTAGCTGTGTAAGAGAAAAATGTGTATGTTTCCTGTTAGAGCCGCCTGCTTTGCAGCTGCGACTGCTCTGACATTTCCTATTGAAATTGCGTCTTTTTGTTGTGGTATGAGCCACACATTTACATACCGCAAACTTCAAGGGCAGTTGAATGACTTCAAGTAAGTGCAAAAGGAGTTGTTTATGAGTGACTTGCCTGCCGGTAGATGTGGCCATACCTCTATTCTTCCCTAATTGTGCAAATATCTGCACAGTTGAGAATGCATATTGGCTATTGGTGTATGTTTACTTTGTCTCAGTCACCCAGTTCAGGCTTTTCCTATATATTTTTGTGCTCGATGAGTATTGCACTCCGAGGTCATAGGGCAAGTACTCCCATGGTGTTTTATCTGTCTGAGCCTCTTCTACCATCCCTCCTACCTGTACCTTCAAATTTCATAGTGCAGTGTAATGACCCTGTGCTTTGTTTTACACTGGGAGATGGAGCTAGGTCATTAGCCATGGCTACCAAAGTGCTGGATACTTGTCCTGGCCCTTTCGACACCATGTCTAATGTGTAGAAGTAATGTGGTTCACCCATCCCCTGCACTACATTTCCATCGACAGGTATGTCCCCCATGTAAGCTTTCATGCCTTTCTCTGTGGGAACCACTCTAATGTTGCATTTCAGCATCAGATCTCTACCCAAGAGATTTATCGGGCATCTAGGGGAGAGTATAAAAGGATGCTCAAATGTTTGGCCGTTGAACAATCTCACTGTGAGTGGACATGATATAGGTTCGCTATTTGTCTGTCCTGCTGCTGACCTAACCAATATGTTTTGTGATGACGTGTAACTAGTCCATGTGCCATCATCGCTCAACACTGACCTACATGCTCCTGTATCGCATAAAAATGTTATCATTATTATTATTATTACTTTTATTTGTAACGCGCCAACATATTCCGTAGTGCTATACAGAGGAAATGAACAAGGAAAAATATACATTTTAACAAACTGCAAAAAGTGGAGGGCCCTGTTTTGAGCTTAGAATCTTTGTAGAAAGTGTTTTTTCCCAAAGCACTCTACAAGATTGAAAACTCTCTACTTATAATCTAAAGGGGATGGAAGAGGCAGATAACAAATAGCAAGGGTCAGGAAGAAAGTGAAGTTTCCTTCGGTAGGAGGGTATGCAAAGTTAGAAGGAAAAGGAAAGCAACTGAGAAAGTAATTTGGTAAGTGATCCTAGTATGTAATATGTTATCATTACCCCTTCTACATCTAGTTGAATGACTGGCTGTTCTTCAAAGGCCATTAAGTCTATACATGATTCTAAATTTAACACATCATTTATTTCTAGCAATTTTGCATCATTATTGCCATACTCATACAATTCAGATTCATGCAATTCTTGTTCAGCAAATATTTGTAAAGGAAGGGTACAACCTGGTTCTAGTCATTTGTCAGTCTGGTGGTCATCGTCATCCGCTCCCTCTTCCTCCTGGTACTTTCTGTTTCTGCATGAACGTGCTAAGTGGCCCACCTTGCCACACACGTAACAATTTCCATAAAATTTTCCTCTACTTCCACCTCGTCCTCGTCCACCTCCTCTCCCTCCACGTTTTTGGTTATTTTCACCATCACCGGAAAAGAAAGCAGAAGTTATAGGTTGCGCTTTCCCATCAACATAAGTCATCAAATACACCTCCTTTGGTTTACTATCTTGCTTTTTCTGTTTCTTTTCTTTTGCTCTCTTACACTGCTCCTCTGCATGTTTAGGATATTCTATGGCTTTCCTAAGGGGACATGTTTTGTAAGTAATTTGGTGCTGTATCACAAAGTCATTTCTGGATGACATCCCCTGAGAAAAGCGTTTTTTAGTTGCTGAGCATATGGTCCAGCATCATCATATAGGTTAGGTCTGGCCACCCTGCTATGGCTGTCAAATACTACCCGCAACCTTCCCATATATTGTTCCACACTTTCATCATCTTTTTGTACACACTCGTTTATCTTAGTCTAGTCTGCGTGTTCTCTGTGTCTGTCAGCTATTCTGCCTATTAGAGCGTCTACTCGTTGGGTCAGTTCTTGTGATCCATATTGCAATGGTTCCCCCCTTGGGTCCAGTGGATTCCAGCCAACTTCACTAAGGATCCAATCGGACCCTAATATCTGCCTCAGACATCTTTCAACCTCAACACCATTTAATTTAAAACTTTGCTGCAATCGCTGGAACTTAAGTCTTAAAATTACCATATTTTCATTTGTGTGGGGGACTCCTTCTACAGCTCTCCTCATATCTGCATCTGTCCATGCTCGGTATACTAGCATCGTGGGTGGCAACACATTTCCCCCATCTACAAGCTTTCCCCCCCTAGGATTGGGAACCTCAATTAAGGGATATAATGGCACAGATGTTATTCCCTTACCTCCGTATTGATGATCTGGTGCCTGCCTGGTTCTGGCGGGCCGTCCTTCATAAGGTGGCGGTGTTGGAGGAGGTGGATTTGGAGCGGTGGCAGCAAGCAGGTATTTGCGGGCATAATTTTCCTCTACATCATCACAATAAGTGACCATATTCCCAGGAGTTGGAGGGGCGGTCATTCGTGGAAGTCTTTTCTGTGTACACATAAACATATCCTCTTCCACTTCCGAAGAAGAGAGGTGGTTAACATTACATGTCCCTCCCCCCGTAGGCACCTTCATTGTTATACACATTTGCCTTTTTTTCATCTTCAACAATTTTTTATTTTTAGTATAGAAAATGTATTTTACTTTTTTATTTTTATTTTTATTTCCTTAATTAAGTAACTTTGCGTTTACTTTTTCTTTCGTATACTTCTTTGTGTATAGTAAAGCTTAATAAAGTTTGAACGTCTCCTATATCTTCCTTTTAATAAGGATTAATATTGCCAAGAAGTAGTGGATACAGGGCACTGATTCCAGCAGTAGTATAGTAGGTGCTGTCTGCCTTTAAGATGGGGTGTAGGAGCGTGTATCCAGTGGGTGCGGTGAGCCTCGTCATCACTTAAAAGGGGTTGGTCATAAGGTTATAGTCAACTCCCACTTTTCTACGGGGTTGTAATAACATGCCTTTGTCTCTCTTTACAGCAATCTCCCTTCTGCTATTTTCCCTCAATGATACAGACAGACATATTTTCACATAAAAACTAACACACACACACACACAGAGAAAATGGGAGTAGGATGGGGAGTGGTCTGCTATGCTGACTGTGGGGGTTGGCCAGACCCTGCACGTCTTCTCAAAATGCAGACCAGTCACCTCCCTTTCCAAAGGTAAAGCAGTGAGTAAAGTTACAAACACACAGAAACTTTATATATACACAAATACACATAAGAAAACAATTCTAGAATACAGTGTTCACAATTCCCACACATAAGTGTGCTTTTACCAGACATAAGTTACAGATGCACACCAGAAAACCTTTGCATATTAAACATGTCTTTAGAGATAACCTTGAAAACTGCAGGGTCTAGAAACCACACACCTGGCAGAGCGATTTATGCCCTTGAGAGCCTATCCACTTATACATATATATATATATATATCTTGAACTCCTATAGTATCAATTGAAGTTAATAGATGTACACAGAAAATAAGATCACAGGTACATGGAAATATAGATAGCATTACATATACATACAACAACCAACAGACCTTTTATACATTTTCCAGAAATAATCTGTATATCTCCTACACCTTGGACCATCCGCCTTCTCCACACCCGAGTGTGGAAACCTGGTTCACGTAGAGAGAGAGTCGTTCACGCTACCTCTCGCACGCTACACCTCAAACACCACCACATATACTCGGCACATCAAGGACCCATAAAGCCCGTCGCTTCTAATGGGAAGTCTTGTTGTGCAGTTCCCTTTAGTGTACACCCTGCCACCCAACCTTTAGGGCCGACAGGTAGACCACTCAAAGTCCAATTTCACCATATAACGTGTGGGGCCTTTGTGGACGTATCCCTTACTAGTATAGCTCCCACCCAGGGCTTCATACACACAATCTTACAGAGTATTTTAGTAAGAAGTTAGGAATACACAGAAACTTCAGACAAAATATTTCAACATTGTATAACCAATTAAAGAATGAGAAAGATGGAAATTCAAGGAGTTATTGATGCCTGTCGTGCTCGACTGCCACAAATTGTGGTTTGTGCATCTTCCATAAACACAGGCAAGTCACAGGATTAGCCCTTCGGAGACTAGGTGGGTAATGCGTGACCACTCACTACCAAAAGTGGATAGTTTCAGGTCGGAATTTTGAGAACAACACAAAAGAATACATGTAAATATATATACATACACTCACAAGTACACAGAAATATACAGAATGTATACAGGTATATACAATAACCAATAAATCTGTTATCCGTGGTACACCTCTCACAAACATACAGACACCGGTATTTAGAAACATACAAAATGTTAACATGCACACACATACATATTTTCTTGCAAGAGCTCATTTGAAAGTCGGACTCATTTACCCCTTTTTCTTTTATAGTCTTTTCCTCAGGATAATGACTCTTTTACCTCTCTGTGGGTAAGCGTCAACCCTTTTACCTATTACTAGGCAAGAAACCTAGTTGTACAACTCTTTTACCTAATATCACTGTTAGGCAAGGTCCTGGGGAACATACACACAAATGCAAAAGCAACAGAAATTCATATACTCACTGTCAGTTTGTTGTAAGCTGTGCCTTTTCATCCCTCGGAAAAACATCTTGCCTCTGTGGTCCAACTGATCGTATATATCGGGCCTGAGGTCTTTCTCAAGGTAAGGGAGTCCTCAGCGACATACCCCCCGTGCACAGTAAAAGGCGTTTTGCTGCGTCCGAGGAATGATAAGGGAAACAACCACCGCTCGAAGGACCAAAATGATAGGATCAGATTAGTGAGTAATCATGTATTCTGATGTGTGTATATATTATATCTGGGTACCAAGATATAATGAGAGAAAATAATGCACAGAAGTCAGAGTGCCATCAGAATAATCTCTGAGTTTAATTTTGGGCAGGGAGCCCATTATATAGCATAAAACACGTCATAGCTAATAGCATAGTTCAAAATAGGGTTAAATACAGATTTCCAAGCAAGTGTCTTTTTTCTGTCTAACTCAGCGAAACAATCCTTATCTAATAACGGCTTCCTATAGATATTTGCCGTCAGCAGTTGCGAGACAAAGAAAGGAAAAGGAAACAGATGGTAAAGGAATATTTAACTAAACATTTCTACAGACAACCTTCTTGAACATTCTAGTAAGATACAAGGAAAAAACAAGCTGATATACTTTTATAATCATGATATTCTTAGCCAATAAACTCATAATGAAGAAATTAAATACCTAACAGTAATAGCATTTGAGGTATTTTTATATTTAAAATTTTTATGGTGTTAAAGGAGTATGTGTTATTTTTTTTTGGGGGGGGGTTCTTAGCTATTTTTAATCTTGTAGGTTTGGCTTCTAGGCATAGTAGAGGGGCAAAATGTTAGTAATATATTGATGTTTTTAATTTTTTCTGTAGGTGATTGTTGTAATAGTCGCCTTATATTTCCGTTACAGCCTTATAGGGTGTTGGTGTGAAAAGTATGTTTGTATTGTTGTTTGATAGGTTGGAGTAGTATTTGTTGTGGTATTTTATTTTGCGTGCGTGTTTGGGTTTGGTGGTTAATGTTGTAGGTTAAGGAGCTGAAGAGAGAATTTAGAGTAGAATTTTTGATGTGTTTTGACTATTTCTTGTACTATGCTGTTTTATGTTGTGCACATTTAGTTTTATACATTGAAGTCAGGGTTTACTGTTCAAGGTTGTTGTAGGTAAAAGGTAATTAGTAGCTAAAGTTGAAAAGGGTCACCAATATTTCTTGAAGGATGCTGATTTGTGGGTCTTATTGTTGTTGGTGTGTTGTTGTTTTATTTGCTATTTGCTCTTGACATGGCTGCACAGGAAAAGTGTATTTTTTTTTCTATTTTTTTACTTGTTATACTGTACCTTGTTAGAAGTGTGATTTGAAGATGAATATACTTGAATCCGCTGATGTAAATTTTCGTCCGAGAGTCTTCACGCAGTGTCTGTTGTAAAAGAAAAAGATAAATCTTAGTTTATTGTAATATTTTTTTCATGAATAGCATGGTTTATTTATTTTGAAAGCAATGTGTTGTGGTATTCATTTTAGAGTGTGTGACGGCATACAGCGGTGGGTGTAATTGATTAGTATGGTGTTTTGTGTGGACTACTGTTGTAATTGCATTCTTCTTTTAGTGTAGTACTTTGTTGGGCATAAAACAGGATTTTGTATTTGTTTTAATTGTATCTGTTCTTCTGATTTGTTCTGCTATACTGTTTTTTTTGCGACACTTGAAAAGGGTTCTTTTGTATTTCTCAGTTATAGTTCTATTTGTTCGTCCAGTAATCATTAATGTTAGTTGTATTTTCTATATCTTCGGAATGTTTGTTGGACTATTATATTTTGTGTGCGCTTTTGGGATGTTGTATTTGGCTTGTGGGTCAGGGTTTAAGTTGTTGTAGAGTAAACATGAGTGTGAATTGTATTTTCTGTATGTTGGAAGTATTTACAGTACTATCCTGTTTAGCGTCCACCACTTTTGTTATGCTTAATTTGGGTTGTTTGGGAAGGTTAGAGGTTGTTGGAGAGTAAATGTGAATGTGAAATGTTTTTTCTATATGTTGGTGGTCTTTTTTGTACTATTCTGTTTTGTCTCCCTCACTTTTAGTATGCTTAAGTTTGGTTGTTTGTGATGGTTACAGGTTGTTGGAGAGTAAACAGGAATGTGGCTTTTTTTATATATATATGTTGTGGGGATTTTTTGTACTATCCTGTTTTGTGTCCACCACTTGTGGGATGCTGCATTTGGCTTCTGGGTGATTGTTATAGGTTCTTTTACAGTAAACAGGAAGAATATCTTTTTTTGCTAATTTTTTTCTGTTGCTAATGTTTTGGATGCTATCCTGTTTTGTGTCCGCCACCTATATTTTATTAATGCATTGTGTTAACTATTCTTTTTGCTATGGAAGTCTGTTTATTAGTGAATTGTATATGTGTTTGGCAACTTTCTTGAACTGTGGTGTTCTTGTTTTGCTGTAATTTGTATTGAGGCTTTAAGAGGATTTAATATTTTTGTTTGACTTGTGATATTGGTGGTCAGTAAACATGGGATTGTGTGTATTTTTTGATTTGTTATACTATACCTTGATTGAAGTCTTTTTGTTGTATGAATGACAGAGGGGCCCCTACTGCCAATGTAAATCCGGTAGTCTTCTTGTAGTGTCTGAAAGAGAAAGGAAAATGGTTAATTGTATATTCCTTGTTTTGGTTTTGGCAAAGCATGCTCTTTTTCTGCATGTAATGTATTTTTGTCTCTTACCTCTTCTTTCTTTCTGTTGTTGAAAAGTAATTTCCTTTCACAGTCCACGCTGCAAATTCTTGAGTGACGCTGTTGATGCAGAATCTGTTTGAATAGTGAAAAAAAGGGAAAGATTGAGCTGCAGGTTAAATATGTGTGGGTGTTATTTTTTTGGGTCGGGCATTATTTACTGTAAATTAATGTCACTTGAATATAACTGTTTCATTATTTTGAGTTAAGATGAGCTTGTTGTAGGGCCTATACACATATAAGTGCATTTGACATGTCACTATACATGAATGACGTCTTGGTTGTGAATGTTTGAACTATTTTATTTTGTATTTTATTTTGGGGGGGGGCTTTCTCAATAAATGAAATATATTATAGCTTACCTCTCAGTTTGAATTTGCAGATTGTGAAGTTGTAAATTCGTAAGTAATTCTCTTCTCAAGTAACGGCAGCAGTGAACTATCCAGTCACACTGTTCATCACCTCAGGAGAAATGTAGAATTTTCTGGAAAGTGGGCAGTATTTATAAACTTTTGGGTGGTTAAAACTGTTAGAATGCAATATGCATGCGCTATTTGCGTTCCAGCGTAAAATTTGCGTTCCAGCCGCCATTTTGTGTGTGTCATGTAAAATGGTGGGTATTAGCAGTGGGGTACGTGCCGCATAGTGTGTGTTACGTGCCTCGTTAAGTGGTCTGCAGCGTCAGTTCCGTTTTGCGAGTTCATGTAGTAGTTTTGCGTCGTTAACCTCGTTTTCGCTTTGTTCAGCGGCCATTTTTTCTCTCGCTTCAGGGATTTTCAGGTGTCTAAAGTCTTTTATTTCAAGTTTAATTGAGCTGTAACTTCACTTGGTGCCTACGCTTGCTGTAGGTAATCTTTTTATGTATTTATTGTGTGTATTTATTGTGTTTCGAATCTTTTCATATGCGCGTGTTTCGGACGGGATTGTGGTATTTTTGCGAGTTTGTATTGTTTTTTGCGAGTTTGTAATGTTTTTTGTTATTGTCGTAAGTCCATACATTTTTGCGAGGGCCGCAGTTGCTGGCATGGAGCACCGAAGGCGCTCCATGCCAGCAACTGCGGCCCTCGCTTTGCGAGGGCGCTATGCGAGCCCGCAAGCGTTAGCAACGGCCCGCATGCTCACAACTATATATGTGATTGGATAAATGAATAATCAGAGTATGCCATATATAGTGATACCTTTTTTATTGGACAAACGTATTGAGTGAAAATGACAAGCTTTTTCAAGTCAGAAGCAATACTAAAAGTTTTGCTTGACAGGTTGATTTTGGAATCCCTTTCCTGGCCCTTGGGGTTTTAGATTGGTACACCAGCAATGGTTTTATTTTGAGATCACCACTGGTATTTCCATCCAGAAGAAGGGTTAAATGCTTTTTGTCAGCTTTGAATCCTGGTGCTCGCTTCTGTTCGTGATTTAATGATGCGCTTTGGTATTCTCTTCCAGAATAGTCCAGTTTCATCAACGTTGAAAATTAGTTCTGGAGGTTAATTCCCTCTTTCAATGATGTCTTTTAGAGTTGATGGAAAGCTTACAGCAGCACTCACTACTTCTCTGGTGATTTGAATGTTATACGAGTTGCTTCTTTTATTTAATCTATCAAACCAACCTCTGCTGGCTGCAAAGTCGTATCCGGTGTTTGTCTTTCAGTATGACTATAGATGCTTCAGGCCTTTTCCATGATGACTGCTGGACTGGCATGTTGCTTTCTGTTTCATCACCAATCTAAATGGAAAGACGTTTCTCCTTTTCCTCCAATGCCTAGCTTCTGGACCGGGTTATCTTTTTCACAGAAAATGTTGTGCTTACGGCAGATAAGTTTTAATACAAATAAACATAAAGTTATGCATTTGAGAAGGAAAAATATGCAATTTATCATCTTAATGGAGAAAATCTAGGGGTATCAGATATAGAAAGGGATTTGGGAGTACTTGCGGACAACCACCTAGGTAACAGTGCTCAATGCCAAGCAGCAGCTGCAAAGGCAAATACAATATTAGCATGTATTAAGAAAGGTATAGAAGCAAGGGAAGCAAATATAATTCTGCCACTATACAAATCCCTAGTACACCCTCATTTGGAATATGGAATACAATTTTGGGTATCACTTCATAAAAAGGACATTTTAGAGCTGAAAAAGTACAGAGGAGGGCAACAAAACTAATAAGGCAGAATGGAGTGATTAAGCTATGAAGAAAAACAAACCAAATAAAACGTATTTTTCCTAGAAAAAAGGCATCTTAGAGGGTTTATGATTACCTTACATAAATACATCCAGGGTCAATATAAGGCTTTGTCAAGTGAACTTTTTGTGCCGAGAGGTTTTCAGCTGACAAGAGGACAAGAGGTTAGAAGAAAAAAGATTTAAACTTAAAGAAAGAAAAGCGTTCTTTACAGTATGGGTGTTTAAACCGTGGAGTTGACAGCAGATTCGATAGATAATTTTAAAAAGGTGTTAGATATATTTTTGAATAAAAAGGGCATTTGTGTAGAAATATTGATCCAGGGAGAAATCTGATCCCCAGTAACTGGGATCAGGAAGGAATTTTACTTTTTTTTCCCTTGTGAGAAAATTGGCGAAGTTTCAATGTTTTTTATTTCTGTTTGCTTTCCTCTGGATCAATTAACAATTATTAACAATTAACAAATAATCCACATATTTTAAGGATCAGAAGAGATCTACAAATATTTAGCTTGATGGAGCTTTATGCAACCTCAAATACTATGTAACTATGTAACTTGATGTTCTGCTTTTTATAAACGCTCCTGTACCTGCATATTAACATCCAGCCAAACTGCAAAACAGCATTATATAGAACAGAAGAGTTATAAGGGGAATTATGGGCCAAACAGGCTTATTGTAAAAAGTGCACTTAAAAGGGTAGTATTCTAACTGTATATCTACATGGATCTAACCGTATATACATTTTTTAAATGTATAACACAGATCATCATATAATTATCATCTTCATCTCATTATACAATCAGATGTGGATAAATATTAGATATGGTTTTAATAAATCAAAGTTATGACTTAATGTTTTCCAATTGGATAATAATAAGGACAGACCATAAATTATATGTATTTCTTCTACTTATTTTTAATTATTTCAACAGGGTCAGGGCTCAGTTCCTAGGAATTACTTTTCCTCTCCCTTTCCCATGAAATTCAGTCCATTATCAACTCTTCTCAATTCCACACAAGCAACTTTTCTTGAACCCATTCCACCTTCACCCAACGTGCTGTACAAATATCACCATAATTCCTTAATTATCTTAACTATTGTGCAAAACACAGTAGTCACACTCACCTACACTCACACACTATGGAGAGACACTCTGCAATGAAATTTAGAAAAAAAAAGGTAAAAAAATATATAACTGTGTATTTAAATAAGACAATTTTGATTTTTTTTTGTCTGCAATTGAAAAAGACAAAAAATATAAATACATTTTACAGCACTTATTGCATATATTGTGACATATTCCTAAGCATTATTAAGGTTAGCTTTTAGTAGAAAATAAATCTAAAACACTACACTTTTATATAAAATGTTCAATGTAATTTCTGCCACACGGATCAGATTTTAAACACCATATAATAACAGCATTTTTGCTAAGTGATATACTTACCATTTCATTCGCCTGGCATACTGCTGTGCAAGCTTTATGTTAGATTAGCTATTTCTTTCATGAAATACAAGAACAGGTGCAGACAAAGGGCACCTTCATTATACCCTTCATAAAGTCCTTTACAGCAAGTATGGTGCTTTCCTAGACAAATAACTGGAGACTATAGAGTTCCTGACAGGACACAAACTTTAATCACTTAGGTTATTTGTGAAACTAATATGAAATATGACTGTTCATGACCTTTCTGTAAGCGTTATCTTAGTTTGTATACTTTTGAACTAAAGGCAACATTAAAAAGCTGCATTTTACTCTGTTGTATAGCTAAACTATTACTTATGAGTTCTCAAGAAGCTCTAAGTGACATGTGCTGTTTTTGTGTATTATAATGTAATATTTTCAATGGTTTTAGGATATTGTGGAATATTTATGGAAGGGGCTACAAGAGTATTTTGAGGAAAGGACATAACTCTAAATGGGATAACGGTTGTAGATGACACAGCAACATTTTAATTTAAAGGACCATATATTTATTTGTTGTTTTTTTTTAATAACAAGTCTTAAAAATGGGAAACATTTTCCAAAATAAAAAATACAGCCTTTATTATATACAAATTTTCTCTTACAGTTTTTTCCTAATGTGTCACATGGAAGGATTATCCATTTCTATGCTTCTAGTCCATTTAATTGTTTAGTCATTTACGCTGTGGCAGCCTTTCAACAGAACTAAATGAATATCTTATCTATGCTCATGTTCAAAGAAGAAGTCAAGTCTGACAAATGAGTCATACATTTAGTTTTTTTCAAGATAGGGCATACAATTACTAAACAAAAGCTAGTGAGCTGAATTATAAAAAGATTTTATAGGATGGTAAAGTTACATTAGGTTTCCCCTGTTGTGTACATTCTTTAATACACTTTATGTGTAGGAAAAATAAAGACATTAATAATAAATATAGTTGTGAGCGTACGAGTCGTTGCTCACGCTTGCGGGCTCGCGCAGCGAGCCGCGGCCCTCGCGTAGCGAGGTCACTGGGCAAGGGCCTCAGTTGCTGGCATGGAGCGCCGAAGGCGCTCCATGCCAGCAACTGAGGCCCCTCGCGAAGCGAGGGCCTCAGTTGCTGGCGAGGTCACTGGGCACGGGCCTCAGTTGCTGGCATGGAGCGCCGAAGGCGCTCCATGTCAGCAACTGAGGCCCCTCGCGAAGCGAGGGCCTCAGTTGCTGGCGAGGTCACTGGGCAAGGGCCTCAGTTGCTGGCATGGAGCGCCGAAGGCGCTCCATGCCAGCAACTGAGGCCCCTCGCGAAGCGAGGGACTCAGTTGCTGGCGAGGTCACTGGGCAAGGGCCTCAAACCCTCGCAAAATTCACGTCGCTACTCAAAAAACACGACACACAAATTACGACACTCGCTAAATTTTACGAGGAACGCAAACAACGTACGAAACACGTTACCACACATTACGACCTCGCAAACATCGGACGCAACACGCCGACATACAAACATTTAAAACACAATACATACACACAGCACATACATAAAAAACTTACCTACACCAAGAGGGAGCACCCAGGACCTCAAAAATGCAACTTACACCTCGATTTTACTCGAAATAAAACAGTTTAGAGACTAAAAAAAAATCTAAGCGAGAGAAAAAATGGCCGCCGAACAAAACGAAAACGAGGCTACAGCACTCTAAACTCGCAAAACACCACAAAACACCTACGGATATTCCGATACAGACCTATACCACACATTACTCGCCATTTTACACCAATGCG
Source organism: Discoglossus pictus (assembly GCA_027410445.1). NCBI lineage: Eukaryota > Metazoa > Chordata > Amphibia > Anura > Alytidae > Discoglossus > Discoglossus pictus. Next base: position 357,071,817 of record CM050166.1, on the reverse strand, counting down.
GAAGTACACGACTACGCTAACGGTTTGGTCTCGCGCACGCACAGTGTTACACTGCACACATTCAGCATGCTTATACAGCAGCTCCACACCACTAATGCTGCAGCAACATCAACACAGATTGCCAGCCCCTTATCACAATGCTTCAAAATAGGTACACTATATTCATTTACTAATTTAGCTACCTTACAATTTCATTGCCGTCATTTTTTGACGGGCAATTCGCTAGTTAATAATAATGATGAGACCATTGCCATATTAGGGCATGGCTGCCCGGGGTTCCCAGAGTATGGCGCTGAATATAAGATCTTTTTATTTTCTAAATAATTAATGTTAACTGATGTTACAAAATATTTTTTTTTCTTTACAATTTGATATTTCAAACAGATTCCTGAAAAATATGTACCATAAATATAGAGCCGCAAACTGGTAAAAAAAAATTGGAGGGAAGGACACATATTCTGATAATATTTTTAAGACTTAAGATGTTGCAAGATAATAAAAAAAAGTATTTTTATTGTGGCATTGTTTGTCTTAAAAAAGTGGGTGAAGTACGATTGTGTATATTAATATTAATTCAGAGAAAGTACCACCTCCATCTGGCTTGACAGTTTATTAAATATTTTTTAGCAAAGCTTTGAAGAATATATTTCAACAAATCTAACTTTTTGCCTCTGATATCATGAAAAAGAATAAAGACTGTCTGAATAATTTGACTATTTAAATAATAGTAACTTCCAGTAGAGATGTCGCGGACAGTTCGCCCGCGGACTATTCGCAGCGATTTTGGCATGTTCGCGTTCGCAGCGGAAGGCGAACACATGCGCTTTTCGGTTCGCCCCCTATACTTTATCATTGAGGAAACTTTGACCCTGCACCTCGCATTCAGCAGACACATTCCAGCCAATCAGCAGCATACACTCCCTTCCAGAGCCTTCCATCTGAAGGACAGCATACATTTTAGAATCATTCTGAAGCTGCATTCGTTGTGAGAGGACAGATAGTGTAGCTGCTGGAGATTTAATAAATGAAGGACTCATCTGATATCTGCTGCAATGACAGCAACCCAAAAAGCCCTTTTTAGGGCTAGAACATCATTTATTTTATTTTATTTATTTTTTCTGTGTATTCTAATTGCATATGCCTGCCTGCCAGCGTGTGTGTGTGACAGGCTAACACCTAACAGCTTATATTGTGCTTATTTTCACTACTTATACCTGGTGGTGTACCATACATTGAAAACAACAATTTTTTTCCTGTAATCTAATTTCAGTTGCCTGCCTGTGTCAGGCCCACAGCTTATATTGTGCTCAGTGAAATAAAACAACACTTTTTTGACTGTAATAGATTGAATAGCAATTGCCTGCCTACAGGTGTGTGTGTGAGGCCTACAGCGCCTACTCTGTCAACTTTTGCCAGTGCACAGTGACACTCATATCTGGTGCAACCTAGTGTACAGTGAAATAAAATAACCCTTTTTTTACTGTAATCAATTGAATATCAGTTGCCTGCCTACAGGCGTGTGTGTGAGGCCTACAGCGCCTACTCTGCCAACTTTTGCCAGTGCACAGAGACACTCATATCTGGTGGCACCTTAGATTGCACGCGCAGTGCCCCAAATTTGAAGTGGGAGGACCGACCAAGCATCTTTTTCCATCTCCCGCTTCCAAAAATCCATGCCATATACACGTCCCCTAATAGTGGACGGAACAGGGATTAAACCGATAGGAATAGTACTACTTAACAGTAAACACCTTATAATAATGCAGACAGAGGCAACACAGAGAGAGGAGTCTGAAGAAGAGGAGTCAGAGGAGGAAGGTGGCTTTGAGGAGGTGGAAGACCAAACACAGCAGGCATCCCAGGGGGCTTGTAGTCACCTTTCGGGGACCCTTGGTGGCTGGGTGGAGGAAGAGACCTTCAATGACATCAGTGAGGACAAGGAACGGGACATGGCAGGCTTGGTATCCAACCTTGTGCAAATGGGGAGTTTGCGGTTGTGCAAAGGGACTGTTTGAGGTTGTTTGCGGTGCATTAAACGGGGGGATTGGTCTGTTACTGTGAAGCGGGTGTAACCCTTACACTACCTGATCGATACAACATCATACCTGATGTTTTAAAGCATGTTATTCCAAACAATTTAGGAATGTTAGGTGATTTAATGGCTTAAAACCAGACTCTGCATCAACTATGTAATTTTCCGTGGGAGTTTTGCCATGGATCCCCCTCTGACATGCCACAGTCCAGGTGTTAGTCCCCTTGAAACAACTTTCCCATCATGGCCAGAAAGAGTCCCTGTGGGTTTTGAAATTCGCCTGCCCATTTAAGTCTATGGCGGTTCGCTGGGTTCGCCCGTTCTCGAACAATTGATGGAAGTTCGCGTCCACTGTTTGCAAACCGAAAATTTGATGTTCGCGACATCACTAACTTCCAGTTTTTTGAGTGTACCAAGCATAAATGTGAACTAAATATCCTTACTGTGGCTACAACAATGCATTAAGTATTTTGATAGAAAATATAAATATATACAAATCATTTCCTCTTTTCAAAAAGTTTATGTTGTAAAAGCAGAAAAATAATCTTTATGTACAAGTTAAAAATTAGATTTCTGCTCTGACAATGAGGCATAGAGTTAGTTGGTTTTCTAAGGCATGAAATAAATAAGTAATCACTATTTTGTGTTGACAGATAACATAACATTTTTATAAAAGATATAGGGGTGGCAAAGTTATATAAGGGCTCCTTTTTTCCTATGTAATAATAATTGGTCTTCCAATGCCTAATTTTATAAAATGCTTTATAAAAAAACACAGAAGAAGGGTGGGGGAGAAAGGAAGTGCACCACCTCCTAGTGCAAAATAAATACTGGCAATCAGAGATAAAGTGTAATAAAAACTTAGCACTCACATGACTTAACCTCAAAGATATGAGGTATTGAATTTGCATACAGTAGGAATACTCTCTCTCACAGTCCTCAGAGGGTCTTCACAGTAGTGGTATTACTCCTCCAGTTTTTCCATCAGTGATGATTGGTGACTTATGGAGAAATCATATTTATTATCAGTCTTATTAAATTGTGATTTGGGCAATTGAAAAGAGCTCTATTTAAGCACATAGCATAATTTTTTACAGAAGTTTTTAGTTAGTAAACTTCTATCCAAAAGCAAGGTCTTCACTACCTTAAAACTTCTCTAAAAAAATATGCTCTGTGCTTATATAGAGCCCTATTCAATTGGCCGAATCGCAATTTAATAAGGTAATGTATATGTGTAACTGACTGGTGTAAATGCACTGTATATGCACTATAGTGTTTTGCTAAATAGGAGTACAGGCCACTCCAAAAGTCTAGGTTATCACCCATGATATTACCAAGGACCATATAGCAATAATAGTGCAAACACCAGTATTTTATTACACACATATATAATAGTAAAATAAATAATAATATATTATAATGATAAAAGAAAATAAGGTATTCTGTGGTCTTCTCCGTGGCGGGTGGTGGGGGGAGTCGCCGGGACAGTGGTAAAATGGGTAAGATCCTACCCTACGGTGGTACGAATGTTACAACACGGTAGGCCCTGGATGAGGCTTCAGGGCGTAGACCCAACTGTCTCAGGTCAGGCTCCTCCCCTCACGTGGTTATGTTCATTTATTAATGTGTATGGTTAATATGTCTAATTGTGTTTACCAAAAAATGCTGTGGCCAGTTTTCCTCCCAAGAAGTTGTCTGTGTCTAATCATTATATTTTAGACCAAGAGGTAGTCTGTGGCTAATCATTATATGTTAGAGGTTATTGTGTTAACCCTTATATGTACATACCAACTGGGCCTTGCTTAGGTCATGGAATAAAATAGCTGCCTAACATCTCAGTTGAATTTCTTATTTTGTGTGGTTTCTTCATGTAACAGTTTATGAGAAGTACTAACAGAGTAATGTATGTATACATCAAATCCTTCAAATGTCTTTTTCTGTTTTTCTGTTTACCATATAGATAGTGATAGTGATCACGATATAGTGATAGAAAAAAATATATATTTTCTGTTCTCTATGCTGTGGTGTTTTCCTCTGTGCTCACTTGTAATGTTCTGACACACATGTATTTTAAGATGTAGATGTCTGTTTTACGGGCTTCTTTAATGGAATTTTATGTACACTCTCTCTTTGTTTTATCCTCCTTCAGAACAGCTAACTTTCTCCGTGAATGACTGTGTAATTTAAAGAAAATGTGAGTTGAATTTAATGTACTAACCCCATGATGTGCAAATTTGGCACAATGATTCTTTTGGACAAATTTGACTAAAGTAAATGGGACATGGCAACATCTTTAATCTTTTTCAAAATAATTTTTCTTCCTTACTCCTAAATGGAAACTTGATCAGTCATTTATTTTATTTTTGTATTGAGTTAAAAAATTCCTAATGTTTTAATAAATACTTTTGTGTAAACCATTTCATGGGAGAGGTATTTGAAAATATAGTTTTGTAAGGATCACACTTGTTTTCAAGTTGTATGGCTTCTTGTGCAGGTGCAGTAATACGTTAGGTAAATACTAAAAAAGCTTCCATGGAATTCAGCAGACAATGGTTTAGATTGTGCCAGATAGTATAATCTGTCCATATGCTGCAGAGATGATAAGTCACAGCTGACAGTTAACACAATTGGAAAAATGCTGAGTTTAACTGTAATTTGATGGGATTCTTTTAAATAAATAAGGCACACATTTTCAAAAAAAGACTTTTCTATTTTACATGGCCATTGTAAAAAAAAAAATGTGCCTGGGGTGATGTAGGCACCCCCAGCAATGGCACTGCGCATATTGGGAACTTCATTAAAAAAATGTACCCGATATAAAAGCTGCTGATTGGCTAAAGGAAAGGAAAGTATCTGAAATCATGAGACTTGACACAGTAGAACAGACTTCAGTTGCTAACTGAGCAGGACTGCACAATCCACAGGAAACAATACAATGTATAATGTATGCTAATATTCCCTGAAAATTTCAGGGGGTGTCAACATTGAGAGAAAACTCTTTGCAAATGCAAGAAATTCAGCAAACTTTATGCTAACGGTTTAACTGTTTACTTTGGAATTTTTTCATGCAATCAATTTTATTAAGACACTATAAATTATCCTCTATTAGATGCATGAATAACCCAGCTCACTTGCATATACCTTTACGTTTAGAAAAAATAGAAAACAGTAAAGTAACACGGAAAGACGAAACAAAGTGTTCGATTCATCTCGTCCTGATGGGGTGGAGAGATTCTGGGCATGTACAGCCTGTGAGATAATTGGAAAATAGTAATTAATTGTCTAAATGCACAGTAAGATTTTATTAATGTTTTTTTTTTTTTTTTTCATATCAAGCCCTACCCAATTATTCTTTAGAGATCTCTTTATAGGACCACCAAAGTACTCACTTTAGTGCAATGGAAATAGTAACTTTTTTAATACACATTTACTTTCTGAATTAGTTATCAAATAAAGTTTAAAGACAATATCTAAGACACTGCTGTTGTTATATGTACCACTTTTCCAGCACGCACCTGTGCTACTTCTAGCTCCGCTACTGGAGACCAAACAATGCAGCTCTCAGCAATTGTAAATCCTTATGGTGCTGTCCTACTAAAGTTCTGCACATTGTTTGCATCCAAGTGCAGTTCTCTGGTGTGATTAGGATATAACAACATATGTTCTTTAGCATAACTTATTTGCTGACTAGTGTCCTTTTTAATTTTAACATTATTTGGCTTACTTTCTTAGTAATAAAACATATGGAGCAGATTAGCAGTGTTTCATGTTAATTAATATAAAATGTTGTGTAGACTGCATTTGTTTCTACTTTCTGAAAAATATTCTGCCAAATAATAGAAGTATGTTGTCCTACATTTGATAAACACATTAGTTATAGATTTTCATGCTATTAACACATCATGAAATGTCTGTTAATTTGGCATGAATTAAGCAGCAATCAAATGCAGTTCCCATGTGCAGACACCAGACAGACAGACCTCTCTCAGGCACAGAAAAGTTTCCCAAATACTCATCCCATCTTCTTCCCTGCTTCCAGAGCACTCCATCATTGACTTTCAATCATAATAAAGAAACCAGCTAACTTTTTTAATTGTTTATTTTTCATTTTGTTACAATAAGTACAAAACATTTTTGTTCCTTAATGCAATAAGTAGTTGAGTACCGCAGTTGTTTATTAAATCTATATAACTAAAAGGCAGGGGGGAAGATGGGAGAAGAACAAAAGGGACTCACAATAAGAAATCACATCATATCCATATGTTACAGACATAGAGTACGAGTCAATTGAGCAATTGTAATTTACAGTAGCCCGTAATGGAGGCGTAAGTTATTTTGCTATTCAATTGGTGTCTTTTTGCGGGTAACAAATCCTTGTAAATCCTTGCAGTTGTTAAAACCGGAAACTACAATCCATTGAAGCCTTTGATCTTTCATGTCCGCAAGAGTTCCGTGGGCTAAAATCGCAAATCGCTATTCAATTGCTACTATTCCTCAAGCCCGCAAATGTTTTCACACCTGTAAACGGCAAATGTAGGAGAAAATCCTACGGATTCCAGATAGAACACGCAAGGGGGTTTAACCCCTGTCCGTAGCACTGTAAATGCAAATAAAAATCAATACTCACTGTAAATCCCGGAAAAGCGATAAAAGACATTAGAATTAATTGCACAACAGTCTCAAGCTCGCAAATCGGCAATAACATTTTTATTTTTTTATGTTTCATTTTGGGGTTATATCTATCTTGGGAATCAATGAGTTAATACCGTACATATCAGGCCACCCATATGGACTAGAACAGTATTGGCATTCATTTTTATTATTTTGTATTTTGCAGGTTTGCGAGTCTGATCGCATATTGGGCCCACAAATGCTAATTGATTGACTTGTAACCTCCATGTTTTACTGACCTAATGATGACGGTCTCATTTTCTATTGGCTGTTTCTAAATGGGTAGTTGCGGCATTGCTTAATTGATCATGTTCCCGCCCTGAAATGCTACATACGAGTGCATGGTTTTATGGTTTGCAGGCTTGTTCTATTGAATAGCACCAGAATTGTTGCAGAGTTCAAGCCCGCAGAATGCCCGCAGACACACGGCCTGTATCCCGCGAGATGCTGGCTTTGAATTGAATCAGGCTCATAGCTTTTAGTCAATGTTTGGGGGGTACTTTCTTAAGTACCGTATATACTTGAGTATAAGCCGAGTTTTTCAGCCCTTTTTTTAAGGCTGAAAAGGGCCCCCTCGGCTTATACTCAAGTCACCGCCCAGCAACACCCCACCCCCCCCCCCCCGCCGTGTCTCTCTTTCCCTCCCCCTCCCTTATCATCCTCAACCCCCATCCTCAACCTCATCCCCCCATCCTCATCCTCAACCCCTATCCTCATCCTTAACACCCCTCCTCATCCTAAACGCCCCTCCTCACTTTAGCCCTCTAATTACTACCCCCTCTCCCTTTCCCTTCACTTACCCGACATATGCTAATGATGTGACGTCACATGCGCGTCACGTCATTGGTCGGGTCAAGACGCAGCCGGAAGGAGCGAGGAGGAGAGGCTGCTGCAGATGTAATGTAAGTGAGGGGAAAGGGAGAAGGGAGGTAATTAGAGGGCTAAAGTGAGAAGGAGGGTCTAGGATGAGGATTGGGGGTTGAGGATGGGGGGGGTTGAGGATGAGGATGGGGGGGGTGAGGTTGAGGAGGGGATTTGAGGATGAGGATGCGAAGGTTGAGGATGCGGGTGGAGGGTTTAAGGATAGGGGGGTTGAGAATGAGGATGGAAGGGGTGAGAATGAGGATGGGGGTTGAGTATGCGGATGGGGGGTTGAGGTTGAGGACGGGGATTGAGGATAGGAGGGTTGAGGATGAGGACGGGGTTGAGGATGGGGGTTGAGGGTGAGGATGGGGGGTTGAGGATGAGGACGGGGGTTGAGGAGGGGGGTTGAGGATGGGGGGTTGAGGAGGGGGGTTGAGGATGAGGAGGGGGGTTGAGGATGAGGGGGGTTGAGGATGAGGATGTGGGGTTGAGGATGAGGATGGGAGGTTGAGGATGGGGGTTGAGGATGAGGATGGAGTGGTTGAGGATGAGGACGGGGGTTGAGGATGGGGGGTTGAGGAGGGGGTTTAAGGATGAGGATGAGGGGGTTGAGGATGAGGATGGGGGTTTGAGGGTGGGGGGTTTAGGATAGGGGGTTTAGGATGGGGGGGTTGAGGATGAGGATGGGGGGTTGAGGAGAGAGGTTGAGGAGGGGGGTTGAGGATGAGGAGGGGGGTTGAGGAGGGAGGTTGAGGATGAGGAGGTGGGTTGAGGAGGGGGGTTGAGGAGGGAGGTTGAGGATGAGGAGGGTATTGAGGAGGAAGGTTGAGGATGAGGAGGGGGGTTGAGGAGAGAGGATGAGGAGTGGGGTTGAGGAGAGAGGTTGAGGAGAGGGGTTGAGGAGGGTGGTTGAGGAGGGGGGTTGAGGATGAGGAGGGGGTTAAGGAGGGAGGTTGAGGATGAGGAGGGGGGATGAGGAGGGGTATTGAGGAGGGAGGTTGAGGAGGGGGGTTGAGGATGAGGAGGGGGGTTGAGGATGAGGAGGGGGGTTGAGGAGGGAGGATGAGGAGAGGGGTGGAGGAGGGTGATAATGGTGGGGGAGGGAAAGAGACACAGGGAAGGGAGGGGAGGGAAAGAGACACAGGGAAGGGAGAGGGGGAAGAGACACATGGAAGGGAGAGGGGGAAGAGACACAGGGAACGGAGAGGGGGAAGAGACACAGGGGAGGGAGAGGGGGAGAAGAGACACAGGGGAGGGAGAGGGGGGAAGAGACTCATGGAAGGGAGAGCGGGAAGAGACACAGGGAACGGAGAGGGGGGAAGAGGCACAGGGGAGGGAGAGGGGAGAAGAGACACAGGGGAGGGAGAGGGGGGAAGAGACACAGGGGAGAGAGAGGGGGGAAGAGACACAAGGGAGAGAGAGGGGGGACACAAGAACAAATGTAATTAGATAATATTCTTAGATATTTCTCTTAAGATATCTTACATGAGATCACAGACCCAAACAGTTATTCCATTTATCCCATCTCTTTGAGAGTCTAAGTTACCCTTTAATAATGGCATCAGTTTTTCCATTTCAGCATTTTCGGTAATCTTTTGTAAAACTTTTGTTTGTGGCAGGAGAGTTTGTTAGTTCCAGACCTCACGTTGCAGCTAGTGTTATTTGTGACATTAGAATGTTGTCATTTTTGTGTAACGTTTCTAAAGGCTTTGATAATAAAAAGTAAATGTAGATGTATGGTGACTCGAGTTTAAATAGAAAGTACCGTATATACTTGAGTATAAGCCGAGTTTTTCAGCCCTTTTTTTAAGGCTGAAAAGGCCCCCTCAGCTTATACTCGAGTCACTCCCCCTAGTGTCTCTCTAACCCGCCCCCCCGTGTCTCTCTACCCCCCTGTGTCTCTCTACCCCACTGTGTCTCTCTTTCCCTCCCCCCTCCCTTATCATCCTCAACCCCCATCCTCAACCTCATCCCACCATCCTCATCCTCAACCCACCATCCTCATCCATAAACCCCCTCCTCATCCTAAACCCCCCTCCTCATCCTAAACTCCCCTCCTCACTTTAGCCCTCTAATTACTTCCCCCTCTCCCTTTCCCCTCACTTACCCGGCATATGCTAATGATATGACGTCACATGCGCGTCACGTCATTGGTCGGGTCAAGACGCAGCCGGAAGGAGCGAGGAGGAGCGGCTGCTGCAGAGGTAATGTAAGTGAGGGGAAAGGGAGAAGGGAGGTAATTAGAGGGCTAAAGTGAGAAGGGGGGTCTAGGATGAGGATGGGGGGTTAAGGATGGGGGGGTTGAGGATGGGGGGTTGTGGATGAGGATGGGGGTGAGGTTGAGGAGGGGGTTTGAGGATGAGGATGCGAAGGTTGAGGATGAGGATGGAGGGTTTGAGGATAGGGGGGGTTGAGAATGAGGGGTTGAGGATGGAAGGGGGGAGGATGAGGAAAGGGGGGTTGAGTATGCGGATGAGGGGTTGAGGTTGAGGACGGGGATTGAGGATACCCCCTATCCTCAATCCCCGTCCTCAACCTCAACCCCTCATCCGCATACTCAACCCCCCATCCTCATCCTCACCCCTTCCATCCTCAACCCCTCATTCTCAACCCCCCCTATCCTCAAACCCTCCATCCTCATCCTCACCTTCGCATCCTCATCCTCAAACCCCCTCCTCAACCTCACCCCCATCCTCATCCACAACCCCCCATCCTCAACCCCCCCATCCTTAACCCCCCATCCTCATCCTAGACCCCCCTTCTACTTTAGCCCTCTAATTACCTCCCTTCTTCCTCTTTCCCCTCACTTACATTACCTCTGCAGCAGCCGCTCCTCCTCGCTCCTTCCGGGCTGCGTCTTGACCCGACCAATGACGTGACGCGCATGTGACGTCATATCATTAGCATATGCCGGGTAAGTGAGGGGAAAGGGAGAGGGGGAAGTAATTAGAGGGCTAAAGTGAGGAGGGGAGTTTAGGATGAGGAGGGGGGTTTGAGGATGAGGAGGCGAAGGTTGAGGATGAGGATGGAGGGTTTGAGGATAGGGGGGTTGAGAATGAGGGGTTGAGGATGGAAGGGGTGAGGATGAGGATGGGGGGTTGATTATGCGGATAGGCGGTTGAGGTTGAGGACGGGGATTGAGGATAGGGGGGTTGAGGATGAGGAGGGGGTTGAGGATGAGGAGGGGGGTTGAGGATGAGTATGGGGGGTTGAGGATGAGGATGGGGATTGAGGAGAGGGGTTGAGGACGGGGGGTTGAGGAGGGGGGTTTGAGGATGAGGAGGGGGGTTGAGGATGAGGATGTGGGGTTGAGGATGGGGGGTTGAGGAGGGGGTTTGAGGATGAGGATGAGGGGGTTGAGGATGAGGATAGGGGTTTGAGAGTGGGGGGTTGAACATGGGGGGTTTAGGATAGGGGGTTGAGGATGGGCGGGTTGAGGATGAGGATGGGGGGGTTGAGGAGAGAGGTTGAGGAGGGGGGTTCAGGATGAAGAGGGGGGTTGAGGAGGGAGGTTGAGGATGAGGAGGTGGGTTGAGGAGGGGAGTTGAGGAGGGGGGTTGAGGATGAGGAGGGTATTGAGGAGGAAGGTTGAGGATGAGGAGGGGGGTTGAGGAGAGAGGATGAGGAGTGGGGTTGAGGAGAGGGTTGAGGAGGGTGGTTGAGGAGGGGGGTTGAGGATGAGGAGGGGGGTTGAGGAGGGAGGTTGAGGAGGGGGGTTGAGGATGAGGAGGGGGGTTGAGGAGGGAGGATGAGGAAAGGGGTGGAGCATGGTGATAATGGTGGGGGAGGGAAAGAGACACAGGGAAGGGAGGGGGAGGGAAAGAGACACAGGGAAGGGAGAGGGGGAAGAGACACATGGAAGGGAGAGGGGGAAGAGACACAGGGAACAGAGAGGGGGGAAGAGACACAGGGGAGGGAGAGGGGAGAAGAGACACAGGGGAGGGAGAGGGGGGAAGAGACACATGGAAGGGAGAGGGGGAAGAGACACAGGGAACGGAGAGGGGGGAAGAGACACAGGGGAGGGAGAGGGGGGAAGAGACACAGGGGAGAGAGAGGGGGGACACAAGATCAAATGTAATTAGATAATATTCTTAGATATTTCTTTTAAGATATCTTACATGAGATCACAGACCCAAACAGTTATTCCATTTATCCCATCTCTTTCAGAGTCTAAGTTACCCTTTAATAATGGCATCAGTTTTTCCATTTCAGCATTTTCGGTAATCTTTTGTAAAACTTTTGTTTTTGGCAGGTGAGTTTGTTGGTTCCAGACCTCACGTCGGAGCTAGTGTTATTTGTGACATTAGAATGTTGTCATTTTTGTGTAATGTTTCTAAAGGCTTTGATAATGAAAAGTAAATGTAGATGTATGGATCTAATCTGTCTGGAGACATCCTGCAATTACATTCCTTGTTTGATTCCAGAATCTTTGTACCTTGGGACACATCCACCAGTTATGGCAGTATGTACCTATTTGTCCACACCCTCTCCAGCACATTTGATTTTGGATTTTACCCATTCGGCATAATTTATATGGAATGGTGCACCAATTGAATACGGTCTTATAACTCTGCTTCTTATAGTTCCCACAAATGGACAGCTTGTTATCTTTTTCTAAGATGTCCAATATTTCTTTCCCACTTTACCATGTAGGGGAGCTTGAACAGTTCTGTGTTGTCATGTAATACATTGTAGAGGTAAAGTGTTTATGATTTATGTAATCATTATATAGCTTTTCAGAATTTGTCAGTGGTTGTGTACCTGCTATTCCAACCATCTGATCCTGAGCAAAACTACAGATTTGCATGTATCTGAAAAAATAATGAGCGCTTAGCTTATTTCTTTCCTGTGAGTCTTGGCGCAATGTCCCCTAGACAGATGAGACTAAAGTTTTCTGGCTATAATGCACAAGTAGTTTGGGAAAGCAAATTCTACACATCACCATACAAATCTCATTCCAACTGTCCAACTTTGTGTTGGAAGCGGTAATAATTTGGTCAAGTTTCATGGCTATAAAACTTGGGCATCTCACGATCACAGCATTAACTATAAATACCTTTTTTTTATCAGTATATTCAAGAGGAAAATCTAAAGCTAAGCTAAATGCGGATCTTTCAGCAGAGCAATCACCCAAAGCTCACCAGCAAATCACAATAGGTAAGCAGACCTAGAGAACAGACCTACTTAGGTATTGTTTGTTCTTAGATTGAGCACCTCTCATTTCTTTGTTGTGTATGCAAATTACCCTTAGGGTTTTTTCTCACCTAAGGGTGATAGGGGGAACCAGACGTGGACTTGCTCACCGTGCCTTAGGGAGTATAGCTGCACTTTACTGAGAAGGCCCACAGAGGCCGAAACGCATCTGGGGTTTGCGGTTTCTCCTGTTCATGGAGAATTGCCTGGTATTTCGGGGCTGGATCACTCTTTTGAGTGAGACCAGGCTGATATGCCACAGGATATTTTTCCCTGTGAAGGGCACAAGTGAGCTAAAAGAGGTTGCTCTCTGAGTAGGTAACCAGACCTAGATAACAACCTACTTAGTATTTTTTCGTTCTCAGATTGAGCACCTTTCATTTCTTGGTTGTTTACTATAAATACTTCTCTTTAACAGTATATTCAAGAGGAAAATCCATGGTCATTTGACCAACAGCTAAAGCTAAGCCAAATGCGGATTTTTCAGCAGAGCAATCACCCAAAGCTGACCAGCAAATCACAATTGCTGACTATTAAATTTGAAGTGGTAGATTCCCTTGAATGTTGTGCTTCAATTTTAAATCCAACTGGTCTTAGTTTACATGTTATTTAACTCTCTGATGAGCTAAACTCTTTAGCCCCCATTTAATTCCAAGCCCATAATTACCTTCATACTGACCATTTACCTGCGGGTTAGATATTATTTACATATATAGATGTATTTAATTGACTCAAGCCAGCAATTACAGGCTCACAGCCCCAACACGCAAATCATGAACCCATAAGTAGCATTTCAGGGCATGATCATGATCAAATAAGCAAGTCTGTAAGTTACAATTTGGACAGAGCCAATAGTAAATGAGAGCATCATCATGACGTCAGTAAAACATGGAGTTTAAACTACAATCAATTAGTGTTTAGATGTCCGATTTGCAATCAGACTCGCAATCCAGAAATATAGAAATCAATAAAAATCAATACATCAAATGCTCTAGTTCATGCGGGTTCCATAATTGTATTAACTCCTGTATTCCTGGGATCGATATAACATGGAATGAAAAATTTTTTAAAAATGTTTTATTGCAGATTTGCAAGCTTGAGACTGTTGTGCAATTAATTCTAATGCCTTTCATTACTTTCCCAGATTACTTTCCCATTTGTGAGTCCTATCTAGTACTCATATCATTTTTTGATACATTTGCCATTTACAGGTTTGAAGGCAATTGCAGGCTTGTTGAATTGTTGTAATTGAACATTGATTTTGCCTCTTTAGCATTGGTAACATTTACAGGCTTGAGACATCAAAGAAGGAGATAGGACGGAGTTACGTTTTTGACAACCACAGGGATTTTGAGCCTGTAACTTGCAAATGGATTGTACAGGCTCCATTATAGGCTCATGTAATTGCGATTTGGACAATTAAATAGGGGCCTTTGTCTTCTACTTCTGGAATTCTGACATTGAGCAAATTATTTTACTTGCCTACCACAAATTACAGTATAATACAAACTCTTCTGAGGTAATTCACTTGATGTGCTTATTGTTCTATACACAGTACTACTGTATAAAAGTCAAATGTTTCCAGTGCAAAATAAAAAGCACAGATATAAAATAAATTCATTATACTTCTCTGAATCTATTGTGATAGTTTCACATATTTTGACATCATGATTTATTGCCATTTTTACTGGATTATATCCCAAATTGGGAAGAATGCTAGTGGTTGCTTCTCAAGAGAGGACCCACAAGCCTGAAATGGAGAGTACAGTCCAGTGGGTAGAAATATATCTTTACATTTTCAGTGACAGAGGTAATCAAGAAGGATTTTGGTTCGTTCAATCCCAACCTAAAGCATAATTTATTCCACATACAAGTTGAATAAATAAGACGACAACATAGTACTCTTACATTCCTTTTCTGATCTTCAACCTTGTTCAATGTTCAGTTATAATTATCCTTGATTTTCAATGAACCAACCTATTCTGTAGCACTATACAGGGGTTGAATACAAGAAAAAAATAAGTTTAACACATTGCAAGAGTATGGAGGGCCCAGCCTTTGAGCTTAAAATCAAACATACATAGTGCTTTCCCTAATGCACCTTACAATATTGAAAACTCGCAAACTTGCAATCTAAAGATTCTGGCTGTGGCTTCCTGATTCACATACAGATTCTACAGGAGGCAGATGAGATGGTCTGGTATCCACATCTCTTTAAGAAACTTGCCATGTTGTTGTTGGGCTTTAGAATAATCTATGAAGCAAGAGGTAAATGTGTTTTTTTATTCTGAAACTCTCTTGCTTTCTTTATTATCCTGCAGAAAATTGGCAATTTGATCTCTTGTGCCTTTGTGAAACTCAGCTTGCACATCTGGTAGTTCCCGGTCCAATAATTGTTGGAGCCAAGCTTGCAGGATCTTTAGCATTATCTTGGCTGGCACGTGAAATTTGTGCAATTGTTTGTTAATTGGAGCTCTCTTTGGCGCCATCTTTTTTGGGACTGGGGTGCAGACTGACCATCTCCAGGTCTATGGGCCATGGTTTAGTTTTCCAAATTTGTTGGCATACACCAAGCAAACACTTTCACAACTTCTATGAAGTCCCATCCATGTTTGTCTTTTTACCTAGCCAGAAATAAACTGGGTAAATGAGATTAGCAGTACAAATACGGGGAGCAGGTTTTTGAATTAATTTAGAAATGATTATTGACCCAAATAATAAAAGTTGACATGGATTTATAAGTGATAGATCATGTCAAACTAATCTAATTAGTTTTTGTAATAAGGTAAGTAGAAACATGGAGCAGGACAAACCCAGTTGATTCAGTTTGGACTTTGCAAAGTCTTCTAATTCAGTGCCACATGGGAGGCAATAAAACAAAGAAGACACAAATTGCAGTAAAATATCTGTACATGAATAAAAAAAAGCAGGAAACAAATGATTATTATAAAATGGAACATACTCAGATTGGACTAATGTGATAAATGGGGTTCCTCATGGTTCAGTATTATGTCCTCTTATTTTTAATATGTTTATTAATGGTTTAAAAGTAGGGCTGGAGAGTAATGTCTCCATACTGGCTGATGTCACTAAATTGTGTTTATTATACCAGATGGTACTCTCCCTCCAAAGGGATTTGCATACACTAGAAAAGGACTGAAAAGTATGCATTTTGGAAGGCAAAATAAGCATGCAATGCAAAATCTACAGGGGAGCAAACGTAGGGGTATCAGAGATATAAAGGGATTTAGGAGTTGCTTGACCCTGGGGGCAGTTAGTGACACCTGCTGGAGAGAAATGCTAACTCCACAAATTCTCACAATTTTTATCTTTCTCCATATAACAGAAAACATAGTAGCTGTGGGAAAAAGCATATTTGCAGTATTTACCTTTATCCTTCAAGTTAAATAACTGGCCCATGGGTAAAGATTATAGAATTGATATGCAGACTTCCAAGGGATAGACCTGAGGCATGTAGCAATTGATAAAATGCAAACATTACTTTAATTTGCTTTGATCTGCAATATTTATTTACAGTCCCCTGCAATCATCTTTTCAAATCTTGCCCTAATTCATTTCATTTAAACGTCCGATAAGATTACCAAAGTAGCACTTACAAAATGCATTTGCCTGATTGGTTTAGAATAGATCTAAACAATCTATTACCAGATAGCTGTATTATTATAAGGACAAAAGCACTTCCAGTATTTCTGCTCAAACGCTTACATGACTGCACTGTCACCTCAGGTGCCCTCATATTGCACTGGATTTGATGGAACTCTGCCCATACTCCCCCTCTAAAAAGGACATTAAATTCTGACAGCTGCTAAAGTTCTAAGGCTCTCCAAGAGACATCCCTCAGGACATTGAAACTACGTCATGGAGCATCCAATCAGAAAGTTGCCTCTGTAATTGTTGTATTGTGGTTTCCTAAAAGATTAAAGTATTTCCTTAATTGTTTTTTTTTTTTATCAAAAACCAAATTGTTTATGACACATAATTCCAGTGGCTAGAAGTTTCAATCTACTGTAAATCAATTTGAAATGCTGATTCCAGGCCACAATGTCCCAACTCAAATTTTAATTAACCTCCCCATTACCAGATAAATAATCTCTGATTATACATGCAATTCTAGTGTGTAGCAAATGCCACTGTTATCATTTATTCACTTTTACAACCTTATACCTAATTATTTTTGCTGCTCCAGAACAAATTATAGTTGACCAAATAGTTGACCAATTGCAAGGCCCGCAAGACTTAGAACTCGACATGAGCACCGAAAGCGCTCATGGCTTGCCCTGTGATCAGCTCCGAAGGATTGATTAAAAAATAACTTACAACCTCACACACCGCACAGGGTGAAAGGCATGGGCATGCCTGCAAGTGAGGTTGCAAGCTAATTGATGTTTAATTGGTGTTTTGGGGAAATCTGAAATCGGCTAAGCGAGGGAAAAAATGGTGTCCGTAAAGCCATAATTTTTTTTAAAAAGGGTCAACAACGAGGCTGAAGCCCATATGGCTTAGGTAGTTATCTCGAGGCCCGCAAGACTTTGAAAAAGGCGCAATTGCCACTCATCGTGAGGTACACAAAATGGAGAGGAAAGAAACTGGTGAGGGAGAGGGGGGAAAGGATGCGAAGAGACACAGGGGTGAGAGAGGGGGGAGGGAAAGAGACACAGGGGAGGGAAATAAGGGGAAAAAACCCAGGGACAGGGGGCAAGAGACAGGGAGAGAGGGGAAAACAGACACATGGAAGGGAGAGGCCCACAATTTAGAGGGGGGAGAGAGCCTTGCATTGTGTGGCCAACAGCATTGCCAGACTTAAAATTTTATTGCCATCACATTGACGGGCAAGTCACTAGTAAGTAATATTTTCTGATCAGGCTCGCAATCATGCAATCTAGCACTCTACAAAATGCATTAGATCATCTGTTTTAGTCCATGTGGGTTTTATAGCTATCATTCTTTTTTTTTTTTAAAAGGCTCACAAAGAGGTCGAAGCCCATAGGGCTTAGGCCACTTATCGCGAGGCCCGCAAGACTTTGAAAAAGGCGCAATCCGTCACTCATTACGAGGCACGCAAGATGGAGGAGTAAGACACAGGGGAGGTAGAGGGGCAGAGGGTGCAAAGGGGACACAGGGGTGAGAGAGGGGGAAAGAGACACTGGGGTGGGAAATAAGGGGAAAAAAACAAAGGGCAGGGACAGGGGGAAAAGAGGACAGCTGAGGGAGAGAGGGGGAAACAGACACATGGAAGGGAGAGGGGGGAAACAGATACAGGGGTCAGAGAGTGGGGAGTTGCGGGCCGAAGGCACTCATCGATGGACTTTGATGAGTGCCGAAGGCTCTCAGTGCGAGGCACGAAAGTGGCGGGTTGGACGACACCTGCAAAGAGCGCTCATTGCAGGGCTTGGGCGATGAGCGCCAAAGGCGCTCATGATATGTATTAACTCCTTGAGTTCTAAGCTAGATATTACTCAGAAATAGCATTAAAAAAAAATGTAAGTGCATATTTATGGGTTTGAGACTGTTCTGCATTTAATTCTAATATCTTCAATGCCGACCCATTCTTTTAAAGTACAGTATTGTGAGTTTAATTGCTGCTATGGCTATAATAAGTGTTTGAAAAAGCCTTTGCGAGTGCTATTTAGTACTTGTAATATTTTTGACAGAAACGTGATACATTTTCCTGTATGCGGGTTAGACTTTATTTGCGGGTCTAATCGAATATTAATTTTGTGTAACTTTATTTATTTAGAGGTGGTAATAATCAATCTGTGCTAAAACCAATGGAGTTATAAGGCTGGTTTTGAGGCTTTGGGCAGGCCTGTAGTGATTGTGGGCGGGAAACTTGTAGACACATTAGAAGTACCTAATAGAATATGTGGCAATATTAAGAGTGATTTTAAGTGTGTGTAAATTTACAAATTGGGCAATAGAATAGGACCCTTAGTAGATGAAAAGACATAACAGAATTTGCATATTTACTAGAACAAAAGAAAGGAAACAAATTAATATCCCCTAACTCGTAGAATCTACTTAACACAGCAAATACCAACTTATTATACCCCATGCATTCTGAACGGTTTCTATAAAGGTATTTACTATTATGCTTGTCAGTTAAAAAGCTCAATGTCAAAAGATATGTTACTCAAACAATTACTTTCTCATTTTTTGCAAAATAATGTGGCTAAATTAAACAAAATGGATAATGGGAAATTAAACCAGGTGTAGAACTAACATTAGTAGTTATGGATTTGGCTTATTTCATTGAGAAACCAGCGTCAACAAATAGAACTTGCAGCTCAATTACATTTGTAAAATTGTTACTTGGATAGATATATTTTTGCTACTTTAAAGGTATATGAAAGTGAGGTAGGTTATGATGCATCCAGTAGATGCATCATAACCACCTAGCAAAAACATTTGCATGAAAACATGCAGACCGTTTTTGCAATATAATGAAAAATGAGATATCCATTATGCAGCACATGCGCATACTGATTGGCAATTTGAGCCAATCAGCAAGCATCGGTGACGTCAAGCCATGGTTTCCGGAGGAGGGAGAAGGGAGAAGCTGGAGGGGAGCCTCGGACCAAGCAGCAGCTCATGGCAGTGCGAGTGTGTCTGTGTTACAGTGTCTGTGTTTCTGTCTGTCTGAGTGTGTGGTCTGTCTATCTGAGTGTGTGCCTCCTGAGTGAGTGTTGTGCCTGCCTGAGTTAGTGTGCTGCTTGCCCAAGTGAGTGAGTGTGTGCCTGCTGAGTGTGTTTGCCCTGAGTTAGTGAGTGTGTGCTTGCTTGAGTGAGTGAGTGAGTAACTGCCTGAGTGAGTGTGTGCCTGCTGAGTGTGTGCCTGCCTGCCTGAGTATGTGTGCCTGCCTGAGTGAGTGAGTGTGTGTGTGCCTGGCCGAGTGAGTGTGTGCCTGTCTGAGTGCCTGTCTTAGTGAGTGCCTGCCTGAGTGAGTGCCTGCCTGAGTGTGTGTGTGAGTGTGTGTGCATCTATGAGTGTTGGTGTCTGTGAGTGTGTGTGTCTGTGAGTGTGTGTGTCTGTGGAGTGTGTCTGTGACTGAGTGTTGTCTGTGAGTGTGTCTGTGAGTGTGTGTGTTAGTGAGTGAGTATGTCTGTGAGTTAGAGTGTGCGTCTGTGAGAGTGATTCTGTCTGTGTGTGAGGGAGGTCACAGGACAATTCTACTGGGGCTGGAGGGCAAATTCACTGGGGTTGGGGGAGGTCGTGGGGAATTCTCTGGGGCTGGGGGCAATTTACTGGGTTGGAGGAGGTCACAGGGCAATTCTCTGGGCTGGGAGGCAATACTCTTGGGTTGGGGGGCGATTTTTCTTGGGGTTGGTGGAGGGTCATGGGTAAATTTTCTGGGGCTGGGGGCAATTCTCTGGGGATTGGGGGGCAATTCACTGGGGTTGGAGGAGGTCATGGGGCAATTTTCTGGGGCTAGGGCAATTCTTTGGGGTTGGTGTTTATTCTCTGGGAGGGTGGAGGTCACAGGGCAATTCCTGGGTTGGGGGCAATTCTCTGTGGTTGGGGAGCAATTCTCTGGGGCTGGGGGAAATTCTCTGGGCAGGATCAAATTCTCTCGGGTTGGGGTAATTCTTGGGGCTGGGGGGAAGTTCTCTGAGGTTGGGGCAATTCTCTGTGGTTGGTGGAGGTCATGAGATAATTCTCTGGGGCTGGGGGGCAATTCTCTGGGGTTGGGGCAATTAACTGGGGTTGTTGGGGGTCATGGGGCAATTCTTCGGGGGCTGGGGAGGCAATTCTTTGGGGTTGGGGGCAATTCTCCGGGGCTGGGGAGCAATTCTCTGGAGTTGGGGGGACAATTCTCTGGGTCTGCGGGTGCAATTCTCTGGGGCTGGGGCATGTAACTGTTCAATTCTCTGGGGCTGTGGGGCAGTTATCTGGGGCTGGGGGGGGCAATTCTCTGGGGCTGGGGAGCAGTTCACTGTGGTTGGGGGAGGTGATGGGCAATTCTCCTGGGGCTGGGGGGCAATTCTCTGGGGCTGGGAGACAGTTCACTGGGTTGGGGGGGGGGGGGTGATGTGGCAATCTCTGGGGCTGTGGGGCAGTTCTCTGGGGCTGGAGTGAGTATCACCTGGCATGTAGTTAAAAACAATCAGTGAATGAAGGGACATAAATCTAAAGGAAAGGAAAGTGTCTGACATTGTGTGACTTCCACAGTAAGGCAGACTTCAGGTGATAACATGAGCTTGTCTGCACAATCCCCAGGCCAAAAAGAAACACTGTATAAGTTATGCTAATTATCCATGGGAATTTCTGTGGGTGTCAACATTGAGAGAAAACTGTTCAGGCTAATGGTTTAACTGTTTACTTAGGAATTTTTTCAATGCAATTTTTTTTTCAGACACTATAAATTCTCCTCTATCAGATGCATTAATAACCCAGCTCACTTACATATACCTTTAATGCTGTCTTCAGTATAACAAGAAGCAAGTCTGCTAGGCTGAAGATGAGAAATTAAGACCAACCATCAAGAACATTCTTTTAAAAAATTCCCTTTCTTGATGTAATAAAGGGTAAACACGTTCAAGACAATCTGAGATAGTAGGCGGGAGGTACTTAGAGGATAAGGCAATCTAGGTAGGCATCAGCACGCTATAGCAGACAGCGGGTGGTCGTGAACAAATTCAATGGTTATCTACAGAAGATCAGTCAAGAACTGTGAAGTATTTTATAAACTATAACATGGGCATTATACATAAAGTCTGAAGATCAAAGCAGTTGCTTAATTTGTAAGGATCACAAAGTGAGGTGAATTGACCTGAGTTGCAGACATCATGAATTCATAATTTATACTGTAAATTTGGCTGAAACAGGATATGTGAGCTTGCACATTGTGACAAAGAAGTGTAATCACTAAGCATCTCAGGTCCTATAATGTGCTTTACAAAGGATGTATATTTTCCACATAGTCGGCAGCTCACGTGATGCTTTGTGAATCTACTCCATATATCTAGTTCTACGGCTCCAAGCACATGTGGTTAAAGCTTCACACACACCACAGTTAGAAATTGTTGCTCTAGGTAAATTTGCAATAGGTACACTGTTAATATAGGTGCTTACCAAGGTCAATAATATATAGGAAAAAATGCATAGAGGCAAAGCACCCTTTTATTTGGAGCACACTACATTCCTAATCTCATATGAGAGAGATTTTTTTTTTTTAACATTTAACTTTTATTGTAGCTTCATTAAAATATGTTTTAAAATATCTAGTGAAATTCCATTAAAGGTATATTAATTGAGCTAGATTAATACATTTCTGCACTCTGCAGGCAAAAGCAGCCTATGTAAATGCAGCACATCTCATAAAACATTTTATTTTTATTAATATCTAAAAATCCCTTTAATGATTATGTTGACACCCCAGGGGGTGTCTACAAAACTTCCTGGTCCCCACGCAATCAGAATACAGCATCTCGGGAGCAATATTAACCCACTATTTACCTGCTCTTGCTAGCTCAGCCAATCTCCTTGCAGCTTCCTCCTTGCAGCTTCCTGTCACGTGTCAGTGATACACTACATTTCCCAGGCTCCTTTGCACCATAGCCAATAGGAAAGCAGTGTTGTCAACCTCCCAGTCACTGATGGTATATGACTGATCCCTACTTCCTGTCTATGCTGTGGGCTGTTGCCATAGCAACTAACATAGTATTATTTGTCAAATCTTTCATCTAACGGGATTGACCAAAACAAATTGGAGGGGGTGTTAACCTTTTATTTAAACTGTCAGAAATTACAATAGATTTTGCTAACTTCAAGGTAAGTGCTTAAATGTTTATTTTTGTATTTTTTCAAGCAAACATTTTTTCCATACACTTCTGATTCTCCTCCATCAGATGCATTCATAATCCAGGAATTAGATATCCCTTTAATGAATAAATGGTCTTAGTATAAATATAATGGATTTTGGGGAGCTCCTTGAATAAAATTGCTCAGTCTGTGTACCTAAAAAAGTGCTAAGTGCTGTTGTGGAGGATGACCCCACTTGGTCAATAAAGTGCTAGGTGAGTAGTAAGGTGATTCCTGGAAAGCAAAATATAAATAACTAGCGTCTTGCCCGTCAAAAATGATTTCAATAAAACTGTAAGCCCGGCCATACTGTTTGACACACAATGTGAGGCTTTTGCTTCTCTGAGCACCTTCGGCGCTCATTGCAAACTTTTGGGGCTAGGGAGTGTGCTGCACGCAGAACTCAGGCATCTAGAGATGACGCCATAAGTGCGCGTCACGTTACGTGACCACAACCCGACACACGTTTCTCAAATTTGTCAGAAACATGCATCGGGTTGTCGGCTCGTAACACTTATGATGTCATCTCTAGACGCCTGAGTGCTGAGCCACACGTGCAGCACGCTCCCTAGCACCAATATTTATAGAGGCATCTTACCTCTCTACTACAATGCAATAGCCACAATTCGAGTGCAAGAAAAGTATATATAGAGAGAGTTAGAATTGTGCCACATTTGGGGATTCATATAAACTAAGGAGGCAGCAGCACTGTCTGGTCTTAGTCATTTCATAGAATATGAGAACCCAAAAGGGAATTGAAACTTACAGTGAGTGATAGAAATAGCTCCTTGATCTCTAGCACCTTCTGATATTATATAGCACTTAACACTTTAATATTATATATTTCTTTCCAAGTGGGGTCATCCTCCTCAACAGCACTTGTTTTTTGTACACAGACTGAGCTTTTTTATTCAAGGAGCTCCCCAAAATCCATTATATTTGTACTAAGACCATTTATTCATTAATGGAATTTCACTAGATATTTTAAAACAGATTTTAATGAAGCCACAATAAAAGTTAAGTTTTAAAATATTTTTTTCTCTCCCATATGAGATTGGGGATGTAGTGTGCTCCAAATACTGGGTGCTTTGCCTCTATGCATTTATTCCTATATAAAGCTTCACGCACACAGAGAACATACAGGAGGGGAATGTTATTGTTCATAGTTCAATGGGCTCGTTTGCAAAGCTGACAACCTGGTTTTGAAATTTCGTAGTCACATTCATAACTATTAAAATATGCATGAATATCGAAATATCTCTACATCAGAGCAGGGAATTTAGATTTAGTGTAAACTGTATACGTTCATTTTAAAAGTCATAATAATCATAAAAGCTTTGTTATATTTCAATGAGAATAATAAAAAGTTATGAGAATAATATAAAAAAGTACAAAAGTTTTTAATGTGCCAGTGAATTGCAAATGAGAATATTTTACATTTTGTAGAATTTAATGAATTTTATTTTCTGCACGGTAAATGTAAAATGTAAGTGTTCATAAAATAACAGCAATGTATAAAAATGACACCTTTAATCTCATAAGATAGCCATTAAAGGCATCCTCTTGATTCCACTTCCGTTATGTGTATTATTTATTGCAACTGGCTAACGGTACCATGCTACCACACTGCCAAACTGCCATGCTCTCTTTCTGGCCAAAAAATGAAACATAGCAAAACCACTAGAGGGCAGCGGTGTGACATTATATACATGATAATGTTTGTTTCTACTATATTACAATTTGTCAATACAGTCTCAAAACGGAAAGTAAATGAAGATGCTTAATAAATGAAAACTATGATAATGCTACCTTCTCACTCTGTTGAATATTTATAGTGATATACCAGTACATAACATAAATAAACAAATTATGTAGCTTTTTTTCTATATATTTTACATTAGGATAAGTATTTGTATGTATATAAATATATATAAATATATATATATATATATATATATATATATAAAATGACATATTTTTTTTTCATATTAATAATTTATCTTTTACTAGATACTAGAGAACAAGTGTAGATGCACACTGCTATACATATATACAGTGCCTTGCAAAAGTATTCATGCCCCCCCCCATTTTGGGAGTCTCCCACATGCCTTTTGGCAAACTCAAAACGTGCCATTTTGTTTTTTGCTGAAAGTAATGGCTTTCTTCTGGCCACTCTGCCATAAAGCCCAACTATATGAAGCGCATGGCTTATTGTCGTCCTATGTACAGATACTCCAGTCTCTGCTGTGGAACTCTGCAGCTCCTCCAGGGTTACCTTAGGTCTCTGTGCTGCCTCCCTGATTGATGCCCTTCTTGCCCGGTCTGTGAGTTTTGGTGGGCGGCCGTCTCTTGGCAGGTTTGCTGTTTTGCCATGTTCTTTCCATTCGGTTATGATAGATTTGATAGTGCTCCTGGGGATCATCAAAGATTTGGATATTTGTTTATAACCTAACCCTGACTTGTACTTCTCAACAAAATTGTCCCTAACTTGTTTGGAGAGTTCCTTGGTCTTCATGACAGTGTTTGGTTAGTAGTGCCTCTTGCTTAGGTGTTGCAGCCTCTGGGCCTTTCAAAAAAGGTGTGTAATATGTAATGACAGATCATGTGACACTTAGATTGCACACAGGTGACATCATTTCACTAATTATGTGACTTCTGAAGGTAATTGGTTACACCAGAGCTTTTTATGGGCTTCATAACAAATGGGGTGAATACATACACACATGCCAATTTTGTTTTCTATTTACAAAAAATAGTTTTATGTATATATTTTTCTCATTTCACCAAATTAGACTATTGTGTTCTGATCCATCACATACATTTCAGATTAACAAAACATTAAACTGAAGGCTGTAATGTAACAAAATAGTAAACATTCAAGGGGGTGAATACTTTATATATATATATTATATATAATAATAAAATAATATATATTATATATATATAGTAAATAAACAGTACATTTGTGTTCACATTTCAATGTCTCCAACATGTTTCCTGAGAAACAGTTATTACACTGCATTCTGGAAAGGGACATGCAAATGTGCCCACAAAGGCATTATTCTTTAATCCAAATTCTATTACAAACATGGTTCATTTTAAGCATATGCCTTCTGTATTAAACAGCTTTAAGGAAAGCCTAGAGTGGATTAAGTTCAAGACAGGAAACCTACCCACAGAGAGCACTGTTTCGAGTTTACTGCCTCTCATCAGCGTGGGCCCCGTTCCTAGCTTGTGTAGTAGCTTTTGTAGGGAGGTAGTTTACCACAACAATGTATATATATAAAGAAGTTGAGAGGGTCTCCAAGCAATGTTTGCGAGGCCATCAATTCACTAGCTTTGTCACTGACTAGAAGACTTTCTCAAAAAATGTCTCACTGACTCATTGACATCTCAAAAAATGTTCAGTTTTCAGAGAAAGTATTATTACCCTATATTTTGAGCATATCTTTTCCACATTGTATTTAAATGTAAGTCAAGAAATAATATATTTAGAAAGACAAAAGCATACATTTAATATATATGAAATTATTCTTATTTTATTTTTAATAATAATTTTAAAGGTTCCACATGTCTCATACAACCCTGTATAGTTTATACATATTTTCTAATTTATCATGTAAAAATAAAATAAAACAAAACGATTTAAATAGGCAACAAATTGATTCAACACCAGAGTTGTCATTTCATATTCACATCCTTGTACCATTGTTCAAAAATTATTTTTACTATTGACCTTTTTTTGTGCATTCTTTGGGTGCTTAACACCCCTTTACTTCTATCTAGAAAATGACTTTATTCGGATACTATTGATCTTAGACAACCCCGAAAAATGTTTAAAAAGTGCTTACAAATTTACAAAGTACCAGGGTCTCAATACTAAGACAATTATGAATATAGAAATAATCAGTTCTATATCAATTAGTCTAGACCCACTCATTCATAAACTGATATAGTACTATTATTCTAAATCTAAGCAAATCAACTCTGTTATCCTGTTAATACAGGATACACTGATAATTACAGAGTTGAAAAAATGTAGATAAAAAAGCACATACTATACATATTGTTAAAAACAAAAAAACTATATAGTGGGACACAGGTATTCAATATCTCCAAAAACGGGGCTTTAAACAACAATATATTTAAGCAGAAAAACTATTTCATAGTTGCAGCAAGAATAAAATTAGCAAATCATTAGAGGATAAATGTATGGGAGGGTAATAACATGTAGCAAAAAATACTTGCGATTCAGTTTCCCTCTCTCCACACTCCTTTTCCTTGTAGAATTTGACTTTTGAACCCATTAAGCCATATTGTTGAGATTAGAACCTGCCCCACTAAAAAACAAAGTGCCAACGGTCCGTTTTGTCCTCTTAAAGGACTTTTTCTAAGGCTGTACTATGCTGGCTTCCACACTGGCTTATAAAGCCCTGTTACTTCTGGGTTTTGAGTAAGCGTCATTACGTCATGACGTTCGCGTTTACGCCATGATGTCATTACTTAACGTTATGTTCATTTCAATAAACTTTATTTAGCCTCCGTTTCTTGAATTCTCTCAACTTTATTTAGCATCATTACGCAAAGTTGTATTCAATAAACTTTATTTTGGATGGGGGTTGAGGAGGGGGTTGAGGAGGGGTGGGTGAGTACGGGGTTGATGAGGAGGAGGGAGGTTGAGGTTGAGGAGGGGGGTTGAGGGGGGTGAGGAGGGTTGATGAGGATGGGGGGGTTGAGGATGGGGGTTGAGGAGGGGGGTGAAGGGGTTGATGAGAGGAGGGAGTTGAGGTTGAGGAGGGGGATGAGGATGATGAGGGGGCGAGGAGGGGGTTGATGAGGAGCAGGAAGGTTGAGGTTGAGGAGGGGGGTTGAGGGGGGGTGAGGAGGGGGATGAGGATGGGGGGTTGAGGATGGGGGGGTTGAAAATGGGGGTTGAGGATGGGGGGTTGAGGAGGGGGTTGAGGAGGGGTGGGTGAGTACGGGATTGATGAGGAGGAGGGAGGTTGAGGTTGAGGAGGGGGGTTGAGGTTGATGGGGGTGAGGAGGGGGATGAGGATGGGGGGGTTGAAGAGGGGGGGTTGAGGAGAGGGGGGGTTGAGGAGGGGGTTGAGGAGGGGGTTGAGGAGGGGTTGAGGAGGGGGGTGAGTAGGGGGTTGATGAGGAGGAGGGAGGTTGAGGAGGGGGGTTGAGGTTGAGGGGGGTGAGGAGGGGGTTGAGGATGGGGGGGTTGAGGATGAGGATGGGGGGTTGAGGGGGGAGGATGAGGATGGGGGTGAGGGGGAGGATGAGGATGAGGGGTTGAGGAGTGAAGTTGAGGGGGGGTTGAGGAGGGAGGATGAGGAGGGAGGGAAGGGAGAGGGGAGAAGAGACATGGGAGAGAGAGGGGGGACACAGGGTGCAGCACATTTCCCACCCTTGGCTTATACTCGAGTCACTCATTTTACCCAGTATTTTGTGGTAAAATAGGTGCCTCGGCTTATACTCGGGTCGGCTTATACTCGAGTATATACAGTATTTCTATATTCATAATTGTCTTAGTATTGAGACCCTGGTACTATTGTAAATTTGTAACACTTTTTAAACAATTTTCAGCGTTGTTTAGGATCAAATAGTATCCAAATAAAGTCATTTTCTAGATACTTGTACCATTATGCTATGACTCTCCATGCTTTGTAACAACTGAAAATTAACCATATATCTAACATAGAGCCAATATTATGCATGTCACAATTTCTCATTGAAATTGCCATTAATTAGCTGTACAGTTTCAATGAGTAATCAGTGCCGATGACCGAATCAGTTTATAATGTATTTAGCTGATGCAGGCAAGATTAGAGGCAGTTTAAAACCACTAACTTTAAAAGATCATAATGCAGTTAATTTAGCAATCAATTTAGGAGTGGAAGCACTTTTAACCATGCTCCTAATGTCACAGTATTAAAAAAATCTGGTTACAATTTCAGGATATGTCTTTTGTCCTGTGGCAGAGAGAAATGTATGCTTAGAACAGATATACAGTCTAATAATCTTCAGATGAACGTAACCACAATCAAAAATTTCAAGTTTATTGTTTGCATTATTAATGTATGGGTGTGCTAAAGCTCAATGCTCATTTTTCTCACCAGCATGGTATCCCAAACTGATAACCATCTCCACTGAATTGAATGGAAAGGGAGACTGGCAGTACAATACTGTCCTTGATCTTCCTTGTTACTTCCTTTTCCTGGTATTGGCAGCAATAGGATGATCTCTTGCTGTTCTGTTAAGATGATGCCTATTTGCCATAGTACCTCCAAATATCTCTGTGGTCAGATATTGCCTGGAAACCATATAAATTCCACTGAAGCAAATATTAGTCATGGCCAGGGGTGTGTTTCTGAATAGGCCCGTGAGGCTCAGGCCTAGGACTGCACACTTTCAAGGGGCAGCAATGAAGTACATTGAAATATGTCATCAGTATATACACAGAAATGTCTACATGCAGTGATGCTATTGCTTGTAACTGTACTTAATACTTTCTGTATATGTACTGTATATATTATATAATATATATATATATATATATATATATAAATATATATATAGTAAATAAATAGTACATCTGCTTTCACATTTGAATGTCTAAAACAAGTTTAAAAACCTGCTTCCAGCTCAGAATTCCGAGAAACAGTTATTACACTGCATTCTGGGAAGTTGATCTGGGACATGCAAATGTGCCCACAAATGCCTTGCTCTTCAATCCTTAGCCATTATCAAACATGGCTTCCTTTAAGCTTTTGCATGCTGTATTACACAGCTTTAATGCAAAGCCAAGGTTGGATTAAACACAAGCTGAGTATCCTATCCATGTACAGCTGTTTCAAGCTTACTGGCTATCATCAACATGGAGCGGGATCTCAGCCTGTGTTGTGGACTTTATGAGAAGGTAGTTCACCACAGCAATAATTTATAATATGGTGGGCAAAAGAGCGATAGAAGCCCTCCACCGTACAGTAGTACAGTAAATAAATAGTACATCTGTGTTCACATTTAAATGTCTAAAAAAAGTTTAAGACTGACGGGCTTAAAAAATTGCCAGGCCCGTTATGTGGTATTCAAGCCTGTAGGACTTTGGGAATAAATTAAATGTGAAATCAAGTATTGTATTGTGGCGATGTGCCTGCTTGAGAATGTTGTCCCTTTAATCCTCATGTCACCCATTGTGTACCCCATCATTTACAGTGCTTTACAGTGCTGTCTTGAATTTATATTAGCATTTACATGTCTACAATGTTTGCAGGCTTGAAACCTGAGTTACGGACTTGCGGCCCCAATTCTGTTCAAGCACGGGAGTGCCCACTGCCGATTGCATGGTTTGCGATCGGCAGTAAGAGGGACCCCTTTGCGGCGCCGCACATGTGAATACCAGTGTAAACGTATCGCTGTGAGGGGCCGTTAGCCGGCCGCAAGCAACCGCAGACTTGCGGCCGTTTTACGGCCCCGATTAGAATGAGGCCCTTGGAGTGGACTTGATATTTATATTTTCTTAGTTTTGCTGTGAACTTTTCTCCTGCCTTTAGTGATAAATATTTATATTAAATCTGTAATATGTTTAGCAATACAAATGTCTTTTTTTAGCAAAATTAGTAAGGAAAATAAAAAATATTATTACTAGTTAAGTTTGAAACCTTATGAAACAGACCCAAAATTGTATATTGTTTTTTTTATATACAATTTGTGCATATAACAACTTGAATACCCAAAGCCTTGTCCCAGTTATCATTATAACTATATTTTCCTCTCACCATTTTTTATGGAGACACAAAAGGAAATAGATTTCTACTGGCAGTCAGAGACAGACTGGCTCCAGAGGCTATATATTTTCACTAATTCTTTCATGGGAACTCCAAAATTAATATTTCAGAGACCAGAAGATCCACAATCTCTTGGAGAGACGTGGTATGCATATTATTAAATTATTTGCATTCATTATTATCCATTTTGCTTTAGTGTTACCAGCTGCTAAATAAATTGTAACTTCTGCTGATATGGTTTTACTCAATATCTAGTGGTAGAAGTAGAAACATAGCAGATGCTATATCACACGTAATTTTTAATAGTACTTAAATAAGTTGCTCTATATACATTGTTTTAGGAGCCAAAAAAAATCAAGTCTTCTACCAGGACAGGAATCAGGGGAGGATCTACCGCCGGTGCACCTTGTGAAATGCACTGGGGCCCTGCCCTGGGGTGCCCCATTGCTGCAGTGCCCCTCAAAACTTTTTATTTTATTTATTTGTTTAAATTCTGATTGCTCTTGGCCCCCCATCAATGTAATAAAAAATTATACATACACACACAACCTATAATGTATATATATACTGTATATACTCGAGTATAAGCTGAGTTTTTCAGCCCTTTTTTTAAGGCTAAAAAGGCCCCCCTCAGCTTATACTCGAGTCACTCTCTGCCCCGTGTCTCTCTAACCCCCCCTTGTCTCTCTAACCCCCCATGTCTCTCTACCCCCCCCCCCTCAGTGTCTCTCTACCCCCTGTGTCTCTCTAACACCCCTGTGTCTCTTTCCCTTCCCCCTCCTCATTCTCAACCCCCCCCCCTCATTCTAAACCCCCCCTCCTCATTCTACCCCTCTAAATAACTCCCCCTCTCCTTTTCCCCGCACTTACCTGCATCTGAAGCTTCTGCTCTGGCCTCCGCTCCTTCCGGCATCTTGACGTGGCACGCATGTGACATCACGTTATTAGCATATACCGGGTGCCGGCTTTGAGGATGAGGATGGGTGGGTTGAGGAGGGGGGTTGAGGAGGGGGGGTTGATGAGGGAGGTTGAGGATGAGGAGGGAGGTTGAGGATTAGGAGTGAGGTTGAGGAGGGAGGTTGAGAATGAGCAGGGGGGGGAAGAGACACAGGGAAGGGCGAGGGAGAAGAGACACAGGGAAGGGAGAGGGGGAAGAGACACAGGGAAGGGAGAGGGGAGAAGAGACATGAGAGAGAGAGGGGGACACAAGAAAAGGGCACACAAGAGGGGGGCACAGAGGGCACAAGAGGGACACAGGGGGAAGCACATTTCCCACCCTCGGCTTATACTCGAGTCACTCATTTTACCCAGTATTTTGTGGTAAAATAGGTGCCTCAGGTTATACTCGGGTCAGCTTATACTCGAGTATATCCGGTGTATATATATACAGGGAGTGCAGAATTATTAGGCAAGTTGTATATTTGAGGATTAATTTTATTATTGAACAACAACCATGTTCTCAATGAACCCAAAAAACTCATTAATATCAAAGCTGAATATTTTTGGAAGTAGTTTTTAGTTGTTTTTAGTTTTTAGCTATTTTAGGGGATATCTGTGTGTGCAGGTACTATTACTGTGCATAATTATTAGGCAACTTAACAAAAAACAAATATATACCCATTTCAATTATTTATTTTTACCAGTGAAACCAATATAACATCTCAACATTCACAAATATACATTTCTGACATTCAAAACAAAACAAAAACAAATCAGTGACCAATATAGCCACCTTTCTTTGCAAGGACACTCAAAAGCCTGCCATCCATGGGTTCTGTCAGTGTTTTGATCTGTTCACCATCAACATTGCGTGCAGCAGCAACCACAGCCTCCCAGACACTGTTCAGAGAGGTGTACTGATTTCCCTCCTTGTAAATCTCACATTTGATGATTGGAAAACAGGTTCTCAATGGGTTCAGATCAGGTGAACAAGGAGGCCATGTCATTAGATTTTCTTCTTTTATACCCTTTCTTGCCAGCCACGCTGTGGAGTACTTGGACGTGTGTGATGGAGCATTGTCCTGCATGAAAATCATGTTTTTCTTGAAGGATGCAGACTTCTTCCTGTACTACTGCTTGAAGAAGGTGTCTTCCAGGAACTGGCAGTAGGACTGGGAGTTGAGTTTGACTCCATCCTCAACCCGAAAAGGCCCCACAAGCTCATCTTTGATGATACCAGCCCAAACCAGTACTCCACCTCCACCTTGCTGGCGTCTGAGTCGACTGGAGCTCTATGCCCTTTACCAATCCACCACGGCCCATCCATCTGGCCCATCAAGACTCACTCTCATTTCATCAGTCCATAAAACCTTAGAAAAATCAGTCTTGAGATATTTCTTGGCCCAGTCTTGACGTTTCAGCTTGTGTGTCTTGTTCAGTGGTGTCGTCTTTCAGCCTTTCTTACCTTGGCCATGTCTCTGAGTATTGCACACCTTGTGCTTTGGGCACTCCAGTGATGTTGCAGCTCTGAAATATGGCCAAACTGGTGGCAAGTGGCATCGTGGCAGCTGCACACTTGACTTTTCTCAGTTCATGGGCAGTTATTTTGCGCCTTGGTTTTTCCACTTTCTGCACTCCCTGTATATATATATATATAATATATATATATATAATATATATATATATAATAAGATAAATTATGGGTCAAAGCTTTCATGGGAAAGACACCCTGTTCCATAGTGCTTGCGCCCTCTAGCGGTCTGATAATGCATGGTTAAGTTTAATTTTGCTATTTTTTGTGTCCCCCACTCATTTAATCTTGGGGGGGATCTGCCCCCCCCCCCCCCCCTCCAGTTCCTATGCCCCTGTCTATATCCAAATCATATGGAGTCAGAATTTCTCATTGACCATTGTACACTCGCTTAAACTATCCTAGTAAAATTTGAATAGCTCAAAACTTGGCAAACAAGGTATACAGTAGAGACGTCTCTCAGATCTTGTTGGCTCCCTGATTTTAATTATTGCACAATGAAAAAAAACAATTCTATGTTTGAGAATGTTGAGTCTAACGCAGAGTATAATTAATCAGAGAAAAAAATTATATATATCTATTTTTTTATTAGAAAAAAAATAGATTGTGATGCCTCTGCAAGACCCGGATAGGTCCATGATACCTCAATGTAAGTTCTGTGTGTGAGAGGTACATTTACATTTCTGAGGGCTATGGTACCATTATTTCATGCAAGGTATCTGATTCTGGGCCAGTTAGAGGGTGTTGTGTCAATTTCAGTCTTACTAAATGATCAAACAATGCTTCTGGATTTCTGCTTGTTCCCTCCTCCTCAGCCCTACCTCCACTTACAACTACAATCAACCCCCCCCCCCCCCCCCCCCCCCCATCATTCAGCTTTCAACATGTAATGTAACAAACACATTATGGATTCCTGTACTCATAAACAAAAAAATTATGTCCATGGTTTACACAGTTGCTAATATTGATAATGTAGTAAATAGTTGACAAACAAGTGTCTTTTTTTTCTTGAACTGCAAATTAAAAGGACTTCATTACTGATAAAGTAGTAAAGTATTAATCATGTCCAACATAAAATCTTTGTAGAATGCAAAAGGGGTCATTGAGATCTGTAGATTTAAAAGTGTGAGATTTCAGAATGAATCAGTAGCTCCTCCTCTCCATTTCCCCATCTAGATATAACTATGACCAATTTGCCAATCTACAGCCTTATTAAATTGCAATTCGGCCAATTGAAAATCGCTCTATATAAGCACAGAGCATATTTTTTTACACAAGTTTTTAGTTAGTGAACTTCTATCCAGAAGCAAGGTCTTCACTAACTAACTAACTTCTGTAAAAAAATATGCTCTGTGCTTATATAGAGCGATTTTCAATTGGCCGAATTGCAATTTAATAAGGCTGCTAGT
This sequence comes from Discoglossus pictus, assembly GCA_027410445.1. Taxonomy (NCBI): domain Eukaryota; kingdom Metazoa; phylum Chordata; class Amphibia; order Anura; family Alytidae; genus Discoglossus; species Discoglossus pictus. The sequence goes on along the minus strand of CM050166.1, from coordinate 357,037,566 downwards.
ATGCTGAAATACTCTTATTATTCATATATGCAATCTCACTTAACCACTCGCCTAGTTACATCCCTGCTATCTCTTAATCTGCATTATCATTGCCGTGCTCTTGAATAGCCATATTTTATTGCAAGCACTTGTCCAATCTGAGTATGAATTATATTTATAACTGCAATATTCAAATTGCAAATGGTGTAGATGGATAATCATGCCAACAAGAGTTTATTAATGTAGGTTTTATGATATCCTAGGCCATTTAGATTTGTACACCCCATTTGCCTTACTTGCAGCTCCTACCTACCCTGTCCTATATCTCAAATCATAAGTCCCTTTAAGACAGGGGTGTCCAAACTCGGTCCTGGAGGGCCACACACTTGCCTGGATTTGATGATATCCCTGCTGTGCACAGGTGAGTCGATCACTTCTTCAGTCCTCCTGATTAAATCAACTGTGCACAGAAAGGATATCTTCAAATCCAGGCCTGGGTGCGGACCTCCAGGACCGAGTTTGGACACCCTTGCTTTAAGATATTTTAAATGTATATCTATGAGGATGAGTATGCAAATCAATATAGTAGCAGATACAAATTGTGTAAATTGCATACAACACATAGGTCATGGAAAATAAAAGGCCAAATAGACAGCTGTTTCACGCTCAATAATCCTATTTTCAAGGACAGGGGGAGCAGACCAATGTTTCACTGTGTTCTTCAATCCATAAAACATGTGTTTGTTCTATTGAATGATAATGTAATGTCAGTAAAAGTAAATTTCATGTAATTAAGTCCCAGATGGTATATCATTTATGACTGTAATTAACATTTAATAAGATCATATTGAACCATGTAAAAAAGTATGTGTTAAATATAAAACCCCACAGTAGGACGCCGGGTCTAATTTCAGCTAAATAATATTTTACTATAATAAGCTTAACTTTGATAAAGCAAAATATGAAATCTGTGACAGGATTTATTGCCTGACCTGTTTTAAGTTTATTTTAAAAATGATGTGTTCCAGTCAACTTTACTTTAAATAGTTTTGAAAAGTCATGGGTTTTAAATAAAGTGCATGTAGATAATCAAATACATTCCTCACAGTAGCAAATCATTCAGCAGTATAAGCTGTAATTTTATGGAGTTCCACATTTTGGCTTTTACAGTATTAATGCACATACATTTGATATCCAAAAAATAAATTGCGAAAACTTAGCAGACATATTAATTCTATTTTGTAGATGCTTCAATTTTATTTTTAATTAATTACGTATTTATTTATTTATATTACATAAATTATATTCTGACTATCTAGCCAACAAATACTGTAAAGCTCTCTAGCAAAACACTGGGACATGTATTTATATATGAAATATGAGATGACACCTCTATATCAAAGTGTCAGACCATTAAATCAGGTCTCCCACCATGGAACATTGCTATACAATGAGATAGAGAGCAAGTTATAGATGTTCACATGACAAAAAAGAACAATGGTCAAGGAACTTAAAATAGGACAGTATTAGTGGTCTTATATTATGCTCTGGAAAAATGCCAGGGAGATAAAAAGAAACTTAAGCTTAAATTATTCCAATTTTTTTTCTTAGGCTTGGCCACTTTCCCACAGCCCTGTGTACATTAGGCAGAACTAGTCAATGTACATTCTTTAAGTAAGTAGTCTCATGGGGGGATTTGTTTGCCCTTAAACATATTATTATATTATACATATGTAGAATTGGTTCACTTTTGCTAAGCTTGACCATTTTATTTTATTTCTTATTTTTTTATGTTTCTAAAATAAATACTTATTTTTATGATTTGATTTATGTTTTGTTTCACATGTCACTTTTTTTCTTAAGACTTAAAAAGTAATTAAACATGTGAAAAACTCCTTTAATGTATAAATTACCCACAAAAGGGAGTAGAGTGTTTTGTTTTTTTTAAAAATAGAACTCTACAAAGAAACTTTTTTAGCTTTCAAATTGAACTTTAAGTATGCCAGAGCAAAACAGATGAGTCTTAAGTTTATCGTTTTTTCTCACAATGAGAAAATCCCATACAATGAATACTGCTATGTAATTTAACATATTACTCTGTGTTTTATCTTGTTTCATTGTTATTTACATGCAAGTGTCAATAGTATGAGTTACATAAATATAATAAACATTTAATAAAATGGTTCCAAGTTTTACTGAAGGATACTGAGTATTGGAAATTCCCGACGTTCATGATAATAGGAATTTAGCATTACACTGCAAAGGAATTCATGTGAAGGGACATTTGGCAGAGTATTAATTGCTTTTGTAAGCAGTTATTGCATCTGTAATGGCTCTGCTGCAATGCTTTAGATGCAGTACTACCAATAATATCTATACTAATGAATATGGTATGGAAGTAAAGGGGTTTGCTTAGATACAGTCATAAATTTGCAATGTAATTGGTGGTAATTACTGCAGATTGATGACTACTACCTGTAGCTTTGTGGAATAAGTCACAAAACTAATATGTTGACAAGATTCACATTGTAAAAAACAATTAAAAAATATTTTAAAAAATGAATTCCATGTGTTTGAAAAGATGCTTGACTTAAACGTTCTAATCATAAACACACTAAAATGCAGTGTCCATTTTCTATCATTGAGTAAACAAGCCCACATTTCACTTTTTAATCAAAACTGTAAATAACAAATTTATAGTGTTGTTATCACTGTCTTCTGCAATGTCTGTGTTACCCACTTTTAGTAATATGTACTACTAGCGACTACTAGCACTTTTGTGCTCATCACGGGCCTACGTAATGAGAGCCTTCAGCGCTCATTGCGAGCCTCTCCCCTCCTCTAACCTCTTCCACCCTCTACTTGACATGGAGGCGCTCATTGCTAGCCTCAGTCCACCCTCTATTTTACTGGCCTTGCAATGGCAGGCCTTTGGCGCTCATTCACGGCCTCACATGAGGGCATTTGCGCTCATTGCGAGTCTCTCCCCCTGTCTACTTCCTCCCTTGTGTCTCATTTCCCCCTCCTCTTCCTCCCTTGTGTTCCTTTCAACCGCCTGGGTTTTTACATCCTCTCCCCCCCTGTGTCTCTTCCCCCAACCCCTGTGTCTTTTTCCCCCTGGCCCTCCTCCCTCATGTCTCTCCCACCTCTCCCTCCCCTGTGTCTGTTCCCCCCTCCCCTGTGTCTGTCCTCCCTCCTTTCCCTCCCCTCTGTCTATTTCACCCCGTGTCTCTTCCCCCTCCCTCAAGTGTCTTCCCCCCATTACCCTCCCCTGTGTCTTTCACCCCTCCCCTGTGTCTCTTCCCTGCTCCTCTCCCTCCCCTGTGTCTCTCCCCCTCCTCTCACTCCCCTGTGTCTCTCCCCCTCCTGTGTCTCCCCCGCCTCTCCCTCCTCTGTATCTCTACACCCTCCTCTCCCTCCTCTGTGTCTCCCCCTTCTTCTCCCACCCCTGTGTGTCTCCCCCCCCCTGTGTCTCTTTCCCCATCCTCTCACTCCCGTGTCTCCCCCCCTCCTCTGTGTCTCTTCCCCTCTCCTCTCACTCCCCTGTGTCTCTTCCCCCTCCTCTCTCCTCCCCTGTGTCTCTCCCCCCATCCTCTCCCTCCTCTGTGTGTCTCTCCCTTCCTCTGTGTTTCCCCTCCTCTCCCTCCCCTGTGTCTCTCCCCCCCTCCTCCCCTGTGTCTCTTTCCCTCCTCCCCTGTGTCTATTTCCCCCCCCCCCTCACTCCTCTGTGTCTTTCTCCCTTCCGCGTAGGTGCGCCCCATGGTGCGCATTGCGCATGCTCGGAAGTTGCACGTATCGTAGTTGCAAACTGCGATTTGTTGCTGACAAGCTATTATATTGTGATAATTTAATATTGTCTTATACAGGGACTCCCACAGCTTTACTGCCCTCGACAGTAACATACTTATTATTGTGCTGAAGGGTGAAACTTTTTTTCCTTAAAACTCAAGAGTGATTTCTTGCCATTGGTAAATTCCCTTAAATGAAAGGTGCTTTCATAACCTGCCTGCTTTGTGTGTGGATGATTATGTATTGAGTAATTGTAGGTAGTCAAAAGGCACCTCTTTTCTATAGTAAACTATTGAGGTATCATCATAAATTAATGTACCATATAATGTATTAACTGTTTTGTCATTTTTTGAATAGTTTTAATCTTCGGGTTTACAAATCCCCAATTTATGTCACTAAGATCTGGTGCCCTTTTCAAATTATGTGACTACATCTAATTTATTCCAATACTGTGAGTCATGGCTTGGGAAATAAAATATTACACATATTGCTCTGGCTAGAGTCAATTGAGTTCTTTCAAGAAAGCATTTATAAATACCATATGCAAAAGTGGCTTTTTTTATATCAATTTTGTCAACACTTGTTCAGCTAACCATGAATTAGGTACGAGTAGCCATCCTGAATTATGAAGCACTATCATTGGCTCTTCTATTGTAAACCCATATTAATTATATATATTTATATTTGTTTTTATTTATGATTATATATGTTAATAATGCACCACAGAACTCTGTAAAATTACACACTATCAAAATGAATCTCTTCTATACTTTTTACAATTTTTTTTGTGAATTATTTGAAATATTTTAGGTTTATTTATTTTATTTTACCACTTGTGTTGGTCAGTATAGGGGCGGCCATTTTACCCATCATATTCTCTTTCATTGAGATCCTCCTCCATATTTTTTAGCTGTAGCTTGAAACAGAATATGCAAAGATGACATCTCTGTTGAAATGGAGCTATCCACACAGCAAGACAGGAATCACTTCCAACATGAGAAGGTGTTTCTCAGCGAGACAGAATGTGAGGGGCAAAATGACTGCTTATACGGTGAACAATATAAGTGGCAATATAAGTGGCAATATAAATCTATAAGCAGGGGCGGAGCATACCGCTGGTGCAATCAGTACAATGCACCAATTGGCCCCGACCAGGGGGCCCCCTTGGACCCACACGGGGCACCCTCAATTTACTCTCCCCCCCCCCCCGAACTTTCTCCCCCCCCCCCCCGATTGGACTGAGCTGTGCTGCTTGCGATCGTGGTCACGATCACACAAATCACACAGAAAGCTGCGCAGAGGAGACAAGAGGTAAGGGAAGCTGTGTGGTTACTGAGTGAGTTGATACAGGGCTCATTTTTTGCATTAGGGCCCTCTGTTGACTAGCTCCGCCACTGCTAGTAAGCCCAAACTATCTCATATATTCCACTAAAATGTTTATAAAAAGTATAGAAGAGGCTAAATGTAAAAAATCTCAAGAGTTCAGTAACCCTTTAAGTTTTTCTTCTAGGTATTATTCAACCTTGGCCTCAGTTACATTCTGAGTGTTTATTAGCTACTTTATTTATAGTGAACGTAAATCCCACAACAACATTATGAAAGGAATTTTTTTAGGCCATTGGAAATATTAATGGTAAATAAACTGATGGGGTTTTTTTAAACTCACACCTGTCAGAAAATACAAACATACTGTACAGGAAATCTGGTGATAACATCTAATTGTGTGATGGTTTGTACAGTTGTTGTTCAGTCTTTCAGTTGTGTACTGACTCTCTGTGACTCCAGGGACAGCTGCATGCCTGGCACATTTGTCAGCCACTGCCCCAGTGAGCTCCATCAACAACATGTTCATTGCTTCAATTACCTCATCCAATCCCCACCTCCGTAGTTACTTTTTTGGTGTTCCTTCAATCTTTCCCAACATCAGAGTCTTCTCTTGGTAATCCTGTCTTTTCATGATATGGCCAAACTATTTAAGCTTCAGCCTCGTGATCATACCTTCTAGTGAACAGTGTGTCTTTCTTTCCTATATTAATGTATTGGATCTTCTTGCAGTCCAAGGCATTTCTCCATCACCACAATTTAAAGGCATCAATTCTATGGCACTCAGCCTTATTTATGGTCCAGCTCTAACATCCGTATATCACTGCAGGGAGTAAAATAGTTCTAAGACCTTTGTTAATAGTGTAATATATTTACTTTTAACTAGCATGTCAAGGCTTTCCTTCCCAGAAGGGGCTGCAGTCACCATCAAACAGATCTTGGATGCCAGGAAAATAAAATCTGTCACTGCCTCCACTTCTTTGCCATCTATATGCCATGAACTGAGTTTGCTATGCTTTTGCACTCTCTTCTTTCCCCCTCATCAATAGGTCCTTTAGTACCTCCTCACTTTCAGCCATCAGAGTTGTATCATCTGTGTATCTGAGGTTGTAGATATTTTTTCCACCAGTAATGATCCCGTCTTTGGATTTATCCAGCCTGGCATTACACACATGGCCGGATCTATGACTAGGCGACATAGTCGCCTACAGGCGCTTCTCAGTGAGGGGCATCGCATTTTCATTAAGGAATAAAAAAGTGCCTGATCATCAGCCCTAGCACCGCCTCTCCCCCCCCCATGTCCTTAACGTCCTGCAGGATGGTCCATTAGATTCATCTGTGCAGTAAGAGCAGAGCCGCAGCATGTGGGGAACCAGTGTGTGGGTAAAGCACCAACCACGAGGTGCTGTTGTTATTTTAAAAAAAATATTGAATTGTGTATGTGATTTTATGTGTGTGTGTCTATAATTATGGATGTGTGTGTCTGTAACTGTGTATGTAGTGTCTACAGCAGTGTATGTGTGTGTAACGCTGTGTGTGTGTGTGTGTGTAACTGTGTATGTTTGTATCTGTAAATCTGTATGTGTGTCTGTAATTCTGTGTGTCTGTATTTCTGTTTGTATCTCTGTGTGTGCCTCTATGTGTGTGTATCTGTGTGTGTCTGTACCTCTATGTGTGTGTCTGTACCTCTATGAGTATATCTGTACCTGTATGTGTGTGTACCTGTGCGCCTGTGTCTAGCCATGTGTGTCTATGTGTCTTTGTGTGGACTATTCATATAAGTATTCATGATGTGTCTGGTTGACTGCCCACCTTGAGATATATATATATATACACCAATATATGAAATGACAAACATTCTTATCTGATATATTGTAAGGAAAGGCAGGCATCTTGGTGAGACACGTCATGTTCACACACTCACTGATGAGCAATTGATAACAATGGAGTTCAGTTTTACCATTAGGAGTACACTGCAGTTCAAGAAAAAAAAGGCACTTGTTTGTTAAATATGTGTAAGTCATGAACATAAACATATTTGGAAAAATCTGAAATGTTTTGTCTATTTATGAGTAAAGGAATCCATTTTGTGTTTGTTACATAACTTCATGAGATCATAAGGGTGTGTTTTGTTGTGGAGGGGGTTGGGAAAGGGAGGATCAGAAAAGCATTTCTTTATTGGAGAAGTTTGACATTGTCATCACAGACCTCTTTTTTTGCCCTTTTCTCTTAGATATACAAGCACAGAAAAGACAAAAATGGGTAAGTGCACACCTTGCACACACACTTGCAGGCGTTCCTCCTCCACTTCACCAGCCTAAGGGCTCCAAAAAGCTAGATCGGGGCCCTGCAATTACTCATGATGCTCTCCTCATATCAGGTTGAATAAATAAGGCGACAATATACAACCTTGTTGCACTTATTTACCATATTGAACCATTATGTGTTCCATGTTGGTTCTCACCGTGCCTTCTTGGTGCACAGTGCGGATCCCTCAGGAAAGCGGATCAGATGATCTAGTACTCCCATCTCTTTAAGAACAGTGCCACATATTGTTTTGATCCACACAGTCAAAGGCTTTAGAATAGTGCTATGAAACTGAAGAAAATGTTTTTCTGGAACTCTCATGCTTTCTCTATTATCCATCGAACATTGGCAATTTCAACTCTTGTGCTTCTTCCTCTGCAGAACCTGGTTGCACATCTGGTAGTTCTCGGGTCCAATAGTATTATTGGAGTTGAGCTTGTTGGATATTAAGCATTACCTTTGCTGGACATGTGAAATTAGTGCAATTGTTCGATAATTGGGAGCACTCTTTGGCACTTAATGCGTTTTGCTTGGGATTAGGATATAGACTGACCTTTTCCAGTATACTGCCCAATGTTGAGTTTATACAATGTGATGGCATAAGGCAAGCAACACTTTCACAGCATTGTCTTGTAGGATTCTGAATAATTCATCTGAGATTCCACAAACTCCTGCAGCCTTGTTATCAGCAAGGCATCCTAGAGAATGCATAGTACTTTTTCATTATTTTTTCCTTTAGATGTTGTGCTGTGATTTATATGCCATCAATGACATTCTATCTTCAAAGTTGACTGTCTTCTATTTCTGTTGATATTACAAGAAGGTAAGATAATTCTTAAAAACACTTGTGTGCTGACAGATGTCCTCGGTGATTAATATGTTCTTGAAATATGTGTCAGATTCAATAAACATTTATAGCGTTGACATGTTTTTGGCAATGATATATTCTAAAACCATATAAAACCGAATAATTTTAAGCTTACCAATTTAATCACCTATAACCTTTGTTGTATAATAATGAAACCCAATCTGACAAGTCATTCTTGACCTATTGAAAGAACACCTCCTAACCCTAATGGTTATCTGATTGGTAAAAAAAAGTCTGTTGCATAAACCATTTGATGTGTTTGATGAATACTTGTACTCTTTACATATGGAATTTCTGAAGTGTTTCTTAAAAATATTATACATATGTGAAATCCTGAATCATCCATATACTGTACACACTAGGATCTGTGAAGTTCTCCAAAAACAGCTAAATTAAGCACCCTAGTGAGAAATTAAAGTTTGTGAAAGAAGCCTTTGTATGATCGAACATAGAACAACTATTATCAATGACTGAACAAACCAAAGGTTTCAGTGTAAGTTGGAAAATTGGTATAAGTGGAATAGTGCATAAATGCAAATGTTATCATACAGTTATTAGCATAACACATATATAAATTAATTATAAATAAAATTACGATATTTATATTGATATTCAATTACTTATGGTTTCAGAATTTTAAATATGTTGATTGTATCTCATATTCTGAATAATTATGAAACTGGGAAAGTTAAAACTGAGTAAGGGATATTTCATTATTATAACTGAAAATTTATGTAAGTCTACACTCTGTATTTATTTTAGTGACAAAAAAGATATTTGATAATATCATTAGGGCCACTGATGTCTAGTGTTTATAGTAGTTTAAAGGACAACTGTGTTATATTTTTACATTATTTTAAATTATTACCTTCTATATGCACTTTTAATGCTGTGGAATCTTCAACTTTGGCTGCAAAAAATCAACTTTGTGAGGTGTGAGGGAACTGAGTGTATAGGGAGTGTCTATCTGCACAATGGGGATGTGTCAGTTACATTTGCTTGTGCTTTCAGCAGGAACAAAGGAAAGTTCATTAGTTTTTAAGGACACACCCACCTGAGAAAGTATCAGGCAGCATTAGGGAAGAAAGCAAAATGGAGCTATGCAGTAAAGAATAATTGCATATAAAATTTGCAAAACATAAAGTTATATTTATTTATTTCGCATACTAAGAAAATGTTTTCTTTTATTATGTGTAGTTGTTCAAGAAAACAGTATAGCAATAAAATGACCATGGTGCTCCAATAATCTATTGCATGCTATATTATTTACCATGGACACAGTTTTATTTGCTTTCTCACCTGGGAGAATAATAATTTCTTCTCCTTTAAATCATAGCTAAATGTAAAAGTTAATAAATGAATAGGCTGTAATTTATTAATTTTTTCTAAGACATTTTCAAGTCAAGCTTTTAAAAAAAGTATACTACGGAGAATTGATTTAATTTAGAATTTAGGGGCCATATCAATTTGAAGCCCACAACTTCGATCGCAGACAGCAGAATGTCTGCGAGTGGTGCTGCGGGGCTCCCGTTCGTTCTCCGATTGCAATTGTATTCAATTGCTCAAGGGCCGCAAGTACGGGCCAGAAGGCCGAAACCTGTAAACGCATGCACTGGTTCGGAGCGGTTCAGGGCGGGAACATGATCAATTCAGCAAGCCCGTAATAGCCCATTTCGAATCAGCCAATAGAAAATTAGACCGTCATTATTACGGCAATAAAACATGGAGCTTACGTGTCAATCAATTAGGTGGCCAATATGCAATCAGACTCGCAAATCCCCAAAATAAAGAATTATGAAAGAATGCCAATACTGTTCTAGTCCATGTGGGTGGCCTGATATGTATTAACTCATTGATACCTGAGATCGACTTAACCCCAAAATTAAACATAAAAACAAATCTTATATACTACCGATTTGCGGGCTTGAGACTGTTGTGCAATTAATTATAATGTCTTTCATTGCTTTCCCCGTTACTTACTGTGCAGTATTTTTATTTGAATGTACAGGTCTACGAATAGGTGTTTAACCCCCTTGGGGGTCCTCTCTAGCACTTGTTAGATATTCTCCTTCATTTGTCATTTACGGGTGTGAAAACATTTGCAAGCTTGGGGAAATTGAGCAATTGAATACGATTTACGATTTTAGCCTTGCGAAAGTGAAAGATCAAAGGCTTCTGAAGGCTGTAAGTTGCGAGTTTAACCATCATCAAAATTAGCTTGCGACCTCACTTATGGGCTTCTGGATCTCCCGAAACCTCAGTTAAAAGGGGGGCCTAGGTGATTAGAAATGTTTACTAAATAGTGAACTTACATGTAATTTTGTAAAATCCCTTAAATTAAGCAATTGTTGGATTTTTGTGAGTTTGCATTATTTCCTATCACTGAGGCAGGATTGTGACATAGAAAAGGTAGTCACAATAAAACAATGTTCTATTTTGCCACAAGTTTTCCTATAAATCAAAAGAGTTCCCATTTTATTCACATACTAAAAATATGCTCATTTGAAGAACTTTATCTTGTGTAACATATTTAAGAATGCACAAAGTAAAAAAATAAAAAGCAAAGTATTTAATCACTATTATTTGGAATTAAGCTATGGTGGGAGCCACTGTTTGTGTTTCTGTTTATCTGCCTCTTCAAGTGGGTGAGGATCTTGAATTCAGAGGGCTCCACTGCTTTAACTTTAAATGTGGCAATCCTTAATGACATTGTTTTAAATAGTACTAATGAAAACCTCATCAGTCCACAAGGTGACTTCAAGGTAGAAGGTAACTATAAAAAAGAAAGCAATGGCTGCCCTGTAATAATAATTGTTAAAAATATATTTGCATTACCAAATATTTCAGTAAAGAAGAAGAATTACAGAAACCAAAATCAACTACTTATTTAGTTTTTTTCTAAACCAAGTAAGAATTTTAAAATCCCTAAAAAAATTTTTTGTATTAACAGCTAACAACATTACTTGACACAATGTATAAAGAGCCATGGCTTAAGTTAAAGAACAACGGTTATGATCTACAAGTTTAGTCTAATCCTCCTAGATCTCTGCCTTTGACACAGTTGACCACCCTCAACTCAACTCTCTTGGCATCTGTGACTCTGCTCTTTCATAGCTCACATCATACCTCCAAGGTCAAACACGTAATGTCTCCTTTTCTGGAACCACTCCTTCACCTCGCCCTCTGACTGTTGGCGTACCCCAAGGTTCAGTTCTAGGTCCTTTCCTCTTCTCCGTCTATATTTCCTCACTTGGAACCTTAATAAAATCTTTCGGATTTCAATATCAACTTTATGCAGACAACACTCAAATACACCATATCTATCTCCCTCTATTCTACCTCAAATTTCTAACTGCCTCTCTAGCATATCCTCCTGGATGTCCACCCAACATCTGCGATCTTAACATGCCAAAACTGAGCTACTTATTTTCCACCCACTACTACAGCATCCATTCCTCAAGTATCTCTGTCGACATATGCTAGGCCTCCCCATCACCCGCTTATCACCACTCCAATCTATAATGGATGTATCTGCTAGACTTACCTACAATACCCAACGCTCAATGTCAGCATCATCACTCTGTCAGTCACTCTACTGGCTCCCCATAAACTCCAGAAATGTTTTTAAAATCATGACCCTAACGTATAAAGCTTCAACAATAATTGCACCCCCTTATATTTCTGCTCTCATATCAAATGCTTTACCCACCTCCCCACCATACTGCTAATGACCTTCTTCTTTCCTCCTTTCCTATCACCACCTCTCATTCCCGCCTTCAGGATTTTTCTTGTGTTGCCCCTATTTTTCGAACTCCTTAGCTCGATCCACTAGTCTTTCCTCCTGTCTCAAGTCCTTCAAAACCTCATTAATAACACATCTATTTATCCACCTAAGCGGTAATCACAAGCGTGATTCGGGGTTGATTTTAAGTACCTAAATCGGTAACCCTGAGCCACGCTCAGGGTTACTGCATGGAGGATCTGGAGGGAGCCCAGTGCTGCCATTTTTGCCTGGGCCCCCTCAGCTCACCATTCCTCCTCCTCATCCCTCCTTCCCCCTGATCATCCTCCTCTCCCTTCCCCGTTATCATCGACCTTCTCCTCCTCCTTCCCCTGTTAACATCCTCTTCCTCCTGCCCCGTTATCATCCTCCTCCTTCCCCCTTATGATCCTTCTCCTCCTTCCCCCCTTAGGATCCTGCTCCTCATTTCCCCCTGATCATCCTCCTCACTTTCCCCTCTCTCCTTACTTGTAATCAGATGAGCTGCCTGCTCATCTCTCCCCACGCAGCCTGTCTTCCGGCAGTGAAGTGACCAGTATATGCTAATGACGTGTGACGGGGGAAGGAGGAGGAGGATCATAACGGGAGAAGGAGGAGGATGATAAGGGGGGAAGGAGGGGGAAGGAGGGGGGAGGAGAAGGGAGGAGGAGAAGGTGGGAAAGAGATGAGGAGAAGGGGGAAAGGGCGGTATCTTTATGTCAGTATTTTTTATGTACCGCTTTAACATACTAAATACTGACATAATCATACCGCCAGGAAGGTTAATGAAGCTTATGACTTTCATACTTAACATGCCCAATTTATCTATTATCTTCCAAATCCCTTCAATTTTAAGTTTGCAAGTTTTTAATCGTATAGGATACTTGAAAAAAGTACTCTATATGTAAGATTATAAGGTCCATAACATGGCTCTCTATTAATTTAATTTGTTTTCATATTGTTTTTATCTTCTGTTCGTCCTATCTATGGCATTGCAGGATACGTCATTGCGTTATAAATATTAGATAATAATAATAATGTATTATAATTATTATATATAAATTCAAAAAAGTAAGTTGCAAGAATTTCTGCAGCTACTGAAAAAAAACACATAACAGTTGATGTTATTACAGCTTTTTACATTGTAATGTATGCCTATTTATTGTGCACTTGAAGTCTAAATTAATAACTTCCCTTTAAAGAGTTTAGCAGTTATACTAAAATACATTTTCACCCTAATTACACATCCATAAAGGAATTTCACTCTTTACAAATGCTAGTGATTATAAAATAGTTTAATAAAAATGTGGTGTGATGCATAGTAACATGGAACGCCACAGAATGCATCATAGTTATGCACACAAGAATGAGACCATAACTAAACATACAGGCAAAGATAAGAGGACAAACTGCGACCCATAGCCTTGTCAGGGACCTAAAATTTCTCTTCTTAATGGAATTTATTACGTATCCACTGAAACATGTTTACTAAATTTAGAAAAAGCAGAGTACTGGGTTAATTTAGTAAAGTTTCATGTACAGTTAAATGACTTAATAAGGACAATGTTTAAGGATAGAAGATTTTGGAATCTTGGCTGAAACATGCATAGTTTTAGAAAACTGATATGTATATATAATATATATATATATATATATATATATATATAAATATATATATATATGTACTACGCTATTTAGCTTTGACATGTTTTAATAACATATATTTCATATTCAAAAATATTAAAAAGATGTAAAAGTAATAATGGACCTGCTCATAAGCACTCAATGTCTAGAGAAGGGTAAGGAATAGGCAAGCCAAGTGGCTTAGTAATACATTTAGATTAATTGAGGAACCAATAAGGAGACACGATAGGTGAAGTATTTTCCAGATTGATTAGCTAGCATATATATATATATATATATATATATATGTTAAGAGGATATGTGATAGGCTTTATTGGAACTTGAGATTACAGACTGAAGCTTAGGATACACAGTGTAAGAATGAGAAATTTCCTAGACTTAAGAATGAATGGTGTAAGCAGAAAGTAAGAGAAGGCAATAAAGAAAAAGACGATGCACAACTTACAGTATATTTAAAGCAGAATGTGTGTAGTTAGAGTGGTACCGTACTTACAAAATGTCAGGATTATTAATATGATGTGGAATGTAGTGGGAAGTCAGTATAAGAACTGAGAAATTTGTATAGAAAATTATAAGTGGTGAGTTAAGGAGCTAATATTTTAGGAGGCGTTAGGAGGGTGTATTATTTAATGATAGGAAGGTCAGTCAGTAGAGAGGTTTACAGTAGTCAGAATGACACACTATGCCCTGTTAGAGACAATCAATTTTCAGTTATTGTTCTTTTAAGTCACTCGGCATCAGATCCACAAAACTCTGGGGATCATGACTTCATTTATATGTTTGGAAGTTGACAAGTCCAATGCCACACTGACCACAGCATCACATCACCAACAATGTAGCTCCAGGTGTATGACATAATTGAAATAGTTGCAGTAGCTGCTTAAAAATTCAAGATTCCTCCTAAAGAATATACAATACTGAATTTCTCAACCCAGTGGAAACATATACAGATACTTTGGCTTTTCCATTTGATGACATGCCAGTTGATATTTTACATATACCTATCCCAAAACCTGGCCCTGTACACGAGTACACAATCGTAAATCTAAGTTTATATATGCAAAATATGCATAGAACACCATTGATAATCTAAATCTATGTGAACCTTCCATTTTCCTTTAAAAAATATATAATATAATTTATGTATATTGCTAGGCTATTTGTATACTTGATATGTTTTCTCTTAAAAAATATTATTCTAGCTAAAAAATATTATTCTAGTTAACTTAACCAATTAGACTCCTCAATTATTCCTAACATAACTTATTCACCTCAATGTATTGCTAAAAAGTAAAATGTCACTAGCTGGCACCTGGGGATATCTCTTATGTGGATGTATTGCCTACCTTTGGCATTCTCACTGATGGCACCATGCCTAAACTTGGTCAGACCCAACTTACTCTTTAAATCCTTGGAATTGATGGGTAGTAATCTTACGGATTACTACAGAAAATCAAGCCAAACTGTTCACTGGAAGGTATGATCATGAGGCTAAAGCTGAAATATTTTAGCCACATTATGAGAAGACAGGATTCCCTGGGAAAGATTGAAGGCAGTCAAAGAAGGGGGCAGAGGCAGAGATGGATAGATGAGGTCAATGAAGTAATGAACATGAGCTAGATGGAGCTCAAAGGGCAGTGGCTGACAGATGTGCCTACAGTGGTGTGCTCCATAGGGTCACAGAGAGTCAGACACAACTGATTAACTAAAAAAACAACAAATAAATCTTACTGATAAGCAGTCCAAGTGCATGTATTGTAAGAAAATACATCCTATGTCACATGTGATGCAACAAGGATAAGTAAACAGAAACACTTGAAATTGTAAACTATCATTTAGACACTGGCACTTTTAAGCACTGCAATGAGAAGTTAAGATTTGAGTTAAAATCATTTTTGGGTATTGTAAGGAAATGTGAAGAGACAGATGACCTTGGAAGGAAGAGAGACACAGATATGCAGTTTAACCTAAACAGGGAGCATGGGACATGTATAAGTAGCAACACACCTTAAGGGGGTAGACACTTATGTTAAAGGGGAGGAACATACCGTAGGCAAGAGTTAGTTAGAAAAGTAGATAAGACAACTAGGAAAAATAAAATAACATGGCAAGAGGAACAGAGATGATTAATAGTGAGACAGAAATGATTCATTAAATAAAAGTATTCATTTCTAATTAAACCATTATTATTGTACTTTTGAGGACATGGAAGAGAAAGACAGGAGAGTGACAGTATAAATGACAGAGGACTAGAGTCGATAAGAATTGCTAGATCAGTGCGTTTAATTATTCCTCACAGTATCCCCTTCACCTTATTCACTAAGGTGTTTTTTTGTAATGCTGTCTACTTTGAGCATAATGGATCAGTCAATTTTAAGATATAGTTTTGTAAAAATAGCTAAAGAGTGCAGCCTCAAAGTTTGCAGGTAGCTAGCTTCGGTAATTTACCTGGGTTGGACTTTGTTTTCTGGAAAGCAATTTTTCAGATATTTTTGTGTGGGCATATTCTATGTTTATGGGCCCAGATTGAAGAATGTCACTATTTCCTGTTAAAATAATGTTACTGCAAGAGGCAGGTAAGGTGACAGGATTAATGTTTATATGTTTGCTTTAACTTGTTCACTTGAAGGGCATTGCCTTTTTAATTGTTTGCACAGGAGCCAGGAGCCAGCAATCCAAACTAAACTTTTGCCTAACTTGGGAGCCACAACATAATCACTACTTAATGTTGTCTTATATTTAATCTTCAATGTTTATGCCATCATTCTGAGATTGCAATGCCGGTAGGCTATGCTCATTATCATTTCCCTGTTTCGTACATACAGCAAGGGGATGATGACTTAAGACTTTTGCAGAATAGTTTACTTGTACTAAGCATGTGTTTATTATGTTCTGATCATGTTTTCTGGTATTGACCCTTTGGCTAAGATGTGTGACTACTCTTATGGACTGCTGCCCAGATTGACCTTCTGCCTGAATTCTTGTTTATGACCTATAACCATCTGCCCCTGACCTTGGACTGTTTGACCACCCTGTTTGCCTCTGGCCCTTGTATTCTGAAGTTCCTGGTGTTGTTCCTAAAACTGATCATCCATAACCCTGCTAAAGTCAGATTTCTGAGAAAAAAATGATGTTAAATGACAGAAATACACATGTAAAACACTTTTTGTGCAATATACTTTTCCTTCCACAATTTTCTTTAAAATTGAGGAAAGCTGATTGGAAAATCTGCACTAAAAGGCAGTTAAGAAAATCTAAAAGTTAAGTTTGTACACAGCTTTAACACATTTACTTCTAAAGAAGTATCTGTTTTTTGAGACTTACATTTTATTGAATTTTCAAGTATAATATATCAAAATATATGTACAACAACATATCAATTTCACAATGTATTATAGTCAGCACTATTTTATTCTAATACATTATACAGTGATGAATTATATTTTAATAAATAATTAATTAAGTCTAAATTGTATATTTCAAACCAATTTTGAGTTATCAAGATCTACAATTCTAATTTCTAATTATTTATATGTTCATTATTCAATCTGCTGCACGATAATTCCATATCAGAGATATAATCCGTTTTATTTTTGAGCATTTGCACAGGAGGCACACTATTTGTAATTCATACTAAAACGATTGCTCTTGCTGTAAAATTTATGTCAACCGACAATTCTCATATCTTTAGTCATTTTCACTTCAGTAAAAGGGAGAAAAGTGGGCATTTTATTAAATTAATGCCTAAAATAAGCAAATGCATCTTAAAACCTCTGTATTTGTGATCATGAATGAAATAATTTTCTAACCTACAGGGCTGTTGACAAGGGGAGAGGGTGTACTTTTGTGATGGCTCCCCCTAGAAGGGGGCCCCATGTTGACTGGCATATATTATGTACTGATATTATATAGTAGAACAATGGTGTCCTATAATATAACAATATGAAATGTTATATATTAGAGATGCAAGGATGTGCTATAATTCCTAAGTCTGAAATATATTCATTTAATAATGGGAACCAAAATAGGACATATCACTATTATATATGCAGTTATCATAAAGTTGATTATGGGAGATTAGGAAAATCTGTGGCCATTGGGTTGGGATGCTCTGCGTATTATATTTGTACTTGTCTCCCAAGATTTCACATCCCTTCCATTATCCCATTTTGAAAAATATAATTGGAATAATATACCAAAAGAACATCACTTTATAAATGTTTTTGTTGAGTCCACACTAAGGACCCTCTTGTAATATTCCAAATAACTGTTAAAACCCCATCCCATGTTGTTCTATAAAAATGAAAGAGATCTGCTTCCTTAACAAAAAGTATAATATACCATATATTAACCCCTCATCCTCAACCTCCCTCCTCATCCTCAACCTCCCTCCTCAATGCCCCTTCCTCAACCTCCCTCCTCAACCCCCCCATCCTCAACCCCCTCCTCAAGCCCCCATCCTCATCCTCCCTCTTCAACCCCCCATCCTCATCCTCCCTCCTCAACCCCCCCATCCTCATCCTCTCTCCTCAACCCCCCTCCTCAACTCCTCCTCCTCAACCTCCCTCCTCATCCTCAACCTCCCTCCTCATCCTCCCTCCTCATCAACAACCTCCCTCCTCAACCCCCTCCTCAACCTTCCTCCTCAACCCCCTCCTCAACCCGCCATTCACATCCTCAACCCCCATCCTCAACCTCCCTCCTCAACCTCAACCCCCCTCCTCTACCTCAACCCCCCTCAACCCCAACCCACCTCCTCAACCCCCCTCAACCTCCCCCTCAATCCCCCT
Source organism: Discoglossus pictus (assembly GCA_027410445.1). Classification (NCBI taxonomy): domain Eukaryota; kingdom Metazoa; phylum Chordata; class Amphibia; order Anura; family Alytidae; genus Discoglossus; species Discoglossus pictus. Next base: position 357,019,106 of record CM050166.1, on the reverse strand, counting down.
CAACCCAAACCCCCCTCCTCAACCCCCCTCCTCAACCTAAACCACCCCTCAACCCCCCTCCTCCACCTAAACCCCCCTAAATACCTCCGCCCTCTCCCCTCACTTACCTGCTTGTGCTCCGGCCTCCACTCCTTGACCCGGCGCGCATGTGACATCCCATGCGCGCCGCGTCATTAGCATATACCGGGTGCCGGCACCCGGTATATGCTAATGATGCGGCGCGCATGTGACGTCACACATGCGCGCCGGCGTCGGGTCAAGGAACGGAGGCCGGAGCACAAGCAGGTAAGTGAGGGGAGAGGGGGGAGGTATTTAGGGGGGTTTAGGTGGAGGAGGGGGGTTCAGGTTGAGGAGGGGGAAGGGAAAGAGACACGGGGGTAGAGAGACACACGGGGGGTTAGAGAGACACACAGTGATTAGAGAGACACACGGGGGGGTTAGAGAGACATGGGGGGGTTTTAGACACACGGGGGGTTAGAGACACGGGGGGGTTAGAGAGACACGGGGGGGTTAGAGAGACACGGGGGGTTAGAGAGACACGGGGGGAGAGTGACTCGAGTATAAGCCGAGGGGGCCCTTTTTTGCCTTAAAAAAGGGCTGAAAAACTCGGCTTATACTCGAGTATATACGGTACATTTTTTGTTGAGACATGTCAGCTGTGCTGTTAATTAGTATTTGCTGTAATCTGGTTTCCCCAAACCTCCTATGGATACAGGTTTTATTAGTGATGATTTCTGAATCAGTGTCGTGTATTTTCAAAGTCCTGCATGCCTGGTGTTGTTCGTGTCAGTGTTACTGTCTTCAGCGTTGTGTATTTTCTAAGTTTTGCGAGCCTGGCGTTGCTGAGCCTCCTTTTCATGCTGTTTCTGAAATTTTTACGTTTTTCATCTGCCATTTTTTTCCTTGCTTAGGCGATTTTCGAGTGACTAAAAACTCCAAATATGGGTGTTATTCGTTTGCAACCTCACTCCCAGGCTTCCCATGTCTCCCCCTGTGCTGTGTGTAAGTGTGTTATCATTTTTTGTACATGATTTTTTTTGTTGGTGGGTTTTTAGAGTTACGCGCTTGAACAACTGCGAGCCTTTGCGTGCCTGGCTCGCTCATTGTAGCCTAAGTACTGCGCCACTGGGAAGCCTCGCTTTGCGAGGCTCACCTAAGTACTGCATCGCTGGCTGCAATGAGTGCCTTTGGTGCTCATTGGAGCCTAAGTACTGCGCCGCTGGTGAGCCTCGCTTTGTAAAGCTCGCATTTCGACTGTGCCGATGGCTCGCCTCGCTTTGCATGACCAACATCGCAAACGTTACGAACAGTGCAAAGATCCACAACTATATATGTGATGACTAATAGCATCAGCTATGACATATCACAAATAACATCAGAAATGACAGCTCACTTTTATTTACTTTGTAAAGTACTGGAGAATTTACATCAAAAAGAGAAATAGAAAATACTGATAAAAACTTTAAAGTTTTCTGGCTAGTATTATATTTACTTGTTCTGTCAGCTCATATTCACCTATACATAATCATTGCTATAGTATTAAGTGTCTATGATTTATTGTGATGCCAACATTCTTGTCATGAAGCTGGTGTTTGTTGATGCATTACATATAATACTCTGGAGGAGATGTTTCTGCATGTAACTGCACACATCACTTATTATTGAAACAGAGTATGTGTTTGTGGATTATTGAGACTGCTATGTGACCTAAGTTGACAAAATCATGTTGGGTGAAATTTGTTGAGTTTATGCTATCCTTGCAACTATTTTCACTGAGTATCTGGAAGTCAGATTGTTCAATTTGGGAATATTTGGAAGTCATGTGACAGATACATCAGTGGTGTATCACCAGTCTAGGGCAGCACATATTCTGTGGGCATAAAAAGACATTGTTGCAGTGCCATGAAATAGTTTGCACATATGCCCAGAAATGGATTTATAAATCTGATAGTACGTCTGACATTTTCAGGCATACTGTATGTATACGTAAACACTTATACGACTGCGGAGCTATAGTGTAGAGCGCACGAATTCGAGACAATAGCAAATAAACCCAAATGTGATTCAGATAAATATCTATGTGTTTGGAATTGTGCATTATAGATTCCATTTTGGATAATGTTTTGCATGTCAGAATCCGTTTGGGATAAAAAAAATAAACAAGTGTTATGTAGAAACTAGGAAATTGCCCGTCAAAAATGACTGGAAAGAAAATGGTAAGGCTGGCAATGCTGTTTGCCATACAACGTGAGGCTTTTGCTCCTCTGAGCACCTGCGTTGGTTTTATTTTCAAAGTCCCGCGTGCCTGGCATTGTTAGTGTAAGTGTTACTGTTTTCACTGTTTAATGTATTTTCTAAGTTCTGCGTGCCTGGCGTTGCAGAGCTTCATTTTCATCCTGTTTCAGAATTTTTACGTCTGCCATTTTTTCCCTCGCTTAGTTGATCACCGTTCGACGAAAAACGCAAAATATGGCTCCAATTAGTTTGTAACTTCACTCCCAGGATTCCTGGCGCTCCCCCTGTGCAGTGTGTGAGTGTGTTATTATTTTTTTAATTATTATTTTGGTTGTTTTTCTGTGTTTTGGAGTTCCGCGTTTGAACCAAGTGCGTGGCTAAACTGCTTGCGAGGCTCGCAGTGCAATGAGCGCCTTTAGCGCTCATTGCAGGCTAAGTCCCACATGCCTCAACTGCTCCCCTCGCTTTGCGAGACTCGCAAAGACACATTGCAGCCTAAGTTCCCCGTGCCTCAACTGCTCGACTCGCTTCTCGAGGCTTGCAGTGCAAAGAGAGCATTCGGCACTCATTGCAGCCTAAGTCCTGCGTGCCTCAACAGCTCGCCTTTTTTTTGCAAGGGCCGCAAGTGCGTGACCCACATCGTAAACGTCACCAACATTGCAAGATCCACAACTATTATAGGGATGTAGAGGGCTATTGTGTCACTAAGAGGACGAGAGTATTAAGTATTACTTCAAAGCTTGAAACACAGCAGGATTATGTACTGCTCTTTGTAACGTGTAGCAGAGATTTGACACAGAGATATATAATTCACCATTTGTGCTTCTGAGCCATATGGAAGCACTGTGATCTACACAAGGTACTACATCTGTGACTAGACCTCCCTTATCGGTTTTCTGACCAGTTAATGTGAATAAAGGAAAAGACCCCATAGGATGGTGCAGAGGGAGAGTGCATAAAAGAGTCATGTCTCAGTGATAGCAGCAAGATTGATAGACTGGGGTAGAGAAAAAGAAACCATTGACAGATGACTTTCTGCTGACTGAAAATTACTTCCATGTGGGCTGCTGTTACAGGTTGCTATTCAAGATTCTATTTACTACACTAAATTAGTCTATAGCATATCTACTATGAGAGTTTGCCAATGGCACTTTTAGGTCAACTTGAGTTATTGAATTTTAATGAGTTTTCTGGTATGGAGCCTTGCAATTTTTAACGATTAGAGTCTAAAATGTGTTAGAGATTTCTGAAAACACCATAACTCATAAAAGACAAAAATCAAAATATAGAAGATCATTAAAATGCTATATTTATATATTTCACATATATATATTTCAGTCTCTTGGGAGTCGTCATCAGGATTAACAAAAATAATATATATTTATAATACTGTGTAAGAATTGGTGATTCATTTAAAGTATATATGCACAGCATATTTGGAATGTACATCTGTGTTATTCAGTTGATATTTAGTACATTTATTTTTTTTGCCACCCTAGTTTTAAAACCCTTTACCAATCCTAGGTTTAAATAATCACAACACCAGTAATTTGACACAAATTGTTGATATTTGTTAACTTGATTCAGTCTCATCCCATGCTGCTAAAGGTCAAGAACCATCAATTACGAGTCTGTAGTTATTTACAAAAGTCTATATGGGCAAAGGGATGGTGCCAGACATAGTTGCCCCAGTGTGAGTTGTTCTTGGTTTCCTGCTCTTACCCTCATTTTGTATATAGGGGGCATAAATACATTTTCTGTTCCAGGAACATGAATAATGTTCCAAATGTTATATTGAGCATTTAATATATTGAGCTCCTATATACAAATACCCTATTGGTCCGAATATAAGCCGCACCTTTTTTCAGATTTTTGACCTTGCGAGTTACGGATGCGGCTTATATTTGCGACGTAAAAAAATTACTGCCGATTTGCTTGCTTGAGACTGCATTGTAGCAATAGAATAGCAATTTGTGAATGTAAAATTACTGCCGATTTGCTCGATTGCGAGTTAAGGGTGCCGATTTGCGTGCTTGAGACTGCGGTATTGTAGCAATTGAATCGCGATTTACAGTTTTAGTGATTCTAACATCCTGTAAGGCCTGTTACCTGCAAAATAAGTTACAGTACTACCGTATTGGTCCGAATATAAGCCGCACCTTTTTTCCGATTTTCTAGCTTGCGAGTTAAGGGTGCAGCTTATATTCGCGACCGTAAAAAAAATCATTTCCGATTTGCGAACTTTGCTTGTTACGTGTGCGGCTTCTATTCGCAAATGCAAAATTACTGCCGATTTGCGCAATTGCGAGTTAAGGGTTCCGTTTTTCGTGCTTTAGACTGCGGTATTGAATATCGATTTACGGTTTTAGTGATTCTAATGTCCTGTAACCTGCAAAAAAGCTACAGTGCTAATTAGAAAGCCTGTTTCTTGCAATGGCTGATCACTTTGAGTCTTTTTCTCTCCAATTTTACGGGTGCGGCTTATATTTGAGTACTATCTTTTTTCTATTTTTTCCCCATGAACTTTACGGGTGCAGCTTATATGCGGGTGCGGCTTATATTCGGACCAACACGGTAATTAGAAAGCCTATTTCTTACAATGGCTGATCATTTGGAGAGCGTCTTTTTCTCTCCAATTTTAAGTGTGCGGCTTATATTTGAGTACTATCTTTTTTCTATTTTTTCCCATTGAATTTTACAGGTGCGGCTTATATGTGGGTGCGGCTTATATTCGGACCAATACGGTAGCTCTAATTTGCCTAGTCAGTCAGACTTTATACAGTGGTAGTAAGATTGTGAACCTGATTCCTCATTGCATAATTTTATGCTGCCAACATTATAACCCCCAAAAATTATTGCTCAATTTATTGAAACACGGATATTTTGTTTTCAGATACGATTGCTATGTAATTACATGGGAGGCCCCTGCAAAAGCATGATTCTTTTGTAGGTCTCGTTCTACAATTTGATAGTGTTATAGTTCCTTAGAGTCTCTAAAACAATGATGCTATGCGTTTTAGCCAGTGAATATGGCTCAATACCAGGGAAAAATGCCAAAACAAAGCCATTGCTGTTTCTACCCAGTATATTTCTAAATGTACCTCTCTGCTTCTCTCTCTTTTCAGTCTCTTTCTCCCTTGCTTCCTAGGGTTATGCACTGCCTTTTAAAAATGCAACCTTTCATCAACAGTTAAAAAATGTAATTATTAAGGTTATAAAAAGTATAATAATATATTTATGTGCTTGAATAAGCCATAATCATTTATAAGTAATTAGGTAATATTGATGCTTATTTCCTAAAATGCTATTATCATATCTCTCTAAAGACCACAGATTCTTAATAATAAAACCTACTCTGTTTTTTAATGATTTTTCAATGAAATTTGAGAGAAGCAGACTGATCAATCAAGATGATGGAAAGAAGATTTTTCGAAGTACCTGTGTGAGTTGTATTTTTATTTTTGTATATAATAAATAAAAAAAATATAAAAGCATAGGCATAAAAAATTTCAATTTGGCTTCCAGGCAGACTATAAGGGTTTGGTGCCGATGCCTCGCCCCTCACATTCCTTACAAAAAATGAGAACTGTTGAGGTGACTTTCATTATTTTCAATTGGTATTTAAAATGAAAAACTAAAATAAATACATCTCAGAAAATTTCTTGTAATTGTCATTTTGTTCATTTTTTTAAACATTTCAATTAACTCACCAAAAGCAGAATATATTAAACAAAAATAATATTTTATTTAAATCTAAAAAGATTAATTCAATAATTGAGCTGTATGAATCAGTAATTTTGACGATCCTAAAATATTTTTCAAAATATCTAATGTTTTCATTTAACAAAACATTTTAATACATAGTTTTAAATAGAGAAAACTAATTCATTTGAACTTTTTTTTAAAGGTTTGTGCTATAAGAGATTGCTCAGTCTGCCTATATCATTGGATCAGCCCTCTCATCAGGGGTAAGAATCTAGGAGCTGCTCCCATTTCTTTTAGGAGCTAAAGTATAATGAAAAAAACAAGTTTTGAAGATTATAGAAGGTATGATTTTTTATTTAAAAAAAGCTATTGGCTTGACTCGCTTGAAATAATGGAAAAATAGGGAAAGAAGAAGGGCCTGATGCTTAGATGCGTAGCACTCATTATATGTGATATCCTAAACAGTTCTATTGACCTCCTGCCATTGTTGTCACTTTCTGGGGCAATTTATACATTCCTTATTATGTCTTTTCATCACCAATATTACTTATGTAAACAACAGGAAAAAGCAGACTACATCTGGCTCCCTAAATAGACACCAGGGATTAGAAAAAACCTTAATCTTGAAAATCTACCGACACAAGAAAGTTTTATTCATAACTAATAGAATAAAGTGCATAGTTTGGAATCAATTATACACAATAGCTGGAGAAAGTCATCTGCACATTTCATTAAAATAACTTTGATTACAAAAGAAACTATTATCCAATTGATATCCTTAGATTGTACATTTGGAGTTCAATCTTGTAAGGTGCTTTGGAAAAAAACACTATTTACATTTCATTTTAAGATCAAAGATAGGGCCCTTGATTATTTTGCAATGTGTTAATATTGTTTTTGCTTTGTAGATGTAATAATATAATTCATAAAAAAGTTCTAAAATAGAAAAAAAATGTTGCCTGATCCCAATTACCGATCACATTCATCTAAATACTCACAATTGAATAACAGCCTTATTAAATTGTGATTTGGTAAATTTAAAAGGGCTCTATTTAAGCACATAGCATATTTTTTTACAGAAGTTTTTAGTTAGTGAACTTCTATCCAAAAGCAAGGTATTCACTAACTAAAAACTTCTTTAAATAAAATATGCTGTGTGCTTAAATAGAGCCCTTTTAAATTTACAGAATCGCAATTTAATAAGGCTGTAAATGATTAATGTCTAAATTCAGCCTCCAAAGTAATGGGATAATTAAGTTGGAAGCTGTATACATATATATAGCTTCCAATTTAATCGTCCCATTATATTCCATAACGGAAGAGATATAGACACATTTATAAGGAAACTATTAAACCCCAAATTAATATACAGCCTTTTTAAATTGCAATTCGGCCAATTAAATAGGGCTCTATTTAAGCACATAGCATATTTTTTTACAGAAGTTTTTAGTTAGTGAACTTCTATCCAAAAGTAAGGTCTTCACTAAGTAAAAGCTTCTGTAAAAAAAAAATATGCGTTGTGCTTATGTAGAGCCCTATTCAATTGGCCAAATTGCAGTTTAATAAGGCTGTATATCAAAAGCAATATTAACACATTGCAAAAAAAACCGAGGGTCCTATCTTTGATCTTAAAGGCTGATAATGTTTAGATAAGCAAAAAAGTACTTTGATGCATATCTTATTAATGTAGATTTCCCTTATGATAATATGTACACATGAACAAATCTTGAAGATACCTAGCTTTCTACTCCCTATGATTCATTGCGAAAGGTTGCTGGCTTCTTGATTTGTGTGCTTGACTCTTTACATTTTAAGAAACTCTACGAATCATGAGAAGACCACAGTAAGAATAAGTTGGAGACAGAAGAAAGCTCTATGTGTCATTTTGCAATAGACAGGAGTGTCTGAAGCAGACTGGGAAGGAGTCCAGTAGCATAAAAGAGCTATAGAATGGAATCCAGGTAGCAGTACTGAAATCTCAATGGGTTCAAGTAGCAGAACAGGAGTAGTAGATCCAGGTAACAGAATAGCAGGACAAAGTAGCAGAACTGTAGGTGCTGGAGAGCCATGTAGGACAGTAGCTGCTAATGTACAGCTCAGATTCCAGAACCACAGGACGCAGTACCCAATGGCTAGCTCAAAGAACCACTGGCAAGGAGCGTACAGTCCTGGTTTCTACCTCCATGACTGCCACACTGCACCACCCAGAGATGGTCCTAATAGTATGTCACCAAGAACTGTTCATGTGTATATCATATCAGAAAGGAACAGCTTTGTGGTTAATAAAAAAACACAATAAGTTCTTGTTTGGAGGAATTAACAAATTTTGACATCATCAGTGGGCTCAGAAAAAGTAGGGAGGCGTCACTGTTTCATCCATGCTTCCTGTATGTGTATTTTAGGGTAAACTGTCATACTTTGTACTCTGAATTATGATTACTATTATAAGCTCTAACTAGTTAAACAATCCATTAAGTCAATTTAAAGATTTTTCTTATTTGGTTCGTTATAGGATATTTTAATATTTTTCTTATGTAGGAAAGAACTGGTGGAAAAGAAAGTCAAGAAGTAATGTTATTTCTTTCCATGTATTTCCATTTTTAGGCTGAGAAATGTCAGCTATTTAAGGTCTGGTGAAATAAATTAGTTGAAATTCAGATCATTTTTATGTGTCATCACAAAACATTCCAAATATACTTTTGCTTAGTATTTAAGAATAAATCAACAGATTTAATAACAGAAAATAAATATGTTTTTTAGTATTAACATATTTTTATTGCATGTAATAGATATAATTTTGATACTGAGAAATAAAAAACAAATGTTATGTCACTTGTAAATAACACAGGTGTTTATCCAATAATATAAACCAATATCCTAGTTATGGACAGGTCCAGTGGTAAGATATTTAGTGTGTAAACTTAAGAGGTCAGATTCTTAGTGTGACATAGGTCATGTAAAACACACATACAAAATAATTTGGGACACAAGCCCATAGTCAATTCTCTATACTATATATGGAAATATGGCTGGAGGATGATGTATTTAGGATCAAATTTTTTAATGTAGCAAGAGAAATGTGGTTTCCTCAAATAGGGCAATGCTTCCAGGGAGTAACACAACTAACAACGTTTATAGCTCTGAAAAATACAAATATTGCTACACAGTGCCCCATACTACTACTATTGGACTAACCTACCATAATTATATATTATTACCACAGAGAAAAAAGTATAATCTGGGAAATGATTCATGCTGTTTGCTGATAAAACATAAAGTATCTACTTCAAACCCCTTCAGATTTCTGGATTTTTTTTTATTTATTTCCACATAGAGTACATGTGTCACACGTTATGTGGAAAAAGTGTAACATCTAAAATGGCCAAATACCAATACCACGGGTGATAAGACAAAGCACGATTCACCTCTATCTTATTCGTCATGGGACATATTTAAAAAAAAATGGTCATTTAAAGATAAAATTGATGATAAAGTCTCGCTTTTGTAAATCAGCGATTGGTAATCCATTTCATTTGAAGAGCTGTAAATGTGGACATTGAGTGAACCAAAAGGTTGAGTGGTCTTTTGAAAAAATGTTGATGAATCGGAACAAAAAAATTTAAGATTTACTGTGACAGAAAGTAAGTGGAACAAAATGAAAGAAAAATGTATATTGAGGTGAAGTGTGTTGTGGAACAAGTAATAGTGATATGCCAATTTAAAAGGAGAGAAAAAAGACTGCGTAAAGTGGAAGGCGGACATGAGTTGCCAAGCACATGAGTTTATAATTATTTTCTAGTTGAAACAAAACTCAAAAGAGTTAGTTAAAAGTGAGTTACATTTTCTTTTATGGACACAACACTGGCAATTTTCTTTGTGACTGACTGGCCTGTGTGAAATGTGCAATGTCTACATACAAGGTACTTTCTCTCTCATGGTGGATTCATTAAAGGGCCATTGAAAATATAACAACCTTAGTGAGACTGGAATAAACATGATGCAAAAAGCTATTCGTGAGCACAAAAGTTAAGCTTTGCTTTGGGCCAAATAGAACTGTGTATCATAACAATATTAATACTGAGCCGGATCCATGTTGGTTAACTGATCACAGAATTCAGGATCAAACTTCTTTTACCATCCAGAAAACTTGGTCACAAGGTGGATGTGCAAAAGTGAATATATTTTTCCTTATATTCAACTTTTTAAAACTGTAACCTATTCATTTTAGTTATTTGTATTACCCTTATTTAGCATTGTTTAACTATACAAGCAGATTTAACTTAATTCAATTGCACATCATATAGATATAAAGGACCCTTAATTCTAACTTTCTTTATATGGTACTTTGAATAACTAAACTTGATAAAGTTTTTTTAAAAAGTTAAAAAAAATAAGCACACTTTACATTTTTATATTGTATACCAAATTATGCTTTACTCAGGCTTCCATTTTATTTTGTCAGCTGTCTGTTACTTTCTCAAGAGAGTGTGTTCTTCCCAATGAGCAGATGTAAGCTTTCCATGCAGTCTAATCAAGAATCTTGTCACAAACTAAAGTGGTAAATTCCACAGCAGGATAATTATCTATAAAAAGTAATATATTAGAGGCTGTATTATTTTATTGCCATTCTAAAATCATTTATCATATAGTGTAGTTCTTCAAAATACAATGAAAAACCATGTCCAAAGGTAAGGTGCTAACACCTTGCATCAATGAAAGTGATTCCAACTAACACCAAATAAATATCAGCTGTTCCTTTAAGTTTTCCTTTTGTGGTTGCATCTTACTGGCATAGCCATAATCCTCAAGGAGCTGACAAAACATCTCCTGGATCTTATTTTTTCAAATGTATTGATCATGGGAGGGCTATAAAAGAATATTAAAAGGTTTGGATGTACCATAGGGAGACACCACCGGGATATTGCCAAAATCAGCCTACCTTCCAATATTGATGGCAGCACAAGGAGAGGCTACCAAGAACCCTGCAGCAACATTAAAGGAGATACAAAATACTGCCAGGTACTGGTCACTGGTCACGCCATGAATGTGACAACAAAGTCATGTATTCTGCACATGTCTTGGCTATGGGGTAGGGTGGCAAGGCAGAAGCTATTTTTCACAAAAACAGAACATCCAAACCCATTTGCAAAACAAAAAACAAAAAAATGTCATAAAAATAATTTCACCCAAACCATTTGAGAAAATATCTTATTGTCCAATGAGACAAAAAATTACTTTTTGGCCTTAATTCTAAAAGAAAAGTTTGTACAAGTAGAGCACAGCTCATCATCCAAAGAACACCATACTTATTGTGAAGCATGGTCACATGCTTCAGGGCTGCTTCTCTTCAGCTGGAACAGGGGCTAAATGCAAGACAAATGGCCTAATGACTAACTCCATATATCAAGATATTTTGGCACAAAAGCTAAACATGAAGAGAAATATCACCTTCAAACATGAAAAGGGTCCAAGTATTGCATCTAAGTCAATCCAGGAAATGCATTCCAATAAGGAAGCTTAAAGTCTTGGAATAACTCAGTCATAGACGGGACCTCATAGAAAACCTGAGGAATGACCTAAAGGGGACTGTGAGCAAGACATCCCCTGACAAAGAGACAATTTCAGAAATAATTATTACTGTAATATATGTAAATGGTGCTTCCTCAGAGTATTAGTAGGGTGGAACCACTTATGCAACCTTAGGTGTTAGGTTTGTTAATCTCAATTATTCTTCCAAATCTATTTATTTTGCTCTTGAATGTTGTTGGTTGCAAGGTCATATAAAACATAGAAAAATGTTTAACACAACTTAACTTGATTTCTGGCTTTACATCACAAAAACCTACAATTTCAGTAAACATGGGTAGACATTGTTTTATATCCACTGTAAATTATAATTGAGATACACACATTTGGATCAATACCATCAAAAGTGGCACAGAATTATCATTTTAAGGTAAAGTACACTTGATTTGTGTATGATAGAGGAATTTACCTGCTTAATAATGAAATACTAGAAACAATTTATCTACCACAGAAACAATCACACAATGCCACACATTTTTTTACACTGGGCCAGATATTAGCATAATTAACATCACAGATAATATATACCTAAATAAAGATTTTATTTTGAAACATGGATAGTATATTTAACAGCCAGTTTTTCCATTTGTTGTTAGGAACCAATCTTTGTTGAGGTGACAGGGTTCCTTTATTTTTATTTGTATTGCATTCTGAGATTTCTATCAGTTGCAAAAAATATATAAATATGGTCATTAATAATTATATAAAAAACATACAGCTGAAAAATATTTCTGTGAGTGTTCACTGTCAAACATTTTTATCATAATTATAGCATTCATTGTTATTTTTGGTATATTTACTAGAAATCTGACTATGCCATTTTATGGTAAACATCTTAATTAACAATAAAGTATATTGTCTTGTTAAGCACCATTTTGTGAAAAAAATGTTTGTGGTGACAGTAACATATTACATTATGTCATTTTGTGGCAACTATTTCAATTAGCAATAAAGTCTTACAATATGTCATTTTGTAGTAAGCGACTCTGTTAACCATACTTTCTTACTACATGCCATTTTGTGGTGAATATTTTTTCTAACACTACTGTGTTACTGTGCACAATTATGTGGTAAATTTTTTCTTTAAAAATTACATATCACAGGATACCATTTTGTGGTAAAAAATCTCAGTTACTATGTACCAATTTGTGGCAAATATCTCAGTTAGGAATATTGTAAAGCATTGTGTAATTTTCTGGTAAATGTCTCAAGTAACCATCATTTCTGAGAATGTGCCATTTTCCTTCCAATGACTTGCTGATAATGGCTATGGTATCAAAAGTATTATAGAGAATTTCTCCCTAGCTATTAATAACCCCCTCCCAAAAAAAATAGTATAGTGTTGGTGCTGAAAATCCAAATTTACTTAAATAAGAAAAAAGAAAAAAGAATGGGTTATCTTTTAATGCACTTTGTTTTTTGTTTTTTTATAGTAACTTTTGCTGACCATATATATTAAACACACACACACATAAATATGTATTATATCTTCAATACAGTTCTCAAAGGGTTCTATCCCTATGCTCCATTATTATTATTATTATTATTATTTTTATTTGTAACGCGCCAACATATTCCATATTGCTGAACAAGGGTTAAGTACCAGGCAAAACAAAAATGCACACATTGCATAGAGTGAGGAGCCCTGTCTTTGACTTTAGAATCTAGTGTGCGTGGAACTTTCACTGAAGCACCTTACAAGATTTAAAACTCACAAACTTACTAATCTAATGATTTGGGTATGGTGGGGAGGGTGAAAGATGTGTTGTGCATGTTAAGGCTGGAGGTGATAGGCTTCGTTAAAAATATGTGTTTTAAGAGAGGTTTTGAAGGTTTTGAAACATGTGGATAGTCTAGTGGAGCGAGGCAATGAATTTCAGAGAATAGGGGCAGCGTGAGAAAAGTCCTGAAAGCGGGAGTGAGAGGAGGTGCTAAGAGAGGAGGAGAGAAGAATATCGTTAGCAGAATGAAGAGGGCAGGTAGGGTAGTATTTAGAGATGAGAGAAGTGATATAAGGGGGTGTATTGTTGTTGAGGGCTTTATATGTTAGGGTCAATTTTATTCAGGTTACAGGAAGCCAGTGGAGTGATTGACAGAGAGGTGCAGCAGACACTGAGCGATGAGTATGCTTTAGAGACTTTTGCTAGACGAGAGGGGGATAGATGTGGTGCTGAGAGGTAGATTTGAGTGCCATCTGCATAGAGATGATACCGAAACCCAAAAGATTTTCTTAGGGTACCAAGTGTGGATGTATAGATAGACAAAAAGTGGTGCCAGAGAAGGAGATACTAAAAGTTTGGTCTTGTAGGTAAGATCTGAGCCAAGAGAGAGGGGTGTCACAGGGAGTGGAAAATATCTATTAGTAGGGAATGGTCCACTGTTCTGGTCTAGACAGCAGAGAGATCCAGAAGAATTAGAATAGAGAAGTGGACCTTCAACCTGGCAGTTAGCAGGTCATTAGTGACTTTAATGAGAGCTATCTCTGTGGAGTGTTGGGGCCAAAAGCCAGATTGGAAGGTGTCAAGGAGGGAGTTGGAGGAAATAAATTGGGTAAGACTAGTCACTTGAGTATTTTTTCTAGCCAGGGCAAATAAAGTGATAGTTAGAAGCAGAAGCTGGATCCGATGAGGGCTTCTTAAGAATGGGTGTAATTGTGGCATATTTTTAAAGTGTTTGGAAACTTTCCAGTGTTTATGGAAAGGTTGGATAGATGTGTTATTGCTGGGATACGTATATTAGAGAGGGGAGGGATAAGCTGTGCTGGAATAATATCCAGAGGACAGGTAGTGAGGTGGAAGGTTGAAAGTAGACTGGAGACTTCATCCTCTGTTACAGGGTCAAAGGAGTGCATAGTGTCTATTGGATTGGGGAATGGTGGAGGTTGGGTGTTGTCAATTAGTGGAGAGGAGGGAGTGTGTGAGTTGCAGTGAGTGGAGAATTTGTTGCAAATGGCAGGAGGTGGTGATGAGCGGAGGAGAGTGTTAAATGTGGTGAACAAACATTTTGGATTGGTGGACAGAGATGTTATTAATGATGTGAAGTAGTGTTGATTGGCCAGGTTGAGTGCAGAGAAGTAGGAGCGCAAAATAAACTTAGTGGAGGAAGTCTGCCGTTCAGCGATGTGGGACTGTGCCATGGTTGTGGATGAGAGCAAGGGCGCGCGCGTGTGGTTGAGGGAGCAAGACTGTTAAGAGAGAGTAGAGTTGTACTGTGCTGTGGCAGTGTCAAGGCAGGTGAAGTTAGTGAAGGGTGTGAGCAGGGGTTTTAATACAGTAGAAAGGTATTGTGGATCAAGTCCTTGCATGTTTCTGCAAGTTATGGTGGCCAGGGAAGAAGAAGGGTAGGAGAGGAGTATGTGGTGAGTTTGTAGGTTAGGTGGTCAGGATATCTTGGCATCTGTGCTTTGGGTTGGGAGGACCATTAACTCATTAACCTTCTTATCTACACCTATACACACTAACTAAATATAAACTGTCCCATGGGGGTCCCAATAGCTTTCATAGCCCCTATTCCCTAAGGGCACTGTTGCTATCTACCATGGCGATCACTTTAGATCCCATGCTCCCAATATATAAGCTGCCCCATTTGATCCATGTGAACCCCAATGGACCACTACCAATCTCCTCTACCTACCTTACTAACTAAACAGAATTCTTAATATTAAAATACTTGATTCTGATTAGCAGAAATATTTCAAGAATATGTTTTTCACGGGAGAGCTCCAAACAGGAGGAGCTCAATTACTTGAAGTATTTTTTTTTTACAGTGGCACGCTTTGATCGCGTTGGATGGCCCTTTCAACAGTTCGAAGAGCGAGAAGACACATGGGTGTGCCTGCTTATACAGTTATGAAGATTGAGGACCAGAGCATCCATGGAGAGTCATCAAGGAAGATAATGTATTAACTGACCCTTTATTCCCTACAGTTTTAATTATTTTTTAATTTATGTAATACTTTATTATTTTTTTATTTTTTTTGTGCCTCCTATGTGCAAAAACATGTGCTTCTTGGGTTGCCCCAGTGAAGCCGTTTCAGGTCCCCCCGCCTTGAGGGCTTGAGGACCCCTTTGATCTTCTGGGCTCCGGCCTGGATTCCAGAAGATCCATTTCACCCCCTTCACCCTAGGAATGAGGTGGGCATCTCCACCATCTTCCGGCCGGAGCCCTCCGATGTGGCGTTTTCTTCGCCAAGGGGACTGCTCTCACCAGTCCACCCTGGCTCAGACGTCTGGGGGAGAAGCTCTCACCTTTCTCCGCCCAGGTCTTTCCAAGGGGTCCCCGGCCATAAGGCCCCGCCCTTTCGGGCTAGCGAGACCCCCCGGCTCCACTGGGTAGTGGAGATTCGAAGTGCCCAAATCATGTACCGTGCTCAGTCCAAACAATCGTGCCAAAAATAAACGGTGCCAAAAAAATCAATCCGTGATTGTGCCAGCCTCTGATGGGGCCTCTCACACAAACCCCATCAGGCTTAGTGCGAGGCCAGAGAGACCTCTCTCACCAATCTCTCTGGCCCAGGGTGCACTGTGCGTGCTCCCCCAACCCGAAGGCTAGGGGCAAAAACAAAAATATGGGATCCCCCCACGAACCATAAGGTCCTGACTGGGGGGCCCGTGAAGTGCTAAAAAGGAAATGTGCTCTTGTGCTATTTTGGGGGAGCTGGAAGGAAGACTCCCCTAAGCCCCGAGCTCAGATCCCCTCGGCCCCTGGCCAGACCAAGGTTTCCCCCCTCTTCATAACTGGTGTGGCAGACCAGCTATTTCAGAGGAGGTACTACACTTGATCTTAGCCAAAAGGCCGAGAAGCGATGTAATACTTTATTATTTTAATTGTAAATATTCTTATATTTTAGTCATTTTTCTTTAATTCTTTTTTTTATAAGTTTTTTTTTCTTTCTTGTAATGATTTTCATCTTTATATTTAGTTTATTGTCTGTAGCTTATGGGGGTCAGTGTTAGGGACTATGGATCCACCAAGGGAGTATAGAAATCCATGGGGGTCCATAAGGACCCATATGGTGGGGGATAACATGCCATGAGGGACCATAGAGGTTCTACAGTGACCTTCATGATAAATATCGGCAGGGCCCTTGGTGGGCCCTTAAGGACCTCCACAGGCGATAGTGACTGTAGGAATCCATAGACATCCCTATGGTGCAGTTCATATTTATTTAGTGTTGGTTGGTAAAATAAGGGATTAATTGGGGGTTAACGAGCCCCCACCCAAATAAAACAAGAAGGTGAGTGGAAGAATGACCCAATGGCCCCCTGGGTGTTTTGAGGGTTCTGGGGGCACCCTGGGTCATATGGGGTTTAGCTGATCTTTCAGGAGGTTGCAGGAGTGTTTTGGATAACTGTGAGCACCCACAGGGCTTTATCAGAACAGGATTGTGGTAGATTTTTTACCAGAGACATGTAATTGCACTTTAAGTAAAAACCACACATAGAACAGGGAACATATCAAATGTAGCGATCACTTGTAAGGGTTCAAGCATAAGGGCTTGTTACAGCCTGTATGTAATAGCTATCTTAGGTCTTACATAAACTTTTCACTCACAAGATATACTATGAGAGCCATGTAATTGAGCCTTAAGTCGGGTACTTTCTGTAATGTAAAGTAACATTGCGCAAATCACTTTTATATAAACAAAAGAGAGAATACAATTTCTTATTAAGAAAAAGCACTAGGCACATTTATACATTCTGATGGTAGATTACAAAATCAGATAAAGAAGTGTTATATAAAGCACAAAGCATTTTTGACAGTTTTTAAGGTACTAGTTTATTAACATAATTGAGATTAGAATATATATTCTTTAATGTACAGCAAAATAAAGAGCTATATCTATATATGTAGCTTTATTTCATCATATTGTGTCAGTAGTGATATAATTATGATCAAAACTTGTAGTAGCTTAGGTGGAGCAACAAAATGAGAAAAATTGTTTCACAAAGAAAACTGTTGTTATTTAGTTGTTCAGTCATGTCTGACACTCCGTGATTCTATGAACTGCAGCACACCAGGCACATCTGTCCCTCTGGGCTCCCTCAAGCTCAGGTTCATTGTTTTAATGACCTCATCTATCCATCTATCCATATCCATCTCTGCCATCCTTTTTTTCCGTTTCATACATCTTTCCCAGCATGAGAGGAAAATTACATTTTTGGTTAAAAGAAAGTGTATTGCAAAGTTATTTATCTTACAGTAGACTGTTATATACGGTAGAGTGCAAGAACATTAAAAACAGTGTCACGTCAAAGACTCTATTAAAGACTTGAAAATTGATGAGAGCCCCACAGACCATTTGAAGTGACTGAGTGACTTAATTATATTTCTGTCTGTTGCTTATCAATTAGATTGTGTTGTGCTATATTGGAGTATAGCATTTACATTCATAAACAAACTGTTTTATTAGACCCTTTTGTATTCTTTTATGCTCATTAATTATATATTTATTAGTTAGCTGGTCAATGGCATCATTTGGTAAGTTGATATAATATTTACTTGTACATGGAATACATAACAAAATGTATGATTCCTCCTTTTCTATCATATGGGACCACCTATATACATTGGTCTTGTACTAAAAATGAATGTGGGTGTGATCATCATGGATTTTAAACTGGTATGCTGCACTACAAAATATGTTTATCATATAAGAAATACTATCAAGCTGTTACAAGATTACTTGTCTTCATATTATTTATCTATTCATGAAATTGATGAGACATATAGGGCCTCCACGAATGATCTGGGTTACTGTGGTTGCAGGACTAGTTTGTTAAAACATAAAAGCATAAAATAATCAAAGTTATTTGGCATCTTTTTATTAGTGGGTGAAATAGGAAAAGTTTAGACCAAGCTTGTAGTTGATCCAATATCAACAACCAACAAAAAACATGAAAAGTGATATGTAATTACTGGAAAAGAAGGGCTTTAGTTTGTGGGCATTAGGAAGAGGGAATAAAACTCACCCACTCATTTTTTTGTAATTAAATATCTATGATTTTCCAGATGTTAAAGGATTTTCTTTGCCAAATAAAACTAATATTTCACACTTTTAATTTTTTTGAAACTATTTCACAATACTAATATTTTGCAGCATTTCCACTGCATTAACTAGGCCTACCCACAGAGTGTAACTAGGCCTACCCACTCCAGTTTTATGTAAAAGTAATATCAATATTTGCGTTCATCAAAAATGGGACATTTGATGTTGTGAGTGAGCTGGTACCTAAATATACTGTATATTTATATATATATATATATATATATATATATATATATATATATATATATATATATATATATATATATTTATATATATACTAGCAACTTGCCCATCAAAAATGACGGGGCAATAAAATATTAAGCCATGGCAATGCTGTTTGACACACAACATAAAGCTTTTCTACTTTGAGGACCTACAGCGTTCATTGCGAGCCACTCCTCTCATTTACTCTTTACTTATGAACACCTTCGGCTCTCATGACAGACAGATATATATGTCTTTTTTTTTTTGTATAATTATTAATGAATTGATTCCAGCAATGGATAGCCTGAAGAGCTAAGTATCTATTTTTATTTTCCTGCAGCATACAATGTCCAGTTGGAGTGTTGCTGCTCTGAACTTAAAGTGTCATCAATTTCCCAACTGTGCATTAGAAATATGATGGGGGCGCGAGGGCAAACTGTTGCTTTAGTTGTGTAAACCGACATTTTAGATTTGTAATGTGTTAGTGTTGTAAAATGTTGTTGTTTGTCTATATGCTACGTGGCTCACAAGCATTTTCCGTGCTTCCTAACTGTGTATTTTTGTACCTCGTACGTCCCTGGCAAAAGTCGTACGTGCCTGGCGGTGTTTTGCGCATTTCTGGGTCGTGTAGCCTCGTTTTCATTTTTTTAGTCTGACATTTTTTTCCTCGCTTTTTTGTCTGCCGATTTTCAATTTTCTAAACTTGTTAAGTTGGACTTTAATTAGCATGCAACTTTACTGGCAGATGTCATGGCTGTCCCCCCACGATCTGTGTGTTTTTAGTTTTTGTTGTTGCATTTTGTATTTTTTTGTTTTTCAATGTATGCATTTCGGCCGTTAACTTCGCATTTTTGCGACCTCATTTTTTTTTCTAAGTTCCGCAGGTCGCAATTAAAAGTTGTACATCCTTGTCAGTGTTTTCTGCGCTTTGCGGTCGTTGAGCCTCGTTTTCATTTTTTTACGCCGCCATTAATTGATTTTTGTTCAATTTTGGGGTTTTGACATGGTGTTTTTCCCATATCATTTTTTGAAAATTTTTGCTCAATTGTGTGAAGAAAATGGCTAAATGGCTTTGTTGGAAAGTTGGCAATGTAATACTGATCTAAAAAGTCTCATTGGCTTTTTTTGGAAAATGCTGAATATGTAGGATGGCTACCATTATGAATAATGGTTTATTATTTCAACTTTGGAAGCTGGAACATATTAGCACAGCCTTCCAGTGCAAGTGGTACAGTATATCAGACACACACATTACATTGAGTCATTCTATACACATACAGATTTATTGTATTTGAAAACAAAACTTGTTTTCCACACCCCCAGAGCTGCTTACACAGGCACAGTGTACCTACCAATAGAAACACTGCATTTGGGTACAGATTTTAACTCTAAAGCTGCCTGGCATAAGCCTTTCCTCATGCTAAATTAACCCAAACAACCTACACTAGATGGCCATTTTGTTTCTTATCTGTGGTGAAAACTATTTTTCGATGTTAATCAAAACAAACTAAATAGACACATTCATTAATCAGCAGTCGCTACTAATCAAGCATTTATATTCAATCACTTTAATTAAACACTCAATAATCAATTTTCGGAGTGTGATAGTTTCCTTAACACTGAACTAACACTGAAATTTGCTACATTTACATTGTTACAAAAACACTGTTTAGCTTTTAAACATTACAAATACACATACAGGGAACATATTTAAAAAAAATAATTTTAGTTGCTCTATTTAAGGCTCCAAAAACACCTTTTGGTTGAAAAACATCTGCATACAGCATTTTGAAAAAGTCAGTCTTAGCAACTAAAACCAACCCAAACAGTTCTGAAATTATACGAATGGGTGCACTAAAGGTTCATGAAGTAAAAAATATACATACAAAAATAAACTTGTTTTTCTCATGTTCATCCTCATAAGAAGCCCTTTTTGTGATAGCTTTCATAATTGTCCCAGTGCATTCAGAAAACATGGGCCATATTCAATTGAGGTTTTGGGCGATCCAGTAGCTCGTAAGTGAGGTTGCAAGTTAATTTGCTATTCAATTGGCATCTTTTTGCAGGTTCCCAACGGCTTCCGAGTTACAGCCTTGAAAAAATGTTGATGGTTAAACTCGTAACTTACAGCCTCCAGAGGCCTTTGATCTTTCACTTTCGCAAGGCTAAAAATCGCAAATTACTATTCAATTGCTCAATTTCCCCAAGCCCGCCAATGTTTTCACACCTGTAAATGGCAAATGAAGGAAAAAATCTGAGTGCTAGAGAGGACCCGCAAGGGGGTTAAACACCTATTCGTAGCACTGTAAATGCACATGAAAAATCAATTCTGCACTGTAAATAACAGGGAAAGCGATGATAGACATTAGAATGAATTGCACAACAGTCTCAAGCATGCAAATCGGCAGGAAATGACATTTATTTTCATTTTTCATTTTCGGGTTAAGTCGATCTCGGGTATCAATGAGTTAATACATATTAGGCCACCCATATGGACTAGAACAGTATTGGCATTCATTTTCATAATTCTTTATTTTGAGGGTTTGCGAGTCTGATCGGGAAACCTAATTGATTGACATGTAACCTCCAAGTTTTACTGCCGTAATAATGGGTTTCATTTTCTATTGGCTGATTCGAAATGGGCGGTTATGGGCTTGCTTAATTGATCACATTCCTGCTCTGAACTGCTACGAACCAGTGCATGGTTTACGGTTTTGATTTTGGGACAGTAACTTGTGGCCTTGAGCAATTGAATAGCATCGCAATCGGAGACCAACGGGAGCCCGCAACACACCCGCAGACATTCTGCTGTCTGCGCTCGAGTTGCGAGCTTGGAATTGAATGTGGCTCCATGTCTGCTGTTCTGCTGCAGATAACTGGTAGACACTCCCCTTATTTAATTTGCAGGTTTTGTTTTCAGTAAAAACAACTCTGTGTATGAGATATTTTTTTTAACTAATTCCATTTTTACTTTTGCTGCCCGTGGTAGCCAAACAATCTTATTATGCAGGGATAAATTTAGATTTTTTTTTATTAAAAAGAAAGAAAAAAAGCAGAGACAAATCCATGCATATAACAGCACTGTGTGTTGATGTGTTATTTGTTTAGAAAATGTTTTATATTTTCTTTCAACTTCAAATAATACAATA
Source organism: Discoglossus pictus (assembly GCA_027410445.1). NCBI lineage: Eukaryota > Metazoa > Chordata > Amphibia > Anura > Alytidae > Discoglossus > Discoglossus pictus. The sequence continues at coordinate 356,997,179 of CM050166.1, read as the reverse complement.
ATACATAGATAAAAACTAGCTTTGTCATTTCTTTTAGGTTACAAATAAAGAGAATAAGTTAGTATATGAAAATATTTTCATTATCAGGAAATGGAGAAAAACATTGGAAATGTATTGGTAGAAAACTGTATAGTATAGTTAAGGTCGCAGAGCATGAAGGTGTGTATTCAACCATAATATCCCTTGCTCCCCCTGCAAAGGTTTTTCTGAAGATATTTTTCATGATATCATCTATGAGATTAGGTGACATCATTTAAATGATATAGATAATGACATTGGCTGTGACATCATGCATGATGTGGCATATAAAGTACAAATGATTAATAACCCCCTATGATGTAACTTAATGCATGAATAATTTTACACTTGGTTAAATTGTTAACTTTTGAAATTTTCAGAATTTCCAAATAAAGCTGATTTTTTAAATAATACATTTAAATAAAACTATTTTTATTAAATTCATCATAGTTAACTGTTGAAATTGAATGAATATATATATTTGCTTGTCTAAAACTCACTAGTTAAAGTAGATTTTTATAGTTGTTGCACACTCCTTAGCTTTACAGCTGATATTCTTTCATCAAAGAATCAAACATAGGTACAAAATTGTGTTTCATGTGGTATATACAGTGAATTCTCTGCAGTGGTGATTCCAAAACCTCTTCTCAAAGCCCACCAGGTCATAATTTAGGATTAACACTGTGCCAACATAAGTTGCATTATTAATATTCAACAAGATGTGGATCCTATTTGTATCTAACTTTTATTTATACAGTGTGAATTCTATCATATTGTTCCTGGTGGGAGTTGAGGACAGGGTTATGAATTACTGCTTTATTGTTAGAAGGTTAACAGCATGAATATTGTTTCTTTTTTCTAGTTAAATTTATTTTATTTTTTTTCTGGTCAAAACACTATTATATTTAATTAAAAAATTATTGTTTTAGTCATGTACATTATTGCTAGTTTCAAATATCATTATTTTGTGTCTCATCAATCAAAAATAATTTGTCAGAAAATTACCATTAAATGACACTTTTTAAGTGACTAGTGTGATGTCACAAGCAATATCATGGCTGATGTCATTTTTAATATTATGTCATGTCATGAGTGATTTCATAGCTGATGTCATTATTTATATCATACATGATGTCATGATGTCATGAAGGATGTTGCCCCATCCTGAGTTGTCTCCTTAACTTTACTTTTTTTTGCCTATATATATATATATATATATATATATATATATATATATATATATATATATAGTAAATAAATAGTACATTTGTGTTCAAATTTGAACATTTAAAACAAGTTAAAAAAAAACTGGTTTCATGCCCAGAATTCCGAGAAATACAGTTGCATTCTCGGAGTCTTGGCAGGGACATGCAAATGTGCCCACAAAGGCTTTGGTCTTTTAGTCGATTACCATTTTAAACATGGCTTCCTTTAAGCATACACCTGCTGTATCACACAGCTTTGAACAAAGCTAAGGTTGGATTATACACAAGCTAGGAATCCCACCCACATACAGCTGTTTCAAGGTTACTGCCTCTCATCAGTGTGGGGAAGGTTCTTAGCTTGTGTAGTACAGAAGATTTTATTTCCAAGAGGTGTGTCACAGACCCCTTTTTCTCTGCCTGGGTGTTGGCCCATTGAGCTCATCAAAGGACAGACAGCTTGGCTCCAGCCACTGGATTATGTGCGTAAACACCTCCATTGTCTTTGTAAATCTACTTTGTTCCATTGTTTGCCAGATAAAGTTTATCCCATCTGATATGCGCTAGAGACAGCAGGATGTGTATTGAAGATTAAGGCTATTGCTCTCAGGAAACTACTGTTAGACCCATGTGGAGTTATCTCTTGTGATTGTCAACCACAACCTCATTTCAAAAATAAATCAGTTCACTCTAAGGCATAAAGAAATCCTATGCCTCTTTATTTTGTTCCTGGTGGCTGCGATACTGAACCTATCTCCAACCTCTAAGTAACCTGTCCTGGTCACTACCACAGGAAGGTTACTGGAACTCCTGGAAATGCTGATTCCTGATGTAGAGACTCTGACTGATACAGAAGCCATATATCAGGGTGCTGGTGCCGAGATTTCAAAGAACCCAACGGTCCTTGTGGGTAGATAACCTGTAGTCTATAGCAGGTGGCTCTGGACTTGTATAGCCCCTACTCTTGGATCATCACTGGTTGGCAGTGGTGGAATCTCAATGCCAGAACCAGGTGATATGGTGATCTATGCAGTTTTGAAGTCCAGTACTTTCAGCGGCTTCAGCAGAAACCACTCAGGAATTTTGCAAATCTTCAAATCCAGGTCCAAGTCCAGGGAAGGCCAGCCCTGGATAGAGGGGATCAGGGACCACATGGAGGCCTGCAGAGCAGATGTGATCAGTGAGAAAAGGAGCCTCATCACCAGTATGCTGGAGCGGCGAAGGAGATGGATTGCCACAGACGGGGATAGGTGGACAGCTATTCTAAATCAGCGGATGGTTTCCCTTGGGCTCCAGGCGGGTGAGAAGCTAGCAGAACGGCTTGAGGACCTGGTGTGGTTGAAGCTCGACTTGGAACATAAGTATGTGGACCTAATGCTTCCAACTCCTGCATCACAATGGCCCTCTTTCTACACACTTAAGCTGATGGAAGGGCTTCCTGGTGTGCTGCAGGTGATCCAAAGAGTGGCCTGAGAACTACAGAGCACTGGGAAATCCAATTGGTACAATGCCAAAAGGACGTGGAAATAGACCCAGGGATAGAAGAGGAAAAATTGCTCAAACCGTTCATCCATAATAAATGGAGTTGAGGAACTGCTTGAGGAGGTGGGCTCAGGTGAGACCTGGCTCAAGTACTTGGAGCTACCCCATGCTTTCCGAGCTAAGCTAGCAGAGGATACACTGCAAGAGGAAATGGACTGTTGGCTACACCCCTATAAGGTGGAGGTAGGAAACCAGAAGATATCTGGAGATCTGACCGCTATAGAAAAGGCGAGATCAAAGGGACTGCTGGGAACTCGCCAGAATAGGGATGCTGTGAGAACAGTCCAGACCCTGGTAGATGCAAAATTGGGGAGCAGTGTAAAGCAGCACCAGCCAGTGGGAGATGGCCAACAACCAGAGAAGTTCCAGCCGCTAAACAAGGGCGAGGAGCTGGAGACTGAACAGTTGACAGAAGACGATACGCACCCTTAGTAGCTACTGACCCCAACAAAGTCTGCTAGCCCAGGTGAGCCTCAGCCAGGAAAGGGTCTCTATCCAGAGACCGTAATCCTGAATCCTGCTCTGTTTTCCCCAATTCTGCCTTGACAACTGACCCTAAGGGGATTGTGCCGGCGGGGAAGTGTTTGTTACCCCTGCTCCCGAGTTGGGATACCCCAGAGCCACCTTTTGCCTGTGGCCAAGGGGCTAGCAGGATGCCCCTGGATAATATTCTAGTTTCAGAGACCCGGGCTGCGTCCCCAAGATTCATGCGTGAAATTTGGGGTGGCTTGTTGAAAGGAATGGGGTTAGAGACTGTTGACACTTTCCTGAAGGATGGGCAACCACCCTCAGACAGGGCAAGCCTTCTACCCCCTCGAGGAGGAGGTTGCGAACCGGAATTTATGCAGTGGCCATTTGGGCCAACATTTTTCCTTTTTTGGATGGGGACTTGGACTTGGGCTATGGGCTGCAGTTCAAGCCTATCATACATCAGGATCATAGCCCCAGAACTGCTGTCTGGAAGGAGGGAGTAATGTCACGGACCCCTTTTTCTCAGCCTGGGTGTTGGCTCGTTGAGCTCATCAAAGCCACTGGATTATGTATGTAAACATCTCCATTGTCTTTGTAAATCTGCTTTGTTCCATTATTTGCCAGATAAACTTAATCCCTTCTGATATGTGCTAGAGACAGCAGGATGTGTATTGGAGATTAAGGCTATTACTCTCAGGAAACTACTGTTAGACCCCATGTGGAGTTTATCTCTTGTGTTTGTCTGCCACACCCTCTCATTGTTGTGCTGTGTACACCCCCTCTGTGTCTAACTGCTATAAATAGTGCTGTAATTTAAAAAATAAATCAGTTCACTCTTAGGCATATAGAAATCCTATGGTCTTTGTTCCTGATTGCTGCATACTCAACCTACCTCCACCCTCTAAGTAACCTGTCCTGGTCACTACCACAGGGAGGTTACTGTAACTCATGGAAGCGCTGATTCCTGATGGAGAGACTCTGACTGATACAGAAGACAGATATCAGGGTGCTGGTGCCGAGATTTCAAAGAACCCAATGGCCCTTGGGGGTAGATAACCTGTAGCCTATAGCAGGTGGCTTTGGGCTTGTATAGCCCCTATTCACGGATTGTCACAAGGTGGTTTACCACAACAATCATTAATTTATGGTGGGCAAAAGAGCGATAGAAGGCCTCCACCATACAGTAGTACAGCAAAATAAATAGTACATTTGTGTTCACATTTGATCATCTAAATTCAAGTTAAAAAAAAATGTGTTTCATGCCCAGAATTTCGAGAAATAATATTATTACATTGCATTTTGAGAAATGCAAATTTGCCCACAAAGACTTTGCTCTTGCAATCCATTACCATTTATGTGTGTGTGTGGTTTCATAATTTGTTATCATCAACCGAGTGAAGAAATTAGCATGGGAGCAAAAGTATTTTTTTGGAAACTATATATTTGAGATTATATATCCCAGATAGTTCAGACCCTAGACAATTCAAGCATATCTGATAGAATATGGGGCTGTTTTGTATAAAATGGGGCATCAGAGGACAAAGTATTGGGGATTATGGTAATTTAGCATAAAATAGGGAAGACATATTGTCACAACCCGCACTTTATTGGGGTTGAAAAGGCCAAAGAGACCAATCCTGCCTGCATGCTGTAAATGTTCTTTATCCCCGCACACAGGACAGCTTATCCAATACTAGGACAAGTTGCAGATTCTCAGGCCAAGTTGCCTGGTTTTGGGACAACTTGCAGAAATTAATTTCTGCTTAAAATAATAAATGCCTTCCCTCTGAATGAAACACACCTTGCATATATGTCCCAAACAAAGCATAAACTTAATTTTTTCTGGTACAGAATTTATATAGGTTTTTCTCCATTCAGGAGAAGGCCTCTTCCTTCCCTCCAAACACAAGTTTCACACCTTCTGCCTCTTTGAATAACCCCCACATGGGCTAAGACTGGCTCCAAGAAATCACCATTTTACTGATGCATCCTTTCTGACTTTGGCCATGTTTCAAGAAGTAATGCAGGAAGAACAAGTTTATTTAGGAACTAAGTAGATTCTACACATTTGTTTTTAAATATGAGATAAATGTCATTCAACTACTCACTGCTACCAGAAATTGTATTGTAAAACAGGTTTCACAGACTTTTGCTCAACTAATTACATAACATGTTTAATTTTTTACAATGAAGAATATAACAGTAGAACTCCATCTAGTGAACGGTGAAGGAATTCACAAAAGTGGAATTTATAAATCTGATCACAAATAACTACTATTCACATGAAAATGATTGAAATTGATATTGAAAATATTAAGTGGATTCATTAAGATTACAATCATTGCCGGACCATTCTAATCCTAGATGACTTACCTGATAAATATTTATTTATTTATTTATATGGTCAGGTAATAAGGAAACAACTTGCATTGCATCTCTTGTCGCTAAGTTTGGGTTTCTTATTTCAATGTACTCAAAAATTAAAATAATTAAGATTTTGAAGGCTCCAATGCAGTGGTTAGCAAAGTATTCCTGAAATGCCAAATATGACTAATTTCATGGCTATCAAATGCAATTTTCTTTGACATGGAGAGAATGAAGAAGAACAAGCAGAATAGTAAATTGAAATCTGTGCCAGTTTGCTTAATTTTTTTTTTTTTGCAGCTCATTCCACACGGCCAGCTCTAAAACATAAACTTCTTGGTCCACAAAATGCAAAGTTCCACAGCATGGAGCAGTATTAGTGAGAAGTCCCAGTATACAGTATAGTTCCCCCTTGGAATGTGTAGTTCAGTGGTTTTCAACAGCTGGTCCTAAGACCATTACTTGTCCCTGAGACCTTATTATTTCCTCAGGGATGAGGAAAGCCTAACATATTAAACAAACCACTATCAATATTCATAGTTATAAATAGATTATTAAAGAATATATCTGCAATTAAAATGTACTATATCCAAAATCAATAGATGAAAATGACTGTGCTACCTGCAGTGTCACAGAGTTTAAATGTTTTGGACCTTAAAGATGGTCCTCGGGAGAACTTGAAGGTAACCAGCCAGTTGCCAGACCCAAAACATTAAGAACCACTGTTGTGGTTAATTTAGCTAAGCAGCATGTAGTGAGGAAGTGTCAAAATGTGAGAAAAAAATATTGTAAGGGGCACAGGAAATTGAAGGTTATATGGGAAGAGTGCCCATTGTAGCACAGATGATGGGTTCTCCCTCTGATGCAAATTTCAAGAAGTCAATTAGTGTATAGGCGGTCATTATTATAAATAGAGAAACATAGATTTGGTGGTAGACAAAATCAAGAGTCCCATCCAACATGTTCATTCTATCTACGGTACTTTAAACACTGTGTCTTAATAAATCTTCAGTATGGCTTTTATGCATATCTATTGTATGCCTGAATCCCATTCAGGCAAATAATTGCCCTGAGTGATCTCAAAACATTTTGGTATCTTTATCCGATTTCCTATAATAAAATAAAAGTGAGCATGTTTCAGGTAATCAGGCCTGCAAAAATAATGTAGTTTATGGTGATTTGTTTGTCTTCCAGACAATAGTGTCCAGGACAAGGAGAGAGGGTGAGAAAAGTGCAGCAGTGTCCATTAATGAGGGGAACTGCATTTTTAAATTATATTGTCTAAATCCTGTCATGCTGCTGTATAATGTTACTTATTGCTGAACGAAAAATAGATTTAACTTATACAGGCCATTTAAAAAAAGGTTACTTTGATCAGGTTGTATGCATGCTCATTGACAGAACTAGACAATTTCAGAATTGAGTCAAAAAGGCATTAAATGGACTGCTGACCAGATCATTGAGCACATGAACAGGTATTTTATCCATTCACAAGTACTGTAAGTCATGTCATATCCACAAATCTGTTTATATGTATGAGAATATGGTCATTCAGAGAGATTCAGTTCTTAAAAATGCGATCTCTTCAAGCTCTTTCTAAGACCCCTCATGTTAGTGAACCTAGCCAAGTGTCTTTTATGCATATTCCTAACATGTAGTTTGTAATGAGTCTGTATTGCCAAGAAATCTATGTGAACCTTTCACATCCTTGCAGAAAACACAAGGCCATTTACAACCCCTGTGCTTCCCACACAAACATTCAGCACCACCTACTTATGAACTCCAATAGTGGACAAACCCATTGCTCCAGAATGAATAGGGCATAATGTTCTGTGGTGCTGATATACAGGAAACAGATAAGGGTAAATGCAGCAGAAACATTTGATATGATTCAGCTCTGTCATGTATTGAAAGAGACAGATAAGAACCTACATTTTATCAGCGGCTAACTTCAACTGCAAGAACTGATTTCTCCAACTGCTGTGGATTACAGAGAAATATACATCTAGCAATGATCAAATCAGATAATGCATTACCGGTTGATTCTGTATTGGGAAATGATAAGATGCTGTGCAAGTACACATATCTCTAAATAGATATGAGAAAATGTTTGCTTGATGGAAGAATAATAGTCTCCACCCTATGGATTGCACAGCTCTGATTTATAAATGAAAGGCATATTCACCCAACATTTCAGCATATAAACCAGTGGCGTGAATCAGACCCTGCTTTTGTTCAATGTTCATTTAAAATGAGCATTACTTTATTTCCAGCAGTATAATATGTTTTGGGGGTTTAATAAACCTATTTCAGTAGAAAATATGATAGTTTTTTTTTATCTGAAGTTTAAAATGTCAGCCTTTCTGAACCACCAAAAATATAATTAATAGGTATGTTTTACATATGTTACAATTAATTATTGATAAGCCCTTCATTGTTTTCTGTGTAGTTGTCTTTTCTCTTTTTTGTGCAAGCAACCACACCAAAAACAATGCCCCGGACCATGGTGGCTATCAGTAATTAAATGCAATGATCTCTCATTAAAAAATCTTGTGTTGTGGGTGTATAACTGTACTGTACTGTAGTTACTCTAGGAAAATGTATTTTAATAACATTCAACTGATATGGTACTTTTTATTATCTATAGCTTTAATTTATACCATATTTAAAGCCTTTTCTGTGTCACTTTAAATTACTAATCAAATTTGTTACTCTTTGAAAAGTCACTGATTTTCACTGATATATTATCTATCTACTATATGTAGATCATGTATCTGCTATATATTATTTCACTTTACCCCTAAAAATTAAAACTAAGGTCACCCATATACTAACTGTAACATAATGATTTTTTATGGTTCTCGCATTTTGAAACTTGATGGATCTTTTTTGGGGATATAAATCCAGAATTCATTAAATGTCTTGTATATTGTCCAAGACTATTTAGCTCATATTTACCATTATTCTCCTACAACTTTTTAAATATGAATTGTATAACAATAAACTTCATAACCCTGCCATTAATCTAACACAATGTTTTTCGAGCATTTAAAAAGGGCATGTTTTACCAATACAAAAATTGTTTGTTGCATGAAAAAATATTATTCATACTTTAGTCTATATTATAGGCTAAAATATAATATTATGCAAGAGCATACTTTAGTCTATACTTCTCAATGGCGGAAAAGAGCAAGCCCCCAAGAGCAGTTAAAAATCTGAATATGTTTTTGTGTTCTAAGACCTTCTTCTGAAAAAAGAAAACACACTGTGACACATATCAGATTACCCTCTTTTTGATTCAACATAGAACAAATTATTTCCATATCCCTCTTAAAATAGTAGCCTAGAGTGTCACTTTTACAGATGTCTGCCTGAAGTATTATGTAGTAAGTGTGTGTTTCTCTAATGCTTAGTTTACACATTAAATGGCAGTAGTAATAGCCAATACTGAATCATTTTTCAAGAATATAACTTTGACCATTTGAAACGTTGGGAGGTACAAAACAGTTCACTGAATCTGCCTAAGAGAGGCCGAAACGTATGTTTGGGATTTGCTGGTTCTCCTGTTCAGGGTAGAATTGCCTGGCATTTTGGGGCTGGATCACTCATTTGTGTGTGACCAGACTGATATAATACAGGATATTTCTCCTGTGAAGGGCACAAGTGAGCTAAAAGAGGTTGCTCTCTGAGTAGGTAACCAGACCTATAGAGCTATCCTACTCAGTTGTTGTTCGTTCTCAGTTTAAGCGCCTTGTTAGGTATGAATCCCTACCTACTACCATAACCACATATTCTTTTGTTGTCCTTTATGAAACTTGTTCTTACTACCATACTGTTTTTTTCAGTTTTGATAACTCGAGACCTGTAAAATATGCTGGTATGTTGTAACTAAAAAGTAATAATATTACCGTCCAACTTCATTAAATAAATGTATACAATATACTCACAGAGTAACTACAAATAAAACACTGCAGCTGCTGACTTTACTTTCATTTTAGACACCTGAATAATGATGTTTATTCTCATAGTTCTGTATAATCTGCCCACTCTTTTTTTGCTATCTTTTTAATGAGCTGTTTTATCTTATTATTTTGTTTTGCAGCATAGGAGGGGATTTCCCCTACGCTTTAATGATCACTTTCAAGGTTATTTACCCACGAGCAGGGTGGTTTCAAATTCTCAGTACTTTCCATCTGGATTAAAAATATTTTAACAAATGATGTGTTAAAGTTTTTGCAAATATAAAAGATAAAATATTTTTATTACAGCCTTTTCAGATAAATCATTCAGTAATTAATTTTACATTATTCTAGATATAGTAGTATACCTGTTATCCCATTTGAACAATATTTTTTTGTGTTCAAAAACAAACAAAATAAAGGGGCTCAGCCGAACAAACTAACGTTAATAGGTTAGTTCTATGGACATAATAACCCACTCTGAGAGCAGCCTCTTGTGCCCTTCACAGGGAGAAATATCCTGTAGTATATTAGAATGGTCTCATGCAAAAGAGTGACCCAGCCCTGAAATACCAGGCAATTCTACCCTGAACAGGAGAAACAGCAATCCCCAGACGTATGTTTTGGCTTAGTTGGGCCTTGTCAACATCTCTATTGCGTTTTTTTGTTTATTCAAATGACCCTCCCCTCCACTCCAGATGTGGGCCCTTGCTCACTGTTCCTTATGGAGTTTAGCTACACCTTACTTGTGAGTCCAAATCAAGGCCATCTGCGGCTTGCTATTTGTCCTGTTCAGGATATAATTGCTTGGTGAGTGGGACCAGACTGATATACTACAGGATATTTCTCTCTGAGAAGGGCACAAGTGAGCTAAAAGAGACTGCTCTCAGGGTGAGTTATCATGTTCATAGGACTAATCAATTAAGTTAACTGTGATTGAGCACCTCTATTGTGTTTGATTATTTGTTTACTCAAGGATATATGATTAATACATTTGAAGGTACTTCTTTAAGGATGAAATGCACAAGTCATCTTTGGGCACCTATGAGTTAGTACAAGAGTCACATTATTTCAGATAATCCAGAAAACATGATGTATCAAACCAGACTGGTAAATCTTGTTATAGGAGCAGGGTGTATCATACCAGGAAGAAGGAAGAAAATGCACTGCGATTGACCAAGCCGGTGTCAATTGTGATGGGACCTAAGCTACTACATATGGGCAGCCTAATTCCCACCACACCTTCTCCAAACAATAACTTATGAACATACCGTAGGGTGTGCTTTAGAAGTTGTTTTGGATTACTGGGATCTGAGCTTGGCCTTTGACCATGGTTTTTCCTTTAAACCACCACCTCCCTAGATCTTCTGCTTGCCATACCCACCATCTTGTTTGCCACAAATGTTGACCTTTTGACCCGGATGTTGTTTTTCTCAGTGTTCATTGAAATACTACTATTATTAAGCTACACTGTGCTCTCTCCTGTGGGTCCTTTCCCTGTTCAGCATCCCCCAGCATAACAATTTCTTCTACCTATATATTATAGCCTACAACAACTAATGTGCCTTGTTATATTTATATGTTTACATACATTCTCTATTTTAGTTAGAATAGAAATTTTGTTTTAAACACATACAAAATACATAGGGGTGCAAATTACTTATATCCATTAAAAAAACATAGAACCTAAAATATATATATATTATATACTTCACAATATGCTATTTTATGAATTATATTCACTTTCTTTGCTTCCTATATGCTGGTACATGACTGGCTGTGTAATAGATTAAAGTAGTTGTATTAGGAGTAGTAATGCATTGTGTGTGGTTAAGTTAAGGTGTTAAAAGACCTTCTTTACATTAACAAAAACTTTAAATGGATAGGAAAATCACTTATTTATTTACCATTGTATTTATACATTACTCGAGTTTTATTTTTTCCTGGAAAAGCTGTAACACAGTGAAATGCAGCTTTGCAGCAATGTTGGGCACCTCCTACTGAAAAATTCTGGTTCAGTGTTAGATGCAGTTATAATATATCAGAAACTTACCTTGCAGTCGCAGAAACCTGGCCATCTTCCACAGCACAACTCGTATATCTCTATTCCTTAAAATACTCTAATTATTTCTCTATCTTACATTATAATCTGTTTTTCATAATGCATGTTATCAGTTTAGTTATATAGCCTAAGCAATGGCAGATGAGTAACTTGAGTCAAGTGAAATAGCCTGTACATCCCTGAACTAAGAAGCATGAGTTATTTTTCCATAGAACTACAAAACATGGCTTGTGCAGTGCCCTGACATGCTCTAATTAGAAGTTTGTCTGTAGAAGGCCCTAACATTCTTTTAAATAAATTCTGCAGAGGGATCATCATTTAAAGGTATATATATGTTTCCTGGGTTTTAAATGTTTGGTAAGAAACAGGCACTGATTATCAGAAAAATATGTGTCATGTAGAAAAGTTCATTGTACTGACAAAGTTAAATCCAGCCTTGCACACCTACAAGGAGCTTACATAGCCAAGAGGGGAGCAGCCAGATCAAGAGTTTGACCTTTCTGGTAGAGGCCAAAGGAAGTACTTGCTGCAGGATGGAATCACATGGTTTGGTGGGGTCTGAGCTATCAACTGAATGAGAGCACAAGGAGAGAGAGAGAGAGAGAGACTATATATCCCAGGCTGCTTTGCAACACAGAAACCCAAGAGTTTGATACAAATGTTTCAGCTAACCTCTGCTTTCTTCTGATTGGCAACATTTTTTTTTAATTTTATGCTAATCTTAGATTTTCAGGGGTGTCAACTAACAAAAGCTGCTGCTTGCAAACTGGAAAGATTTAGCAAACATTAGGGTGAGTTTGTAAATGTTTATTTTGGTATTTTTTCATGCAAAAAAATGTTTGCATACATTACTGATTCTCCTCTATTAGATGCATTCTTAATCCAGGAAACTTAGCTATGCCTTTAAATTATTTATCCGGTACTCAGTTTTCATGCAACAAAAAAAAAATTGGAATGTTAAAAACCTACTCTTTTAATTATGTGTTATTTGTTAATTCCAATCCCTTGGGGTTTGTAAAATAAAAACCAAGAGCAAAATAGGGTTCTTAGTTTGACTCCTTGTAGCCCCAGGCATTATTCTCAGTGGCCTAATGGCGCAAGGAAAATGTATGTCTTCAATGTAAAAATGGTCCTGCATTAATGTGTCACACTTTTGAAATATGAATCATGGTTGTTAAAATGGAAAAATGCTGACCAGTGCAAGCTTTATCCTTTCCATGTGGCCTAACACAGTGCGAGGTGTAGGCCCGTGAGCAGCTATGAAGCATCCCTCCTCCTTTTTGTGATTTTACTTCTTCCACTCGTCTCTATAATATAAGGAGGGAAAAAGAGAATAGAGCTGGGTATCTCAGTGCTAAACTCTGCAAAAGAGAAGGTAGTACAAAAAAATGTAATCTTAGCAACATAAGCATGGCGTACCACGGCCATGAAGGGGTTTCCAAGAACAAGGGAGTCTGTGAGATTCAGCCAGAGGGAAACAAAGAAGAGTGGGAGCGAGTTCTTTCAGTGACATCATGCTCCACCAATGTCCCGCCTACGCTACCAGAAAAGGCTATTCGTAAGTAGCAAGTTCCAGGTCTCCTAGCAACTCCCCAATTTCTAAGAGATACCACTGAGGATAAAGGAGCTAATAATGAGGACTGCATGGAACTTATTGCAACTTAATACATTCCAGTACATTGTAACATTCAGGGAAGGAGTAAGGGGCTGCTCCCATGCAATGATAAGACAAAGGCCTGATGGGGAACTGTAACATATTCTGCAAAAATAGACACCTTATCTGAAATATATCCTCATAAATACAATATCAGGGAGTTGGTTGCTTCTGGTGGCCTGGTTAGAGCCGCCTTGTTATACTTTCTTTGTTGGATGGACAATCAGAAGCTGTGCAGAATGTGTGTATTAGCCGCACTTCTACTTTCTCTGTTCTCAGATCCCTTTTTGCCGATATATGCTGAGGAGACAAATGCGGAGAAGCAGAATAAAAGGCTCTTTGTGCGAGCTGAGGAATGGCAGAAAGTCTGAGAGTGTTTATATTGCAGCGCTACTGAGTACTGAGTACCTACATTGGTGTCCCAGATCCTGTATCCCTCTATCAGGAGCTAGCCATGCCCCAAAGCTTTACTCTTTGTTCTCTTAAGGTGGATTAGCAACAGTTGTCTGGCTAACAAAAGAGTGGGGTAGCCGTGAATGTACAGATGAATAATCAGAGTATTGCAGTATAAAGTTATAATGATTTTAGTTGACATTTTATTTAGAGTGACAAGCATTTAAGTGGTTGATGCTGTTTTTTCGTTCAGTTATGTCCAACTCTCGGTGACCCTATGGGTTGCAGCAGGCAGGCACATCTCTGGTTATGCTTATCCATAAGGTTATCATTGCAAAGATACTGGAGTGGGTTGCCAGTTCCTTCTCCAGTGGACCACGATTTGTAGACCACTCTGCTATGAGCTGCCCATCTTGGGTGGCCCTACGCTGTATAGCTCTCAGCTTCATTGAAGTACACAAGCCTCTTCACCATGACAAGGCAGTCTTCCAAAAGGGGATTTAAAAGGTACACCTCTCTTTATCAATTTAGAAGCAATATTGGCTTAGATGTTACCTTTTCATTAGAAAATTAACACTGAGAAAAACAAACCCATGTTTGTCTTTAGTCCCACATCACATATAATAGTTGTCAAACTATGAGGCGTCGTTACGCTTCGCATGGTGCGCACGACTTAGACGATGAATGCCGAAAACACTCATCGCTTGCGAGTCTCGCAAAGTGAGGCGAGCCATTAACTCCGAGCACTTAGGCGATGAGCGCCAAAAGCACTCATTGCCTGTTCGCCTCGCAAAGCGAGGCGAGCAGTGAAGGCAATGAAGCACGCGGGAATAAGTAACCAAACACTTACTAAACGCGGGATCGCCAGCCTGCAAGCAGTTGACCAACGCAAGACTTAGAAAAAAATTAATTACGAGACGCAGTACTTTAAAAAAAAAATACGAGATAGGATAAATACGAGGTTAATGGCCGTACCGTGCAAAGCAAAAACCAATAAAAACACACAACATAGAAAACAAAGTACATTAAAACATCACACACAGCATGGGGCAACAGCCAGGATGACCGGCAGTCGATTTGCCCGGGTTTTGGCCCTCGAAAATCGCCCAAGCGAGAAAAAAAATGGCCGCACACAAAAATGAAAACACAGCTACATGACCCCGGACCTCGCAAAACACTGCACAAAACACTGTAGCACTTTCACACAGGAACGTACAAGGTACAAAATACACTATTACAAATGACGGAAAATGCTTGCGAGCCGCGTTACACATTAATAACATTACGAATCTACAATGGCGCTTTACACAACTAAACCAACGTTTGCCCTTGTGCACGCAGCCTATTTCTAATGCACAGTTGGGACATTCATTGCACTTTATCATCAGGGCAACAACACTCAAAATGTACATTGCATGCTGTCGGAAACTATAAACAGATTGTTAGCTCTTCAGGCTATTGATTGCTGGATATAATTACAAATAGGTAAGTATATTAATTTATTAAATAATTAATTCATTATTAGTTAACAAAATATAGATAAATATATATCTGTCTTTGTGATGAGTGACGAAGGTGCAAAAGTACACGAGAGGAGAGGCTCGTAATGAGCTTGTAATGAGCGCCGAAGGTCCTCAGAGTAGAAAAAGCTTTACATTGTGTGTCAAACAGCATTCCCATGGCTTCAAATTTTATTGCCCCATAATTTTTGATGGGCAAGTCGCTAGTCTGAATAAATATTGCTTTTGACTAAAAAAAGAGAGCTGCATCCCTCCAATGCTTGGCACTCTAAATAAAATATTTATCCAATGCAAAAGGTATCACTCTACTCTGAAGAATAAACTAATACCTTTTTTGGGGGGCAAATATTTTATTTAGAGTGACAAGCTTTTGAGAGATGCAGATCCCTTTTTTCCAAATCAGAAGCCAAAACCGTTTTAGATGTCACCTTTGCATTAGATATTACAAACCTGTGTGGGACAGAAGACACATTTGGGTTTCTTATTTCTCAGAGTTCCTTTTGTATTAATTCTAATGCAAATGTTTCACTTTATACTGCAATACTATATTCATCAAATAAAAGCTATGTATTAGTGTTGCAGAATACAGTGACACCTTTTTTGTTTCCTAATTTTTATTGTCTATATTGTATTGTATATCACTATTTGTGATATACAATAATATTCATATAATAAATTAACTGTAGCATGAAAACAGTATATCTTGTCTTGGATTAATATGGACATTACAGTGTGATTCACCATTCAACATTTTCCGGTTTTCACAAATAGCAGGAAAGATATGATAGGGGAAGGGAAAGGAGCAGGTGGGTACAAGATAGTAGAATAATCTGCTAAATCTCACAGTGGAGAGTAATCCAAGTATAGAGTGGATCACATTTCTTGCATGTTTTTCACAAGTGGACATATAGCGTAATTAATGTATATTCGGTTGCTTGGTTTAAGAGCTGAATTGTACCTTATACAGCACAAAATATTAATGAAATAAATTTGGTAGAAGGGAAGTAAGGGGCTTGGGGCAAAGTTTAGCTTCAATATTATTTATGCCCTTTAAGTCAATGATATATTAGATACATAACATGTATTATTAATTCGATCTCCAGGGTCTATGCCAGGGCCAAAGCCTCTTGGCGCACCTTTCCTTGATACCTTGGAGTATTTAGGGCAATGTATTGTTTTCAGACTAAGGGAAGAGCTCAGCCATGGCTCCCATTTTATCAGTGATACCTTTTTCATAGGGTCAACATTTTATTTAGGCGACAACTTTTGAGAGATGCAGCTCTTTTTCAAGTTAAAAGCAATATTGATTAGATGTTACTAATGATGTCTTAACACCAGTGAAGAAAGTTACAAGAAAACACATTACAAATGACAGTACTGAAAGGAGAGCAGATTCAGCTGGGACAGTAAATGCATAATATGGTGGGGTCTAGGCTAGGGCAGCACATTGTCACCATGTTGTGCATAGTTGCCTAGGAATATGCACAGAAATAACTATATATATATATATATATATATATATATATATATATATATATATATATACACGTTTTTCACTTTCTGACATACTGTATGCACACATAAGCACACATAAACATACGACTATCTATATTGGTACGCGGTAATCGAAAGTCTGAGCTACAGCAAGAGGAAAGGAGGAGTAGTAAATGGGTCTTGGAGAATAGGACTAGGGCAGCAGAAAACCTAAATATGCCGTATCCTAAATACAGTCCTGGCTTGGAAGACGTATGTGAATGCAAAAGGCTTGAGAGTTAAAAACAGAGAAAAAACAAACAGAATCTCTCTCTCTCTCTCTCTCTATATATATATATATATATATATATATATATATATATATACCTAACTACATTAAGTACTAAATAATATTGGAGTAGCTTTGATTGTCCGGTACTATAGATGAATCATTGTAGTATTTAAGTATACAGTGATATATTATTTACTGGACAAATGTTTTATTTAAAGTGACAAGCTTTCAAGAAATCCAATTCTCATTTTCAAGTGAAAAGCAATATGTTAAATACATTTATTGTCATGTCTCTGTCTGTACCTATGAGGTCCAGGCCTAGAGTGTTATATAAATGTGTGTATAGGCAAAGAATCTGATATCCAGTAAAATTTCTGTCTATAAATGTGGCTGATATTTTCTGAAATAATGTATACATACATAAACAAACAAACATACACAGCCCCCCCCCCATGTTGTGTTGACCCCCCCCCCCCCCATGGCCCACTTTTGGTGTATTATATATATATATATATATATATATATATATATATATACATATTTATATATATATATATATATATATAATATAATAGATAGATAGATAGATAGATAATACATATATACTATATATATATAGATAGATATAGTCAGAGGCAAAGCTAGTGTTTTGTATTGCCATTTTTACGTAGTCTAGGTGGGCCCCAGTGCATTGCACTGCCTGCACCAGCGTTATCTCCACCCCTGGATTGGGCCATAGAAAGGATGGTACCCAAATCTCAGTGGGCCTAGTGCATCATAAAGCACCCCTGAATACAGTATACACCTTTCTCTTGTATTTATTGTGTGTATTGTGTATGCATATAAACATTTATTAAATCCATGTGTATATTATTATTATGTTATTATTATTATTTTACCATTATTCTTTATTTATAATATGTATTATTGTTAATTATTTGTTTTTTAACTGATCTGTGTATATGGTATAGTAAATAAATGACTTGGGACATACAAATACAAATGACATTTGAGGTCATCAGAGTTTACAATCTTGAAGAAATTATTTTACATGTGAAAAGAAAAGGTTTGTGTGACAGACTTGGTGGAAAATGTTCCGGTAAACAAGTTCACAAAGGAGCGAGATTTCAGAGTAAACAGACATTTAGATTTTTGTGGCTTGCAGTGAGGAGTAGCGAGTTTGTGGTGTGTTGCAAAGAGGAAATCCTTCCTAATATTATCAGTCGTGTTTGTTTGTGAGATAGTTAGTGGTGGGAGCTTGGGATGGGGTGGAGTGCACATTAGAAAAGAGCTGTGGACAGAGGTGTATGAGTGTAGCAGGAATGTAGCATGTGATCCAGGCTGTCTGCTGAGAGGACCATTGTAGTTTAGGCGAAAAAAACATATTTGTCAAATACTCAATAAACTAGTTACATTAGCAGCTATTTCATCTTATCTGGCTTCAGCATTTTCTGGTAGGTTTGAGTTTGAGATGTGCAGTTATCTATCAGGATTAGGTGTGGGAGAAGGTTATTGGATTTTTAGTATTTGACACCTACCCTCTTTTCCAGTACATGCCCAGAAGCAGCTGATCACAAGATAAGATACAAGCTCTACTCCTGCAGATATGTAAACAAACACCTTTACTTTTCCGAACCACAAATTATGACATTATCTCTGCTTAATTTCACTCACTTTGTCAAGATAAAAAAAAAAAAGCTCCTCGGGTTATATGCCTATTCTAGTTCCATAAAACGTAAGTAAGCCTTAGGATATTAAATTACTTGACTGTGTTTGAGTACCACTTCCATGGGAAGGATGATTCACTTAGCTATCTATTTCTGTAAAGTAGTATTTTCTCATGTTACCTCTAAATCTTGCATCCTGCAACTTAAATCATGACCTCTTATTCTTGCATTCCTCTTTTTCTTAAATACACTTCCATATTGAACTTTAACAAACTCAGGACTGCAGAATAACTTGTGAAGGACAAGGGATGGAAGTGAGAAGGGCGGAGATCAGACATGTGAGGTGACCACATCAAGGCAAAAGACAATGGTAAGTAGCAGCGGTAGAACTACCTTTGGTGTCGCCTGTACAAATTACCAGGGCCCTGCTCTAGAGGGGACCGGTGCTGTATAAAAATGTATATACATTTTTTTCTATTACATTTTTTTTATGCAGTGTAGTGAGGACCCCCCTGGAGCCTCCCCACTCTGGCTAATCTGACCAGGGACCCCTCAAGTCCCCTCAGCTGAAAAAAATCAATTCCACCCCCAGAATGGATTGGGCAAAAATGTCAACGTATGCGATCACACATGAGTACTTGTCATTGAATACTGCTCAAAGCATCAGACAAGAGGTAAGGGTACTGCCTGCCCTCCATTCACTAGCTCCGTCACTGGTAATTAGGTTGGGAAAGTGTCTAAGGTGGAAGATAACTGCATCACTGTGGATTGTAGGTTTATTTAACTTCTTTTTGAGAGACAAGGTGATAGATAGAAGTTGAGATGAGGCTGCAGGCTGATTTAGAATGGATACCTTACAAAGCTGGTTACTAAACAGATATAGGAAAACATTATGTCAGGGTGGTAATTATTGTGGTAAATAGTATTGGCCACTGTGAGAGACTTAAGGAGGAGGAAAGTGAGTGAAGCGTTCATGCTTTTGGACTAATCAAGTTGGAATAAGCACAGGAATATAGCAGGAGATCATAATGGGTAAGGAATCAAGAAAATTGGGGCATGACATATGAAAGAAAAGGGATGTATTTATTTAATAAAAGTAAAATTAATAAACATGTTAAGTGATTAAGTGTGTGTGTATACATCATTAGAGTTTCCCTGGTGGTCCAATTGTTAGGTTTTGGTTCTTTTACTACTGCAACCTGGGTTTGATTTCAGTCAGGGAAACAAAGAGGTCACACCACCCTGAAGCCAAGCAGATTGGGCCTGGTCATTACTTGGATGGTAGACCACCTAGTAGTACCAGTAGCTGTATGCTGTGGCCCACTGGAGAGGAAACTGAAGACCCACTCCAGTATCTCTGACATGAAAACCAAGTGGATTAGCATGACCATGGACATTAAGATGTGCCTGGTGTGTAATGGTCCATTAGGTCACAAAGAGTCAGACGTGACTGAACGACACAATAACAACAACAAACATCATTAATATATTCATGCAGCCTCAATGTATATGTTCTGTTCACAAGATTTAAAGAGCTTTAAGTGTAATTGAAAAATTGAGAGAAGAAAAAAAAAACATATGTTAATGTGCTTCAGTGTCAAATGATGTATCTATCTATCTATCCATCTATCTATCCATCTATCTATCTATCTATTATGCCATTATATATATATTGTAAATAGTTTATTTATTTATTGTGATCTATAAAAGTGTTCTTTAAATAAAACACTGTCACTCCTCACTGACAGCATCTTATTCCATAAATACTATAATTATTCTATTAATTAAACATCACAGCTGCTAGATTTGCGCATCATGGAGGCAGCCGTCCACTACTCTAAGCAGTTCTATGCTTGGCTCACAGAGACATACCATAAAGAGGATTTAAAGGGCCTGGAGTCCTTAAACTGAACACTGAATTTTGGGTCGTTCATATATCAATCACATTTCTTATTTCTAAATTTATGTCATGGTCACAGGCGCAAGGGTTTTCAAGCAGACATGGACCCCAGCAGTACTCCATGAACTGGCACTGCCAGACCTCAGGCCAGAACTTGTGCAGATTATCAAAGAGCCAATGACAGGGGCAGATGATTGGGTTACTTGCTCTTCCTACAGTAACATTCCTTACCATTCTCCAACCTGGATGACACCAATGTCATCCCCCATATTTCTATCCCCCACTTTATAATATACAACTGAACAACAAGAGAGAGACTCTATTAAAACGTAACCTTTATTCTTTTATTTAAAATAAATCCACACTATACATATAAAATCCAACGTTTAAAAATATTTTGTGCCAGACATAAAATAATTTTTAGGCATAAGATATTTTTAAACGTCAGATCTTATATGTATAGTGTGAAATTATGTTAAATATATAAATATATCTATATATAAAAATAAAAAATAAAAAAAATATATATATATATATAACATCATTTTATTAACAAATGCTTAAGAGCTCTATTTTTCTTCACTGAAACCTTCCAAACAGTCCATGCAAGGGTCCACCCCTGTAGCTCATACACACAATGTTTCGATAGTTCTAGATATACTAGCCAATAACGAGTTGTGTCTTGGCAGTTAGATAATCTATGATAAAATATAATTTTCCATATTGTACTTTTGTATATGTGGCTCATTACATTTAATAGTGTTTGTCCACTAAGGAAACTGAACAAGATAATTGTAAGCATGTTGGCAGTAGTATTGTTTGTCCAAGTTTACAGTATAAAGCTCCTGATACATTTTAGGGTTAAGCAGTCTGTACTGGTGATGCATTGTATAGAACTTTGTTGTTGTTGGTCAGTCATTCAGTCGTGTCTGAAGCTCTGTCTGTGACCCTACAGACCACAACACGCCAGGGACATCTCTCAGTCACTGCCCCTCTGAACTCCATCAAGTTCATGTTCATTGCTTAAGTTACCTCATCTATCCATTTCCACCTTGGATGTGCCTTCAATCTTTCCCACCAACTAGCTTCCTTCTTATAATATGGCCAAAATATTTGAGCTTCAGCCTCATGATCATACCTTCTAGTGAGCAGTTTGTCTTGATTTCCTCAAGTACTGATTTATTGGATCACCTTGCAGTCCAATGGTCTCTAAGTAGTTTTTGCCAACCCCACAATTCAAAGGCATCAATTCTACGGCGTTCAGTATTCTTTATGGTCTAGCTCTCACATCTGTATGGGAATACCATAGTTCTAACTATGCAGATCTTTGTTGATAACGTAATATCTTTACTGTTTACTTGCTTGTCCAAGCTTGCCATAGCTTCTTTCCCAGAAGCAAACCGCTTTTAATGTCACCATCAGCAGAGATCTTGGATTCCAGGAAAATAAAATACGTTACTGCCCTGACTTCTTCCCCGTCTATTTGCCAGGAAGAACTTGTCTACAGACATATAATTACAAGGCTGCATAGTAATATAATAACATCCCTGACATTGCTTTTTGTATCTGGATCAGAGGATTAGATAATCCACCTTAAGAGAACAAAAGCGCTGGAGAGCAGGAGGCGGTGCCGGGGGCGGGGCTTGGATGCTGCTACATGAGAGGGATACAGCGCTGTATCTGCTGGGGATACAGAATGATGAGGAGGGGACAGAGGTGCAGCTTTGGACTCCTGTACTACTTGGGCCGGTATGCAAGTCCCCTCATCAGCAGCCAGCCGTGACTGTGCAGACAGCTATCAGTACACACAGGGTGCCAGCACTGCCTGATCTGCACTATGCTGAGAGCAGCCCCACACTCTCACACTGCCTGTCCTATGAGAAGAGCATCCAGTCTGCGGCCCTTCTGGCTCCTCTGTCTGCTACTGGGACTCTGCCAGTCTGGTGAGTTATTTGTATGGATGGATGACTTGTGGGCAGCAGGTGCCATGCACTGCACATTAATACTTACAGATTGGTATTTACTGGGGTTCTTTGTTACTCCACAATCAGATATACAACTTTGGTGTGACATTCATACAATGTACCAACACTAATCATATACTTACCTGATAAAGTAATATACAACAGGTGACATTATGAAAGCTGAACACTTTATTTGTTTTGTCATAGCAACAGATTTAGGGAGGAATTTACTAATCAACTTGTTTGCTCCTTGTTTACTATGTTGTTGTTGTTTAGTTGTTCAGTCATGTCTGACTCTCAGTGACCATATGGACTGCAGCACGTCTGGTTTTGCTTATGCATAAGGCTATCTTGGCAAATATACTGGAGTGGATTGGCAGTCGCTTCTCCAGTGCACTGTGATTTGTCTGACCTCTCTGCTATAACCTGTTCATCTAGAATGACCCTACATTGTATAACTCACAGCTTCATTGAAATACACAAGCCCCTTCATCACAATAAGGTGGCGATCTAGAAGAGGGATTTACTACGTACTGTGGGGAAAAGCAGCCCTTCTAGCCTTAACTCAGCTTTTCCTTACCTGTGAAAAAATGCATAGTAACCCCCCCTAGAATGGCCTGTATCTACTAAGGTGGGAACTTTTTGACTAATAAGATGAGACGTCTCCAATTGACATTTTGTTGTGTGCAGCCTATACATGATCAGAATTAGAGATTGCTCAGTTTACTAGTTTGATAATTAAATGAGCTTAAACTATTCATGCCCAATCAATTATCATATATTTATTGGCTCCATTTCTGTGAACGCACTGAGGACCGGAATTGGAAGCACTTTTATCCCGGTAAATAAAGAGATTAGGAAAAGAGTATCATGCTTTGCCCTATTCATTTTAGTAGTATGCAGATGTACTTGTAACGTCGGTGCAATGCAATGTATTCTTGGTGCACAAATCCCAACAAACGTATTCATCTGCTATAAAGAGTTTAGAATGTGATAATAACCTGAAATATGATATTCGGTACTGCATTCAATCATACATCTTAGGATACAGTCCCTTATAATAAATTCAGGATATATCCATGGATAGCCAAACAATTTGGCATTTTCTTGCTGTATTAGTCTTCACTTCTTCGCTGGGAATCTTTCCAGCGTCCCATCACCTCTATCTTACTATGCTTTCTACATGAAAATATATGCAAGTCTATCTCAACCCATCTTATCAATGCTAAACTGTGGGCATTGAAAGAAACATTGGCATCACTATGCACCAAAAATGTTCAGCTACAGATTTTGAGCATGATGTGTGTTAAGTGCAACAGACGGGCGTACTCACCTGTGCCCATGATGGCAGAATCAATAGAATATCAAATATAGGAGTGATCCATGGACTGGCTTTAGCTGCCCTCCTGGTTTAATTGTATACCCAGCTTTTGTATAACAGTATAGCTTTGTCATGGGGTAGATATGTTTTATAGTTTGCTTATGCTTTTTGTAGGTACAGTCGCCAGAACTCAATACTGTACTTTAGATGAGGTGCTGCAATAAACATAACATTTACATCTCTACAGTGTATTGCATTATTGTCATCTGTAGATTTCCCTATACTTAGATATATTTTAACCTCAGCTTCCTTTTGCACTTGTATTTATTGTACATCTGTTCTCCAAAACCAGAATAAATACTGAACTCTATCTACAACATGTTGACATCCCCATATTCACCGTTGCACTTGCCAAGCATTGTGTTTGGGCACTGCCATCTGGTATGTGCTCCCCTTTCACCTGCTGTATCCATACGTCCCGTATTTAGTTTTCTCTAATATTGTTAAGCTGACTATGATCTCACTCAAATTTAAGCAGACTGTCCCTATCTATACTATTAGCACTTTATTTTAAAAAATATAACTTCATACAAAAGCATTCTGGGGCATCAAACGACTGAATGCTTGAGATTTAGTATAGGACTAAATGCATACAGCCTTATTAAATTGCAGTTCGGCCAATTGAATAGGGCTCTATATAAACACATAGCATTTTTTTTTTTACAGAAGTTTTTAGTTAGTGAAGACCTTGCTCTTGGATAGAAGTTCACTAACTAAAAAGTTCTGTAAAAAAAATATGCTGTGTGCTTATATAGAGCCCTATTCAATTGGCCGAATTGCAATTTAATAAGGCTGTTAGTTTGGTGTTATGCTTACAGTAAGATATATACAAAAGACGCTTACATATTGCAAAGAACATTACTATAGCAGTTGAATATACTAAGAAACTACAATTCCAAGCACTATATTGAAACAGACACACTATCATTGTGTTTTCTTTATATATATTTGTCTCCTTACTTTCAAAATGTCAATATGCTGTGCCATAAATGTATCATGTTTTAAGACAGATCCTCTGCTTATTACCTTTTAAAAGCCAAATGAAAAGCTCTTACATATTTATTCAATGTACACTGACGTTACAATATATATTTTTTCCTCCTGCATAATGCAGATGAACCGAGGTTGTGCAACCTTGCTCCAGTTAGTTGGGTCTTGGTACCTGGACATTGTTTCTTTTGTGACCATCACAATATAATTCCTATGACTGCACAATCGGTAGCAAGCTGTTGCCTCTGGCTGTGGACTCGACATGTTGAATCTTTACTATTCCAGTCTACTGTCTGCTATCTGTCCATTCTGGGTGACACAAAGAGGGGTGGTCCCAGACTTCACAATCCCAGATTACTGAGAAAAATGACTATGAAAGGATGTTTGCCAGAGGCTACTGGTATTATGTCATACATAAATATTGATCAAGCAGTGGTGACTACGCAATCTGTTACAGAGCGTGGGTGTTGAGTCCCATCACATCATACATTACAATTTTCACTTTCAATTAGCCATCTCTTTGTGTGAACGTATTTATATAATGCAGTTAGTGCAATCAGAATGTTTTTTGCCTGCTTATATGACAAGAAATATTTGTGGCATAATAAAGTCTGAAAAAAAAACATTGTCAATTTCAACAATATTCCATTTTATAACATATTTTATCATCATCACATATATAGTTGTGAGCATACTGGCCGTTGCTCACGCTTGCGGGCTCGCAAAGCGAGGGTTGCAGTTGCTGGAACGGAGCGCCAAAGGCGCTCCTTGGCAGCAACTGCGACCCTCGCAAAATTTATGTCGTAACGCAAACAAAATACAAGACACGTTACGACCCATTACGACATCGCAAAAAACGGCCGCAACACGCGCACATCAAAACATGAAAAATACAACAAATACATAGAAAGCTTACTTACAGCAAGAGGGAGCATCCAGGACCTCGAAAACTAAAGTTACACCTCAATTTAACTAAAATTAAAAGAGTTTAGACACTAAAAAATTCTCTAAGCGAGAGAAAAAATGGCAGCCGAAAAAAACGAAAACGAGGCTACAGCAGTCTAAAGACGCAAAACACCACCAAACACCTACGTATTTGCCGAAAAACACCTACGAGATTAGAAAACAAGGACGCAACCCGCGCAACCCCAAAAACATTACAAACACAACAAATACAAACAACAAACACATAAAAAGGTTACTCACAGCAAGGGGGGGCACCGAGGACCTCTGCAAGTGAAGTTACACCTCCATTTAAGCACAAATTTCAGAGTTTAGACACCCGAAAATCACCTAAGCGAGAGAAAAAATGGACCCTGAACAAAACGAAAACGAGGCTAAAGGTCCCTAAACACGCAAAACACCACCAAACAGCTACGGATATTCCAAAAAACTCGCACGACATAGATAACGAACGACGCTACATCAGCCACATTATATACGCCAAACACCCTTAGGCTCACTTACAATTTAATTGCTGTCATTTTTTGACGGGCAATTCGCTAGTATTGATATATTACTCACTATGTATGCTTTTGATTTTCCACTATGGGAGCAACAGTTTTGTTATTAACAACCCTCCCTTAAAGGCAAGGCGTCCATTTTGCTAATGCTGCTGTTGTAAATAACTATGCAATATAAGCCCAAACATGGCTGTTTGACGTTATCAAGTAACATACATGGGAATGCACACGCATTGGCCAGTGTTGCATATTCATTTGCAACTGCAGCATTAGGAAGGTGGAGGTTTTTCTGTCAAGAAAGGACTGTTAATAGCAAAATGGCAGCACCCATAGCGAAAAATAGAAAGCCTAAATCGTAAATAAGCAGCATTATCCCTTTATTTTAATAATCTATTTATACAATATGTTATTAAGTAAAATATTAATTACACTTACTTTTCAAACTAATGGGGTACATAAAAGTAGTGTAAAATTTGAGTATCCCTTGTACTCCATCAAGACACTGACATAAAACTCTTGGGTCCTCATTCAATTGCAATTTTGTCAATTGAATAGGGCTCTATATAAGCACATAACATATTTTTTGACCGAAGTTTTTACTTAGTGAAGACCTTGATTTTGGATCGAAGTTCAGTAACTAAAAAGTTCTGTATAAAAAATATGTTATGTGCTTATATAGAGCCCTATTCAATTGGCCAACTCGCAATTGAATGAGGCTCTTGGTATTGAGCTGTCTGCTTTTAGATGTCTGTTTTCATAATTTTACATTAATACTTTCTTACAAGTGAAATGCATGTTCAGTTATATTTTAATTAGTGCATTTCCCTATGACATTTAATACATTTTCTTGTACACAGGCAATATCTCTTGGTACTGCTGAAGTTATTAGTTATATGTCCAATAAAGATGAGTGATCTTCTTGCAAAAACAGCTATTGCTACTAATGACAAAATTATCATCAGTCTTTGCTCCAATCAGGATTTGTATTACTAACATGACTTTTGATATTGAGCGTGCACTTGCCTCATTGAGTCTAACTGATACCCCTGAATGTGTTCCTAATTGAAGCAATTATTAATTATTGTTTTATCATCAAGAACGATTACATCTTGACATTAATTTGCTTCTGAAGCTGCATCTATTAAAAGCATGTTTAAGTTTCATGGAGTATGAGTGCATCTGATAGAGTAGAAGTAGTAGTGTATGAAAAAAAAAAAATTTGCATGAAAATATACCAAAATAAACCTCATGTTTGCAAATCTCTTCAGGTTTCTCCCACTTGATTTTGAGAAGGAATTCTCCTTGAAAACCTTAGTAATAATTAATTTTAGCCAATCACAGGCAGCTATAACATTGTTTTGAATTACTGGGAAGTCAGTTTGTGCAGCAAAGCATCATGGGGTGCGTAGTCTTGTTTTCCTCTGCACCAGGAAACAAGGAGAAGCTCAGACATTGCTATGTGGATTTCTGAATTGTGTTGCTATAGGCTAGAAGGTTAGTATATAGTTGAAAAATGTATCCAGTGTTTCTATTGGTATGTTCACTATGCCTATGTAAGCCCCTCTGGGGGGTGTGTTAACCATTAAAAAATAAAAAAAAGCGGTATGTATAAAGAATGACTCAATGTGATGCGTGTTTCAGATATAAGCAGCATGTGTTAGATTAGAGAAAGGGAAAACTTAGATATACCTTTAAATGAAAACGGTTTGTCAATTTTATATAATTTATTAAATAGTTAAATGTAACCTGCTTTGTATTCAACAACTCTGTCCTGTTACCGTGAACATTTCCAACTGGGTGTTATATGTAATTTCTGGTATTCTGTTGCAAGGTCAGAGTTTTCCACCTTTGTTTCTTAGCTGTATGGAGCTCATTCTGGTTCCAGGGAAATACTCACAAAGGGTTATGGACACGTGATATTTTTTCAGGGTGCAATGAGATGGAAATCAAGTAGTATTTCTGACAGCTTTATGTTTAAGCTCTGAGCCAAATATTCCAGCAAGGTCATGCTAGCATTCTGCAGACCTAAAGCATTAAAGGATACCCTTACATGTTAAACAATACTGTAAGTGTATACATTTTTTAGCTAACTATAAAATGAGTGAACATTGTATTTCACTAAACAATATTAATAGGGATTTGAAAGAACTGCTATAAGGTCTGAACGTTGGCCAGATCTGTTTGAGTCCATTGTGCAAACAGATTTCCACTTCTGGCTTCAGATGGAGGGAAATGCCTCAAAGCTTTGTTGCAAATCTCTTCTTAAAGATACAGTGTCTCTCAGAGTAAATCACAACCCATGTGGCTTAACAATGACTTAAAGATGAAGATGAGTAAAAAAACAGGCATTTATACTATACAAACAAGAGGGGACAGAGATGCTTTACATAAGTACAAGGAAATCAACAAGGCTTGCAAAAGTGCTATTAGACCGACTGAAATAGAAAATGAAAAGTTAGTTGCAAAGGAGAGTAAGTCTAAGCCTAAAATATTTTTTAAATATATTAATGGGAAAAAGGCCAGGAAGGAAGCTATATAAGCATTACAATGTGACACAGGCCATCTGATAATTAGTGACCAGGATAATGCAGATGAGTTAGATAGGTTCTTTTCGTCGGTATACACAAGGGGGGTACCAGTGGTTGGGACACCGCAACATAATGGGGCTACACTACCATCACCAAATAACCGGTTAACACAAAAAGAAATCCAAAAGAGGTTGGAAAAAATTAATGTTAATAAAGCCCCGGGTCCTGATAGAAGACATCCATGGGTACTGAGGCAACTGGGTTCTGTAATAGCTAAACCATTATATCTAATTTTTTAAGATTCACTCAACACAGGGTCTCTACCAGATGACTGGAGAAAAGCGGATGTGATACCTATAGTTAAGAAGGGAGCAAGAAAAAATCCAGGAAATTATAGACCTGTAAGCCTCAAGGGATAGTATACAATAATATGTCTATTTAAACAAGATGGTAAGTAGGAATCAACACAAATTTATAAGGGTTAGGTCATGTCAAACAAATCTAATTAGTTTCTATGAGGAGGTTAGTAGGAACCTGGATCAAAGCAACTCAGTGGATGTAGTCTTTTTGGATTTTGCAAAGGCTTTGGATACAGTGCCATATGGGAGACTATTGTGCAAACTAAGGGATACAGGAATTGCAGTAAATATCTGCTCATGGATTGAGAGCTGACTAAAAGACAGGAAGCAAAGGGTTGTTGTAAATGGAACATACTCAGATTGGACTAATGTGGTAAGTGGGGTTCCTCAGGGTTCAGTTTTAGGACCCCTCCTTTTTAACATATTTATTAACAACTTAGAAGTAGGATTTGAAAGTATTGTTTACGTTTTTGCTGATGACACTAAGTTGTGCAAGGTTAATCTGTGGAATTCGCTACCAAAGGAGGTGGTGACAGCAGATTCGATAGATAACTTTAAAAAGGGATTGGATATATTTTTAAATAAAAAAGACATTCAGGGTTATCCTGGATAATTAGAGAGGGAGTGTTGATCCAGGGTGGAGTCTGATCGCTAGTATCTGGGATCAGGAAGTATATTTATATATTTTTCCCCTTTTGAGACAAATGGCAAACTTTCACTGGGTTTGTTTTCTGTTTGCCTTCCTCTGGATCAATTAACAACTAATCCACATATTGCAGATCAGAGGAGATCTACAAAGGTTGAACTTGATGCACTTAAAGTCTGTTTTCAACGTCATTGACTTTGTAACTATGTTATAAACTCAAAGACTATATTTCAATAGCTCACAAAACCTTGAACAGCAAGTTTGCAAGTTTTCAATGCTGCATGGTGATTTGCGGAAAGCACTTTGGACACCAGATTCTAAAGTCAGGGCCCTCCATCATTTGCAACATGTTAATACTGCTATTGTTTTTGCTTTGGTTGTAATTCATGTATAGCGCTACAGAATATGTTGGCGCATTACAAATAAATTATAATAATAATAACTCCAAAACCCTGAATCACCATTAAGTGGTCCATTAAAAAATATCTGGGAACCAGTGCTGCAAACTATGATGTATATTTAAACAATCCCAAAACACAGTAACTTGAGTAGGATTAAACCACTTTTGCAAATGATTGTACAGTGGATGTAAAGTATCTTAAAGGGATATCAAAGGTTTCTGGATTTCAGTAGGAATATAATATACCTATGTTCTTTTATGTACTTTATTTTATAAAGAAGTGTTTATAAGCTCTGTGTTTTCTGCCTATTGAGTCTGCCCTCTGTAGTTCACGCAGCTCATAAATACACACACGCAGTGTTTTAAAATAGCCTGTTAGTGCCCTCTCCCAGGTAGCATGTTGCACTAATTGATTTCTATGAGACAATGCACACCCTGTACTTAAAAGTACATTGTCTTCATGAGCTACAGAAGGGAGAAACCAATAAGGAGCTATTTGTTTGATTTTAGGCAGAAAAAAAACAGAGCTTTAAGGCACTTCTTAATAAAATAAAGTAAACAAAAGTAAACAGATACATATGTATTTTATCATTCTAGTGAAATCCAGAAACCTTCCATGTCCCTTTAATAAACATTTGCTGCTTGAAATTTTCTACGGACAAGTAAATGAAGAAATATTTACTTAAAAAAAACTTTTCTTTATTTTAGTAGTTTAAACTTCAGTGTTTTGAAACTTACAACTTGTACTGTCCAGCTCAAGAAAATGTTATTTTGGAATACTTTAACTTGAATCGGTGTAATTTCAGTCCTACGCTTAGTCTGCTGTGAAATACTAACTGGCAGGACGAGTGTTGTATCACGCTGAGGGACAAATACAAACTCCCACAAAACAGTACTATAAATCACAGTCATTTGCTGACAGCAGAGGTTGTAAGCAGGGCCACCAACGGAAATGATGGAACCCAGTACAAATGTAAAAGCCATGGCGTCCAATGTCATTGAAAATAAATTACCTTCTACCAACTATAGCCTACCATTATATTAGATGCACTTCAACTAATAAAATATCTGTGAAGCGAGTGAAACATTTTCACCAAAACCTTCTGCTGATCTCATTCTAAACCCTTTTCCTTGTATTATACATTTATTGTGATCCTTCTCATATCATTTTATCCAATTATCCAATTTGATTCCCCTTTTTCTCATTGTATTCTTATTTAAATGACCCCTGTAGTTTTAGGGAATCATTGTGGTGAAGTATGTTACAAACTAACATTAGCAGCTAATTAAATTAGAAGATTAAAATAATTTTAGAAAAAAAATCTTATATGTAGCTGAGCCTGCTTGAGTCATGGGTTCTTTCATATTGACCTGCTAACATGTAACTTGAAAGGTGGTTTATGCTACTGGGCTTACTCGTCCATTGAGTTCGATTGTCAAGTGACTAGATAAATTGGTAATGTTATAACATAACTAATTAGATTTCATATCTGAATTAATAGTTCATCCCATTCCTCCCATATTTCCTGTTGGGAAGAAAGACAGAAGGCCTGCATCCTTTAAAACACCACTGTGGCCAATGTTTTTCCTCTGCAGTATTTTAAAAAAACTTAACTTTAACCCATTATCATGTTATAGTTATTCTTAACTGCTTCCGTTTTCCTTACTGAGCCTGCTTCTGGCAGCTTCTGCTTGAAGAGAATGTCTCCTTGTAAAATAACGAGCTTTGCATTAGTGCTAATGTGATCATCGGCAGTAGTTACTTCATATTCCAATAGTTTAGATGGAGCGTCCTTCATGCATTCTATTATCTCAGGAAGTAGGACACTGGAGACTAGATTCCACAGCAGCAAAATTGCCTAAAAAAAGTAATACAAAAAGTATTATTTTTTTTTTACATTCTAAAAACAGATTGCCTAATTACAAATTTAGTTTGGGCCTTTCCGGTTATGTTCCTGCACACCGATACTTTGTTGAATTTGTTGTTCGGGTCAGGGTTACAGTTAGGGGTTAGGATTATCGGATAGGTTATAGGGTTAGGGTTATGGTTTAGGGTTAGAGTTATGGTTTATGGTTAGAGTTAGGGTTATGGTTTAGGGTTTAGGGTTAGTGTGTAGGGTTAGTGTTAGTATTTAGCATTAGGGTAGTGGCAGATGATAAGCTTTACAGTAGTTAAAATATAAAGTCCGTCTTTAATTCTTTTACATATTTTGCACACTGTCGAATCAGGTTACACTTTAAACCTAATTTGACCATCCACAAAAAAACACTAATTTCATCTCAACATCATCTGTCTCCCTCTCATCCCCCCCCCCCCCCAGCACACACTCACTAATCATCTATCCTCTCTCACTTTGTCCCTATTGATGTTAAGCTGAGCAATACGTTCAAGTTCCAACCATCATTATCAGACTCTCTCACCTTGGTGTTGCAATAGGCCATATGGACCACCTATAGCATTGGGGAATTCAGAGAAATGTGAACCCAGAGAGCTGGGGGAACAGTGCCGGCCTCACACAATTCCCAAAGCGGTACACAAAATGATATGCCATATGAAACACAAAATACCATCAAGAGCTGCTGTGGTCACTTTGTTTCGGTGTTATTTTAAATAGCTAAACTTGGTAATGGGCAAAATGTTTCATTCGTATATGGAAATATTCTTTACTTGCAAATTCCATTTTCACAACTTAGCTTGTCTCTGCTGCTGTCTCAGGAGGCTTTGTCCTAATGAGATTTTCATTAGCTAGTATGAAAGCACTGGTAGTTTTAGCTGACACTTTTCCACTGTACAGGCAGAAACCAAAATGGTAGATTCCTCTGCAGCAAACATTGCATGTAAACGATAATAAATTACATTTTTTACTCTATAATGCATGTTCCCAGTACCACCTGTATCTTTTCAAACAAGTACATTTTACATATAGGGCCAGAGTGGCCTTTTAATTTCAACAAGCATCCCTAATTATAAATAAATAATTAAATAACCACTGAGTTCAGAGATTTAAAATTGCATCTTTTGAAGAATTATACTTTAAAGTAGGCAACAGGTTTGTAGAAATATACAGCCTCTTATTTATTACTTTTATAGTTTCTATCTGCACAAGACAACTGCAAGCACCTTCATGAGGTCTAATGGAATGCTCATTAGTTTACAAGGACATACCCTGTTGAGAAGCAGACTCAGCAAATACAATGGAAGCCTGTAGTAAATAATAATTGATGGGGAAGTATTTTGAAGCGAAGTGCTGTGGTGCCATGGCAACAGTGACAGTTGAAAAGTGAATTTTAGCCTTCTGCTAATAGTTATTTGCCTCATGAGCTCAGCGGAATGGGTATTATCCTAGCATTATGGATACCCAATACTACTTGTCTACTTATTGCTCAGTGCTTGAGACATAATGAGGAAACATGATGCCTTAAAAACATGTCTTAATCAGTACTTGGGACAGGGTCACTTACCAACTGCCATCTTGCCCAGATCCTAAAGTAGCCTCCTTCCAAGGAATCCCTAGCACTTATCACAGAAACCTGCCAAGGAGACGACCTAACCAGTGGGATCCATTCATTGGCCGTCTAGCTGATGCAGTGTCATGACATATATGAAAGTGCAAAATGTAAAGGCTAGCTTTATTTTCTTTACTTTTTAATAACATTTGCCCTTAATCAGGTTTGTTAATGCAAATTCAATATATATAAAAAAAAATACCATGGGGGCCCTTTGAGATTATTGAAAATCTTGCTTTATTGTAGAAACTCTTTCTTTATATAACAGCCTTGATAGTATTGCATCCCACATGACTACAAGGACAATCAAAGGAAATAGTATTCTGGTAAAATAAATAAAATAAATGAATTATCTAAGGCATTCTTATAAATTGATCACATCGCCCTTGTAAATTGTTTGTTTGCACTTTGAGTTTTTGATTAACAGGTTTTCTGTCATGCCAGTATCCACCCATGCATTATGATTCAAGTTCCAAGAAATGGACTGGGCACAATAATCCTTTTATTAACTTGGCAGCTCCAGTCCCCCACATTTACTGGCCTTGGTTATGTTTATATTTCCACCCTTGAGGCCTTATATTACTATGAATGATATAAAAATATTCAAATCTAATTTATCTAGAAAAAGAAATAGACAAATTAGCACTATTACCTTTGGGTGTTTGATTTGTATACTTGTGATGGAGTTTTCACCTTGACCATTTTAATTTTGAAAAAGCATAATTACATTTTTTAAATGAAATATTTCTGCTTATATAACCATCTAGTCATTTTCAACATATTCTAACCAACCTTTTCATGTGGTATTTGAATTTACATTTACTATTTAATATTTCTATCCTACTTCTACTATCCTAGAATAAGTGATAACTGTAGTCACCAATGTCCACATGCACATCTTTTCTTTTTTTTTTTACCTTAAAAATAATTTCTTGAACAGTAAATAAAAGTTATGTTTTATTCAACATTAAATAAAAGTTACATTTTACTGAACCAAAAAAACAAAATAGAGTTGCTCAGTCGGAGTGGGTTATCATGTCCATAGAACAAATATATTAAGGTTAGTTTGTTCTCTGATTGAGCACCTCTACTTTTGTTTTGTTTTTGTTTTTTTGTTAAATTGTTGTGAATAGCAATAAAAGTTGCATTTTATTCAACAGTACCCATATATGACATATCTTTCTTTTAATGGAAGAATAGGAATACGAATAAATGGCTTTTCTCATTTTGCTTTGGAATTAAGAGTGTAGTCACCAATGATAATGTACTAGTTGCCATGCGTTGTAGAATTTGTACTCCCTGTTTGTGCATCACTTACTATTATTTAGTTAGGTACTTTATTACAGTCCCTTATTTGAGTAATGAATGAATTACTAAATCACATGTTATCAGCATACAAATATTTCTTTTGTTCCCAATCCCTGCCTACACTGTGTTTGGTCATACTCTATGGGGAGAATTCCCAGCCTTACTATTAGACTCCTAAAGTCTTATTTACATAAGAGATGGGCATTTCCAGAAGCACAGTACTTTCCACCAATCTTATTAGATTACGAAGTGATTACACAAACATTGGAGTACTTGTTAGCTTGAGTCGTTTCCTAGAAGAGATGACCAATGAACTGATGCTTTCACTTTTTCTTCTCGAATCTTTGATTTTGGTTTCAGTTGCAGGTGTTGGCATATAAGATCTTATAAATTACACATCATAGGACATGAGCTACAGCTGTTTAACCCCTTCATGCAGCTGTTTAACCTCTCCATTTCTAAATAAGCCCGGACTGTACTATATTGTTATTTTATTGCTATGGCCCATTAAAATGTTTTTTCTATGTGAAGCATGTATTATGTTAAAGTAACAAGGAGGTTCCAAATATGGTATAATATATCACTTTAAGTCATAACAAGTATTCTATCAACTGAATGTTATTCAAAATGTATTTTCTTATAATAAACTTGCATCTACGTTTACCTTTCAATCAGACCTTCTGATCCACCCACCAAAGATAGGGTCTTATCAATTTCTAATGAGCTAGTAACTGACAATTGCACCTAGGGCTCAGGAAATATTGTGTTGAATCTAAAACCATAGGAAAAACAAGACACTGAGCATGTAAAAACCCAATAATATAATTAAACAAATCATTCTACACCTGATCATGTCAACTAGCAATTATTGGCTTATTACAAAGTGGTTTAACTTGTTGGTTGGATCACAAATGTAGATTCATAGGAAAAAATGTGCACACTTCAATGCAAATGTACTATAAGTGCGTATATTGGGAACTTTAAATGTAACCTTTCCAGTGAGGCTCTTTGGAAACCTTTAAAATGTTTGGAGCAGGTTCAGGTTACTTTAATTAAAAGATTAACATTACACTTTCAGCCAAGTTAGGACTTTTTCTATCATATCTTCACTTCCTCTTTATGTTTATTATTTAAAAGAATGAAATAGGGTATTGTTAGAAAATTTAAATAAGCAGTCCAAAGGTCACAAGGCATACCTGCCAACAGTGCAGTTGTTCCTGGTACAGTTATGTTTTTTTTAGGTTCTGTAATAAGGCTAATTTATTAATCCTGGAAATCCAAGCCAGGCTCTGTTAATAAAGTTATTAAAGAGAAAAATCAGTTACATTTTATTATAATGGCCACAAGGGACAGTAGTTGCAATATGAGCATTTATACACTTAGGAAATCACTCACTGTAACCCATCTGTTTATTATTAACTATATCTGCCTTATAGTAAAGGCATATCTAAGTTTCCTGGATTGGGAATGCATCTAAAACAGAAGAATTAGTAGTGTACGAAAAAAATTTTTGCATGAAATAATCCCCAAATAAACATTAATTAACTTACATTGAAGTTAGCAACATTTCCTATGTTTTTTGGCAGTTGCATTTGATGGTGTATGCCCCTAGAAAATCACAGCTAAATTAGCATAAAATGCATAATTAGTTATGCCCAATCAGAAGCAGGCTAATACGTTGTATCAGTCTCCACATCAGTGGCTTCTGACTTGCTCAGTACAAGAACTGAGGCTGTAAGGGCAGATCTCTGCCAGTAATTCATGTGCTTCATCTTCCTGCTGTTTCAGATAAAGAATCTTACTGTGCAAACTGTCTCACTTGGGATGTAACTGTACTTATTACTAAAGGCTGCAAATAATAAAATAGTCTCTGCTCACTCATTACTCACTTACCCACCTCTCATCCACCTCTCAATCACCCTCCCACCTCTCACTCTCTCTGGTGGCAGCTGCAGGTCTCACACACACAGAAGCTGCAGGTCTCTCTCACACACACAGCAGCTCTGACTGTGCTGATCTCTGGTGGGGGCGGGGCCCAGCAACACAGCAACAGGAAGCAGCTGGGTGTCTTTAGGGCTGCCATCAGTGCTCTCCTATTGGTGGAGGAAGACAGAGCAGGTTTGTAAAGAGTTAAATCGGTTCCCAAATGCTCCATGCAGATTGGAGGGTATCAGGTGCCTGTGTAAGCATATATTAAGGATGTTTTTTCCTTAAGGATTGCAGCAATGTATTAATCCATCTAACTTAGATATGCCTTTAACCACCACTTTCTTTTATTAACCCATCACATCTTGTTACTAACCCTCTTCATCTTTTATTAATTTTGCTGTATTTAAAGGGACATTGAAATAACTTTTCTTTGTTGCATCTGATCAACAGTATTTTTATAATGTACCATTGTATATTTTGTTTTTTGAAACAATGCTCTCAAAGCAGAAAAAATGTATTCAAATGTTTAACTGGTCTGGTGGCTTGCCCTTTCAGCCAATGAGTCGGTATATAGATCTATGAGTAATAGCCAATGAAATCTACAGACACACATCTGCTCTCTGCACTTCATGTTTGTTTTACCAAATTTAAACAGGTTTTACTTAATTTTGTTTCATGCAAAATACAAATTTGGTCATTTTTAAAGCATGTTCTTTTAAATGCACTTCCTGAATCATATTAACCCCCTACTTGTTTCTAAATTACTCTAGAGTCTATAACACATGAATAAATATTGTACTGTATTCCACCTATTTAGTTTGAGATATTAACATTTATAAATTCCAAGATATCTCTCCAGACTCTAAATTATAATATATTATAATATATGTGTTCAGCATGGGCATGATGAGTGTACAGTTGTGCTCAAAAGTTTGCATACCCTTGGCGAATTGGTGATATATGTACCATTTTTAAAGAAAACATGAGTGAGCAGGCAAAACACATTTCTTTTATTTCTTATGGGATTCATATTCAACTGTAGGTTATAACAGAATGGTGCAATCATAAAAAAAACATGGCAACAAATCATAAAATGAAATGACCCTGTTCAAAAGTTTGCATACGATTAGTTCTTAATACTGTGTATTGCTCCCTATTGCATCAATGACAGTGTGCAGTCTTTTGTAATAGTTGTCTATGAGGCCCTTAATTCTTGCAGGGGGTATAGCTGCCCATTCGTCCTGGCAAAATGCCTCCAGGCCATGCAAAGTCTTTGGTCGTCTTGCATGAACCACACGTTTGAGATCTCCCCAGAGTGGCTCAATGATATTAAGGTCAGGAGACTGTGATGGTCACTCCAGAATCTTCACCTTTTTCTGCTGTAACCACTAGAGGGTCAACTTGGCCTTGTGATTAGTGTCACTGTCATGCTGAAAAGAATGCAAATTGTCTGCTAGTATTTTCTGGTAACATGCTGCATTCATCTTGCCATCGATTTTCACAAGATCCCCTGTGCCTTTAGAGCTCATCCGCCAAAACATCAGTGAGCCACCACCATGCTTCACAGTGGGGATGGTATTCTTTTCACCATAGACGTTGTTGACCCCTCTCCAAACATAGAGCTTATGGTTGTGACCATAAAGCTCTATTTTGGTCACTCCAAATTACAGTGTGCCAGATGCTGTAAGGCCTGTCAAGGTGTAACCAGGCTTTTTTGTGGCATTGGCGCTTCTTTCTGGCATCTCGACCATGAAGCTCATTTTTGTTCAAGTATTGTTGTATTGTGCTCCTTGAAACAACCACACCGTCTTTTTCCAGAGCAGCCTGTATTTCTCCTGAGTTTACCTGTGGAGTTTTTCTTTGTATTCCGAACAATTCTTCTGGCAGTTGTGGCTGAAATCTTTCTTGGTCTACCTGACCTTGGCTTGGTATCAAGAGATCCCTGAACTTTCCACTTCTTAATAAGTGATTGAAGAGGACTGACTGGCATTTTCAAGGCTTTGGATATCTTTATATAATTTTCCATCTTTATAAAGTTCCATTACCTTGTTATGCAGGTTTTTTGACAGAACTTTTCTGCTCCCCATGGCTCAGGATCTAGCCTGCGCAGTGCATCCACGTGAGAGCTAACAAAGTCATTGACTATTTATATACAGACACTAATTGCAATTTAAAAGCCACAGGTGTGGGAAATTAACCTTTAATTGCCATTTTAGCCTGTGTGTGTCACCTTGTGTGTCTGTAACAAGGCCAATTATTCAAAGGTATGTAAACGTTTGATCAGGGCCATTTGGGGGATTTCTGTTATCGTTATTATGTAAAAAGGAGCCAAACAACTATGTGATAATAAATGGCTTCATATGATCACTATCCTTCAATAAAAACTTTTTTTTCTTTTTTCATGATCAGTCATATTTTAAAAAATAATACCAACATTTCACCATTTCTGCCAGGGTATGCAAACTTTTGAGCACAGCTGTATATGTACTTATAGTGTAGCATGATCAATTTCAATTGTATACATACTTAGGATCATTATACAGCCACTTATATTATAATACAGTAATGTCCTTTAGAAATGGCCTTATGAACATGTAGCATTTTCCTAACTGATCATGTCAAAATAATGTAATATTTCTTATTTTGGGATGCTGTCTGAATTTGTGTTAGTTGCGCAGTGGGTTTAGTTTGTAAAGTAAATGTTTTCCGATTGTTCTACCCGATTATTAAATAGTATATTATATGCTTACATCAGTATTATGTGGATAATGTTTGTTAGATTGTCTATACAGTATTCCATGTGGGACCATGTGTAGTTCTTTATTATGTTTTACTGTAGATGCATATTGCCCAGTTGTAACCCCGGTCTCCCTAAAATATAATTTGAGATGTTGGCAACTATGATAAGGTCACGTTATTTTAATCAGTTCAAGGTATCACTTTCTCAGTTACTGTCTATATATAAATATTTCAGTTTCTAGGAAAGTGCTTGTATCTTGTGTGTGAATAGTAGTTTTGCTTTTCCATAAGTAAACAGAGCGACCTTAATCAAAACGTGCTAGTGTATTTGTATCTGCAATGTGTAATGTGTGTGATTAGTATGAGTTCCAGTTGTGCAATATGTGCACATGTACATATGTATATGGGATGTGTGCACATATACAGTGGATATAAAAAGTCTACACACCCCTGTTAAAATGTCAGGTTTCTGTGCTGTAAAAAAATGAGACAAAGATAAATCAATTCAGAACTGTTTCCACCTTTAATGTGACCTATAAACTGTACAACTCAATTGAAAAACAAACTGACTATTTATAGTGAGAATTTGAAAAAATATATCTTTTTTGTGAGTAGTAGTAACATGCATTATTCCATTGTTTTGGATCTCAGCCCCTCAACTGACTTTCTTTACAGCCAAGTGTAAATAACCACATAGCAAAAAAAGAATGCAAAGAAAGATAATGTTTTTGAAAATACATAATACCTAATATAGTACCTTATACCATTGCAGACTAACATTAGGTGGTGACAGCGTCTCTTTAAATATGTGCGATAGCTTAGCATAGCTTGTCTATGCTAAGGATATACCCAAGCCGAAATTAAACTCGTACAGCTCAGATCCTTCCCTGAAATACATTGGCTGTGGTTTATATCCATTGCAAGGTTGTTAAAAGGACATGGAAATAATTATTTTCTTTGTTGCATCAGAAAAAGGATATTTGATAACGTGTCAGCGTGTTTTTTCAAATAAAGTTCTTGGGGGCTTGCCCTCTGTCAGCCAATAATTTCTCTACCCTATAATATATGCTAATATGTTCATGCAAAAAAAAAAAACTTTTGTAATGTAATAAGATGCTTATTTAAATGCTTCAATATCCAGTTGTGTTTCAGGTGTCCCTATGCTATCTGCAGTTCCAGGGGTTTTAGTTAGTACTCAGAAATTCAGATACTGATAGATGGCTCTTTAGATTGTCTTGGATTGATAGAAACCCACTCAATTTATATCCTATGAGGTTATTTTTTCATAAATTTCATGACCATGAGGTTATTTTTTCATGAGTAGACCACTGTGGTACCCGAACAACTAGATGTTTTAAATAGGCAGAGATTAGTAATAAAACTTGTATTTATTGATTTAAAAACAGTATTCAATTAATTTCAAAATATTCACTTCACAGCCTCAGATGTCTCCCCCCCCCCCCCAACACTCCTTTCTATTTTTCTATTCAATAGCCTATGTATCTTATTTACATAAATTGAACTAGGTTTTCATGCAAAGAAAATCTGAATGTTTTTATTGCTTAAAACCTGACCTAAGCAAGGCCCAGTTGTTGTGTGCACAATAAGGGTTGTACACAATTACCTATTAAATATAATGACTAGACACAGACCACGTCTTGGGAGGAAAACTGGCCACAGTGTTTTATTGGTTAACACAACT
Organism: Discoglossus pictus; assembly: GCA_027410445.1. Lineage (NCBI taxonomy): Eukaryota > Metazoa > Chordata > Amphibia > Anura > Alytidae > Discoglossus > Discoglossus pictus. Next base: position 356,955,746 of record CM050166.1, on the reverse strand, counting down.
AGACGTAATAACCATAACAATAAATAGAACAACATAACCATGTGAGGGGAGGAGCCTGGCCAGAAAAAGTACACTCTACGCCCTGAAGCCTCATCCAGGGCCTACCGTGTTGTAACATCCATACCACTGTCCTGGTGACTCCCCTTACCACCCGCCGCTGTCACAACAACATAAACATAATTGGAACATATAATATACACTTAAATAATATATACAACCACAAGTGCATAAGACAATAAACAAGATAAACCTTCCAACTCGACAATATACATTGTAAGTTTACTTATTTATTTATTTATATCATTCTTTTTTTAAGTAAAAAACATATACATAACTTTCAAACAACAATACTTTAGGGATGGGAGGGTGGGTATCTTCCCTCATGGCTAGCGGGTGGGCCTAATGGAGGAAATGGCACCAAAAGAGCCTATAACTGGCTCCACCTCCCCCATCTAGCCACCTCCAACACATACCTGGTCCTGCCAGGTCAAGTGGCCCCTCCTTCCAACCCCAGGAGGCCTGGGGTGGCCTACGGGCCCTTCATAAAATTTACCATTACTATGGAATTTTTATATGCCCTCAGGTATGGTGGATGAGTCTTAACTAAATTCAATGTTATTCTATGGAACTAGAAGGAAAACAAAAAGAGTATAAATAAGGGTTAATATAGCATCACTTATGGACAAAAAATAACTAAGAATCACATTTCTAGAATATATATCAAATCTATTACACTCCTGTAAGACAATAAAATAAATGTTAGAGCTGCGGATCAGAAACAATTAAACATGTATCGCCAAGCTATTAACTACAAATCAAGTGAATTAAAGTAACAAAGAGTGTTCCCCTATGGAGATCAAATAACTATATAAAATGATATACAAATAGAGGTCCTGGATGCAACAAGTCTCTCACACAAGACTTGAACAAGTTAAGTTCATCACTGGTAAATGGCCATGAAGCATTATGCCGAGTACCGGACTTGGAAGAATGAACTGAGGTGAGTACAAAATCCCACAACAATTATTTCCAGTGTAAATCTTCAATGGTAAACCAAGTGGCTTGACATCCGTTGGGAATAGTAATTGTTAGCAACAATGGTATCAAACCGTTGCAGGTAAGTAGAAAGCCTTGAAATACATTGCACCTTGTCCTAATATAGGATGATGTTGTCTCTATGGGCTTAGTGAGGCCATAACCCTCATTCAATGTGCCACACTAAACAGCCAATTTGAAACTAGGGATTTTGGAACAGTGGCTACTCATGTTTCATCCCCAGAAATCAAGGTTTCATCCGAGCCACTCAGATATGACTCCACCTTGATATTGCGTGAAGTAAACATTGTATTTAACACCGTTATTGAAGAAATGAATAGCACACATAAACAAAAAGACAAGGAAAAAATGAATTCCTATTATTAATCTCTGTCCCTATTACATATTTTTCAACTAAGCATACTTTTCCTATTTATTATGACTGCTATTCTTAATGAATTACTGTTGATTAGGCCATTACCCCAAAGAGTAATCTTTCAGTTAATTTCTAATTTTTATATCAATTTTATGGCACTTCCAGTTAGCATTTTTGTAGTTGCAACCAGTACATTTCTATGTCACTTTAAGTTTGCAAGGCTACGGCGTTTGAGTAAGATGCTATTGGACATTTCCCAGTAAAGGGGAACAAATGTTGTATTGTTCAGTATGTAGAGATAGAGCTGATGTAACAAGTGGAGACGTGTATTTGTAGTAATGCATAACTATGTTTTACATATGTCATATCATATACTAATCAGGGACCTGCCCGCTCTGCATTGCATCTTTCTTACCCAGTCTACACCCACTGTTTAATGTACTTCCTTGTTTCTTTAAAATGACATTATGGAACATAAAGGAATATCTATTTACATATCGATTTTCTCTTAATGTACACTTGTTTTATATAGCAAGGAATCTGTTTTTCTTCAATATGACTCTTTCCAACTTGGAAAAAAAGGGTCTTCTGTGCACTTGATATCTCCTGAATGAAAGAGTTTATTTGTCTGTTTCTGCTTGCTTAAAAAACTCCGCTCTACAAAAAAAACCTTATTCGGCAAGTATGAAGTCGATAATGACTCAGGGCAGGCAATATGGTTCTAAGTATTATTATTTTTTTTGCGTTGTTCAGTCATTTCTGACTCTCCGTGACCTCATGGACCGTCACACACCAGGATATCTTTATGTCCATGGTTATGCTGATCCACTTGGTATTCATAACAGAGATACTGGAGTGGGTTGCCAGTTCCTTGTACTGGTATTCCTAGGTGGTCTCCCATCCCTGGCCCTATCCTGCTCAGCTTCAGGGTGGTGTGACTTCTTGGCTTCCTGACTTGGAATCGAACCCAGGTTGCAGTGTTAAAAGCACCAAATCCTAACCACTGGACCACCAAGAAACCCCTATACTGACCGGTACCTATATATATATTTGTTTTACAAGGATGCTCACTCTACTTGCTAAAGGATAAGTATAATGCTTATACAGTAGGGTTTCATTTGTTTATTGACTAATTGATTAGCAATAAATCATCATACAGCGTAGCTTACATTTGAGCTTTACTGTTCTGGGACTAGCAGAGCTACTTCTTTCCACCTACTATTGGGTGTCTAAGTTTTCCTGCAGTGGCCAACTTATCTGTCCATGAACTGTCCTGATATAAGTCTTTATCAGGCTTAGCCTCCTGGGCAGATGCTTTCCCAAGCTGTGGATACCTAATGTCAGAAGAGTGAAACAGTTTTACTGAACTCTTAAAAACTTAAGTTCAAATGTATGTTTAAAAGCGATATTGATTTTTTTTTTTTAATTATTTTTTATTCAGAAGGGATAATATGCAGTAATACAACGTGGAACACCCACAGGAGATTAGTCAAAGTAATTTTAGTAGTTAAGTTCATGGACAAACTACTTATTCGTAGACTTAATCTGTCACATTTAGTTCAGCAAAGGTTGTGATTTTTTTTTCTGGATACAAGAAATTCTAATGTCCATACTGGCATGTCCCAAATCGGTTTTCTGGTCATTTAGACTATATGTTGCTTTCCAAGTGTCATTAATGGATGGAGGGTGCAACCTATAATACAGTAGTCTCTTTTAAAAGTATAGATGTACCGTGCATTTTTCAAAAATATGGGAGACCAGCGCTGGTGGAATATTTGTAAATGTTCTCAGCCAACTCCTATCCTGTACCATGAATGTGCAAGAGAGACCTTGATGAATAGGCTTTGCTTATGAGTGGTTTTGGGTATCATTCTCTATGGATCATAACAGGAAAGCTTTTAGTTGATGCCTGAACATGTTGCCTGCACTTACCAGCATAGGCATTTGTGTCCAGGTCTGTGCTGGTAAGTGTCAGGTGACAATATATTATGAAGCAGAATTGATTTGTGGCAGACCTAAACCTCCCTGTGCTGATGAAAGAGCTGCATTCAGTGGTTTCTACAATATTCTCCCTGTGGTAATGACCATCAGGTGCAGCAGGTGGTCTACTTCTGCTTCATAGGGACCCTCCATAAATTGGGAATTAAGTCCCAAGAGTCCAAGCTGTGAGTTTCAAGTTCAATGCTCTCTGGCCGGGGCATTTTACCTTTCACGTGGCTTGTGCCTCTTTCCTGCTGTTAGTCATTTCTGTTTTGTCATCAGTGAGATTTGTGAGGTGCGTGGTAGTGTTGTTGGGTACATGTCTGGCCAGTGTTTGATTATAGAGTATGGATCCTCCACAATTACTGCAATTAATTACCGGGCAGGGTGGAGGGCATAGTTCTTGGTGGCAGAATAAATACTTGTTTAATCATAATCAGGAAACGTTGAGGTCTCTGTCATTTTATCCAGAAATGATTGCTCGAGAGGACCTTGTGAAATACAGTTTAACAGTTTATGACCTAGGATGTTGTGACTGCAAGTAATCTGCTAAAATGTATGCAAGTAATCTGCTAAACCGTAGGCTTTTATCTAAAAATTTCAGGGAAGAGAAATAGCTTTGTGACTAATATTTGCACTGATCTATAAGAATTGGAAATGTTTTTGGTAATTACAGACTCCTTGTCTTGGATAGATCTCTGTGTTAAAGTTAGATATTCCACATAGTGGCGGAGCTAGTGAATGGAGGGACCCAGTGCAAAATAATTTAGATACTCTTTATGAAGTAGTTGCCTGTAGTCAATAAAAAAGTGAAATATATATTAGGTGGTCAGATTATCTGTGTATGAAATGAATGTCTGCTCCTTTACCCTAATACATGTAAACACCGCTTTACTCCAGGTTGCAGCTTTCCGTTATTGCAGCCATGCCACATGGCGTCTAACTGGAAGTCCTATTTCTTGTTTTTTGCCTCTAACTAAAGTTTTAATTTACACATTTCAAAGGCTGAGGTAGGTTTGTAGTCAAATATGTTTTCTTTCATAACTGTTTATATCTGCAGGGACCCCAATGTTATAGATGTTAATGTTAGGTACCATGGGGTTACACCCATAATTATAAATTAGATTACTGTGGGGGTCCCTAGAGATCTCTATGGTAAAGGATTAACATTAGGTGTCATGAGTTTCATAGGGACCCTATGGTTATACATCAGATTACTATGGAGGTCAGTAGGCACACCCATGGTAAATGGCTAATGTTCAATACCATAGGGCCATAGGGGGCCAAAAGTACACTCATTGTTATACTTAGAGGGCCCATAGTGACTGCAATGGGGTTAATGGGCAACCCAGCACAAAGCACATGGGGTGAAAGGAGGGGCGACCAATAGCCTTCCCCAGTTGTTGAGGGGAGTACCGAGGGATATTGAGGATAGTAAGGGGTTTAGGGTAGCTGTTTTATTATTATGTAGTGCTGATGACAATGCAGACATGTTGTCCTTTCACTGGGTTTTTAGTAGTCATACATCATTACTGTATTGATGTATTGCCAACCATTGCATGTTTGCCTACTATTATGGTGCCTGCGCCGATGGACAGCTCTAAAATTGCCCATGCCTGACCCCTATAACACACATGCACTACTCACATCACAATGTGTAAAGTGGTGAATAGGGAGTGTATAAATCATACTGCATTGGGCATTTTCACTCCTCATTTTGGACTTAATTATAATTCTAGAGATTTAATAAATCACATGGAGACCTGAGTAATGTGTAATGAGCTACAGTAGATCCTGGCTTATCAGGATTCATGTTAGTAAATTCCCCCTAGATGTCCTGATTCACACCAAAGTACATGTATTGACTGCCCTAGATTGTAAACTCCTGGGCCCTCATTCAATTGCAATTTGGCCAATTGAATAGGGGTCTAAATAAGCACATAACATATTTTTTTTAAAGAAGTTTTTAGTTAGTAAAAATCTATCCAAAAGCAAGGTTTTCACTAACTAAAAACTTCTTTAAAAAAAATATGCTATGTGTTTATTTAGAGCCCTATTCCATTGGCCAAATCGCAATTGAATGAGCCCCCTGGGCAGTAACCTCAATATCTTTTTTGCTGCAACTTTGGTGCATTTCCACGATACACAATGTAAATAGAATAAAAGAGACTGGAATATCCTCCAAGCAATTAGACATACTGGTCTACTGTTACTGGTCTTCTGTTACATGACTGTGTTCCAAAGGCTGCATGACAAACGTTCATCAAATTGATCCATGTTAGTATGTTTTATATCTTTTGAGCCTGATTTGCATTTTATTACTTAATTATACATTTCTTAGTCAGCCTGCAACATATAAGTTTGCCATTTGTTTTTCAATTTTTTCATATTTAATGCATGCCACTTAATGACTGTTTTTATTAAATGATCAAACTTAAACATAATATCAGTGAAAGAAAGTAATATTTTCATGAAATAGAATATAAGCTACTTAGGAGGAGTAGCAATAATAATAATGAAATGTGGCATGGCAATGTCTTTGAAATAAATCAGATCTTAAGGGGACCCTGTCACCCAACAACTAGTTGGTGTAAGTGCCCTTCGCTGCTTTAAGGAGAGTGGCTTCTGGTGTTGCAATAACTGAGAACAAGACTAGGATTTAGAAATGCTTATTAAGCACTTTCATTGTGCAGTTAGTAATACAAGCATAATGGGTATTTCTAAATCCTTTTCTTTTCCTTTTAGAGTTGGTTCTATCAGTTTTATTAAGATGCATAATGTTCCCTTTATAACGATCTTGTTTGGACACTTTCATTTCTATAATCATGTTAATGGGTACATAATACATTGTACATTTTAGTGATGTCCAAGAGAGCACAAACACATGGAAAGCCCCATTGAATTTAGTGGGAATGTCATTGCTACAGTGTTCTCACAGACCGTGCTGGAGTTTAATAGGTAACTTAAGCAGATTATTAAAACAGTGGGTGTACAGTATAGTTTAAGTGACACGGACACCATCCTTATACATCAAATTAATTCTGAACTTGACCCTTGGTGTGCATTGTGTACATCTTCATGCATGCAGTGTAGTGAAGTGTGTCTGCTTTCATTAAAACACCCTATGCTGAAATTAACCCTTTTAGATAAGACTGAAAGTGAATATACAATGTCTTGTATGTGTTTGCATATGGTTCCCTAGTGCTGGCACAATTACCTGAATTACATGAAAGGGAGAAAACAGAGTCATGGATGGCTATATAATGTTTTCTGTGATAACATAAATGTAGGTGACATCTCTGTATTTGCACTAGATCATATGATTTATTTACATTTATTTTGTATGGCCACTGAAATTCAGGTCATTCAACCTGTTGGATATTCAGTACCTTATAGCAGTGGTGGGTAAGTTCGGTCCTGCAGGGCCATACTGAGGCCTGGATTTGAGGATTTCCTTTCTGTGCAAAGGTGAACTCATCAGGATGACGGAAGAAGTAGTAGCCTTGCCTGTGTGCAACAGGGATATCCTCAAAACTACATTTAGGTGACTGCCAGCTAATTTAAGTAAATTATTTAAAAATGTAACAACATTAAACATTAAAATATATACTATTTAAGTGCAATAATAATAAAACAAATAGTACATAGAAATGGCTAGAAATTATTAAAAGAACACATAAGTATAGATCCATATTTAAGTTATGCCATATTAAACTGAGTTGTGCATGAATGTATATGTAAGTCTGTGTGCCTGGATATTATTGTGTGTATTTATAGACCATGATTATATATTGCTCTTACAACAGATGTCAAGTTTAACCTCAAATGATAACTGCTTAGGATAAGAATCTGATTCATAACTATGATGTTAAATAAATACTGTAACCCATATTATCAAAATGTTATTTTGAAGAACTACACAAGATAATTGAAAAAAAATGTCTTAAATTTTTTTTAATAGAGTCTTTAAATGTTATGTTTTATATTATTGTGTGTGTATTGATCTGATTCTACAAGTCAGGGGGGACATTTCATGCAGAGAAGTCTTTATGCTTCTCCAGTTGAAATGTGACAGTCTAAAAGGCTACTATTTCCAAGAGGACTACTAGAAATCAGCTTATATAGTATCTTCCTATTCAGAAATCAGCTCATTGAGCAGCTCAAAGAAGCAACAGCTTCCCACTGTAACAAATAATAGTTAATAAATAGAAGACTGAGCATATGTTTTACATTCTAAAATCATAGTCTATATGGACTCTAGTTCTTCAACAGAGCTTTCTTTAAATGTGGTACTTTAATTGCCACTGTAGTGGTCATACAGTAGACAACATGGGGTAGTCTGTTTTAACAAAATTCTGAATTTCATTATAAAAATGTTCCAGAACCCATATTTTTATGGATACTCAAACATTGGCATTTAGAAGGGCACAGGAAAACAGTTTGAATTATCAATAGGAATATAGTAACAGTATTGAGATATATATTAAAATTAGTAAAGCAGTGGAGGTCCAAAAGAAAGGGTTGGATACCTGGTTCTGATCATATCGTCATGTTGACTACATTTGCAATAGAGTTCAATTTGTATTTTGTAACCAATTAGCAATACATTTTTAATTACATTTTTTAATTTTACAAGAAAAAAAAAAAATCAGTATAGCTTTTAAACCTTTGATTAGAACTTGAATGTGACAAATTTGCTTCTCTGTAACAACTATTAGGTTTTCATGGGCTCTGAACAGATATGCCCAGGAGGCTGTAGAGTGTTTATGTATCTGTATTCCTGTAGTGGCCGCTATAGGCATACCTAGGCACAGTGGCCATTTAAATGTACTCCAAACTGAATATATACTCATGTATAGGTTTTCTGTCTGATGACAGCAGCTACGAAGTGAAGCGCTGTGTCTCTAAAAGAGAGCAGCTGTGTGTTAAAACTAAAGGATCCCAGCTTCATTTTTGGCTTTACCCCAGTTAATAAAGCTAGATTAGATGGACCAGGTGGTTTTTATCTGTTTGTGTTTCTATTTTCTACTATGAATGTTAGTTCGAAAGTATGATTTGGGGATTATAACATATTTTTCTTGTTTTGTTTAGATTATGGGTGTTGCCCATGCTTCCGATAGCTTGTTATCTATATGAATGTACTAGTAATTAAATTAGATATTCTATAATAGTATAGTTTGCATCTGTACTAAAATGTCCAAGGGTCAGAAGCATGTTCTGTCTCTTTGGCATACAGAACACTTGATTTTGCAACATTTTCCTCTCCTTTCTCCAGCCCAAACAGCACAAGAAGCTTTAAGTCACATTTATCATCTTCCAAGTACACGTTTTGCACTCCTTGCAGAAACAATGATGAAAGCAGACATGTTAATTCGACACAAAACACCAAATAAACTAAATAAACATACTTAGTCATGCAAACATTGTATGTGTGCAAAGTAAAAAGTATCCATCCCAAGAGTTTGGGAACTACATTTTTGAGGGTTTTGGTAAATCACTTAAAGGGACAGGATTTTTTTTTCTTTGTTGCATTTTGTTAATGTGTCCTGTTGTATGAGATCTCCAGACTACAGTATGCTCTGTGTATGTCTTCTCAGTTTCAATAATGTTTAAACAGGTTACTTGTTCATGCAAAAATCAGGTATTGTAATATTTAATACAAGCTTTTTTTTTATTCATGAAAAATCTATTGTATTCCATGTCCCTTTAATATTTTTTGATGCCTGTTGTATAACAATTCTAGTACACTATAAATCATACTATAGCATCTGCACATATGAACAATAAAGTCTAGTATCCTGGTACTTTTGCTCTACTTGTTTATGCATTTTTTAGTTTTATTTCATAGTTTTTGTGTAATCCCATTTGATTTACAAATGACCTGACTGTTGTTCATGGTTCCCTGGTGAACATTTCGTATATGATATTTTTTCAGATATCCTAGACCATTAGCCCTATTAAGTTCGAGCTAAGTTTAAAAATGTAGCTCGCATTGTAGAAAGTAAGGCCTAGGGCTATTAAATTAGCCCGTAATGTAGGCTGTTGCCGATCTGCGGGTTAGGCTGAGCAACGTTGAACTTCACGGCCGCAAATCCTTTGATCCGCCAAGCCCGTAACATCTACAATTCCAATCCTGCTATTAAATTACAACAAAGTCACTCGCGAGCAAGCCAGTAACACGGAAATGTACTCTTATTAAAAGTGAAAGTGATGTCAGGTCTTAGAATTAATAGCACAACATTCTCAATCCCGCAAATCGGCCCAATAAAATACTTAATTTCATGTATTTTGTATGTGTTAGATCAATCCCGACAATCAATGTGTTACTGCCTATAATGTAACCCGCATGTAATAGAATATAATATTTGCAGCTTTATTAATATTGCATTATGAATGGAATGTGGGTCCGATCGTAATTTTTAATTGAAGCCCGTAGGACTTTGAAATCCAACCCCCATTTTTCTGTGAGGCAATGATGATGATCTCTGTTTTCATTGGCTCCATCTAAACCAGTAACTACAGGTTTGCTTAATTGATCACCAGCAAAAACGCTAGTATGACAACTGGTTTACGGGTTTGCGTCTCAAACTCGTAACTCGCAACCCGTTCTAATTTAATAGCACAGTAACACTGGGGAATTTCAAGCCCGCAGCTGCTGCAAGCTTCACATTGCACTTACGGGGCTGGAATTTAATAGGGCTACATCTCTTGTGCCCATAATTACTTCTCCCTGTATTTGCCGTACAATAGTCCCCGGATGACATTCCAATTATAGGGAAGAGTGGCCATGAAAAGCAAGTCATTGATGCTGAAAATACTGAAGAACCGAGCATGTGGAATGAAAACTTGCATTGTTAGTAATAAAGTCCACCTTTTGCGTTACGTTTCAATTAATGGGAGCGTGGGAATTCTCACAGAAATGCATATATTTTCTAAAAATGTATGTAAATGTAAACATGTATCAGTATTCATAAGATACTAGGCTTTGAAACATTATTACATTTAATAAAAACAATGCTGTTCTGTGAGAAACTTTGATAGAGAATCTGAGCTCAAAAATATGTTTATGGAAAAAATGTAAAGAGCACTATATTTAGCAAATGTTCATTTATGAACTAAGATCTTCTTAATATGTAAAAATTCCTTTCAACATTTATACATATGTTTTTGTGCTATTTTTAAGCTTGGGGATTTTTTGCTTTGTCATACTCATTGTGTGATGAATAGTCAGCATATTTGATAGAGGCGATGTACTGATTTTACAAATGTACCTAGCCTATGGAAAGTAGTACAACCTCTATAGACAGTGGTTCCTCATACCGATCTATACCATTAATATACCAGTCTTCAAACCTCTGTATGTTCCACTTAATGACCATGCTTCTCTATCCCTGGCAGTCACAACTGTGTGAAAGTAGCCGAAGGACACCTTCAGTTCAAGAAAAAAGCACTTGTTTGTCAAGTATGTAATAAACTAACAATAATAGCAGCTGAATAAGCCATGGACCCCCTTCAGGATCGCTACCTTGTTGTGGTGAAGGGGCTTGTGTACCTCAATTAAGCTGTGAGCTATACCATGAAGAGTCACCCAAGATGGGCAGGGCAAAACATGGGCAGCAGACAGAACTAGCAACCCACTCCAAGATAATCATATGGATTACCAAAACCCAAGACATAATAATCAATGTTTCTGGCGTGCTGCGGTCCATAGCTCCAGGCAGAGTTGGACATTAATGAACGACTGAACAACAGCAAGCCATATACATAAAACTATTTTTTGGAAAGTCTGAATTTTTAGTATAGGAATCCATTTGGTGTTTGTTATGTCACATACTCAGAGCTGAATCACGTGGAAGGAACTGAGAGCCTTTATTAAGATAACTGAATACTTCTGAAGTTGAAACCACACCTCTTCTCCCTCACTGGCCCATAAGTAGATTTCATATTTCAGGAAATGCAACCATATCTCTCCAGAAATATAAAGGCCTCTCTCACAAACACATCTTCCACCTATGTATCATGGGTTCCTCCAGGGTCATGTAGAGGCATCAACATTTATTTTTTTCTAATTAAAAACTAGCTTTGTGACTTTTTCCTTGCTTAATAATAAACTTAAACTAAAAGTTTCCAAACATATATATGTTTTAATTGTACAGTATTCTTTAAATTATATATTTTGTACAGTAAGTCTTATGAAGCAGACAGGAGTGACTGAGGCTGAGACACACAAGGCAGGATATTTGCTAAGCTATCAGAGAGGCTTTGGTGAGGTGTGGTTGCAATTTCCCTTATAAAAAATAATGTATGTTATATATAGTGATATACATTACAGCTACCATTATGCATAGTAAATCTTCCTCATAATTAGATACAAGACTCAATATATTAGTCATTTACTAATCTAACTAAATAATATTTCTAGGATAAATGACTATCGCACTGTAGTAAGATATATAACTTAATTTATTGCAGTTTAAAATGTATTTTCTTTGAACCTGGTTCTTTCACTTACCAGATTGTGCCTTTGTACACTTTACGCAGAGTCCAAAATTTATATTGCATGAACTGGTGGACGAGTCTAGCTTGACTTTTTGACGATTGTGGAGTTTCTTCATCTAGATAAGCAGTGAGGAAATTGGCATTGTGGCCATCCTGGAGGTGGCAAAGAAGGAATTTTGGGAGTTGCAGAAACATTTGGAGAAAGATACAAATAATTGGAACCACTAAGTACCACAGGCTTCAGAGCACCTTGGTATGCACCAAGTAAACTATGTGTTCTACCAGCCTATCATTCCCATTGAGAAACTATGCGATCTGTCATTTTAGGAGCATGTTAGGTTGTAGTAACACATTGCGTTTACCATCATGATAATCATTAGCAGTTTCTCTCCTCTAAACCCATGATGAAGCTACTCAACATCTCAATATGATACATGGCAAAGTGCCAGTTCACGTAACTACTACCAATATTATAACTGTTTATAAATAAAAAATTGTGTATTGTTGGCTGATTTCTATATTAATATAAACAACATAAAATATTGTAATCTTCTATGAACATGGAAATCAACCGGCAGATATAATACATTAGCAAACATATATATACATAGCATTTCTTCACAACTCACTCAGAAGCACAGATGTGTTTCTACCTAGGCTTATGAGGCTTAGGTCTAGGGAAGTACATTTTCAGGGGGCAGCTGCCAGAAGATACAGTGCAGTACACTGAAATATATTGGTATATATATGCAGTGATATTACTGTCTGTAAGTGTACTTAACACTTTTTGATATTATATATATATATATATATATATATATATATATATATATATATATATATATATATAAATACATAAACTTATGATTTGAGATATAGAAAGGGGACAAGAGGAGCTGAAAGTGGGTGTGGAGGGAACACAAATCTGAATGGCCTTTGGCACCCATGCTCAGAAGGAACAATTTTATTATGTCAAAAAAATGGGTAGTTGTGCTGGCATGCAGTATAACAATTACTCTTATGTGAAACATCACTAGAATATTTCTCTGTGTAATAAACTTTTATGTATTTTGCCTATTGCATTTTGTGATATTATTTTTTTATGGAGAAATTTAGCCACACCATTATGTTATTGCATTGGAACTGTTTATTTTGCTACACATATAATATTAATTTGCATTGCATGGTTAATATAACTTTACTGGGCACAGTCATGGGCTGCTTCGTGTCATCTTAGCTATACTTTTACTATAATCAGTTTGTTATTGCTTTTAATATTTTCCAGTGAAATCATCCTTTATAGTGCATTTGTTTTATTGATTATATCTATTGTTTGTTTCTTGATGGATTAAGCAAAACATCATAAAATACATGAACTAGTCTATTAGAAAAAACAATTTTAAGAGGTTGTGATATGTCCCTTAAGCTATGTCCCTTAGGTCAAAATAAGTCATCCTTCTGGATCACTACCTTGTCGTGGTGAGCTGTACCATGTAGGGTCACCCAAGATGGGCAGGTCATGGCAGAGATATCAGACAAATCACGGTCCACAGGAGAAGGAACCTGCAACCCACTCCAGTAACGTTTTTAAGATAACTTTATGGACAGGCACAACCAGAGACATAAAGATATGGCAACGGAAGATGAGCCCCTCAGTTCAGGAGGTGCCTACCACTTAACTGAGTAAGAGCAGAGGGCAAGTACAAGTAGCACCAGATCTAATGAAGTGGTTGGGCCAAAGATGAAAGGACACCCAGCTGCGGATGTGTCTGGAGGGTAAAGGAAAGTCTGATGCTGCAAAGATCAATTCAGAATAGGAACCTGGATTGTTATGAACCAAGACAAACTAGATAAGGACAAGAATAAGATGAGAAGGTTATACATTGATATCATCTGAATTAATGAACTTAAATAGACTGGAATGGGACATTTCACATCAGACAACCACCAGATCTTCTATTGTGGTCAAGAATCTCGCAGAAGAATTGGAGTAGCCCTCCTAGTTAATCAAGGGGTGAATGATTTCAATTCTAATTCAAGCAAACCATTTAACATAACTTTTATTGATTCTAATAAAATGTCTTAATCTTCATAATATTTTGCAATAATACCACGTGAAAAAGTCTTTTTTTTTTTTATTACAAGGATTACATGTACCAAGAGATAGAAAAATCTTAGTGTAATGAACATGTTTTCCTCTTGGAGAATTGCTGAATTAAAAAAAAAATATAATGTACAATCTTCTAATTAAATTAATTTCTATTTGGTTACATAACTTGTTCCTAGACAATCATTTTAGGAATAATCTACTTAATGCTATTTTTTATTATAAGTTTTATTCACCCATATTCCACAATCTTTTAAATTATTATTCTCTTGTTTATGCTTTTATGTTATTCTTTTCTCAATATTTGTTTTTTTTTTTTGAACATGGGGATTTCTATTGTTTCCATTGTTCTTCATTTTCTTAAGATGTAACTAATAAACTAGAGTAGGTATAATAGAGGATAGGGTTCCCTGTTTGAAAGCCCTAGTCTACCCTGACAAATTTCAAATACTTAGTTTTCAATCTTAGAGTCACGGAGAGTCAGACTGAACGACTAAACAACAACAAAAAGTCATCCATCCCATAGTAGTTTAGTTTTTTTTTACAGTAAGAGAGAGTTAATAGCCAATTATGAGAGATCATAGGGACAATCCTCCAGGGATGTGGCCTGTGAATAGCTGAGAAGTCAACATGGAACTGTGACTTTTTAATATGGGTTGAAGAATCATTTGTATCTGACTTCCTTGTTGGATGGGTTTAGTTTACAACCTCTTAAAAGTGTTTTTGCATTAGTGCCCATATTAATCTGCTTCCAAAGCTTTTATTGAGAATACAAACCTTTACATACCCCCAATATCTGATTTTCAATGATTTTTATGTAAAACCATCTCTCCAAATGATATCTAGTTGGACTCCCATATTTTTCTTGTATTAGATTGAGTTGTTCTTCTGCTTTCTAACTGAGTTCATTGCTATCCACTAATTTCCATTAAAAGTATGTCATTTTTATCATGCCATTTCCTGTTTTTCTTTTTTAATATAATTTTTAATAATTCTCGCCTGTCCATGAACCTGGACCTGGAGTTCTTTTCTCAGCAGGGTGTTGTGTTTTTCAATCTCATATTATCTTGGCTTGACTGTGACAAACCCTTAGCATTTATCATGCATACAGCTTTGTTAACACAACCTTTTTGTGAGTATTTTCACACATACAAAGTAAATACACTTTTCCCCTCAAGTAAATATACTTCTCAAAGAGTCATTTTGTTTTTCCTACAATGAAGAGTTGTCAGGCCCATGTGAAATTCTACACATAGTGAAGCAATACCCATCTTAAGCCAAAAATGTAAAACATGGATCTTGCTTCTTCTGTGGCATATGGTATATTTGTGGACTAAAGTGAAAAGGAACTTAAAGGACAACTGTAGACTTGTAAAAATGTCTTGTAAACTATGTAACAAATTTACAACTTTAATAACTATGTAAACCATGAGCATAAAAGTAATTTTAAAATAATAATTTAAAATGTCTTTAAACCAGATTTGTATGTAACTCGGATGCCTGAATAATTATAATAATAATAATACTATATGCTCATGTGTGGTAATAATAATACAGTGTAATACTGCATTATTATTATTAATAATAATCATAATAATAATTATAACCCTGCACTGTAATAATAAGTTACAGAAACTATTGTGCTCTTTCTTTTAATTCAAACAAACAACAAACTCATACAAAAAGGCTTGGGAACCCATCTTAAGTATGGGTCATCTGTAAGTCGGGTTGTCTGTCACCTGGGGACCACCTGTACCATTTTTGGTCGACGTCTTACAAAGGATCTTGAATAGTAGCAGAATTATACTTGCTTCAATACCCCTTTTTTAAATGCTAAATACCTTTTAATGTTAACGCTAATATATTACTGTCTTTTGCAGCTGCTACATGACATTGAGAAGTGTTAATGTACAGATGTGGATGTCCTCTCCTACCTGTTATTTCTTCTCTTACATCCCTAGTTTTGTTTCATATATATGATACAGTATATGATTCCCAAATGCATAATATTATATTTCTTTTTGTTGAATCTCATGTGCCAGCTAACTGTCCATTCTTCTATTTAATACAAGTTCCTTTGAGGTAAAAGTACATCCTGGTCTTATTTAATTACCTTGCATAAGAAATCCATAAAGGAAGTCTAACAAAGAGCTTAATCAATTCTCCATCAAAAGTACATATGCCTAGTCCTAGTCATTGATCAGTCTCGATGCCGTGAATAAGGATACTGCGATTTAACTGGCTAAATTCTTCTGAGAACTGTGAATTCAATCAGGAGCCTTTGTGACTCCTGGTCTACTGGTCTACTTCAATAAATGTGTGTCTCAGCTTCGATTTAACAAGGTTCATGAAAGAAAATATACATTCATAGTGTCTGGTATCTAAATATTGCCTATATGTTGTTCTAACAGCCATACATGACATAGGTTTTTATACTGTACTCCTTTTCAAAATATTTTTTTTTACTGAAAATCATAGAACGCTGTTCTGTAGGGTAAAATGGCAATTAAAAAAAATATATCTGGTTGTAAAACAGATGTTATGGGCCTGTTCGATGTTTACCTATATGTATCTAAAAAGTTTTAAGAGGCACACAGGTGAACAAAGATTAAATGACCCTTTAATGAAAGCAAGTTCCCTGGTGGTGCAGTGGTTAGGATTTGATGCTTTCACTATGAACTGGGTTCAATTCCAGTCAGGGAACCAAGAGGTCACACCATCCTGAAGCCATGCAGGGTTGGGCCTCATCAGTACTTGGAAGGGAAACCACCTAGGAATACTAGGAGTTGTATGCTGTGGTCCACTGGAGAAGGAACTGACAACCCACTCCAGTATATCTGCCACAGATACCAAGTGGATTAGCATGGTGTGTTGCGGTCCATGAGGTCATGGAGAGTCAGACACGACTGTATGACGCACACAATGAAAGCAATTCTAGCATGTATTTAAAAAATCATGTTTTAAACATTAGAAATGTTTTTTTCCTATGAGAAATGAATAATGTGGAAACATTACATTGAATATACACAGTGAGGGACTGTCCTGATATGTTACAGAAAACAGAGTAGCAGTGAGCCTTATGGGTGTCTGAAATCCAAGATATTGTGCTTTTATTCCCATTGGTTTAAATAGAAATGAGTTAAGAAAACAGGATCTCCATGAGTTCTTGCTTATACTTCATCTTAGCTCTCTGGTAAGGTGGATCTAACACATTGTTATATTTGTCTGTCTGTTGTTCTACTTTTCATTTTTTTGCAGTAAATATGATTTATTTTCCATGGGAAAAACTTTTTTTTGTATTGCATAAAACATATTCTTTTAGATGAATGAGAAAAAGTCTAGGTCTACAGTGGCCCTTTTAGTTTGGTGCCCATTTTGAAGATGCATACAGGTCATGTATCTTTGACGCTTGCATTAATATTATTTGAATGATTCTGTTATTTCTCTACATTGCTTATTCCCTGATGCTCCTATAAGTATTTATAGACTCTCTTGTGACTTTCTGGTGTAATGACTGCCATGCTGCTTCAGAGCTGGTTATCCCTCTGGTGACTTGTATGTGTATAAGAAAGGACCTTTGCCTTTAGACTACAACATTTTCTATTGGAATGTACAGTATAACCCACCAATTTTTAAGTGCATATTTTTATATGTAAGTCAATTTATATATTGTTATGCTTTTTTTTTTCTTTTTACCTTAAAGGTAATGGGCACTGTACATCATAAATGTAGGTCTAAAGTTATATCATACTGATTAGCTCATGGCAAAAGTCCATTCAACCCGTGCATGGAGTTACTCTTGTCTAGTGGACCTCTAGTGGAGGTCTATTGACTGGGTTGCCAGTTTCTTCTCCAGTGGGCCACAGTATACAGATCCTGTTATTCCTAAGTAGTCTCCCATCCAAGTACTGACCAGACCCAACCCTGCATGGATTCAGGCTGGTGTGACCTCTAGTTTCCCTGGCTGGATTCAAACCCAGGTTGCAGTGGTGAAAGCACCAAATCCACTGGACCGCCAGGGAACCACTCTGAGATAGGATGAGCCATATGCACTGTGGCATTGGTATTTAATATTTCAGATTGTCCTTTCATTTAACATTTTTAGTTACAAGCAAGTACAATCTGACTGATTAAATAACTGTATTATTTTAAATGTCTGTCTGTGATGTTAATTGTGACAATTATATAATTTGTCTACCATTTTCTTGTGTGGAAGCTTTGTTTATCGTCCCATTCCCAATCAGTTCTCCCCTTTTAAAAATACATAAGCACACATGCACAGCTGGTCGAGGCATGTTTGAATTTTTACGCTTTACAAATCTACATCTACCGTGTAACATAAATCATGAATTTAAGCTGTAATGAAAAAAAAGTGTGTGTTGCAAAACCTAGAGCAAACCTTCAGAGAAATGTTTTACCACCAGTATTATCCATGCACAGTGCAAAAGAGGAATACTATACACTTATAGTAAAAATGAACCATTGCCCACCTGCTTTTCCACACCAAGCAGGTTCAGTTACCTGTTACATATGTGTGTGTAGAATGTATGTTAGGTTAAGTCATCCTGCTTTATTATGTCCTAATGTCCAAGTGATAAATGTGAGGGTTGTCAG
The DNA here is from genome assembly GCA_027410445.1 of Discoglossus pictus. Lineage (NCBI taxonomy): Eukaryota > Metazoa > Chordata > Amphibia > Anura > Alytidae > Discoglossus > Discoglossus pictus. The sequence continues at coordinate 356,937,135 of CM050166.1, read as the reverse complement.
ACCTCAAAGTAACGGATTGGCCAGTCAGAGAAATCCAACCCTGCACAAATAGAGTAGTCTGTGATGTAGGAGGAGCATGCTGGATATGAAGATAGCATCTATACCTTGCTGTCCCACTGACTGCCCGTGGGCCAGTTGTGACCTCCCACGTGATTTATTAGGACCACTGAGGGAGGAAAGTCTCACTAACCTAATATTGGTAAAATTAAATACAGTTTAAACACTTTATATATCATATATAAACTCAGAAATGGTTAGTTATTTAATTAAAGATATATAAATATATTCATTTACTAATTATATATATTTTTTAAATCATTATTTTATATCCAGTTCATTAGCCAATATAAATCTGGCTCACCAGCTCACTGGAAAATAAAATGTAGCCCCCACACTAAATAAGTTGTTCAGTATTGATCTATGAAATAGTGGTGTCTGTTTAATTTTCCTCATTGGGAGATGAGACATGTCGAGCCAAACAATGCACATTACTTAGCCGATCTCCCCTTATATGTACTGATAATAATTAAATAGTCATTGAAGATATTTTCTACTTGGTTGCATCTGAAAGAGGGCATTTCATAATATTGATATTCCAAGTACAGTAAACTCTCAGTTATCCAGCACCCATAAGGATTGATAAATGCCAGATAAATGTAGTTTCTGGTTGCTTGAGTGTTACAAATAAAAGAGGCCTAGATTATCTGCACGTAGGATGCTCGGCCAGGTATATTTGTCAGTGAGGGCTGTTCTAGCAGCAGCAGCTTTGATTCCTCGCTTACACACAGGTACATTCGGCTGGAGGGTGCGGTGCTGAACCCAGGGAATATGACACCAACACTGCACTGGCTCAGTCACTCATGCCTGTCTGCTTCCAGGTAATATTGAATTGCAGAGACTTACATCGGATGCAATCTGGGTACCTGTAAGCATTTTGTGGTATAACAACCTGGCTGCTGGCATTTGTTGAGACCTGTAAAATGTAATTTTTATATAAAGAGCAGTGTTCAATTTTTTTCTGGTTGCTTGAGAGTTCTGGTTAACTGAGAATCTACTATATTACTATCACTGGGATAATCTATTATTATTTCATAATGTTGTACATCATTTAAAAATGAAGCTCCTGGAGAATATACTGTTTTGAATGTATTACTGTATTTGAGGGCTTGTCCCTATCAGCCAATGTGCATCAATATATCTGTATTGGCCACAAGTGTCTGCCAATGAGATCTAGTTGTGTATACTCTCTGCTCATACTGGTATTTCCTGTGGCATTTTCTGTTAGATTCCAATGAGTTTGAACAGGTTTTTCTAAATAAAATTAAATAAACAAATACATTTTTATCATATTTAAAACATGCTCCTTTACATGCATGATAGAAAAATGGGAATCCAAATTCCTTTTCACTACAAGGAGCTTTTTGCCTTAACATTACTACACCCTGAGGGTGTGTGTTTTTTTTTTTAAAGGCTGAAATGTTTTGTTCAGTTTTCTTTTTTTAATCACACTGGGCCTCATTCAATTGCGATTTGGCCAATTGAATAGGGCTCTAAATAAGCACATAACATGTTTTTTTTAAATACGTTTTTAGTTAGTGAAAACCTTGCTTTTGGATAGATGTTTACTAACTAAAAACTTATTTAAAAAAATATGTTATGTGCTTATTTAAAGCCCTATTCAATTGGCCAAATTGCAATTGAATGAGGGCCACTCTCTTTAATGCTTTTTATTTATAAAGTAATACATATTTTTTAATTACAGTTGATGAGTTTGTACCAAAAAAGGGACAATTTTCCTTTCTTTTTGTTTTTGTGTGACCATAGAGATTGCCAGCGAGTGTTGATATAGGTCAGGAAACTTAAAGAGAATTGCTGCATAAGACTTATGGAATAGGCCAAAGTTAATACATTTGTTAAAGGTATATCCAAGTTCTCCTGTTTTTCCCTTTTTCTAATCTAACACATGCTGCTTATATCAGACACACACATTACACCGAGTCATTCAATACACATACAGATTTATTTTATTTAAAAAAATAAAACTTGTTTCCCACACCCCCAGAGTTTCTTACATAAGCACAGTGAACCTCCCAATTGAAACACTGCATTTAGGTACATATTTTAACCCTTTACTAGCCTTCAATCCAGCAGCAGGTCAATGCAGAAATCTATAGATCATTGTCCGACTCCTACTTTCTTCTACAAGGAGACTAAACATCCCATGATTCCTTCCTGCACAAACTGCCATCATTGATTGTTACATTGTATTAAAATGTATAACTGCCTATGACTGGCCAAAACAAATTATGAAATGTCTGCTAATTTTAGCAAGGGTTTTCAGGGGTGTCAACCTCACAAAAGCTACTGCTTGCAAACACAAGAGATTTAGCAAACATCAGGGTGTGTTTGTAAATGCTTATTTTGTGATGTTTACATGCAAAAAATAGTTTTCATACACTACTGATTGTCTTCTATCAGATGCATTCATAATCCAGGAAATTTAGATATGATTTTACGTCTCTCGGTGCTAGGTAGGTTTCTGACCCGGGCTCCAAAATTGTTAACATTTCATACTAGTACAAAACCACTGCTTAATATTGCAATATAATAAAAAAAGGACAGCTCACTCACTTCAGCTCTTTGCAGAAATGTGTAAATATGAGATATTATTTTATGTAGAGTATGTTTACCTCTATGTATATTGGCCCTTTTTAAGGGCAAATCAATTATTTCACCATAATTAAATGTACTATGAAGTTCCGCCATGCATGATGGTTCCAATGCCTACAGTGATAGGGGGCAATAATGAATCTTTCACATCAGTAAGGAAAAAAAAACAGAAGAACAGGCGGAAGAGAGGTGATGGGGATAAGAGGAGATAAACAACAAACAAAACTTTACACCAGTTATTTTGGGTTGACCGTATACAATTTTGCAAAATGTATCTCGGCTGCAGACATATATAGTATAGTATTGGAAGCTCCCTACAATGTAGAATGGTGGCTCAAGTGGTAAAGCACCTGTTTAAGAGATACAAATATCCCACCAGTTCTCTGTTTACCTCATTATGTATATATTAGAGGGGAGAAGGCATAGGGGTGACGTGATAAAAACCTTCAGAGATCTCAAAGAGTTTAATAACAACTATACTGATAAAGAAAAGTGCAACTATTGTATTGTCCATTGTATTAGTTTTATTCTATATTATGAGTTACTAATAGCTCTGCATTAGCACTATCATTAGTTTACTTTAATGTCCAAACATTCCAAGGTGGATGATAGTTCCTACCAGTGCTCTTAAAGTCATAAACACAGTAATGACTTCTGTTTGAATTGTACTGATTGTTTAGATAATACCTTGGTCGAGTAAGGTCATATCCAGTGCCAGATTGAGGTTACATTCAGTGTTGGCGTAAGGTCAAATAGGTAACAAATTAAGTTAACACTTCCCAACTATAAAAACATTATTTTTCAAGCACTTGATTCTATTGCCTCTTTCTTTGATATGTATAATTACTGTGTTATGTGATAGCCGTTGACGTATTTATGACAGGCCATTCCCAGCAGACATCCTCCCTTATTGGGAGATTGGACGATCCATATCCCATACCATTTAACATTTGAGATAATGTTCTCATGTTGTGTTATCACAATCGGGAATTCTAATTTGTAACCTTTTCTGTAACATGATCACTTCGAAGAAACACACTGGGGATTCAAAACAAAACACTACCAAAAATGTTATTACAACTGATAACGGAAGTGATAAGTGATATAGACCTAGGGCCAGTCAAATTAGCCCAAGATGAATTCTACTTTGTTTTCAGATGTACCTTGACATAGTGATGTAGGCTGCACATTTCTGCATTCTTCTTCTTGTCGTTTTGTATGTTACACAACCTTTTGGGAAATACTATTTTTTTGTTTAGGTGTTTGTTATTTTAGAATTGTGTTGTATTTTCTGTTTTTTATTATTATTTATTTTCTGCTTAATTCTAACAGTATGGCTATATTTTATTTGGAAAGGTTTTCCACTCACAAACTCTTGACACTGCACATTTTTTGTACTTTAATAAAGCAAATATGTGTCCAAATGGCATTTAACCAGAGTTGGGGAGGTATCCTTTGGCACAGAATCAATACGCAAGAATTTTATTAATAGTTTGAGGTTTACCAGACGTAATGAAGCCCCTTCTGAAAATGAATATGCGACTAACTAACATTTTATGTATGTTTTTATGTGTCTTAAAGGGACACAGGAAACCAAAATTATTCTCCATGTCTCCTTAATATGAAGGTAGTTTTAATTTTAAAAAGGGAAATTGAAAGATTTGTTTTGTATGTTGATATAAACAAGAATATCTGATAATTTGTCAATTTTTCTTTTCTTTAAATGAAGAGCTGGGAGAATAAAACCTATTCAGATTTGTAACTGCTCTTGGGGCTTGCCCTCTGTCAGCCAATGAGATTTGCATGCTCTCTGCATTTCAGTTTTTAGTTTCAGTGAAGTTGAAACACAGTTTTATACTTATTATTTTTTTCATGCAAAAAAAAAAGAATCTTTGTAATGATTAAACATTATTATTATTGTTTATTTATAACGCGCCAATATATTCCGTAGCGCTATACATGTGTTAAGTTCTAGGCAAAGACAAATTCAATATTAACACAATGCTAAGAGTGGAGGTCCCTGTCTTTGAAGTTAGAATCTGGTGTCCATAGTGCTAGATTGAAAACTCACAAACTTACAATCTAAAGAGGTTAAATATAAACATGTAAATATATGGGAAAATAGTTGTCTTTCATGACCCATTAATAATGCTGAAATACTTATACAAATACAATGTACGTCCTTTGACTGTAGACCCACAACCAAATAATTATATTTAAATCTACTATAGATGTGGTCAGGCAAGCATTGCAATCAGATACATCATGTGCCACAATAAGAAAGGAAGCATCAAGGAGTCTGTTTTTTGCTATGGGTCTGTGGATATATTAATACTCTGTGGTTGTATTTCTCATACTTTGACCCAGACATTTTGACCCATTTCTTTTGTATCGTTCCCACCTGCACTACTTGTCTCTTTCCAGCACTATGTGACATCATGGCAGTGGCATCTGGGAGAGACGCCAGACGGTTCAAAACCTCTGCTTCAGGCATTTGTGTGGCAAAGAATCAAGTCAGCATTAGTGTGGAAAATCCTGCTCACTCATCTCCAGGGGCGGAATGTGCTCAGCACTGCCTTGGGGTATAACACTAGCATCAATTTTTCTCATGGCTGATTTGTTTAAAAAATATATATATATAAATGGAAAATGCAGATTCAAAACAGGACAAATGAACATAGGAATACAAATGAAAGATTTTGAATTTATTATAATAATATATCTGTTTCATCTTTTGTCCTTGTTCTTTTTTCTTCTTGACTTTGTGCTTATGTATTATTCTGGATAAATACTGTGTTGTTGATGTAACAACTTGATCCTATATCACCAGTGACAATAATCATGGGTAGTTGTAACGAATATCATGTTCAAAATATCACATTTATTGGTAGACATTTTTCTTTACTGACAGGGATAGCTTTATTGCTTTGAATCAGACACTAAAAAACATTGATGTGCCATTGGTTATGAGACAATAAATGTTAAACACCATTGTGATCTCCCATGTATTGCAGATAAAGTGATTAACATTGAGATTTTCTCTGCAAGTGGGTGGGGAATTAGAGACTCCTTCAAATGGACTACTAGTTTGTCGTTTGGAAATCCTTCAGGGGCTTTTTAGTTCTATTTTTTATTTCATGGGTAAGAAACATTGGAGGGCCTGACACTGTCCTGGTTTTCTGTATTACCATAGCACTAGGGGTCCAACAAAGACATGGGTAACATTTAATATACATTGGATACAATAAAATTAAGACAAGACAGTATATTTGTACATATTCATTGGTACATGATGAGATGAAGGTGAGGTTTTTGTGAGAGCTTCCAATATAAGAGTTAATAGAGATGATAGAAGGGGCGAGGGGACTGTATTTGATAGTGCCAAGTACAAGGGTAAAAGTGAATACAAAAGACAGAGGAGATGAAAGAATACATAATGTTACAGGGATTAAGGAAGGTCTGGAGAAGAAAGTTAAAATTGGACTAAAAGGAGCATAATAATTTGTGAAGAGAGAATGTCTAGATTGAGAAAGGATCTGGCGCTGAATGTCTAGATATACCAACAGTGCATAAGCCAGATGTACGGCCAGGGGGAGGAAACTTCATATGCCTTTAAAGTATGGAAAATAAAATCTTAAAATCCTATATTTAGATGATTGTGTCATGGAGGATTCCATCTTGGACTATCCCCAGTTTCTAATAATACCAAAAATGATATCCATAAAAATGGTATTTAATTCAATTGAGGGGACAATTGGAAAAATACAAATTACATTTAAGCCAATAATGTTTTTTTGCTGCTTTAATCCAGATGTCAGATGAAAAAAAGACTGAAGTATTGAAGGGCTCATAGAGAGCCTCTCATTCCTACATTATCCTGTGTCACATATTTACTAAGCTTTAACATATCCAAGAGTTCCCCAACACTTCACATTTTAGTACATATGGGGCCTCATTAAGTTCCATAAACTCTAGTTATTGAAGCCTGTAAATGGAGCCCGCAAAAGATACGGCTAATAAATTGGCGTCTTTTAGCTACCCGCAAACGATCTGAGGGTTACAGGCTGAAAAACAACTGTGGTTGCCAAAATTGTAACTCCGACCCAGCTAAGCCTTTGATCTTTCAAGCCCGTAAATGTTACAATCGCAAATTGCTATTCAATTTTTATAACTCCTCAAGCCCGCAACTTCTGTCACACCTGTAAATGGCAAATCTTAAAGGAAAATCCTACGAGTACCAGATTAGGACTCACAAGGAGGTCAAAACCTGCTCGTAGCACTGTAAATGCAAATAAAAATCAATACTGCACTTTAAAATTGCGGGAATGCGATGAAAGACATTAGAATTAATTGCACAACAGTCTCAAGCTCGAAAATCTGTAATACATTTTTTTTTTCATGTTATATCAATCTCGGGAATCAAGGGGTTAATGCATATCAGGCCACCCATATGGACTAGACTGGTTTCTTTATTCATTTTTATTGATGTTCACATTGCTGGATTAGGAGTCTGATCGCATATCAGACATAGAAACTAGTTGGTTGACGTTTAAACTGCACGTTTAACTGACGTCATGATGGCATTCTCATTTACTATTGGCTCTATCTCAGCAGCAACATACAGGCTTGCCTCGTTGATCATGATCAGGCAGGGAAATGTTACATATGGAAGCAGGGTTTGCCACTTTCAGCCTTCAGACTCGTACTTATGGGCATGTTAAATGTAATCGCTTTGTAACTGCTGCAAATTTCTAGCCCCCAGACTTACGGCCTGTATGAAGGTAACTGCGGGCTTAGAATTTAATGAGGCCCATGGTCCCTTATGTTTTGTAAATCTGATTATTATTATTATTATTATTCCAGATTCCATGTGGAGATGATAACACTATTTTTGATGATTCAGTAATGTCACGCTATTATTTGAAAACATGACACTCAGCCATTGTGTCCTGCAAAAACCTTCCATATCGCTGAAACATTTATATTGTGTTTTGTATAAGTGGAAAATGATTCCAGTACGGCAATGTTTCATTCTGCATGGAAGGTGTGACTTCCCACATTCCAAGAGCTTTATGGGGACGTGTTTCCATTTGTTTTTCCACATCAAATATATATTGCAATTTTTTTTTACATTTTTATCCATTCTGTAAAAAAATTTGATTAACAGTATAATGTCCATGTTGAGTAAAACTACCGTAGTCTAATGTCCTGCTTTTTAATATTTCTTGCCATTTGGATGCTGCTAGCATAAAGTTTCTTTTAATAGTTTTGGCACATGTAACAGCATTACTTTTTTACAATGCATATTTCCAGTGCTATATTCGTAGTTTTACTGAATATAGTATAGTTATCCTGGCATTAGCTTAAGATTGGGAAATATTGGTATATAAAGCCACTTGATGACCATCCAGATCTTGTTTTAATTACACTACAAAATAGTGATGGACAACATGCAGATTTAGGGCCATATTAAATTACAGCCTCGTAAATCCAACGTGTAGCATGTAAGGGCTGCATGCTTCGAATTTGCCCCGCTTACGTTGCTATTATTTAGAAGGGGCTGCGAGCAAAGAGCGAGAGACGATATCTCGTAAACCAGTTTGCGGCCATTGAGTTGCGTGTTCAATCCCAAAAATTAATCAATCTCGTAGTTATGGGTTCACATAGAGCCAATGGAAAAAGAGATCGTAAGCGTTATGTCACCGGAAAAGGAGAGTGTAATTTTGAAGTCCTATGTGCTTCAAATACAGGGCCCTATTAAATTCCAGCCTCGTAAATAAGAGGCTTCTACTTAAGCCCTACGTACTGCAAAGTTTCTCTAACTTACAATGCTATTAAATTAGCCCTGCTGCGAGCAACGTGTGAGCTACGCAGCAGGGCCGTACGTATCTACACTGCGTAAATGTACATGAGGAGTGACAGCCTGCGAGATGATATCGCAGGCTCCCACTCCTCATCAAGTGCTGCGGGGGTCCTAAAAGGGACCTCCGCGGCAGTCCCCCACATAAGCATTGCCGTGGGGGGTACTCCAAACCCCCCCCAGGCACCTAAAATGAACCCCCCCTCAATGCGGGGGTCCCTGTCGGGACCCCCGAAGTGTCCTCACATGAACACCTTGCTGCAGGGGTCCATAGGAACCCCCGCAGCCCCCACACATTAACCCCTTGCAGCGGGGGTCCCCGATCGGCACTGATCAGGCCCCCGCTGCATTTAAAACTTTTAAATTCCCCGCCGCGGCTCCTTAAAGGGGCCGCGGCACACTATTACCCAATCCCGGCCGCGGCACTTAAAATTAACCCCCCTCTATGCTGGGGGTCCCCATCGGGACCCCCGAAGTGTCCCCACATAAACCCATTGCAGGGGGGGGTCCCCGATCTGCATAGATCAGGCCCCCCGCAGCATTTAAAACTTTTAAATTCCCCGCAGCGGCTCCTTAAAGGGGCCGCGGCACACTATTACCCAATCCCGGCCGCGGCACTTAAAATTAACCCCCCTCTATGCTGGGGGTCCCCATCGGGACCCCCGAAGTGTCCCCATATAAACCCCCTGCAGCGGGGGGCCCCGATCGGCACCGATCGTGACCCTGCTGCAATTCAATTTTAAATTTCCCGCCTCGCGGGTCCTCAAAGGACCGTAAAGGTCCTGAAAGGACTCGCACTAAAAATATTAACCCCAGGCAACTATAATTACCCCATTAACTCATGATGGTCAATCCAGACCACCATAAGGCCTAAATTAACCCATTAAGTAATGATGGTCAATACAGACCACCATAAGGCCTAAATTAACCCATTAACTCATGGTGGTCAATCCAGACCACCATAAGGCCTAAATTAACCCATTAAGTAATGATGGTCAATACAGACCACCATAAGGCCTAAATTAACCCATTAACTCATGGTGGTCAATCCAGACCACCATAAGGCCTAAATTAACCCATTAAGTAATGATGGTCAATACAGACCACCATAAGGCCTAAATTAACCCATTAACTCATGGTGGTCAATCCAGACCACCATAAGGCCTAAATTAACCCATTAAGTAATGATGGTCAATACAGACCACCATAAGGCCTAAATTAACCCATTAACTCATGGTGGTCAATCCAGACCACCATAAGGCCTAAATTAACCCATTAAGTAATGATGGTCAATACAGACCACCATAAGGCCTAAATTAACCCATTAACTCATGGTGGTCAATCCAGACCACCATAAGGCCTAAATTAACCCATTAAGTAATGATGGTCAATACAGACCACCATAAGGCCTAAATTAACCCATTAACTCATGGTGGTCAATCCAGACCACCATAAGGCCTAAATTAACCCATTAAGTAATGATGGTCAATACAGACCACCATAAGGCCTAAATTATCCCATTAACTCATGGTGGTCAATCCAGACCACCATAAGGCCTAAATTAACCCATTAAGTAATGATGGTCAATACAGACCACCATAAGGCCTAAATTAACCCATTAACTCATGGTGGTCAATACAGACCACCATAAGGCTCTATTTAACCCCATCAGTCCCATAAGGGTATATTATTACCATTATGGGCCTGTTACAACCCAACATTAACCACATAAGTGCCATGATGGTCCTCAAGGACCATCATGACACTAACTACAAACACTACACTATAACCCCCAATAAACCATTTAATCTAAACTAACCCCCCTCTACACTAATCTTTTAACACTTACACTACCTACCTACACTACCTACCCCCTAATAAACCTCCCCAACACTCTAATTACAAAAAACAATAAACCTACAGCACAGAAAACAAAAAACCTACAGTACAAAAAACAAAAAAACCTACAGTACAGAAAAAAAAAAAATTACACACCTGAAAAGGAAAGACAGATAAACACAATACAATAATACATATAATACATTACATACATTACATACAATACATGACATTACATATAATATATTAAATATAATATATTAAATATAATATATTACATATAATACATTACATACATTACATACAATACATGACATTACATATAATATATTAAATATAATATATTAAATATAATATATTACATATAATACATTACATACATTACATACAATACATGACATTACATATAATATATTAAATATAATATATTAAATATAATATATTACATATAATATATTACATATAGTCCTAATCAAATACCCCCTATCTATCTAACATACAATCTATTTAATTTAAAATAAATCCTAACTATATCAAATACATCCCCCTATCTATCTAATATACAAAAAATCCTAACTACATACACAGACCCTTATTCTAAAATAAAATAAAATAATTACAGTCCTAACTACATACACAGACCCTAATTCTAAGCTAAAATCAATAAATTAAGACCACTTACCTTTAAGATGTTGCTTCAGATCACTAACCTATGGGTCAAACAAAAAAAAAAATTAGTACAAAACATTAACATCAAATAAATAAACATTATATACATTCTACATATTCAACTCACCTTTACAGCATGTCCAGTCACTGTTAAGCTCTTCCGGCGCGGCCCTGTTAAAAAAAAAAAACACAATACATGAATACATGAATACAATATATAAACAATAAATAAAATACACAAATAAACATCTAAATATACATTTAACTTACCTCCCCGCGATGTCCCCGGCCTTCTCTCCTTCAGCCCCGGCTGGGCCGCGGAACCATCCGCGCTCTAAAAAAAAATAAAAAAAAAAATAACGGAGGTCTGCACTGGCAGACCTCCCCGACGCTACTGAACCTCCCGGAGTCGTTTCCGGGAGGAAATTGGCATTGGCGGCTTGTGATTGGCTGAAAAAGCTGTCAGCCAATCAAAAGTCGTCAATGTAGGAGCCAATCAGGATGCGCAGATGTCTTCTACCAATCACTCCGTGGGGGTGTATCCCATAGTGATTGGCTGAAGGCATCTGAGCGTTGTGATTGGTTCCCATAAAGATAGACAAGTGTTTTAGCCAATCAGGGTGGGATATTGGGGTGTATCCCATCCTGATTGGCTCACACATTGACGACTTTTGATTGGCTGAAATTGATAGACAGCTTTTTCAGCCAATCACAAGCCGCCAATGCCAATTTCCTCCCGGAAACGACTCCGGGAGGTTCAGTAGCGTCGGGGAGGTCTGCCAGTGCAGACCTCCGTTAGTTTTTTTTCTTTTTTTTTTTTTAGAGCGCGGATGGTTCCGCGGCCCAGCCGGGGCTGAAGGAGAGAAGGCCGGGGACATCGCGGGGAGGTAAGTTAAATGTATATTTAGATGTTTATTTGTGTATTTTATTTATTGTTTATATATTGTATTCATGTATTCATGTATTGTGTTTTTTTTTTAACAGGGCCGCGCCGGAAGAGATAAACAGTGACTGGACATGCTGTAAAGGTGAGTTGAATATTTAGAATGTATAGAATGTTTATTTATTTGATGTTAATGTTTTGTACTAATTTTTATTTTTTGTTTGACCCATAGGTTAGTGATCTGAAGCAACATCTTAAAGGTAAGTGGTCTTAATTTATTGATTTTAGCTTAGAATTAGGGTCTGTGTATGTAGTTAGGACTGTAATTATTTTATTTTAGTTTAGAATAAGGGTCTGTGTATGTAGTTAGGATTTTTTGTATATTAGATAGATAGGGGGATGTATTTGATATAGTTAGGATTTATTTTAAATTAAATAGATTGTATGTTAGATAGATAGGGGGTATTTGATTAGGACTATATGTAATATATTATATGTAATATATTATATGTAATATATTATATTTAATATATTATATGTAATGTCATGTATTGTATGTAATGTATGTAATGTATTATATGTAATATATTATATGTAATATATTATATTTAATATATTATATGTAATGTCATGTATTGTATGTAATGTATTTAATGTATTATATGTATGTATTGTATTGTGTTTATCTGTCTTTCCTTTTCAGGTGTGTAATTTTTTTATTTTCTGTAGTGGGGGGTGGGGTTGTAATGTATTTTTTTGTTTTCTGTAGTGGGGGGTGGGGTTGTAATTTTTTTTTGTTTTCTGTACTGTAGGTTTTTTTGTTTTTTGTACTGTAGGTTTTTTGTTTTTTGTAATTAGAGTGTTGGGGAGGTTTATTAGGGGGTAGGTAGTGTAGGTAGGTAGTGTAAGTGTTAATAGATTAGTGTAGAGGGGGGTTAGTTTAGATTAAATGGTTTATTGGGGGTTATAGTGTAGTGTTTGTAGTTAGTGTCATGATGGTCCTTGAGGACCATCATGGCACTTATGTGGTTAATGTTGGGTTGTAACAGGCCCATAATGGTAATAATATACCCTTATGGGACTGATGGGGTTAAATAGAGCCTTATGCTGGTCTGTATTGACCATCATGAGTTAATGGGTTAATTTAGGCCTTATGCTGGTCTGGATTGACCATCATGAGTTAATGGGTTAATTTAGGTCTTATGGTGGTCTGGATTGACCACCATGAGTTAATGGGTTAATTTAGGCCTTATGGTGGTCTGGATTGACCATCATGAGTTAATGGGTTAATTTAGGTCTTATGGTGGTCTGGATTGACCACCATGAGTTAATGGGTTAATTTAGGCCTTATGGTGGTCTGGATTGACCATCATGAGTTAATGGGGTAATTATAGTTGCCTGGGGTTATTATTTTTAGTGCGAGTCCTTTCAGGACCTTTACGGTCCTTTGAGGACCCGCGAGGCGGGAAATTTAAAATTGAATTGCAGCAGGGTCACGATCGGTGCCGATCGGGGCCCCCCGCTGCAGGGGGTTTATATGGGGACACTTCGGGGGTCCCGATGGGGACCCCCAGCATAGAGGGGGGTTAATTTTAAGTGCCGCGGCCGGGATTGGCTAATAGTGTGCCGCGGTCCCTTTAAGGAGCCGCGGCGGGGAATTTAAAAGTTTTAAATGCAGCGGGGGGCCTGATCTATGCAGATCGGGGACCCCCCCTGCAATGGGTTTATGTGGGGACACTTCGGGGGTCCCGATGGGGACCCCCAGCATAGAGGGGGGTTAATTTTAAGTGCCGCGGCCGGGATTGGCTAATAGTGTGCCGCGGTCCCTTTAAGGAGCCGCGGCGGGGAATTTAAAAGTTTTAAATGCAGCGGGGGGCCTGATCTATGCAGATCGGGGACCCCCCCTGCAATGGGTTTATGTGGGGACACTTCGGGGGTCCCGATGGGGACCCCCAGCATAGAGGGGGGTTAATTTTAAGTGCCGCGGCCGGGATTGGCTAATAGTGTGCCGCGGTCCCTTTAAGGAGCCGCGGCGGGGAATTTAAAAGTTTTAAATGCAGCGGGGGGCCTGATCTATGCAGATCGGGGACCCCCGCTGCAAGGGGTTAATGTGGGGGTGCTGCAGGGGTCCTGATAGAGACCCCTGCAGCATGGGGATGTGTATAGGGTGCAGGGGGGAGCCTCACGCTGCTGTCTCGGGCTGTTCCGAGGCAGCACGTAGAGGCTTTCGGATCCCTTGCGTGGACTTTTTGTCCACGTAGGGATTCTTACGATATGCGAGACTCGTGCATAGATTTAAGGCTACGTAGCTCTCTCGGAGCCTATTCTCGGCCATTTTCTCGCAGTCATATCGTAAAGCAGGCTGCGAGAGATTCGGTTCTCGCAAACAGCAGGAAAACTGCCTTTTGCGAGCACCGAGAGAACTACGAGGGAGAATTTAATAGGGCCCACAGTTTGTGATCGGACCCACAGGACAGATATAATACAATATTAATAAATATGATATTCTATTACATGCGAGTTACAGTATAAGTCGTGACACATAGACTGCGGGGATCGATATGACACATGAAAAATCCATGAAATAAAGTATTTTTCGGGGCCAATTTGCGGGCTTGAGAATTGTGCTATTAAGACCTAACATCACTTTCCTTTAGAATACATGTACAGTAGAGTGTTTTGATTTACATTACAAGTGCTATGTATTGTACTTTACCCCCCTTGCGGGTGCTCTAGAGCACATGTTGGCCATTTGCGTGTTACGTGCTTGCTTGCTAGTAACCACGTTGCACTTTGATAGCTGAATCGAACAAGTAGCGGTTATGAGGATTAGAGATCAAAGGATTTATGTGTGCGAGGTTAATACGCGTGTTAACACGCATAGCCCGCTGCGAGCAACGATACAAGGCATCTTAGCATTCAAATAGTGCTAAGATGACAGTAACGAGCTACGTGTTAACACATAGCTCCAATTTAATAGGGCTGATAATCTGCAACCTCCTTACTTTTCTCTGAAGTGGTAAAGCATGCTGCTCTTCCATCGTCCTTTTTGTCCCCCTTAAAACGGATGTTACACTCATATATTTGCACCTCCAAAAGCAGTTGCCCATATGTCTATTTCTTATTCCCAGATACTGTATGATAGAAGATGTGAGCTGCTGAAGAACACAGAAACATGAGACATTTATTTGGCTCTTGATCTTTTGACATAATCAGATTACACAGCTAAGTGTCAGTGATAGGCCCCGGGTGTTGGACGAGATCCGTTCCTGAGAACGTCTTTAGGTTGGGTTTGTATGTAACTTGGATCCCTGAATAATAGTAATTATTATTATTAATACTAATAATATAATGGCTCATATGTGGTAATCATATAATTATAAAAATAATACCCCTGTACTGTAATAATAAGTTACATAAACGATTGAGCTCTTTCTTTTAATTCAAACAGAACATAAAAACAAACTCTTACAAAAAGCCTTGGGACCCCCTTCTTAAGTACAGGTCGTCTGTAAGTCGGATCATCTGTAACCCGGGGACCACCTGTACACTTTTTGTATCAAATAACCAATTCCTCTCTACTCGAAAGATGGCGCATTTCATGGCAACCTAGACATGTTCCATAACTTTTGCACAGATAGCTAATATTCTCTAGGTGTGGTCTTTCATATAAAAGAGTTTAAAATGTAGATGGCCCTTTAAACGATTATGGAAAGCACACTGTTTTGGTTGCATCTGAATGAGAGTATTTGATAAAGTGTCATAGTTTTTTTTTTAAATAAGTCCTCATATGCTGTACATTACATCTATTGAATGCACTGCCATTTTTAGCTGCCACATTTCCATTGTGTACATTGCAGCTTCTTCTGCATTCAAAGTTGCCTTCAAGCAGACCAGCAGAAGCCACAATGGAAGATTCCACTGCAGCTTAAATGCGTATATTTTTGCTTTATAAAAGATTACACATTATCAAGAATAGTTCTTCACAACAGCATATTTTAAATATAGGACAATAACGGTCCTCTAACCAGGTTTTACTTAATGTTTATTGTGTATTTTTTAATAATGTTTTAAATATGTTTCTGCCTAATAGAGGGGAAACCTCTTATCTGAACTCACATAAAATATTACTGTGCAACTTGCCAGTGGAGAGAGTAAGCTGCCATTAAAATATCTATTTCTATCACTGACACTTAGAATGCTGAGTTGATTGGGTCAAAAGTTTAAGAACCTATTCAAGAGCTAGTCATGCTACACATGCATTTTTAAACTGTGATAATTACATTTGTGTTCGCTCTTTATCATTACTCATTCTGTCACTTTCAATCGATCCTCTCTTGAAAGCAGAAGTACTTGTGATGTGTAACGTGTAAGTGGGCACCTGAACTTGCCCTGTGTGACTCATCCATCTACCCTTCTGTACACACCCTTCCAAGAGAATAACACATTTATATGTTTCTCAGTTCAAAATGTTAAGGATATAGTATTATTATTAAACATTAACTTGGTTTCTAATTGCAGCGAAGCACTTTTAATGGTTATATTTTGCCTGAACATATGTTGCTCTTAAATTATTCACTTTTTTCCGTTCGGTCATTTCTGACTCTTTGTGAACTAATAGATTGTAACACACCACGGGCAACTTTATGCTGATCCACTTGGCCTTCATGGCAGAGATACTAGAATGGATTGCCAGTTCCTTCTGTAGTTGACCACAGCATACATCTCCATCTAGGTGGTCTCCCATCCAAGTCCTGACCAGCCCTACATGGTTTTGGGATGGTGTGACCTCTCGGTTCCCTGACTGGAATCAAACCCAGGTTGCAGCAGTGAATGCACAGAATCCTAACCACTGGACCATCAGGGAACCCTAAATAATTAACTTAGAGAAGCTCAAATAAACTTTATATGTTGCCATTCTGTACTTCAGGAACACAGGGAAAAGGATGATGCCATTTTTTCTGTGTTGTCACTTACACTTCAATGTTTTACTCTGACTGGTTAAAAAAGACCATGAGACAATAAGATGACTTCAAATCTTTATCAGTTTGTGTTCTTATACAGTTTACACCTGTTCTATCCATTTTTCTTCAAGATTTGCACTTTACATACAAGAACAAGTTAAAGTATGCTTAGGCAGAAACCCACTATTAAGTCAAATGAAATGCAAAATAACTTTTGGATCATCTGCCATTTTACTGGTGCATAGTAAATTATTTTTGTTTGATAATCCAAAATAAGTAGGTATATAACAACATTTTATATATTTCTATCTTACAGCTAAAACTATGTGTTCATCTTCAAATGCTTCTACTTGTACTCAGTGTCTTGCCCTTGGTCCTGAATGTGGCTGGTGTACTCAAGAGGTATGTGGTTTGATTTATTTCATATCTGTTACAATTATTTAAGTCATATAATATTTGGCAGTGCCATGTTCTATAGGTGGTAGGCCCATTCACACAAGATAATATAAAATCCATTCTGATTCCATTAGATATATGTGGAACAATATGTTTAAAACATATTCTCCTTTATATCCCATTCTGTTTTACATTTTAGAGGGATGGTGTGAAAAATTATATCCCCTTTTGGATCACTACCTTGTCATGGTGAAGGGGCTTGTGTACATAAATAAAGCTGTGAACGACACCATGTAGGGTCAGCCAATATGGGTAGGTCATGTCAGAGAAGCAATTGGCAACCCACTCCAGTATCTTTGCAAATAAAACATTATGGATAAGCACAACCAGAGACAAGATGTGCCTGGAGTGATGTAGTCCATACGGTCAAGGAGAGTCGGACACGACTGAACAACTAAACAACAACAACAACAACATTGGTTATATCTAAACATTTATCTCCTGTACAAACTGCTTTTCAACAAAGAAGGACACCCTTCTGGTTTTAAACTGCATTAGGAGAGGACTAGCTGATTTTGTCCATGGAATTCCATAACTCAAGTGGTGCAGTGCCATGACACGCCCAAATTTTAGTTAAACAGGAGGAGGCCTTACTTTTTTTTTTTTAAACATTTTGTACAGTAATCAAATAAACATTTCATACTGTTTAAATGTCACTCTTTCAATGCATTAGATCATGTTTTATACAGCAAACAAAGATAGAAGTAGAAATAGACAAACAGACATATAGAGAAAGGACTATAGACAGGTAGATTGATTGATAGATAGATAGGTAAAGAGATAGACATAGAGGTTTAGTTAGATATAGATAGACAGACACATAGACATCAAGAGATAGATAGATAGATAGATAGATAGATAGATAGATAGATAGATAGATAGATAGACATTTAGGTTTAGAAAAACATAGATAAGGGTTACCAAGGAATTTATACCTACCGTATATAAAGATTTATTAAGATAGACAGAGAGAGGGAGGGGAAAAAGATAGAGTGACAGGGAGAGATAAATAAATCATGTCTATCATGTATATTAATATCTTTTTCCCATCCCCTATTTCTTCGAAATTGTGAGTTTACACAAAGAACTCTTTTTATCTCAGTGGAAAGTCATTTGAGCATCTTGCTATAAGAAGTTTCTTAGCCAGAGGTTGTTTCTCTTTCATGGAATTATTAAACCAGATTATACAATACTGTCACAGTTGATTCAGCTCTATAGCTTGAGTTCATTTACATGTCATTTCCTCACATGTGGAAAAACTGATGCTCTCTCTGTCCCACATGAAATGCATTTTTTTTAAAAACTTGTATTATCTGCTAGCTTCAATATTCAGTTGTAATCTGTGCAGTTTTAAAAACAGTGATGTCATGTTTTGGAACAGATTCACCCAGTTGGAAATGTTTGTGTTTCTAATCATGTGCTATTAACAGTGTTTCGGTGTCAGTTAACCTATTACGTCGTCGACGAACCGTTATCTGTAACTAGTGTGTAAATAATCTTTTCTTACTAGCAATTTTGAGCCCATATTATTTTATCCCTTAAAGGGGCACTGAAGTTAATCAAAATAAAGTAAAAAGTGCGTAAAAGCTTTTTTTAGACATGTTCTAATTTATTGAATTTATGAGGAAACAAGCCGTTCAGTCATGTTCAGCTCGCTGTGACCCTATGAACAGCATCACACCAGGCACATCTTTTGCCTGTTTGTGCTAATCCATAAGGTTTTCATGACAAAGATACTGGAGTGGGTTGACAGTTCCTTCTCTGTTGGACCACGATTTTTCTGACCTCTCTGCTATGATCTGCCCATATTGGGTGACCCTACAGCTGCATTGAAGGCCTTTCACAATGACAAGGTAGCGATCCAGAAGGGGATACAGTGTTTACTACAATAATACATTTCACATTTGCTTCTTCCAAGTTTAACATTTCTATAGGACCCAACGGCAAAACCTGGCATGTTTTAGGATAATTTTTTGCCTTTTGCAGGGTTCTTGCAACTGTTGGTCCTTGCTGAACCGAGTGATTGAAGCTCAACATGTCTGGGTGATCTGAACAAGTTAAATATAAAAAAATATATTTTCACTTGGCTTTCAGTGTACTGTTTGAAAGTATTGAGTACTATGTTCCCTTTAAAGGACCATTGCAGTTCAAGAAAAAAGACTCTTGTTTGTCAAGTACACATCAAACTAACAATATTAGCAGCTGTGTAAGTTGTGGTCAAAAGGCATTTTTTGGGAAAAATCAGAAATTTTGAAGATGCTGTTTATAAATACTGGAATCCATTTTGTGTTAGTCACATCACTTTCTCAGAGCTCAATCATGAGCGTGTGTGTTTTGGAGAGAGGGGTGGGGAAGTTCGGAAAAGAGAGCCATTGTAAAAATAGTTGAATAAGATTGAAATAGACACAATACTCATTTCATATGACCGGCCATTCATTCACTGCATCTATAGATCTCCAGAAATGCACACACACAACTTCCACCAATGTATCATGGATCTCTCCAGGGTCCTGCAGAGGCATTCACATTTTTTTTCTAATTACTAACTATATGTATGACTTTTTCAAACAAATATTATTTTCTTTATTGTGCAGCGGCCCTTTAAACAGTATTCTAGTAGATAATTGAATTTACTGCGTGTGTAATTCATAAGTAACACTTGCTTTGTGTATCTCGTACAAGAGAAAGATGAAATACATTGTGAATAAATCTAATTTATTACTTTATGCAGTACATGCATCTTCAAACTGTGACAAGGCATAACGCCTTTATTTACAAAGGGCTGCAGTTTCACACCTTCCAGCTGTGTAGCGTCCCATGAGACTCATTTGGGAGAATAGGCTGCGAGGTGTCTTTACTGCTTAGGAAACCGGTGCACATATCTGGTTCATAAAAGGACCTATGTGCACTAGCCCTTTAATTGTACTTACTCAGCTGTTTATTTTACGACATTTGACTTTCAGATGGTCAATGTGAAGCAGGTGTACAATCTGGAAGCACTTACATTAGAATTCTATGCTCTCTTTGTTTCAGTATTTATAATATTTGCACAGTTACTCTTCAAATATTTGCTGGGAATTTTTTCTTCAAGCTTAATTGATTCCTATTAAATGCACAGTGCTTCCAGTTTTACCTATAGTGTTTTAAAGGGTATGTATTGTGAGTGTTATGATGTATGGCTCATCTAAAAGGGTCATCCAAAAGGTTTCCAATACTTCCAGTACTGTAAAATAAATGTCTGAATTAAAGGGACATGAGTTTTAGCAATGCTCCTCTACATCATTAAACCAACCTCATGATGAAAAAACTATTCGAATTTTTAAAACTCATATATATTAATAAGAGCTTTTTTCTTTTGCATTGTGCAGTCATTTCCGAATCTCAATGGCCTCATGGATCGTAACACACCATGCACATTTTTATGTCCATGGTCATGCTGATCCACTCGGTTTTCATGGCAGAGACTCGGTTTTCATTGCTAGTTACTTCTCCATTGGGCCACAGCATACAGCTCCTGGTATTCTTACGTGGTCTTCCATCCAAGTACTGACCAAGCTTGGCTTCAGGGTGGTGTGTCCTCTTGGTTCCCGGAATGGAATGGAATACAGGTTGCAGCCCCATCCTAACCACTGGACAACGATGGGTACCCTAATAAGGGTAACCCATAAAACGTCCTCTCAAAAGGTCATTATAGGACCTTGTCATAGAATTTTTTGTGCCAAGAGGAGGCCATCCCTTGGAGTTAGAAAAAAGAAAAATTCCATCTAAAAGAAAGTAAAGGGTCCTGCATAGTAAGGGCACTCAGACTGTGGAACTCTCTATATTGATTAGAAAACTTTGAAAACGGGTTGATTAAAAAGTGCATACATGGGGCCTCAATCAAATGTGATTTGGCCAATTGAATAGGCCTCTATAATGTCACATAGCATATTTTAAACACTGCTGTAAAATATTCTCTGTGCTTATATAGAGCCCTATTCAATTGGCCAAATTGCATGATAATGAGGCCCATGGTTATGTAGAATAACTAGAGAAGGAGGAGTATTGATCTGCAGAGTAATCCAGTTACCAACATTTTCGGATCAGGAAGGCATTTTTTACCTAAATGAGGCAGTGGTTTTTTTTGTTTGCCCTCCACTGGATCAATTAACAATTCATTAATTACAAGGATCAGATGTGATCTAAAATGTATGTTGCTATATATGCTCCAGCTGTTATACCTCACTGATGTCTGGACTTCCCTGGATGCTCTGAAAGGACCAAATATCACAACCTTCCTGCAAATCTTTGGTGCAACAAAAACATAACAGTCAGAGATGCTCATCTGAGAATGAAAAACACCTAAGCAGGTTGTTCTAAGGTCTAGTTACCTACTCAGAGAGAAGCCCCTTTTAGCTCACTTAAGGCTGCTCTCTGAGTAGGTAACTAGACCTATAGAAAAATACCTATTTAGGTTATTTCTCAAATAAGCTCCTCTGACTCTTTTTGTTCAGTAGTTCTCACCCTAATGGTGATAGGGTGAGCCAGATGTGGACCCTTGCTCCCTGTGCCTTGGGGGGTATTGCAGTACCTCACTGACAAGGCCCAAGAGGCTGAAATGTACATCTGCGGCTTACTGTTTCTCCTGTTCAGGGTAGAATTGCCTGTTATTTCGGGGCTGGGTCACTCTTTTGAGTAAGATCAGACTGATACTACAGGATTTTTCTCCCTGTAAAGGGCACAAGTGAGCTAAAAGAGGTTGCTCTCTGAGTAGGTAGCCAGACCTATAGGATAAACCTACTTAGGTGTTCTTTGTTCTCAGATGAGCGCCTCTGATTCTGTTTTTGCAACAAAAACATGTGAGCTTTTTCTTTAGTTTTTTCAAACATGCTAACCCTAAATAAAAATTAATAAATTAAAAGTAGTATTGTTTTGAAGTCAGTACACAAGTATTTTGAGTTACTTTGTAATGTATGGTTCTCTTACGATCTGAAAGTTTTTTCCATAAACTTAATACATCAGATTATTAGCAGGTGCAGCTGAACTATAGACAAAAAGCCAATGTTTTTAGAATGAAAAAAATATATAATACAGCCTCTAATTTATTTATTTTGTAAGTGCTGGGAAAAATGCAATTTTAAGTTCCTTAGAATACACAGGAAGTTTGTGTCCGCAATGTGGGAGGGTGTCATGTATGATTGCCAGTGCTCTCATTAGCTTTAATATAATGCCTATTGTTTACAAGGACATTATCGTTTGAGCAGAAGCTGCAATAATTTGAAGCCTGCACTAAATGTACATAGCATCCAAAAATAATTGAAAACAGTTTTCCATTAACCAAGGGCCTCATTCAATTGCTACTTTTTGGAGATCCAGGCCCGCAAGTGGAGAGAGCAAGTTACTTCAATTGCCTCCTACTTCTGGGCCTCGATTGGGTTACTTGCTTCGCGCTACTATCCATTGCGATTCTACAAATCGCAGCTTGCTTCCCTCAAAGCTTTTGATCTTTCATGGCCGCAAGACTCCTGAGTGCTAAAATCGCACCATCGCTATTCAATTGCTCCGATTCTCCCTCCCGCCAAGTCCGCAAATGGCTCAACTCCACGCACAGATTACTAGACTCAAGGAGGTCTCGCAAGGGCTTTTGAAGCGCTTACGTATCCTCCCCACTGCTCTCAAATCAAACCCCCATGATGCGGGGGTCCCCATTGGGACCCCTGCAGCAAGGATTAATGTGGGGCCCCTCCAGGGGCCATGATGTGGACCCCCGCAGCATGGGGCTGTGGTAATGTTAGTTGCCGTGGGGGTACTTACTGTGCGGCATGGAGTTAACCATTTGTGTGCCGCAAGTCCTTAAAGGGCAGGGAATTTAAACATTTTAACTGCTGTGGTAATGTTAGTTGCCGCGGGGGTACTTACTGTGCGGCAAGGAGTTAACCATTTGTGTGCCGCAAGTCCTTAAAGGACAGGGAATTTAAACATTTTAAATGCTGCAGGGGTTCCGATCGGGACCCCTGCATCATGGGGTTAATGTGGGGACCCTGCGGGGGGTCCCGATCGGGACCTCAGCATCATGGGGTTAATGTGGGGACCCCACACATCATGTGGTTGATGTGGGGACTCTGGATTTCCCAAGTCCTACAGGCTTGGAGGTTGTCCTGATGACGATCTCTGTTTCCATTGGCTGTTTCGGTAGCGGGCGTTACAGGCTTCATGTTCAGGCCCGTAGATGCTACTTCCAACGACAGGATTATCGGGAAGGGGGACTAACTTGCGGGCCCGGCCAATTGGATAGGAAAGTAAAAGTAGAGCTACTCAAGCATGCAGCTCAAAAGTAGCAACTTAGGAATTTACTTGCAAGTAACAGCCCTGAATTCAATGAGGCCCCAAGTGTGCTAAATATCTCTGGTGCATTGTGCTGCTGTTGGCTTGAAGGTTAGTAAAGGGTTAAAATCCGTACCCAAATGCAGTGTTTGTATTGGTAGGTACCCCATGCCTATGCCAGCAGCTCTGAGGGTGTGGAAAACAAGTTTTATTTTTACATAAAATAAATCTGTTAGTGTCTTGAATGTAATGTGTGTTTCGGATATAAGCAGCTTGTGATAGATTAAAGAAAGGGACAAATGGAAACTAAGATATACCTTTAGTGGCACTCACTGATAAGAGGCTAAGGGCCTCATTCAAATGCGATTTGGCCAGTTGAATAGGGCTCTATATAAGCACTGAGCATATTTTTATTACAGAAGTTTTTAGTTAGTGACCTTCTATCCAAAAGCAAGGTCTCTACTAACTAAAAACTTCTGTAAAAAATATGCCTTGTGCTTGTATATAGCCCTTTTCAATTGGCCAAATCACATTTGAAAGAGGCCCTAAGGGAGGAAGGATATTTATTTAATCAGATTATTTAAAAGAAAACACGATTCCTATCATTAAATGTATTTTATGCTAATTTGCAAACTTGCTTATTTAGATTATTATCATCACAAACCAGTAAAAAAACATGACTTTGCAGTGGTCGATGTTTACAGTTCATTTGCTATATTTGCAAGATTTAAGTAAATAAATGAATGCTTTTAAATTTCTGACACCAAGTTTACATTGTATGAAATAAAAAATGTTGACTCAATGTTACTGTCAGTGCATAATCTGAATAATCTCTGCTAGTTGCCAAATTGAGGTGACCTAGAATTATTACAGGAAACAGTGTGTGGGTGTCTTGTTTTTGTTTATATTTCTGCTAATAGTGTGGTCTTGTTTTATTCCTTCTACAGGACTTTACGGTGGACTCGACAGGAAATGAAAGATGTGACACAATTTTTAATTTAAAATTCAAAGGCTGCAGACCAGATTTAATAGAACATACCTCTGTACAGCTGCCAGTACCAGTTACCAAGCTGGGAAATAGTCAGGTCAATCCAGCAGAAGTCTCAGTTCATCTTAGACAAGGTTAGTTCTGTATTATGTTATTACAGTTCTGTTATTATATTATAAGGTTAAATGAATATGGAATGCAAACAATCAGAGCTGTATGGAGGGTATAGTAGTGGCTTTTAATGAGATAAACTGTTTTTAAATTATATTTTCTGGCTAAAGCTTTGCTTTGCTACTGTTTGCACATGCATTTTTAATGTTACTTAATGGTCAACTAAAAAATAGTTTTAACATTAACATTGCTTACACTGGTCTATCGGACATTGGTTGCAATGGACAGTCTAGTTACTAGGAAACTGGGCTTAGTCAAATAATGGTCAACTGTGAGTGTCGGTCATCAGTAGATGCTACACATGGGGAAACTGGGCTTAATAAATAAGATGTTGGGCTACGATTCAGGATCGCTGTGTATCAGAACCCATCAAATGAGCTGTGATGGCTTAAACAATCTCCCTCATTGATGTTAAAATGTTTAATTCTTAGTTTTAGTATAGATGTGTGACACATATTTATTACCACATGCTAAAATTAGCATCTCTTTCTTAAGATAAAACATGAAAAACAGAGTGTTATTTCAAAATGAGATGACTCATTACTTAATTGAGATCACATCTAAAAACGTACAAATTCCCTACTCAGTGGCAATTATATAGCAATTATATTAATGCTTTCATGCTCTAAGCTTAACTTTAAGCAATAAAGTACTTATTTTTATACCTCACCCATGTTGACACAGTTTTGCTAATTACTGTTCCAGCATTTAACAGACTTGCCTCTTATTTTAGATCAGATATTTATTTTCCTAGTTAAAATTAGAAAATGCTAATTAGAGGTTTTTTTTTTAGTTTGGGTGTTTTAGGATATTTACATAGGGCCTCATTCAATTGCAATTTGTCCAATTGAATAGGGCTCCAAATAAGCACATAACATAACAAGTTTTTAAGTAGTGAAAACTTGCTTTTGGATAGATGTTTACTAACTAAAAACTTATTGGAAAAAAATATGTTATGTGCTTATTTAAAGCCCTATTCAATTGGCCAAATCACAATTGAATGAGGGCCATAGTGGGGTAAATTTACTAAGCATCTTCTCACCTGAGATTAAATGTGAAGGGATGTGCTATCAGTTTTTCCCCATAGTGAATGGTGAGTAGTAAATAAAGGGATGTACATGAGATGATTAGTAAATTCCCCCCATTGTGTGTGGTCAGTTTTCAGAACAACTTTACATAAATGCAAATGGATGTGTATATAAGGGACTTTATTTATTTTACTGGTGGGATCCCTCAGCAAACTACTTAGCAGTATCTGATAAACTTATTGAATTTTGGAGAGCTTGCACAGGCCTTCTGTGATGCAGCAAGGAATTGAAAAGTTATTTGAAAATTGCACTTGCAGCCTCAGATAATCACTTTTCATCTTTAGAAAATCTTGGTGAATCTAAATATTTAATTGCAATATGTCAAGCAGTGCATGTTAAAAAATACGTTTTGATACAATTCTGAATAGTCTTCTTGCTATTTCAAATCTTTATGAGTTTCCTTTCTTGGATATAAGATAATTTGGTGAACCATTTTCCTTGCTGTAATTGGATTATTTCTAAAACTTGGACAGTTGTAGATCATGATCTTTTGCTGTACAACAACCATGTTGCATTTTGAAAATGTTTCACGTTGGGCCAGATGGACTAAAAGGGAACTTCCTGAAGAAATTCAATTTGCATTAATCTCCATTTCCAAGCATGACAGCAGTAACTAACATAAAACAAGTGAACAGTTATAGAATGCCTTGTGGACCTCATTACAATAATACTGTGAAGTTTACTGCTGTGGTCAGCCGCACATTATTATGGTCCTTCACTGCAAAGATTAGTGATTTTTATCCCCAGTGCCATGATGTTGGAGGGCAACAAGCTGCGGCATCCTCATCTGAAAAATATATATAACATATAAGTGAATAAATTATCTTAAAAAGCAAAAGTGTTGAGTAATTGTACAGGGGGTCCCCACATTAAAGTGTACAGTAATTTCTGTATACACATATGCTGCCCTATTCCATCCATACTATTCGCTATACTGAAAATGTCCATTTTGTTTGCCTACTTGTTTGTGAAGGAATAATACATAATCTACACCCAATCTTAGAACTGTAAGGGATATGGATGATTTCTGAATTTCAGTAGGATGTATTTATTTTTATGTACAACACCATTAAAGGGATATAGAATATTTTATGAATTGCAATAGGAATATAATATACTGTCTATGAGCCTCATTCAATTGCAATTTGGCCAATTGAATAGGGGTCAAAATAAGCACATAACATTTTTTTTTTAAAGAACTTTTTAGTTAGTAAACATCTATCCAAAAGCAAGGTTTTCACTAACTAAAAACTTCTTTAAAAAGAATATGCTATGTGCTTATTTAGAGCCCTATTCAATTGGCCAAATCGCAATTGAATGAGGCCCTATCTATTTACTTTTATTTACTTTATTTTATTAAGAAGTGCTTAAAAGTTCTAAAATCATACTAATTGTACCTTTTTGAGTCTACCCTATGCCGCTCATGCAGACACAGACTCTCTAGTACTGACTGTGCAGTGTCTCATCCTAGCCAATCAGTAACCATCTCTCAGCAGCATGTTGCAGAATGTTGCTGAGACATGGTTACAGATTGGCTAGTATGAGCCACGACACAACAAGTACAGCATGAAGTGCAGAGGGCAGTCCCAAATAGGTATGATTTGTATGATTTTAGGCATGAAAACACAGAGCTTTTAAGTACTTCTTAATAAAATAAAGTAAATAAAGGTAAATAGATACGCAGTAGATAATATCCTATTGAAATCGAGAAACCTTCCATACCCTTTAATGTCGTTGACCTTAGTACTGTACAATATCTGGTTCCTTGCAGTATATATTTTCTAATTTATGTCCATTTCACTGTAAAAAAAATGCAGAAATATTATTTTGTGAAAAACTACAGTGGCCTTGTCCTCTTCAACTCTGCTTTTATCTCTTGGCTCGCTATATATTTTTCTCTGCTCACTTGTGTACCTATTCTTTAATATTGTATCATAGTAAACCAGACTTAGGTTGTAAATAATACAGACTGGATGCCAACATTTTAACTGTGCTGCAGTGTGAACCTTTTCTTGGAAGGTACTGTCTTGGGCTCAGTGTGCCTCATTGAGCCAATCATGGCACTGCCCAATTAGTACTTTACACTTTCTACTACAAATTGCCTAAGGAATATGAGATCATAAAAACAACCTTTTAAAAGTCCTAAAATAACATGTCAATGAAATAATGGAAAATATTCACTCAAATTAATGCTGTTAAGTCTTATACGGCAGAACACGTTGTGTACTTTAGGTAATGAAAAGTCTAGACATTTTGGGGCCGAATTATCAAGTGTTTGGCCCGGTGCTACTGAAACACACAAGTGGACATGTTGGCATAGTCAAAATGTCGTTATTTTCTAGCCTCTAAAGGCCCCTTTTTTCCAGCGAGCCCTCTGAATGCCTATTTGCTATATTATAGGAGACACTTGAGCCTACCCATGTTACTTTCTAAGCAGATCATGGTAACTTATCATGACTATTAAAATATATATTAGAGATCTCTTAGAAGTTCTCTGTGCACATGGCTACTTGGGAAATGTATATTTAGCAGCCAGCTGCTCAATGATGCAATTAAAAAGTTATGTTTAAACTCATTTTTACTGGCAATAATAAAATAAACTGTCATCTACCATTAAAAACTCTGCTTAAAATTCCACTACGTAAATATATTTTTAGCTTTTAATGTAGAAAAGAGCAAGAGCAGTACAGAAAAAAACATGTTTTTATCTTTATTATGTACTATAGCTTTAGGTGTTCGTTCTAATTTTGACACAATCAGTGGACGAGATTTACTAAGCATAGCTAGAGCAGTAAAGAGTTGTGACGCAACAAAGTAGGAATGCGGGCCATTGATTCACTAAGCTATGTTTCCTTGTAACTGCTCATTGCATCTGATATTCAATATATGATGACTTAAGACTAAATTAAGCATATTACCAACACTGTTCCAATAGTTGAAGTTCACGTGTATGAGCAATTATACTGCTGATAGTTCTTATATGCTTTGTTGCTGTATTTGGCGATTTCTAATTATCAGTGTGCGCTCATGCTAAGGAATTTTGCTACTGATATTTACAGAATGCAGTTTTATTCTCTAATACGGTAGATTAGTAATATATGGATTTTAAGAAAAAACAATAATTGGATATTCTACTGAGAACATTAACTATTCAAAGCCTGCAATACTCTATTTTTGATCTTTTTATGAAGTTGAATTATTAAAAGGTGTTTATCCATTATGACCCCATGCAATAGTTATTTATACAGGGAAACCAGCTAGATTTTGGGACTCCAAGGGTCTCATACATTTGCGATTTGGCCAATTGAATAGGGCTCTATATAAGCACAGAGCATATTTTTTTTACAGAAGTTTTTAGTTAGTGAAGACCTTGCTTTTGGATAGAAATTCACTAACTAAAAACTTCCGTAAAAAAATATGCTCTGTGCTTATATAGAGCCCTATTCAATTGGCCAAATCGCAATTGAATCAGGCCCCAAGTATGGTTGGGCGTTCCATAAAGGAAGTACCCTTCGGGGGTCGTAAACTATTTATTATGTCTTATATACTTGCACCATCAATATATAGGAAATTGCCCAATGTTCAATCCTCTTTTTATCCATGCGGCATTGTTCTTTCCATTAATAAAGGTTTTCCTAACCCCTATTTTTCCTATTCATATTGGGACTCATTCAATTGTGATTTGGCTAATTGAATAGGGCTCTAAATAAGCATATAGCATATATTTTTTAAAGAAGTTTTTAGTTAGTGAAAACCTTGCTTTTGGATAGATGTTTACTATCTAAAAACTTTTTTAAAAAGTATATGTTATGTGCTTATTTAGCACCCTATTCAATTGACAAAATTGCAATTGAATGAGGGCCATTGTATTTGGAAACTTTTTTTCTGGCTAGTTTTGGCTTTGTTTACTGTTGTTTGCAAATGTATTTTAAATCTTAATTAATGATGAACTAAAAATAGATTTATCTTGAAAAGCGCTCACACTGGCCCTTTAAAATCCGATTTGTCAAGCACTGCTTTCTTCCACCAACAAGAATTTAATTTGGGACTATTTCTTATAAAAATAGTATCAAGAGAACATTAACTCCTACATGTATTATGCTAAAGTAAGTGTATTTTATAAATAAAGTTGTCTTGATCAGTAATTGTAGTTAGAAATTAACTCATTCACCACTGCTATATGAAATCATGTAATCTCAATAAACTGTGTACAGTGTCCTTTACAGAATAAATAAATAATAAATTAACTCTTTGGTGATATAAATATATATATGTTAGTTATATTGATATATTGTGTTTATAATTCATCTAATGGTAACTAAAACATATTTATGGTAATTATTAATATATTTGTTTCTGTTTTTATTTTATTTAGGAGCAAAAGTAAACTTTATGGTGACAGTCCATCGACTGGAGAAATACCCAGTGGATCTTTATTATTTGGTTGATGTCTCTGCCTCAATGCACAAAAGTATAGAAAAATTAAATTCCATAGGACTTGATTTGTCTCAAAAAATGGCAGACTTTTCCCATGATACTAGATTTGGGTTTGGTTCATTTGTGGACAAGCCTGTTTCACCATATATAAGTATAAAGCCAGAAATAATAAAAAATCCATGCAGGTATGTATACTATCTTTTTAAATTATTTTGTGTTTTGATAATGAGTTTAAATATTCTTTTGTCTTTACAAAACATACATTTTTTATTTTAAATTAAACTAACTTCTGGGCAACGATTGCAGTCCGTAAGTTTGTCAGAATCAGCAAATTAGTTGTTACCTCTCTTCTCCTTTTGCTGACTGTCTCTGTCTTCCCTTATTCTGTCCGCCTCTTTTCCCTTGCTGTAGTTACCTCTCTTCTCCTTGTGCTGGCAGTCTCTGTCATCTGTTACTCTGGCTGCCTCTTTTCCCTTGCTGTGACGTACCTCTCTTGCTGTAACGCACCTTGCTGTCTCTGTCTTCCCTTACTCTGGCTGCTTCTTTTCCCTTGCTGTAGTTACCTCTCTTCTCTTTTTGCTGACTGTCTCTGTCTTCCCTTACTCTGGCTGCTTCTTTTTCCTTGCTGTGGTGTACCTTTCTTCTCCTTGTGCTGGCTGTCTATGTCTTCCCTTACTCTGGCTGCCTCTTTTCCCTTGCTGTAGTTACCTCTCTTCTCCTTTTGCTGACTGTCTCTGTCTTCCCTTACTCTGGCTGCCTCTATTCCCTTGCTGTAGTTACCTCTCTTCTCCTTTTGCTGGCTGTCTCTGTCTTCCATTACTCTGGCTGCTTCTTTTCCCTTGCTGTAGTTACCTCTCTTCTCCTTGTGCTGACTGTCTCTGTCTTCCCTTACTCTGTCCGCCTCTTTTCCCTTGCTGTAGTTACCTCTCTTCTCCTTGTGCGTGCAGTCTCAGTCTTCCCTTACTCTGTCCGCCTCTTTTCCCTTGCTGTAGTTACCTCTCTTCTCCTTTTGCTGACTGTCTCTGTCTTCCCTTACTCTGTCTGCCTCTTTTCCCTTGCTGTGGTGTATTTCTCTTCTCCTTGTACTGGCTGTCTATGTCTTCCCTTACTCTGGCTGCCCCTTTTCTCCTTACTGTGACTTACCTCTCTTCTCCTTTTGCTTGCTGTCTCTGTCTTCCCTTGCTCTGTCCACCTCTTTTCCCTTGCTGTAGTTACCTCTCTTCTCCTTTTGCTGGCTGTCTCTGTCTTCGCTTACTCTGGCTGCCTCTTTCCCTTGCTGTGGTGTACCTCTCTTCTCCTTTTGCTGACTGTCTCTGTCTTCCCTTACTCTTGCTTCTCCTTGTACTGACTGTATCTGTCTTCCCTTACTCTGTCCGCCTCTTTTCCCTTGCTGTGACTTACCTCTCTTCTCCTTTTGCTGACTGTCTCTGTCTTCCCTTACTCTGGCTGCCTCTTTTCCCTTGCTGTAGTTACCTCTCTTCTCCTTTTGCTGACTGTCTCTGTCTTCCCTTACTCTGGCTGCCTCTATTCCCTTGCTGTAGTTACCTCTCTTCTCCTTTTGCTGGCTGTCTCTGTCTTCCATTACTCTGGCTGCTTCTTTTCCCTTGCTGTAGTTACCTCTCTTCTCCTTGTGCTGACTGTCTCTGTCTTCCCTTACTCTGTCCGCCTCTTTTCCCTTGCTGTAGTTACCTCTCTTCTCCTTGTGCGTGCAGTCTCAGTCTTCCCTTACTCTGTCCGCCTCTTTTCCCTTGCTGTAGTTACCTCTCTTCTCCTTTTGCTGACTGTCTCTGTCTTCCCTTACTCTGTCTGCCTCTTTTCCCTTGCTGTGGTGTATTTCTCTTCTCCTTGTACTGGCTGTCTATGTCTTCCCTTACTCTGGCTGCCCCTTTTCTCCTTACTGTGACTTACCTCTCTTCTCCTTTTGCTTGCTGTCTCTGTCTTCCCTTGCTCTGTCCACCTCTTTTCCCTTGCTGTAGTTACCTCTCTTCTCCTTTTGCTGGCTGTCTCTGTCTTCGCTTACTCTGGCTGCCTCTTTTCCTTGCTGTGACTTACCTCTCTTCTCCTTGTGCTGTATCTCTTTTATCTTACCTTATGCTCTTTCTTCTCTTGCCCTTAGCGTAACCTTTCTTCTTTTTTTCCAAAATTATACCAATATACCACTTTACCAATAATAATCATTTTCTTCTGCTGAGCAGCATGTTTTTAAAATATAGGAAACAACTAATGAGCGCAGCATAGTCGTGCCCGTCTCATATATACCTTGATATTTTCAACATACATTTTCTTATAAAAAATCAGTTCAACTTTTTCATCTTTATTACTTAAAAGTCATCTCAGTGAAAATTAAAATGTTTACTATAAATTAAACCAATTCTGAATGGCAGGCTGCTCTTTTAAGTACATTATATAATTCCAGAAGTGGTCTATTAGGAATACCACTAGGAATGGCGCTGTTTTTGCAGTATGTGCGTGACGGTAATTTGGCATTTGCAGAGGTTATTAAAACATATAACTTCATCCAGGACTTACGTGTTTGTCACTTTATCTATCAGGTCAAAACATCAGAATCTAAAAATACCTCTTGTGATGTCTGCTTAACAATACACAATACAGTCATAGCATTACTGTGAGAGATAAGATGACCTGTAACAACAAATAGGCAACATTTTTTTGATTAGGCAGGAATGTATGATAATGAAGGATGCTAAATACACTGTACTGGGACACATATTCCAGAGTTTACAAATATCTAACTCATTAGTAAAGTGAGCAATTATGTTCTAGTACTAATCTAATGCAGTAGGCATGGGGCTATACAATTATATATATATATAAATATAGTGCAAGATGATGGTGAACCAAGTGGGGTGCTGTGGATTAGGAAAATGTTACCAATTTGTGCATCATACAACAAACTAACAATATTAGCAGATGTCCTAACCAATGGGCATAACTAATTTAGAGATCTTCATTTTAGCAGGTTCTTAGCTACCATGACATTAACACTTCCTTAGTGAGTACAGACCAGGGCTTGCAAGTTTCCTTTTTCAATGCCTTCGACTGAGCATGTTAGAGGGAGGAGGAAGATGTCAAATATTATCTAAATCAACCCATAAGTTTACAAGTGCAACTCCATCTCCTTAACTTCTTGCTCTTCTGGGCAGTTAAAAATCAAACACAAAGAGTTTAGATGCTCACCTGAGAAAGAACATTACGTAAGTAGGTTTGCTCTATTGGTCTGGTTACCTACTCTTTTAGCTCACTTGTGCCCTTCACAGGGAGAAATATAATGTAGTATATCAGTCTGGTCTCACTCAAATGAGTGATCCAGCGCTGAAATACCAGGCAATTCTACCCCAAACAGGAGTAACAGCAAACCCCAGACATATGTTTCAGCCTCTATGGGCCTCGTCAGTGAGGAGCAGCTGTACTCCTTAAGTACAGTGAGCAAGGAGATCACGTCTGATTCCCCCTATCACTCTTAGGATGAGAAAAACTAAACAAAAAGAGTAGAGGCGCTCATCTGAGGAAAAACAATACGTAAGTAGGTTTGTTCAGTCGGTCTGGTTACCTACTCAGAGAGCAGCCTCCATAGCAGTGAATAAAAACCATCAGAACACTGCCCTTAGCCTCCCAGCCAGCAGAACATATGGAAGACATCAACAAGCAAACTCTCTTAAACTAAAGATTTTCTC
The DNA here is from genome assembly GCA_027410445.1 of Discoglossus pictus. Classification (NCBI taxonomy): domain Eukaryota; kingdom Metazoa; phylum Chordata; class Amphibia; order Anura; family Alytidae; genus Discoglossus; species Discoglossus pictus. Next base: position 356,903,112 of record CM050166.1, on the reverse strand, counting down.
AAAAAATGCTTTTCTGCTCATAGCTTGCACAGATGCTAATTTTGTTATTTTATTACATACTTCACAAAACATATGAAGTTTTTCCCAAACTACAATGGTACTATAAAGCCTTTCTTAGAGTTAAGATTGAAATACTTTAATTAAAAAGAGACATTTATGGGAAAGTTACAATGGTTAATTCTATAACAGCGTGCGACGGACACTTCTGTTCACAATTACAATACACACATGCTATTCCTAATGGATTATCTGTGTTTTTGTCTACATAGTGGTACCACTGTGATGTGTATGGCCCCTCATGGATTCATTCATGGCTTGTCCTTAACAGACAATATTACAGAATTCAAAACAGTTGTTGGTAAGCAGAAAGTTTCTGGGAACATTGACAACCCCGAAGGTGCGTTTGATGCGATGCTACAGGCAGCTGTGTGTCATGTAAGTGTGTGCTGACATTTACCATGTTACAACAAAAATGTACTTTGAGGACTTACTAGTCAATATCAGATGTCGGAATTACTAGTTCATTATGGTTTTCAGATGTCATTGAGATGTAAACATGCATTGTGTACATTGTTTTTAAAGACATCGGAAGCATAGCCTTTGATGTTCTAGTTTATTAGGAGCAGTACAGAAGATACCCAGGTTACAGATGACCCGACTTACAGCGTTCCGTACTTAAGACGGGCTCCCAAGGCGTCTTATGAGTTTGTTTTTATGTTCTGTTTGTTTGAATTAAAAGAAAGAGCACAATAGATTTTGTAACTTATTTTTACAGCACAAGCATATTACTATTATTATAGCATTACACTATTATTATTACCATATATAAACCATTATAGTATTTTTATTGTTATTATTCATCAGTGATCTGACTTACATACAAATCTGACCTAAAAACATTCTCAGTAACGTATCTTGTCTGGAACCTGGGGACCGTCTGTAATTATTTCCAAATAGTGTATCATTGTCCTTATGTGTGAGTCCTCACAATATATTATCACTTTGCTCAATATGTATACGTTTTATATAGTAACTTAATGTGGTATAACATATGTAATATGTATAAATATAAATGCTCATTAATTTCATGACATGGTAACAATTGTAACTCCACTCAGTTTGCTTTAAAACCATCCATCATATTAAATTAGCACAATGGGGTAGATCTCAGTAGCCTTTACTGACATAGCACACTTTAATTATTTACATTTTTTATTAATAGTCATCTTTTGAGGGTCTTCCGACGGCTTCTGAGTTACGGGCTTGAAAAAAATGACGGTCATTAAATCCGTAATTTTTTTGAAGCCTGTAACTCGTCATCCGTTTTGAGAGTCTCCCCCCTCAAGCCAGTCACGTATGGGCCCAGCAATGAGTGCCTTCGGCGCTCATTGCAGGCCCTTCAAGCCAGTCACGTACAGCCTCGCGAAGCGCGCCTTTTGGGCCTCGCGATGAGCGCCTTTGGTGCTCATTTCACATGCACAAGCCTGTAACTTTTAACATAGCGGGACCGACAAATCGTAACTACCACAACTACAGTAAACTCCAGATTATCCAGCACTCAACCAACCGGGACTCTCAAGCGACCGGCATCAATTCCCCTTTTGCACAAAACTCCTGTTAAACCGGCATTATCCGGCACTATATGGCAGTTCGAGACTCCACAAAAAAATACTAACTTTTTTTCTGATTATTTTTTCTGGGCCTAAATGGCGCAGTTTATATGCTAATGCCTTTTTAAAGGCATTGTGAGGGGTTTTGAGGGGTTTAAGGGTTGTTTAGACCTTTTTGGGGGGGACTCCCATTTAACCGGAAGCTACACTTACCCGGCAATAGGGAGTCCCGGTGACTGGGAGTTTACTGTATATATGATCAGCTATTAAATAAACAATGGAAAGCACATCTTTTACAGTGTTACTTTAACTGTGGAGTTTGCTGTCAATCAACCAAGCCCCTTCATATTAATATCTCAACATGTATCATAGCACAGTGATGTTCTTTGAAGTGTGGTCATTGCTATAAGAACTTCCAAAATGCTGGCAAGCAGCATTTTGCATCTTTTATTAAATAGCTGCAAAAGAGTTCCCATTATCTTTTGTATTAATAGAGGATATTTAACAGTGGACAGTGTAATTTAGCCCTTAACTAGAACATTTTGTTTCAGCTAAGGGCTAAATTACATTAGTATAGGGGAAATGTGAAATAAAAATAAATATAACCAACTAAATAAATAATTGCTTGCTTCCCTTTGAATTTTCATAATGTTTATTAAATCATTGTTATGAAGTTAATTAAAATATGGAGGGGTATATTTGTCAAATATTTTCATTTGTCGCTTATTACAACACCCACTAGAGTTACTGCATCCAAAACTGTGTTAGCTTCTGCGTGTGTGCACATGCTTGTGCACATGCACCCTTTTGCGCACCCGCTAGAGAGATCGCCATATGTGCAATGCGCAGGCTCTGCTAATGACGTGCAATGCGCATGCACAGCATAAGAAGCATCAGTGGGGCATGGGGGAGGTATGGTTAGTGCAGGCATCGCGATGGGGACAGAGGGAGCATCAGGGGGAGGTAAGGGGAACACCTTTTCCCTCTGTAGTGTTGTGCGGGCCTTATCGTGGGGCCTGCAATGAGCGCCTGCGGCGCTCATTGCAGCCCCGCAACTGCAAGTGGCGCCCGCAAAGCGTGATGACAACTTACAGTTTGACAACTATTATAGGTTTGGGGTTGGGGTTCAAGACTGTGGAATACTGTCTTCCAGAGTACTCTGTCCACAGCCAGCACAAGCTTTACTGTGGAGGTTAACAATGGTGCCTGTTTTGTCCGAGCTTGACAATAACCAACGTCAAGCCCATCCATTGGTTGTGAGCCAAAAATATTACAGCTCTGAATGGAAATTAGTATTGGTTTCCTTCATTTTGTCTCTTTTGTGTGTATAACCAGTGACAAATTTATTGGTGCAATGCAAATTAACCCAAACCAATAACTTTTACATACATATTGCATTCAAATAAGTATTACTGTATATAATATCACTTTCTTCATATCTTGCTCTGAAGATTCACAATGTGCATTTATTTCATTAACTAAAATTGCAAAAAATCCAAACATTAAATGTGAGTGCACATTCATGTTATAATATGCTTCTTCTACTAATTAAGCACAAAGTGTAATAAAGATTCCCGACTAACAGTAGACTCATTAATATAGCATGTTTAGTGCTTATTATTAATTTGGTGTTAATTATTTTGAGTAATTGTCATGTTTCTTGTTTCAGAAAGATATTGGTTGGCGTAAAGAAGCAAAGCGTTTGCTTATTATGATGACAGATCAAACCGCTCACTTGCCATATGATAGCAAATTAGCTGGGATAGTCATTCCCAATGACGGAAGATGTCATCTTAAAGACAGTATGTACACTAGATCAACAGATATGGTAAGGAACACACGTGGTCCATGAATACAGCACACACAATGCATATCAGTGCAGTGATTACTTACAAAAGGCATAAGAAAATATTGAACTGTGTCTGTAGATTCAACAACCATGAAAGCAGCTTTGATAGAGAAAATTCCTGTTGCAGCCCTTTATGGCCTTTCATGGCTCCCTAAAAAGGGTTAATAAATCAACTCCATAGATCTTTGTTCAATATTTTACTGTACTGCAAAGCTCTATTGTTTGTTCATAATAACTTTAGAATATCTATGAAGTACCCTCATCATAAAAAAAAATATATCAACAGTAGTAAAAATGTTTTTGACAAAAAAAGATTGGTCAATCTTTGCATAAGTCTACTTAAACGACCAATCAAACTAACAGAATTAGCAGCTGTGTAAGCCATGAACATAAAACATTATTTGGGAAAATCTTAATTTTTGAAGACTGTGTTTATGAGTACAGGAATCCATTTTGTGTTTGTTACATTTTGAGAGCTGGTTGATGAGGGTGTGTTTTTATAGATAGCAGTGGCGGGAGGAGTGGGGCAGAGTGAACAGGTAGCAGTCCATAGTTTTAGTGCAGTAAAAACTTACTATGAATGCAGACAAAGAGTTACAGAAGGTATCCAAGGTAGATTATAATGTTATTCTGTGACCATATCTCCTTCAATGCAAGAAACAACATGGTTTTTTTTTCCTTTTAATAAAATGTAAAATAAAAAAAAAACATGAACACAATTATCTTCTAGCTATTTTATGATAATTTCTTGGCCACTGTCTTCCTCCTTGGTCAGGAATTAATTTAATGAGCCTTTAAATCATGGCCTGGATCTAGTATTAGGTCAAGAAATCACAAATTTGTAATTATACATTTAAAAGAGCATATTTTATTTAATCATTTCTGGGTGCTGCAAATTGTTAAAATGCCCTTTTTGATCCTGTACAGACCACTTTAGTCAAAACCACCTTCAGATTAACCATTTAGAGTTTGTCCGAGCACTGCACCAGTCATGTTAAATCAACTACAGTACTCTGTCTAAAGACTGAAGATGATAGAGCAAAAAACTAATAGGAGGTGCTTATGGAAAGCTCTTTCTTTGGACACTGGATTCTAAGCTCAAAGACAGGGCCTTCCATTCTTTGCAATGTGTTAATACTATTGTTTTTGCCTTGAACTTACCCATGTATAGCCCTATGGAATATGTTGTCACGTTACAAATAAACAATAATAATATTAATGATTATAATAATAATACTTTGATACACTGCTTTTAGAAAAAAGTTAGGGCTATCTTCTATGTTTTTAGCTGTATCATCTTCAGCCACTAGAGGGAGTAGCCGATTGGCGTGAAGTGGTGCAGTGCTCTCACACACTCTTGACTAAAAATGGCCTGCTTAAAAGAGTGTTTTTAACCTGTACATCACTGAATTTTCATGGAGATAAAACTTTTGTTATGTTTAAAACCTGTTTGTGACTTCAGTCTACCTTTAAAAACTGTATGCTGCATATATTATATCTGTGCTATATATAGTTGTGAGCGTACGAGTTGTTGCTAACGCTGCGGGCTCGCGTAGCGAGCCCGCGGCCCTCGCGAAGCGAGGGCACTGCCCGAGGGTCTCAGTTGCTGGCATGGAGCGCCGAAGGCGCTCCATGCCAGCACCTGAGGACCTCGCAAAGCGAGGGCCGCAGTTGCTGGCATGGAGCGCCGAAGGCGCTCCTTGCCAGCAACTGCGACCCTCGCAAACTTCACGTCGCAACCCAAACACTACGACACACACATTACGACACTCGCAAACAACATACGACACACGTTCACACACATTACGGACTCGCAACACTCGGACGCAACTCGCGAACATTACAAAATGTAAAACACAATACATACACACACCACATACATAAAAAACTTACCTACACCAAGAGGGAGCACCCAGCACCTCAAAAATACAACTTACATCTCGATTTTACTTCAAATAAAACAGTTTAGAGACTAAAAAAAAAACGAAGCGAGAGAAAAAATGGCCGCCGAACAAAACGAAAACGAGGCTACAGCACTCTAAACTCGCAAAACACCACAAGAAACTCGCAAAACACCACAAAACACCTACGGATATTCCGATACAAACGTATAACACACATTACTCGCCATTTCACGCCAATGCGGAAGTACACGACAACGGTTTGGGCTCGCGCACGCACAGTGTTACACTGCACACATTCAGCACGCTTACACAGCAGATCCACACCACTAATGCTGCAGCAACATCAAAACACATTCACAGCTCTTCCACACAATGCTTTAAAATAGGTAAAGTATATTCATTTATTAATGTATTATATATTTCATTATTACACACTAAACAGCATTAGCTACCTTACAATTTCATTGCCGTCATTTTTTGACGGGCAATATTCTAGTACTACATAAAAATGACAATCATTTTCATATTAAAGATATTGTACAATAAGAAAGGCATGGTGTTCCCCTGTATACTTACACTGTTTCTAACTAATGGCCAATAAAAAGAGTAGAGGCACTCATCTGAGAACGAACAAAACCTAAGTTAGTTTGTTAGTTCACAGGAAGAGATATCCTGTAGTAAATCAGTCTGGTCTCACTCAATATAGTAATCCAGCCCCGAAATACCAGGCAATTATATCCTGAACAGGAGAAACAGCAAACCCTAGACGTACGTTTCGCGCTCTTCTGGGCCTCATCAGTGAGGCAAGCTGTACTCCCTAAGGCACAGTGTGCAAGGAGTCCATGTATGGTTTCCCTATCACCCTTAGGGTGAGAAATACTAAATTCCTTACGGTGCACAGCTGTACCTCACTGACAAAGCCACAGAAGCTGAAATGTATTTCGGGGGTTTGCTGTTTCTACTGGTCAGTGAGAATTGATAGTTGATATTTTGGGGCTGAGAACAGACTGATACTACATGATATTTCTCCTTGTGAAGGGCACGAGTGAACTAAAAGAGGTTGCTCTCTGAGTAGGTAACCTGACCTATAGAACAAACGTACTTAGGTATGGTTCATTCTCAGATGAGCACCTCTACTCTTTTTGTTTAACTAATGGTCAATGTCTAACTACAAGAGTGTCATGGGCTCATGCTTGCTTCATCCATACATAATTTCAAGTTATGTTGTAAAGATGTTTATTGTGATATGAGAGCTGTTTTGATATATTTTCCCACTTCTTTGGTATTGTTCTTTGCCTGAGAAAGTGACTTCAAAGTTCACACCATTTTAAACTTTTATGTGTTTCACCTTAGTTTGCATTGGTAAGCAACAATTCCCATTCTCTGTTAATGTTATTAATGCATCCATTTATTTTCTAAAATTATTCAAATGTTTCTTTCTGGCAGGAACACCCTTCCTTGGGCCAGCTTGGGGAGAAATTAGTAGATAACCATATAAGTGCAGTGTTTGCTGTACAAGGACCTCAGTTTGCTTGGTATAAGGTATTATACTTTCCAATAATAACATCATATGAGCTTTTGATTCATTGATATGCTTCTACATGACATAATGAATTGCATTTGCTCTAGGGTTTGCTGCCTTTGTTGCCAGGGACAGTTGCCAAACAACTGGATTCAGAGGCAACTAATCTGAAAGAGCTGGTGGTTGATGCATATCAGGTCAGTACTATCAACTAAAATTATTGAGTTTAATAATTCTGTTGTACAAGCCATTTCTGACAAAGTTTGACATTTTAGGCTGGATCATTTTTGTAGAGCAACACAGCAAACATCTCAGTTATTGCAGAAATGATAAGATGGAAGGACAGATTGTAAAATGCCTTTGACATCAGAAGAGAATAGTGAAGCCTCACCCTCCGTCCAGTTTGCCAACAGTTGGTTCACCTGTGGTGACCTTAGGTTTTGACTTTTGCATACAATGCTGAACATTCTCCATGTCCTGAAAAGTAACTCTTCTTCCAAAAACTGTACTTTATGGGGTACACAGAAAATATCCACTGCAAGAAGGCGTATCCAGTGTCTGAATGTGATATAATTATTATCCCATACACATACAACCCAATTGTGCACATTTAGTCTTCTCCCTTAGCCCAGGTGTGAGACCATAATATTTTTGGGTACATTTTTTAGTGACACATTCCTTTGATATCTGTTTACTACAGTTACAGTGCATTTCTGAACAGTGTTTTCATTAAAGCAGACCACAATCAGAATTTTTCTAAAGAATAAACAATTCGATCACAATTTTCCATATTATAGATTGACTGGAAAAAAAATAGAAAAACACAAAAGCTTTAGAATTCTTAAATCCTAACTTTTATTTGAATTTCTTAATTAAAAAGGTAATAGCAAAAAAATAACTAATAAAATATGTTACATACTCAGGTGAAACAGTCTGTATGTTTAGAAAAAAAAGTTACTCCTGACCAATCCATTAGTTTACAACCTTTATTGGGCACTATGTGCTATTTAGGGTCCTCTTATTCTGAATAGTGGGAGCGTGCACATGCTGTTATTTTTGACACTTTTTTCTACGTATTCTTAGGGATATGTAACACTCAAAATATGCCTCTAGTAGTGGTAAGATTAAATCAGATCAGATTATAGTATGCACTTTAACACCCTCGCTCACTTGTAATGACTTTTAGTGAGTGTAATTTAAGGTATTCCCAACCTTTCCTGATAAATCACAATTAGAAATGAGAACATTATACAAATACCAGATAAAGTGTCAATGCTTTCAGTGAAATGTGCTGCATGTCTTTTTAATTTATTTGGGCAGTAGGGATCCCCCAAAATAAAGGAAGTGTACTGAAGGAAGACCAGTGACTACCATAAGCTACACAAGTTGTGACCTGTTGATAAAAGCATGGAAGCTGCTAGATCTTCTAGTTACTCATTTGTTGTGCCAATTTGGATCATTAGAACTTTGTACCAGCTAGACATAACCCACCTCAGATACACCTGAAGGAGAGTGCTTATTGCCACCTTGGTCACTCCACATGCAGATGGCAGGACTGCAGGATGCAGCCTTTTTATTATTGATGACCAGCTTTCCAATAGCAAGTGATTGTGAGACTTTATCAGATACAACTTTTATGTGAGCCATACAAGTAGTTAAAAATATAAGCTTACTATTCCTACATTAACAAATAGGCTTATATGGACATTGTTATCCAAACAAGAAGTTGGTTTCATCTTGAAGAAAGTTAAAAATGTACTATACATTGTGCAACAGAAATGGTCCCAGATATATATAGCCATTATTTTGTGGCCAATAGTATTCTATTTTGTGGCTCTGAGTATCAAGACCCACTCTCTGGCTGGGGTCTGTTGATCGGATTTGGGTGACTCTGGACTTTTGGATTACAGGAACATTAGGTCTCAGCCCTTGGGTTAGACTGAGCAATATTGACAGTAAGTCTGATGAATCTTACTGCAAGCATATGTCCCCGGGTAAATAATACATCTACACACCACGTCTTGATGAAAATTATGAACCAAGTTTTATTTTAGAACAGCATATTTAAAACCTTGCACAACACATTATAGGGAGTGGCTACCTTTAGTCACACCCTCATCCCCCTCTCTCTGGCCAATAGGATAACCTCTACAGTAACCTAATTACCTCTGTCCAATGTAGTAGAGGGAGGCTATGGGAACCACCAGACCCCTCCCCTGGGCCAACCCCAGGCGTGGCAACCAAGCTCATTCTGACCCAGGCGGTCCCAGGGGAAACTTCCTGTTTGCTCCTAGGCCCCCCCATTGTTATCTAGGTGCCTGGCTGTCTGGCAAATCTCTTTGTTTAGGTTCTGGCGACACCCTGTGAGGTTTATCTTGTTTAGGATAAACCCATTTGGCTCAGCTCCTGCCTCAGTGTTTATACAATGGGGGAGGGTTGACTAATTAAAACATAACTATCACTCCCCAATACAATATAACACTAACATATTATCCCCCATAACACAATATACAGATGGTGGCGATTGGTATATACCAGTGCCTCCTGGTAGGCACAACTAGTGGCCAACTTGAGTTATGACAACTGCCCCCCCAAGTGTAGCCTGAGAACATCAAGGGTCCATGATTTTCTCAGCTACGCTGATACTCATAGCTCCAGTTGGCGTGATAATCCATCTGCATTTTGATGGAGTTTACCCCTACGATGCTGTATTTGAAAATTGAATGTCTGTAGTGCCAGGCTCCATCTTAGCAAACGTCCATTTTCTCCGGCTACCTTAGACAGCCAGCACAAGGGGTTATGGTCGGTGGTCACAGTGAATGGTCGTCCATATAAATAATGTTGAAGTTTGCGCAAAGCCCAAACTACGGCCAAACATTCCTTCTCCACAGTAGCATAGGCCGTTTCACGCTGCAACAATTTCCTGCTCAAATACGCAACAGGATGCTCCACTCCTTGATCATCTGTCTGGCTTAGCACAGCCCCTATGCCATACATGGAGGCATCTGTCTGGACCACAAAGGGTCGGTTATAGTCCGGGGCAGCCAATACTGGGGAACAAGTCAGAGCTTCCTTGAGGTTCTGGAAGGCAGTTTGACACGCAGGAGTCCATGTCACTTCCCTGGGCAATTTCTTTTTGGTCAAATCGGTCAGTGGCTTGGCTGTAGTGCTGAAATCAGGAATGAACTTGCGGTAATACCCAGTGATGCCCAAGAAAGCTAGTACCTGCTTTTTAGTCTTAGGGACAGGCCAAGCTGCAATACCCTCTACTTTGGCTGGTTCTGGCCTTAACTTCCCACTACCTACCCAGTGACCCAAGTACTGCACCTCTGCATTTGCCCACTGGCACTTATCTGGTCTTATGGTCAACTTGGCTTGCTTAATGGCCTGCATAATTCTAGCAATATGTTCTATATGCTCCTCCCAGGTCTGACTAAAGATGGCTATATCGTCCAAGTAAGCCTGAGCATACTCCTGGTGCCCATGTAACAATTTGTCTACCAGTCGCTGGAAGGTAGAAGGGGCATTTTTCATCCCAAAAGGCATTACCTTAAATTGGTATAGTCCAAAGGGGGTGACAAATGCGGACTTCTCCCTAGCTGACTCTTCCAAAGGGATCTGCCAATATCCCTTGGAGAGATCCAGCGTGGTTAAATACTTGGCAGTACCTAATCGGTCCAACAACTCGTCCATGCGTGGAACAGGGTAGGCATCCGTTTTTGTTTTATCATTCAGCCTACGATAATCCACGCAGAAGCGAGTTGTGCCATCTTTTTTGGGTACCAATACGACAGGAGATGCCCATGGACTACTGGATTCTTCAATAACCCCTAATTGTAACATCTTGCGTAATTCTGCTTGTATGCTTGCCCTAACAGCTTCAGGGACTCGGTATGGGTGTTGTTTTAATGGGGCACATTCCCCTGTCACCACTACATGAGCTGCTAGGGGGGTACACCCAGGGTCAGTAGTAAATAAGGGTTTGAAGGGTTTTAGTTTGCCTAAAAGCTGCTCCTGCTGCTCTGTGCTTAGGTTTTTGGCCTGGTGAAGGCCATCTTCTAGCGTTTTCTGCTCTGCCTTTTGCAACATGTCTGGTATCTGCCCTTCCTCTGGGTCATCCTCTGTGGCCCTGCAAATGGCTAACATATGAGCTGCTCGCTTTACATATGCTTTTAAGCGATTAATGTGGGCCACCCTGGTAACCACTCTTTCTGGATCTACCATAACCACATATGACTTGTTGCCCAGTTTTTTGCTAATTCTATAAGGTCCCTTCCACAAAAACTGTAACTTATCCTGGGGCTGAGGTTCCAACATGAGCACCTCCATCCCTTCCTCCAGTTCCCTGTCACTGGTTCCTGCCTTGTAGTATCTCCTATCTCTCTCTTGCGCTTTACGCATATTGCTCCTCACAATTCTAGCCAACCTAGCCATATTTTCCCTGAAAGCTAATACATAGGTAGCCACTGGTACAGGGTGGTGACTATACTCCCCTTCCCACGTCTCCCTGATCACGCTCAAGGGTCCTCTCACCGGCCTACCATATAGAAGTTCAAAAGGGGAATACCCTGTAGATTCCTGAGGTACCTCTCGGTAGGCAAAGAGCAGACAAGGCAACAATCGTTCCCAGTCTGGCTCCTGATCAGTAAAAGTACGGATCATGTGTTTGAGTGTCCCATTGAAGCGCTCACAGAGGCCATTGATTTGGGGATGGTAGGGGGAAGCTGTAATGTGTCTTATGCCACACATGGACCATAACTGTTCGGTCACTTTGGCCATAAATTGGGGCCCTCGGTCAGACAAAATTTCCTGAGGAAACCCTGTCCTTGTAAAGATAGTCATTAATGCCCCTGCCACCTTAGGAGCTGAGATACTGGATAAAACCACTGCCTCAGGATACCTGGTGGCATAATCTACCATGGTGAGAATAAATTTCTTGCCGGTCTTGCTAACCCTAGCTAGTGGCCCAACAATGTCTATGGCTACCCTTTGAAATGGTATCTCCATCACAGGGAGTGACTGTAGGGGAGCTCTGCTATTTTTTTTAAACGGCTGGGTCCTTTGGCACGCATCACAGGATCTACAGTACTCTTTTACATCCTGATTTAATCCTGGCCAAAAAAATACCTCTACTACCCTACACAGAGTTTTCTTCTGCCCCAAATGCCCTCCCAGAGGAATCTCATGGGCTATCTGTAATACCTTGCCTCTATACTGTTGTGGGACCACTAACTGCTTTCGTGGTTCCCTTTCTACCTCATCCTTCCCAGGCACCTTGATTCTGTACAACAACCCCTGTTCCCATACAAAACTATCTAGATCATCTACTGATTTGCCCTGGGCGGCCCTGTCCCTTACCCCTGCTAAAGTTTCATCTTCCTGCAATGCTATTCTAAGTTCTTCCCCCTTTGCCCAGCCTAAGGTCAATGTCGTAGCCAGCAAGTCACTTACCCTGGGTTCTGGGTATTCCGTCTGGTCCTGGTTCATCCTGCATCCATTGGCTCTGGTTTGAGCTCTTGTTAAGGGCTGTACATACTGGCTCACCATGTGACCCAAATCATTCCCTAGCAGAACATCCGCAGGCAGGTTATCCATAACTCCTACCTCTGTAGATTTACTTCCAGTGCCCCAGTCCAATTGAATGCGAGCCATGGGAATGGGAAATTGTTTTCCCCCAGCAACCATAACCCACATTTGCCTCTGTATGCAGTCTGAGGTGCGCACCCACTTAGGTAGAACTACAGTGACTGCGGATCCTGAGTCACGGTAACCCACAGCCCTGTGACCCCGCACCCAGACTGGTTGTCTGTGCTGTTCCCCGGAGTCCTTCTGTGCTCTCCTCACCGTGTGGATCCCATGGCACCATCCCTCTGCTTCTGGCTCCCAGGGAGCTGCGTTGGGAGGTCCTGCTCCAGCATCCCATTCCCAAAGGTAATTCACTGCAGGCTGTCCTCTCTGATGCCTCTGAAGCTGAGGACAATCTCTTGCTATGTGGCCCTGCTGGTTGCACTTGAAGCACTCTCTATTGGGAAATCTGGGCTCTGGGTGTGCTCTGGGAACAGGTCCTGACTTGATACCCCGCTGTCCATATGCGTTCTGGGGCTGCGCCCAGGCTACATGGCTAGGCGCATTGCGTGCAATAGGGGCCTGTCGTGTTGTCCCCAAGTCTCTTGAGCCCCGGTCTGTATGCCCATTAGAGTTGGTAATCTGGGGAACTCTCTTAGTTCTGGTACTAACAAAATGGTCGGCCAGGCTAGCTGCCTGGTCCCCATCTACTGGCTTCTGATCCTGCAGCCAATCCCTCAATTCTGGTGCGCAAAGTTGCAAAAATTGCTCCATTAGCACCACCTCCAAAATTTGTTCTGCTGTGGTGGCCCCTTGTGTAGACCACCACTGAGTGCAGGCACGCCTTAGTTTACACATTACCTCAACATGAGTGTCCTCTGGTCCCTTGGTAGTGCCTCTGAATCTGGCCAAAAAAGTTGCAGGGGTTACGGCATATCTGCCTAGTAACACTGTACATAAATGGTTGTAATCCATGGCTAGATGTGGAGGAAGGGCCCGACAGGCTGCGCTGGCCTTTCCAGTCAACTTAGTCAATAGTAACTTGGCCCATTCTTCAGGAGGTATGTCCTGTACCTTACATTGTTGCTCAAACTCTTGGATAAATCCGTCAATGCTGTCTTTATCATCCTGGAACTGTTTAAAATTCTGATATGCCAGTTTGACTCTTACTGGCATCTCTGCAGGGTTGACCCCAAGCCTTTGCTGAGCTTGGACACTCACCCCTGTACGTTCTTCCTGTATTTGCTGCTTTATTAGGTTCAGTCCTTTAATTGCCTCTTCCAGCGTTATCTGCCCGGGGCAAAACTCCCTGGCTTCACTGAACCTGCGTCTTGCCTCCTTTAGGATATCATCTGGCTGTCCTTCTTCCTGCTGAGATCTTGGGGTCCTTGGTAGTGTGCTTAGCCCCTCACCCAACTCCTCTTGTTCCAGCTGTTCTGCATCATACCTTCTCAAGGCTGCTATCACATCTGCTGGTTGGTCCCTTTTCTTCCGGGGAATTCCTTTTAGTTTCTGCGCCTTTCTCAGTTCTGCTGAGGACATGTCCTCATACTGCTGTTCCATCCTCAGTCCTTTCCTCTAGAGTCTCCAACCACTGCCACCAGTTATCAAGACCCACTCTCTGGCTGGGGTCTGTTGATCGGATTTGGGTGACTCTGGACTTTTGGATTACAGGAACATTAGGTCTCAGCCCTTGGGTTAGACTGAGCAATATTGACAGTAAGTCTGATGAATCTTACTGCAAGCATATGTCCCCGGGTAAATAATACATCTACACACCACGTCTTGATGAAAATTATGAACCAAGTTTTATTTTAGAACAGCATATTTAAAACCTTGCACAACACATTATAGGGAGTGGCTACCTTTAGTCACACCCTCATCCCCCTCTCTCTGGCCAATAGGATAACCTCTACAGTAACCTAATTACCTCTGTCCAATGTAGTAGAGGGAGGCTATGGGAACCACCAGACCCCTCCCCTGGGCCAACCCCAGGCGTGGCAACCAAGCTCATTCTGACCCAGGCGGTCCCAGGGGAAACTTCCTGTTTGCTCCTAGGCCCCCCCATTGTTATCTAGGTGCCTGGCTGTCTGGCAAATCTCTTTGTTTAGGTTCTGGCGACACCCTGTGAGGTTTATCTTGTTTAGGATAAACCCATTTGGCTCAGCTCCTGCCTCAGTGTTTATACAATGGGGGAGGGTTGACTAATTAAAACATAACTATCACTCCCCAATACAATATACAATATAACACTAACATATTATCCCCCATAACACAATATACAGATGGTGGCGATTGGTATATACCAGTGCCTCCTGGTAGGCACAACTAGTGGCCAACTTGAGTTATGACACTGAGTACTTGATAAGGGTTCGTGGAGAGGATTTAACTGAAGGACATCATTTGTGGTCATTGTTTTAGCCACCCCAGAGACACGTACGCAGAGCATGATTCTAATTAGTATATCAAAGCAGCAAATTAGTATTCAAGAGCTGAATAAAATACAATGTATCTAGAGTGATTCACTTCAGAATAAAAGGCTATTACAATGTATGGCTACTTTTTCATGCTCTTTAAGTATACCCTAAAAAACAACAACTTGATTTTAGAGTCCCTTTAATTGATACAATAGCATGCAGCAATGTTGGTGCAGCTCAACACAATTGTTTCTCTGAATCCATCACTGCAGTGTTTAAAAATGATAGTTTAAAACCGAGGAAAATAAGTAGTTTAGGTAATCTTTAAAAAAATAAGTCATGAATTTAATTTCCATTTTATAGAAGAACTTACGAAAAGGAATAAAATGTCAAAAGTGCATTCGATTCATCAGCACTATTTCTGGCACTTGTTAGAACAATACTAGAGAGTGCTTTAAAAATAAAGCTTTGTAAAAAAATGTATCTGCTCTTTGTTTTATTTGTGTTCTGGAATACAGTAAATTTCCAAAAAATACAAAATGCTGTTTAGAATTAGAATTTCCATCCAGCTTGTGAATAGAGCTTACAGTGGGCCCTTTATATAGGAAACAGAGTGGCTATTCACAGGAACTCACACAAAGCTTTTTATTTCAGCTAAAAGAAAGATGGATGCTTTTATAAACACAAAACTCAGATTTCTCTTACATGCTGTGTTGTTTCAGATGCTTCTCTCAGAAGTGAGAATTCAAGTGGATAATCCTATAAAAGGTGTTCATGTTAATATCACTGCCATATGTCCTGATGGAAGCAGGCATTCAGGGATGGAAGGGTGCCAGTCTGTTAAAAGTTATGATAAGGTACCCATGCATTGTTTTATTTCCTTTGTGATATATGCCTGGTCAACAAATAATAAATAATGTTTGTTCTGTTAAAGGACGCCCTATGAGTCTGTCTTGTCCCTGCTAAACTCCACTAACATGTTATAAATGGGTAGTTCCATGATGTAAAAAACACGTCTTTTAATAATTACATCGTTTTTTGAGCATGTGAAAACAATAAAGGGACACAGCTAAAGTTCCATTATTGTAGAAATGAACCTGATTTATCTATAAATATGGACATTTGCAACTGGTTGTTATTATACCAGGTTGTTATTGAGAAAATCTAATTAGTATTGTGTAATTGATCATAAAGGTTTTTATTTTAGCTATTAATTGCATTTCAAGTGACTCCTACCTGGCAAGATCTGCTATGCCTTAAGTAACACTGATAATGGTGGGTAATTAGCAGGAAGAGCATGCTCAGTTGGTTGAATAAGTGCATTACACACATTAAAGTATCTCTCATTATTCTAATTCAATCAAGTGATCATGATGTTCCTGCAAACCTACCACCTGAGATGTGTTGTTGTCCTGTGATGTCATCATGCTGATATTATTAGTCATATCATATGTGATGACATGAATGACATCATACAATCCTTTAGAAGTAGAGGCCAGTGTATGCAATTTGCATGTTAAACTTAGTTTTTACTTGACTATTAATATAAACAGCATCAAATCAGAATCTTTATATATAATTGAATGGCCACTGCTGTAACCCTACCCACGTTTCTCACTGTCCTAAGCACTACTGAAATAAAATGGAAGATCTACTGCAATGCCATTATTCAGCCCTTGCCAGGACAGCCTAATCAATGCTATTGTGGTTTAAATATTCCTCTTCCTTTTCAGTAGTTCTTAGGACAATGAAAAAGTAGGATGGGCTACAACAGAGACAATTAATGAGGTAAACTGTGTTTTGAAATAATGGTTTGCTGCTGTTCGCACGTGAACTAAAAAATAGGTTTAACATGAAAAGTGCGTACACTGGCCGTTTATGGCTTCATATGTCCTTTAGTTTTGCACTGTAATTTAAAATAATCTTTGACAATTATGCATGTAATATTAGCACATGTGTATGTTTATTTATGTACAAAAAACATCTGCACTTGCAACATATGGTCGGTCGCCTGCTGTATGGTGAAAATGTGCTGACCTAGGCCTGAGCCTTGTTGGCCGGTGCACAAATCATTATTTATTTTCCCAAACACACCACTCTCCTACATAATTAAACTGCATTGCTGTTGCTTTAGTTAGTCCAGATTTCATTTTTTTACGTATTAACTTAGTTTTAACTTTTTTTTACCGTTTAATAGTCCCATCACCTTTTACAAGAAATCTGTGCACAATAGATTTCTTGAGATGAAATGCTTCAAGTTTAAACTAATTCCCAGGGACTGTTTCTTTGGAAAATGCATAGCCGATTGTTCAGTGCATGAACTTCTACAAATAGACCTCACCTATAAAACTTAACATAGTGCGTTTAGCCTTAGGTTGACCTGCACATCTGTTATGGGAAATGATTACACAAACTGTAGATTAAAACTGTCAAACGATTCCATCTGCACTTTCCACCTTCAGTTAAATTTTTCATCATTATATACCGTTGCCAAATTTTTGACCATGTCCCAACTTTAGTTCTAGAAATGTCATTAATCTCTGCACAATAGAAGATATGGGACATATTGCTTTTCATGGAGGTTTGCTGTAAAAAGTGTGTCTTATTAGAGGTCAGTAGTAAAAAATGGTAATAAAAGTACTCCGTTACTTTCAGTATTTACTGTAGCTAAATTTAATTTCTAGAAAAGCAAAATAAGCAGTGCATAAGATATGCACGTCATCATTTATCTAAAATATGCACACATAGATATTGGGAGATAATTCTTCAAAAATGTATTTCAATATATATGAATTTATATACAATTAAGAATGGATAGGACAATGTCTGCTATATAAATACCAAGGGCAGCATCAAAGGAAATTGTGCAATGATCTGCAGAAAGAACTATTGTAAAACCAAGGATGGGATCTAATCTGCATTTTTTTATATTATGAATTTTCAGTTGCTTTTGATTAGAAGTGGCCGTATGCATGACTGTATGAATGATACTGTTTATTTTCTAAAGCTTTGGTAAGATACAAATATACAGCTTTGTATTAATTATATAATAGATTAAATGCAGATATAATTTAATCATTAGCTGAGAAACACCTAACGATTTTGGTCAGATATCCATATAAATTACTAATGCAGCCCTATGATTTGTATGAAAGACGCCTACTCCTCTCAATATCTTTATTATGTGCAATTAGGCTATGCCAGAGTTGGGCAACAGGGTGCCAAAGGGCATTATTTGGCCGTCAGGCAAATCACGTATGGCCCTGTTCTATTGAGTGGAAGACATGCCTCTCTTCAGCAATGCACAATCCATTGTATCTCCCTAAAATTAACAATTAATACCAAATTGGACTCTTAAATACTTCTTCTCATTATTTATATGTCTATTGTTCTGTCCCTTTCAATTAGGTAAAATAAAAATGTTTAAAATGCTATGAGGCCCTCTTAAGGACCCAGGTGCACCATATGATGCCCTTCAAGTTCTATAGGTCACCCATCACTGGGCTATACTTTACCTGCAGGTCCAGTATCAAATTCCATATTCCATACAATGCAATGCAATAGTTTACATGGAAGCCACCGCTTGTGCTGCATGAACAAGGACCAGCTTTCCTCTATCCACCCACGCATAATCCACCTATGAATTCAAATGAGTGTTAGAGCATTTATTTTATTATGTGTCCTATATCGCCCTATTTCCTCTAATACACAGACCTTTGTAAGGAATAATAGGCAAAATAGGAAAGATCCGTAGTTTTATAGAGCATGCATTGTTCTTTTATTAAATACATCCATTAGGAATACATTTGTATATTTTGAATTATTCTAATGGCCTTTCTTACATAACGTTTGACTTATTTTGGCTGTTATAATATGCAAGCCTTTGTGATTTTAATGGATTTGATGCTTACTGATCTAGACACAAGACATTTGGAGGGATGGGGTGTAGAACATTATGATCCTTATTGACATTCATATGAAAATATCTCTCCTTAATCTCTCTTCATAAAACATTCTCATGAGTATGATCTTTAGCAAATTTTCTTTCATTTGTTAATTTTTCCTTAGTAAGAAATTATATAGCATTATGTGAAATGATTGAGTTTAAAGTCACCAAAAAATGTCCAATTTATTGAAGACATTAAAATTCCACGTAAAATGATGTATGTGCCCAGATGAAAATATATGGTAATAATGATAGCTAAATGTGACAGTTACATTTATTTGTATAATTTTTACCATGTATTCAACTTGGACATTCTCTACTTTATTACCCACACTGCTAATTAATTGCTCAGAGGGTGGATCTCTCCGTTAATTCATACATATAATAAATATGTTCAATTTTAATTACAACCTCAATTCCAATTATGTTTATTTTTATATGTGCTTTTAATTTCTGGAACATTTTCTGTGTCATTTTAATATGTAATATATAAATACATTTTTTTTTGTTTATTCTATGTTAAAATAATGTTGAATTATTTCTCTTCCTTTAGGTTTTATTTAATGTAACGATTACAATGGACAAATGTGATGTAGCAGATGTACACAACTACATCGTACTTAAACCTATTGGTTTCAATGAAACTACTAAAATTAAGATACACAGAGCTTGCACTTGTCAGTGTCGTGGCTTGTCAAGGGGCAAAGGAAAATGTGTGACAGAAAATATTGCAGATTGCCAAAGTAAATCATGTAAAGAAGAAAAATGTAGCTTGGATGAAGGTGACTACCCTGAGAGCTGCAAGGCATTGCCAGGACTACCTGTGTGCAGTGGTCGAGGCATATGTTTCTGTGGAAAATGCTCCTGTCATAAAACCAAACTAGGAAAAGTATATGGGAAATACTGTGAAATGGATGACTTTTCATGCCCATATTATTATGGGAAATTATGTTCTGGTAAGTAAAAAATAGCTTAGATTTGTATTTATTGAAAATGTATTTAGGGCTTGGGTCAAGTGCCATCTATCTATCTGTCTGTCTGTCTGTCTGTCTGTCTGTCTGCCTATATATCTATCTATCTATCTATCTATCTATCTATCTATCTGTCTGTCTGTCTATCTATCCATATCACTCCGACTTTTTCTACTGCGGGGGACAGATTTTTTATTGGCTCGTGAACCAAGCTGATGTGCCAGATTTAAAATATATATCTAATGTGTAGATTATTATATTTATGTATATATTTTATAAAATAACTAAAGATTTGGGAATTTTATATATGATGTCGCAAATGTTTAAAGTGTCCCAAGTATTTTAATTTAGTAATTATAGATTTTTGAGGAAAATCTTCCTGGCAGCTTGTGTTCCTCAGAAGGCACCTGCCAGACCATATTCGACCCGGTAATTGTTAGTTAGACAGCACGGATCTATCTAATCCAAACCTGGGCATTGTCCGGACCGCGGGCCACATCTGGCCCTTTGGCTCTCACTGCCCGCCTGCCAGCTCAGCACGTCACCCCGGCACTGGACCTTTGGGTATTAGAAATGCAGCATCCTACTGCCGGGCACGTGGAGGAGCCAGGGAGAGAGCTGATTTGATCTGTTCACAGGCTGCCCCTCCCTCATGCAGCACACCTCAACACAGGGTGAGTGTGTGTGACAGGGCAAGTGTGTGTGTGACAGGCTCAGTGTATGTGTGTGACAGGGTGAGTGTGTGTGACAGGCTCAATGTGTGTGTGTAACAGGCTCAGTGTGTGTGTGACAGGGCGAGTGTGTGTGTGACAGGCTCAGTGTATGTGTGTAACAGGGTGAGTGTGTGTGACAGGCTCAGTGTGTGTGTGACAGGGTGAGTGTGTGTGACAGGCTCAATGTGTGTGTGTGACAGGCTTAGTGTGTGTGTGTGTGACAGGGTGAGTGTGTGTGACAGCCTCAGTGTGTGTGTGTGATACGACAGTGTGTGTGACAGCGTGAGTGAGTGTGACAGGCTTAGTGTGTGTGTGTTTGTGATATGACAGGCTGAGTGTGTGTGACAGGCTGAGTGTGCGTGACAGGGTGAGTGTGCGTGACAGGGTGAGTGTGCGTGACAGGCTCAATGTGTGTGTGTTTGTGATATGACAGGCTGAGTGTGTGTGACAGGCTGAGTGTGCGTGACAGGGTGAGTGTGCGTGACAGGGTGAGTGTGCGTGACAGGCTCAATGTGTGTGTGTGACAGGCTTAGTGTATGTTTGTAACAGGGTGAGTGTGTGTGACAGGCTCAGTGTGTGTGTGACAGGGCGAGTGTGTGTGCGACAGGCTCAGTGTATGTGTGTAACAGGGTGAGTGTGTGGGACAGGCTCAGTGTGTGTGTGACAGGGTGAGTGTGTGTGACAGGCTCAATGTGTGTGTGTGACAGGCTTAGTGTGTGTGTGTGACAGGGTGAGTGTGTGTGACAGCCTCAGTGTGTGTGTGTGATACAACAGTGTGTGTGACAGGGTGAGTGTGTGTGACAGGCTCAGTGTGTGTGTGTTTGTGATATGACAGGCTGAGTGTGTGTGACAGGCTGAGTGTGCGTGACAGGGTGAGTGTGCGTGACAGGCTGAGTGTGCGTGACAGGGTGAGTGTGTGTGACAGCCTCAGTGTGTGTGACAGGCTCAGTGTATGTGTGACAGGCACAGTGTGTGTGTGATATGACAGGCTGAGTGTGTGTGACAGACTGAGTGTGCGTGACAGTGTGTGTGTAACAGGCTCAGTGTATGTGTGACAGGCACAGTGTGTGTGTGATATGACAGGCTGAGTGTGTGTGACAGACTGAGTGTGCGTGACAGTGTGTGTGTAACAGGCTCAGTGTATGTGTGACAGGCACAGTGTGTGTGTGATATGACAGGCTGAGTGTGTGTGACAGGCTGAGTTTGCGTTACAGGGTGAGTGTGTATGACAGGCTCAGTGTGTGTGTGTGATATGACAGGCTAAGTGTTTGTGACAGGGTGAGTGTGTGTGTCATATGACAGGGTGAGTGTGTGTGACAGGTGTTTGTGTGTGATATACCACATTTTTGGTATTGTTTTTTGAAGATTAAGTTTGTTATGAAAATTACATAAATCGTAATATGTATTCTTACCAGCTAATCAAAAATATATAATTTACTGCTTTTTATAAAGCTATACAATTATATTGAGCAGAATTAAGTTCAGCCTATGGTTCGGCCCTCCACAACAGCCCCAGTTTCTCATGTGGCCCCTTTGGGAAATTAATTGCCCACCCCTGATCTAATCTGTCTGTCTAAATATATATATATATATATAAATATATAAATTATTTTTTAAAACGTTATTCCTCAATTGACGTTTTGTTGAAAAAATGTATTGGTATTCTAGCAATATTAGTACAGAATTTAGATAAGATTCAGATGTGTAAGAAAACGTTTTCCCACAACTTTCCCTCCTGAATGATCCTGAACAAACAATAGGTCATCACGTTTGCCATTTGGTCTACCTACAGCTATTTACTTATAATACTTATAATACTAATACTTCCTGCTCCTATGTACAAAACAGTCAGAGGATAAGACGAGTGTGGTAAAGTAATTCTTCCCAAAAATGTTATCTAAACTTTGTGCTAACATGTCATACATCAAAATCAATGCATCATTGCTTGAGGACATAGTGGACATGTACAATAATCATAGCAATTAATCATAGCATATCATGATAAATAAAATATGACAGGTAGACAGACACTGGATTGAAGTAGTAAAGTTTAATAACAGCAGCTGCCAAAAAGTCAGTTGAATATTTCAGCCTAGACCAACAAGGCCAAGGCCTAAGGCAGTACACTTTCATATGGCAGTCTCAAACAATTCCAGTGCTGTCCTATGGAATAGGGTGTATATATGCACAGAAATGTATTTATGCAATGACATGTATTAATGTAAGTGTATCTGGCACTTTCTGATATAATGTAAAATATATGACAGACAAGGGTATATGAGGAGTATCTGGGTTGTGGGGCTGGACAATCTGAATGGGCTTAGGGCAATATAAATCCTAAGGGCCTCATTCTATTATCGGCCGTAAATCGGCCGTAAGGCTGCGATTCCTTGCGGGGGTTCAGTTAACTCGCGATTCTATTATACGGCCCCGCAAGGATCTCCTCTTACGGCCGGCCGCATATCTTGGAACCGGCCGTAAGCTCTGTAATCTAAAAACTCAAAAATAATTTCAAGCCTGCACTGTACAGCTCTGTAAATGCTAGGGATCATATTGGGGGACATGAGGATTAAAAGGAACCCACTCTCAAGCTTGCACATCAGCCCAAACCCGAGTTCAAATTAACTGTTTATTTTCCGGCTGCGGCGTGGGCGTGTCTGAGGTGCTCCAAGCACTCTGGACTTTTTACATGGATATTTTACGGATATAAAAAATAAAATATTTTACGGATTTGAGTACAGGATAATTATGTGCTATTTTTTCTAACACCTAAAATCCCTTTATAGTCTTCTAAAAGTGCAGGATGGCTTTATTTGAGCTATTTTATGTGCTTAATTGGTGCTAGCGGGACCTCTTTCCTGCAAGTAAGCTGCGGCTCGCTTTTAGCCTTGCAGAGAGGTTTCCCGGAGGAATTGAATTGCAAAACTCTTGCGGCCGTTTAAGATCAAAGGATTTCCTCCGGCGCGAGCGGCCGCAAGAGATAGCAAGACACCGGCCGCAAGCCTGCCGGAGCCTCCGGCCGTAAGGGAATAGAATAGCAGAATAGCTTGCGGCCGGTCCTTGCGGCCCCGCAACGGCTGCGGCCGCTAATAGAATGAGGCCCTAAATGTGTACCTGCAAGAAATACTACACTTCAATATGTACCTAGAGCTACTAGGAAAGAGAGTGATGGAGAAAAGTGGGAAGTGGGCAACACTAAAAAATGCTGACAAACTGTTATCGCTCTCATCTCAAGTCATTAAAGTTAGTAGAAGTTATTTGTGCCTCAGGGAAATATTTAATTTAGTGGGTGCTAGTTTTTATACATTATTTTCTTTCTGAGTAGTGCTGCTGGAAACTAATATTATCCAGAGCTTTTCAGATTTTTTTTTGTATTTTAAGTGACCAACTTACATTTTTTGTAATAATAATAATAATAATTTTATATAGAGCTTTTCTGCCAGAGGGGAACCTCTTCACGCTTTGTAAAATTCTACAATGGCTCTATAAATAGGGCAACATTAAGGACAACAATAAGACATTAGCTTAGAACAAAGGCTCTCAGTCTTTCTGATCAGGGGACTGGTTGGATTTCTTCCAATGCTTATGGGGAACACCTTTAAGATCAGAACATTTTAACAAGTTGATTACATATAACACACTAAATCTTTATTTAGTTTAGCACTGATATGAAAAGAGTACATTTAAGTGCAGATAAGTTAATCAGTAATCTAGCTATGACGAATGTCAGTGGTATATTTAAAGTGTTTGGCTATGATTTCCCTCTTTGTCCCTGGCAGATATGGTGTTGAGCACTTGAACATGTCCTAGAACTGGCTGTTGAGAATCACTGTCTCAGCACATCATAAAGGACCACTTGTGATCTTATAAAGGGCTCTCTAAAGAATAAATAGGGCTTTTTAAGAAAATAAAAAATATTATATTTTTCTTATTTTAAGCTATTTTTCAACCATGCATCTAGGCTGTGTAAGCTCCAGATTTCTCCACCCCTAGAATGAGGTATTGTGTTTGTACATGGCTAGCAACACATATTAGTAGCTCCCTGCTACTAATGTGTGTTTCAGAGAGTGGTTTTTGCTCTTCCCGCTTGGTGGGTCCACTTCAGCCACAATACTTTCTTCAAGGGTTGAGGAGATCTAAAGCTTATCCAGTTTGAGAGAACATTGAAAAATAGTGCAATTTTTTTTATATGCACATTAAAAACGTAATAAAGGATTAGCTTACTTACCTAACTATTCTTTAGAAAAGCAGTAGGTCAAAGTAAGTGTGTTTCTTATAGATTATTCTACTTTGTATAAGATATAAAATTGTAACTATAAAGTAGTCATCTGTGTTTGGTGGTGAGTAACAATAATGTCATTATTTAGTAAGACGATCAATACAATTTATCTACCATTACTAGAAATGTCATGATTCATCTCAATATCATCATAATTATGAATGTTGATTTGGTACTGATATGGTTGTGTTACACATTTCATTTACAATGCTTTAATACGTTGTTTGATTTTATTTACTTGTTATGTTGTAATTTGAGTACAAGCCAACATCACTGAATATGTTGGTAACAAAGGGACACTACTGTAAATACAGATTAGTCTCACACTTTTATGATGCAGTTTATATTTTATTGCTGCTGACTGTTAAACACATTTGGAAAGTATTTTAAGACTTTACGTAAGATATTATTGAACATTGACTACCCATGTGTGAAGTGTTAAGTAAAGATGATATATTCATATCTAACAACCATCCTTATTTTGCGGGAACAGTCCCTATAAATTAAATATGTGTCCCTCGATCATCTCTCATTGTACCTCAAAATGTTCTAGTTTGACCTGACAAAATGTAGACATAAGAGTTGTTGCTTTGCTTGTGAAAAGGAGCCCTGCATCCAGAGAGGTGTGACATTTGTCACTGTTCAGTCATTAACCCCATGACCTTATGGACTGCAGGCACATCTATCAGCCACTGCCATGTTGAGCTCCCTCAAACTCATTTTCATGGCCTCAATTGCCTCATCTATCCATTTCCACTTCAGCTTTCCCGTTTCTTTGGGTGCCTTCAATCTTTCCCAGCATCAGAGTATTCTCTAGGGAATCCTGTTGTCTCATGATATGTCCAAAATATTTGAGCTTTAGCTTCATGATCAAACCTTCAAGTGAACAATTTGTCTTGATTACCAGTAGTACTGATTGATTGGTTCTTCTTGCAGAGCTCAGTCTTTTTTATGGTCCAGCCTCCACATCCGTATGTTACTACTGGGAATACCATAGTTCTGACTATGATGACCTTTGTTAATAGTGTAAAATCTTTACATTTTTAATAGCTTTTCCACACTTGCCATAGCTTTCCTCCCAGAAGCAAACTTCTTTTAATTTTATGGCTGCAGTCACCATCTACATAGATCTTGGATCCCAGGAAAATAAAATTTGCCAATGTCTCCACTTCTTCCCTATATATTTTTCAGGAACTGAGATTGCTGTTTACCATGATCTTTGCCTTTTTAATGCTGAGCAGCAGACCAGCTTTTGCACTTTCTTCTTTCACCTCATCAATAGGCAATTTCGTTTCTCACATCCAGCCATCAGAATAGTATCATCAGCGTTTCTGAAGTTGTTGATATTTCTCCCAGCAATATTAATTGTTGCTTTGGGTTCATTCATCCCAGCCTAGCCTTAATAATTCTGCATTTTAATTGAATAAATAGGGTGACAGCACATAACCTTGTTGCCCGCCGATCTTGAACCATTTGGTTATTCCATGTCCAGTTCTTGGTCCAAATACATATTCCTCAGTGGGTGAATTAGATGATCTGGTGTTCCCATCTCTTTAAGAACATGCCACATTTTGTTGTTATCCACACAATGAAAGACTTTAGAATATTCTGTGAAGCAAAGGTAAATGCTTTTCTGGAACTCACTTGCTTTCTCTATTATCTAGCGGATATTGCCAATTTGGTCTCTTGTGCTTTTGCCAAACCCTGCTCGGTGTGTCATGTAGATAGTTGTTAATCATAATTTGTATAAAGTTTTGCAAAACACAAAAGTCATTACTTTTATTTTGAAAATAATTGAATGAGTATGACCCATGACTGTAATAATGATGATGGGTCCTATTGTTTCTGTAGGAATATGTGACTGAAAATGCAGCTTTTTTTTACCAGTCACCACTGGTAGTGTAAAAACTTGGTCTAAATTTGAAGTATTTTGAATACATACTTATGTTACTATGAGAATAAATACATTTATTAGAGTCATCTTTACATTAATAGCAGGGATGATCTGTTATCTCACCATTCAAACAAATGTATTAGTTTGTCACATACTTTACAAAATATGTGGTCTTTAATATGACTGGACATACTAGCTGACGTTAGGTCACAGAGAGCCCTATCTGCTCTACACATCTCCATCCACATTTTCACTCATACAAAGCAGCTCTTATAACTCGTGCTCAGTTTGCATTACTAGTCGGACATATTTACTTTCACTGCGTCTCCTTAAACTACTATCTGTCAATAATAACTTGTATGCCACGTAACAACTATTGTGAATCTGTATTGCTTGGTATGTGGAAGAGGAATAAACACTCAAAACCTTTTACTGAATACTGGTTTGTTACATAGAACTGAATACTAGAGTACTCATTGCAGGTAGACACAAGAGAAACTAACTCTACCAAGGTGATATTTCTCTTTACTAAAGTCACCGACTATTATTTGTATTAATATTTTTTTTCTATTTCCAATGAATGTCAACTCTGTATAAATAGATTAGGAAATATACCTAAGTGGGCATACTGAAAATAACTGGATTCAGCAAACTCATACATTCAGAGATCATGTTAAGGAAAGTACTGAAAAGATAGATCCCATGTGAGTAAGTTCTGGACATCTTTGACAGTGACCAATGAGTGAGAGCAAACAACATGATCAGAAACTGTGATGATGAAAGATTGTGATAAATCATATTGCCATTAATGGAAATTAACAAACATAGACAATTGTCTCTTGCAGAATTAGCACACTAATAAAAAGCCAATGTGCAAGCAAAAGTAAAGAATTGTCATGTATGTAAAGGAAATGTGGTTATATATTTAATACTGCTTTTAGAAGTTAGAAGTGTAATCACTGCATGCACTGTGTATTAACTAGTAAATAGTGTTACTTGTTTCTAAACCAGCGATATTCTTGCATGTTGCAGGTAATGGTGAATGTGAAGACGGCAAATGTAAATGTTATGATGGCTGGGAAGGTGATCTCTGCCATTGCACTTCTTCTAAGGAGCAGTGTATGGATTCAACAGGCCTTATATGCAGTGGAAGAGGAACCTGCGTCTGTGGGAAATGCCAGTGCACTGATGACAGGAGCTTTGGTCCATTGTGTAAATACTGCTCTAATTGTGGCAAAACCTGCACTGATAACTGGTATGCTATTTATTTTACCTTTATTACTATCTTTGGGTGATAGGTACCAGCTGAATCTATACGAGATCTGTGGGGAAGATACAAACTTGCATTGCAGCTCTTCAAAGTATTCACTAAGCTGTGTTAATTAGTAACTTCTGATCCCATCACAAGTGATCTAAATGTGGGTATAGGTGTGTTAGTGGTGTGTGGTATGTAAAGCACTGGGTGTGATCATCATCAGAGTATTCACTAAGCATTTGCGCTTCTTTCCTCCACTGTGAGACAGCTATCCAACATTGCAAACTGAACGTTTACAGTGTGTCTATTCTAGTAATTACAACTAGATATTTAGAGACAGACATCAATAAAATTGCCATTCACTGATTGATACATATTTTAATAGAAGCCTTCAAGTTGATATATTTATAACTACTATAAAAAATAAGAATTGCAAAGTGAATAATGAATATTATTACAGTAATAATTATATTAATAACAAATCACATATATAGTTGTGGATCTTGCGATGTTGGGAATGTTTTCGATGTTGGTCACGCCGTTCAAGCACGCAGGACTTAGGCTGCAATGAGCACCAAAGGCGCTAATTGCACTGCGAGCCTCACAAAGTGAGGCGAGCAGTTGAGGCACGCAGGACTTAGGCTGAAAAGAGCGCCAAAGGCGTTCATAACACTACGACCCTCGCAAGGCGAGGCAAACAGTTGAAGCACCTAGGACTTGCAAGGGTCACAACTGCAAGACAAGAGCGTAACTCTAAGACCCCCAAAAAACCAAAAAATTATTTCACAAAAATAATAACACACTCACACACAGCACAGAGGGAGATCCAGGAAGCCTGGGAGTGAGGTTGGAAGCGAATGTAAGCCAATATTTTAATTTATGTCACAGTTTAATATATCTTAGCTCATAAATGTAAGATGATAAATAGCTTTGCATTGACCATTTCTGGAAACAGAAAAAAACATCTTACAGTGTGATATTAGAAAGTTCTGTGTTAATATTAAGGTTATGGAAAGTTCAGGAATGAGCCACTGAAGTGTGTGTATATATGGTGCATTATGTGGCCTCATTTGCATGTCCCGCCCAGTTTTCCGAGAGTGCAGTGCATATACTGTGTTTCTGAGAAATTTGAGCAGCAAATAAGTTTTAATCAACTTATTTTTAGACATTCAAGTGGAATCACTAATGTACTATTCCTTATTTGTACTACTGTACTTTGTACGGTGGAGGGCTTCTATCACTCTTAGCCCACCATATGTGAAATAATTGCTGTACACACACACACACACACACACACACACACACACACACACACACACACACACACACACACACACACACACACACACACACACACACACACACACACACACACACACACACACACACACACACACACACACACACACACACACACACACACACACACACACACACACACACACACACACACACACAATGGTCTTTTAAAGAACTTGATTTAATAATATACAACTTGAACTTAAAATAGTTACATCCTTTAATTGTAACTATTTTATTCAATTTTGCTTTAGTAATGACAGACATTTTGACTTTGTCCTTATAAGGATTAGAAATCTGAGAGGAGTGGGAAGAACCATGGATTTAGATAAGATCTCTATACACTTCTGATGGTGGCACGACTTAAGCCCGCCTGAATAACGCATGCACGCGCAGGCACAGTGACAGAATATATAGGGAGACTGGGAGAACTGTATATACCCGGACACATTGACGTCAGGTGAGTATTCTACACAGCCAGTCACCTCTAGGACTGGTATGGTATTATTTTGTCACATCTAGTGCTGAATGTGAAGAGGGATCTGACGTGTCCTAGAGGTGACTGCCTGTGCAGAATACTCATCTGACGTCAGTGTGTCAAGGTATATACAGCTCTCTCCCTATATATTCTGTTTGGCACTGAGTGGGAGGGATGCGAGAGATGCGATGCGCGCAGATGCCAGGGCGTGCTTTTTCATGGGGTGAGCTTTTGTTTGGAGCGCATGCGTTCACACGCATGCGTTGCCGCTCATTACACAAGCTCGCTGAAATCGGGGGGCCCACTTCTGATAAATAGCACAATAAAGCACAATTGAAACGAGATGTCAATGACACTTTAAGGCCCCATAAAGCTAACCCTCCCAGTCAAACTACAGACAGACTCCAAGGGCCTCATTCTATTATCGGCCGTATATCGGCCGCAAGGCTGCGATTCAATACCTTGCAATTCAATTATACGGCGCCGCAAGGCTATCCCCTTACGGCCGGCCGTATATCTTGCAATCGGCCGTAAGCTCAGAAATCTTTAAATGCAAAAATAAATTCAAGACGGCACTGTAAAGCTCTGTAAATGCTAGGGATCATAATGGGGGACATGAGGATTAATAGCAACCCCCTCTCAAGCTTGCACATCAGCCCAAATCCGAGATTACATTAACTGTTTATTTTCCGGCCGCAGCATGGGCGGGTCTAAGGTGCTCCAAGCACTCTGGACTTTTTACATGGATATGTGACATAAATTTAAAAAAAAAATATTTACGGATTTGAGTGTAGGGGATCGTTGTGCTATGAATGCTAACACCTACAATCACTTTGTCGTCTCATCAGAGTGCAGGATGGCTTTATTATGGCTTTAAAATGTGCTTAATTGTGTGCCTGCAGGACCTTTTTGCTGCAAGTAAGCTGCGGCTCGGTTTTAGCCTTGCAGAGAGGGTTCCCGGAGCAATAGAATAGCAACCAGGATTTTCTTACGGCCGAAACTCTTGCGGCCGTTTAAAGGGATAGCAAGGCGCCGGCCGCAAGCCTGCCGGAATCCCTGGCCGGAAGGGAATAGAATAGGCAAATAGCTTGCGGCCGGTCCTTGCGGCCCCGCATCTCCTACGGCCGATAATAGAATGAGGCCCCTAGTGTTTAATGGAATCCCCTAAGACAAAACCAGCATAATCTTAATAAAACATTTTCTCTAAAAATGTTTGTATGCTCCTGGCTAATAATGGTAGTTTGTTACTTGCCTCTCATGCATGTGAAGTTTTTACCAAATTAAAGTTTGTCCTTTAAAACAGGTTAATTGATTCTCCTAATCACGTAAAAGCTACAGAAAGCATTTTGTTAAGCTTCTGTCACTGCCATGGCAACATGTCAATGACCTCACTTAATGACTTACCTCTATGTGACATCATTCAATGATCTCCCTCTATGTGATGTCACTTAATGACCTCACTCCCTGTGACATCACTTTATCTGACATCATTTCAAGCTGATGATATTAATGGGCCAGTGTCATTGCCATGCTTTATAAATGCTCCATGGGAATTGAGTATATAAACTTTTCAAGTTATTAATCTTTTGTGAAAGAAAAACTTGAAAATATCTGTTTTTGCCTTTTTTTTTTATCTGGAGTTCCCCACGCTTATTACAGACTGCTTAGTATTGCAAACAAAGTGTAACTTTGACTGTGCTGCACTGTGCTACTAGGAAGCAGGTATATGGAAGTAGTAGTATACTCTACTAAGCAGTTTATAAAAGGTGGGAGGAGCTAAATATTAAAAAAACATCTATTTTCAGGTCATTTTTCACACAAAATAATTTTTAATCACAAGTGAAAAGTTGTTTATACTGATATTTCTCTTTAAAATATATGAAAGCTGTACAATTACAAAGGCCTTTTTTATACAATATTTACTCTGATAAATCCTATATATAGGAGAATATGGGGATCAACACATTTGAGAAAGCCTAAAACATTTATGGCCATCTTATGTTTTGCTTTAGTTGTATCCTGTTTTCCTACAAACCCAAGGCCGCCTGCATTGCAAATCTCCAGCATCCATCTGTTTATATTACTGCTCCCTTCAATCTACTATGCATAAAATGTTTTTGTAGTACCAAATCAGCACAGTTCATGTCCCTTACAAATATCAAACGCTTGTTTATTCATAGCAAATTTTCTGTTTTTTGTTTTGTGGCAAAACATGCAAATGTCTTATTGGCTTATCTTTTAGATATGTAAAGAAACCTTACAAACTAAATATTCAACATTGACTGCAAACATGAGTCAAACAGAATACTAACCAGAGACTGACCTTGGTTTGTCCCTTTCCACTATTTCAATATTTAATATTACTTCCCATCCCGCCTTTTACTCTGTATCACTGTATGATTCTTCCCTGTCCAGTCCCTGTGTACATAGTGTGAGTGCTGGTCTACTCCATTTCCTCATAAAATCCCTTTCATTTTCTGTAAATCTTTTATTATATATAATTATTTTTTCCTCTAAGCTCTTGTATATCTCTTCCTCTTTCCACCCTCACATGTTCTTTCTTTCTATATCTCCATCTCTATACCTCTTTCTTTCTCTCTGTTTCTTGTTCTCATTGTGTGCCTCTTTTTTCTAGTCTTAAGTAATATTGATGGGAGTTTGGTACGTCTCGAAAGTGAAACATGGAAAAATGACCTTTTAATAATACTCATTTGATATAGATCTAGATCACTGGCTAATCTTTCAAATAGAGGTCCACAACAGTATTCAGCAATGTACGGATCAGCAGAGCTTCATCAGCATTAAAGGTATATGTAAGTGAGGTGGGTTATGAATGCATCCAGTAGAATGCATCATAACCCACCTAGCAAAAAAGTTTGCATGAAAAAATGCAAACTGTTTTTGCATTATAATAAAAAAATGTGCTGGGTGGGATTTAGACACCCCCAGCAACTATAACTTGCATAAAGGATATCTAATATTTAATGAGACATCCATTATGCAGCACATGCGCATGCTGGTTGGCTTTTCAGCTTTTGACAGTCAAAGTATATCACAAACCTTTTTATAAGCTGAGATGGTCATAGACTCTAAAAATATAAATTATACAATAGTCTCACAGACAGCTATTGAAATTATAACACAGCACAATATTCACAGACAGAACACAATAAATAACACAGCATTACACAATACTCAGACAGAACACAAGAAATAACACAACATTACTCAATACTCACAGACAGAACACAAGAAATAACACAGCATTACACAATACTCGCAGACAGAGCACAAGAAATAGCACAGCATTACACAATACTCACAGACAGAACACAAGAAATAGCACAGCATTACACAATACTCGCAGACAGAACACAAGAAATAGCACAGCATTACACAATACTCACAGACAGAACACAAGAAATAGGACAGCATTACACAATACTCACAGACAGAACACAAGAAATAGCACAGCATTACACAATACTCACAGACAGAACACAAGAAATAGCACAGCATTACACAATACTCACAGACAGAACACAAGAAATAGCACAGCATTACACAATACTCACAGACAGAACACAAGAAATAGCACAGCATTACACAATACTCACAGAAAGAACACAAGAAATAGCACAGCATTAGACAGTGCTCACTGCAGAGCTCAATAAATTATATCACAGCTTTACATATTCAGTAAAGGACAAAAAATTACACTAAAGGAAAGTGTCTGACATCATGTGACTTCCCACAGTAGGGCTGACTTCAGGTGATAACTGAGCATGATTCTCTTCTATCAGATGCATTAATAATCCAGCTCACTTACATATACCTTTAAAATACTGTTAGCTGTGAATTCAACTTAGTGTTAGTTTGCTTCATATGAGTATCTAAGTCTTGCATATGTTTTATACACAGCTAAATGTACCAATAGTTTATCATTTAGGGCTAGAGTTTAAGTCATTCATTTTTAGTTATATGGATCTCTTTCCCCATAACAGTTTGGGAGTCCTCCTCATAAATAGTTTAAAAAAGAAGTGGAAGACATGTCTATTTAATGAAGCCATTGGGTAACACAGTATCAGAGGAAGACCTGGAAGGAGCTAGTACTTGTAGAAAAGCTCTATATAAGTTATTATTATTACTGCACTGGCTCTGTTTGGTCCTTTTCCATAAAGTTTTTTCACATACATTGACTCTTTAAGTGTAACATGTTGCAGAGACCGGCTTCAAAGAATGTCTCTTTCACAGGAAGCGACTGTTGTGTTTATGTATGTACATATGTATGTATTTCTTTTTGTATAGTGCCATCAGCTCTTTTACAGAGAGAAAGTACAAAACAATTACATGACTATATAAGAGCATTTAACATAAACACCTCAGATGGGTTACATAGCCCCTGTCACGAAGAACCTACAATATTCTTATAGGGGGAGGGAAAGACACATACAGCCACATTAAGGTAAAAAGGAGGATGTTAATAGGGAGGCTGGATCAGATTGGAGTGAATCTTTGCCACCGCTCCTTTAATTATATTTGGAAAGATTGTTTTAGCATTGAAAGAAGTAATCAGTGCTAAGGTTTTTTCCCCCCCTAAATTCCAAAAATATATAACTTCTATTAACTTTGGACATTTTTAATGTGTATTAAAGGGATTTTTTTTTCTAATTCACAGGAATTGTGAGAGCTCCCAGGCCTCCTCTAATATTTGTGAATCTTCAAATAATCTACTTAAAAACATATGTGACAAGATGGTGTATTATATTGATCAGACTTCAGGTATGTCCTATTATTCATTTATATATATAAACGATAATAATAATAATAATAATAATAATAATATATATATATAATTATTTCTGAATTATTTGCTTTGTTTATTTTTTCATGACTGCTGTGGTTCTTTTTTACAGTATTTTTAGTAACTAGTTACAAAACTGGACCAAATTCCTTTACCATTAATAGCAGCCTGTGTACAATATAAATACAAAGTACTTGAGCTTGTCTCCTTTTAATACTCATAAGTCTACAGAAATGCACATTTAGAAGCCTGGGGACTATTCTCAATAATCTCTATGACTTTTCTCATGAAAGGGAAATGGCAAATGGTATTAGCATGGTCTGTTATACAAAGACAGTTGTATAGCCTAAAATGATTATGTCTGGATGAATTCCAGACATCTTGTACTCACTTCAAAGTTTCAGAAGGTCATGCCCAATGGCAAGGTCAGGGAAGTCTGATAAACTGAAAGTAATGCTAATTTGTAGTCTTACAACAACATAATATTTCATTATTTCAGATATGTTAAGGTTATCAAAAGGTCCTGTGGTATCAGGTACAGACTGTACACCCTTTGGTATATTAACAACATTGTGTTGTGTTTAGGAAGTCAGGGGAATTTCAAGAAGTTATTCTAACATGTCGATGATTGATAGCTTGCAGCCATCTGGTAACACTAAGAAAATGTTTGAGCTGTGAACAGAGAGCCGGACTCAACAAAGTTCATTGAGACATTGAAGGGCTAATTTGGTTTTACTCTTCCATAGAAAATAACAACCATAGCTCCTTCACCACCTAGGAGAACTTTAATGACCACGGTCTATCTAATAGCAAAGGCAGTGGTATATAAGGTTAATGTGATTAATTTATTGTGTCCCCGTGCACTAGTTTGTTAAAACAGGGATTTGGATTTTGGCTAAAATGTGCATTATTGAAAAACAGCATTTTAAAGTCATTGTGGCTGTATTTAAGCACTTTGTTGGTTTTCAATAATGTCTATGATAAACACAAGAGACCAATCATAATGAAGGAAACCAGAATCTAGCCAAGACCACTGACAGATGAATGAAGACCTCCAGGTTACTTTGGCAATTAAAAAAACAGATTGGACTATATAAATGGACCACCCAAATTACATGCTGACAATTAAAACCGTGTATCACTTATTACAGTTCTCTCCTGCAAGTTACAGATGCTTGGTTTAGCTCCAGTGGATTATTTTTAGATTATATTTTGTTCAGATCTATGGCTCATGATTTGTATCAGATTTTACATTCTCCATCTCCATATATTTACACATTCACTGATTTAACTTGTTTCTTCATATAAATGTTAAACACCCCAACCTACTTATAAGCAATAATGAAAAACAATTATTTAATATTTTAGCCATATGTACCTCAATGTGTAAATTTACTTAGGTGAGAGGTCTAAATAGCTTTTGGAGATGTGGCAAACTGGGCCCATAGAATAACATAGGGACTGAGAAGATATTTCAAAGAGATTTGGCCTCATTAAATCAACCTCTTCTGTGTATTTAGCAGGAAAAATCGATAAGGTAAATTATAGACAGAATGCAGAAGGAAGCGTAAATGTTTATTTTAGGTTTTATATATGCTGGCTTCAGTTTTTTTCCTGGCTGATATTATATTAGGAAAGTGGAAGCATTCTCACAAGGATGTGTAAAGGTCTTGCATGGTACAAACTGAATGATCAGAATCAGGTTTCAAAAAGCTTCAGTGACACTTAGGACTTGGGGTAAAAGTCATTAATTATCTCTTTGCAGGAGAGCAATGTTCCATGCTGATCCTGACCCCGGGCTTAGCAAAGGTCAACATTAAACGTTAGCCTATAATTTTAGCTGTAATGATGTAGGCTCTGGGTGTTGCTGAATCCTTGTGTGATTTAATGTGTTAGTGTTGGAAAACATGTTGATGCTACATTCGTATTTTAATTTACTTTCTAAATTACTGAAACCTTAGCTTGACGAAAATATGTATTTTGTTGTTTGGTATAAATCAAGATTTAACGTAACTGCTAAGATGCAAAGCTCAAACCTTATCTCAATGTTTTTGTGGCTAAAGACTGAAGATTATGGTTTTTACTGAATCAGTCAGACCCCCTGTATTATGAAGTACTTATTCTCTAGAAATAATAAAATTCAACACAAAAGAAACATATTTTTACTGATTGAAGCTATAAATACAATTGTCACATCTTTTTAATATCAAAATATATGAATAAATAATAAACAATTACACACACACACACACACATATATATATATATATATATATATATATATATATATATATATATATATACTGTTTTCCTGAAATTTGAGCAGGAAATAAGTTTTTATTAACTTATTATTTAGCCAGTTAGAGGGATTTTTTCCTGCACTTCCCACTCATTATAAGATTTATGACATTCTCATTTACTATTGGCTCCTAGAGCTCTGACTCTGGGGGAGTAAAAGATTTACATTAGTGTAGAATTTAGAGGAAAAAAGTTCCCGCAGCCGATTTACAGCAGTCCCCTCACTTAGAGCACCTAATTTACATAGGGCCCTTAGTTATTTAAAAAAGCATATAAAGAAAATGGGACCAGAGTGATCTCGAGGTAAAAGGTCCTGGGCGATGTCATCTATTCAGGATTCTGCCACATAGAGTAACATGAAAGAGTCTTAAGGGAAGGAATTGTTTAATCAATAGTTCATGCAGCAGATTGAACATAGTCAGTTTTTTTGTCATGCATGAGCAGGGTGTTTTCTTTAAAAGGCAAATTAATCTATTATTTTGCAATTTTATTATACAATTACTGCAATGCATCTGTTGATTATTATGTTCCAGAGACTAAAATGTCAACAACAAAAAAAATCACATTTTTATTTGACAGCTGTTGGGATACTTATTTGTGTATATTCATTCTAAACAAAATGTGCAAAATAAAACTGAAATGAAATGGAAATTAGTATTAATGTTTTATTTCATTTGCTGGCTTGCTGTAATTCTTCCAGCATCAAACTAATAGGCAGTGCATAGAGCATATGTACAGTGCCTTGCAAAAGTATTCACCCCCTCTTTGCATTTTTCGTGTTTAGTTGCCTCACAACCTGGAATTAACATGGATTCTTTGAGGATTTGCATAATTTAATTTACAGAACATGCCCACAACTTTGAATATGTTTTTTTTTTCTTTATTGTGAAGCAAACAACAAATTGGTCAAAATATCAATGTGCATAACTATTCACCCCCCTAAAGTCAATACTTTGTAGAGCCACCTTTTGCGGCAATCACAGCTCCAATTTACTTTGGATAAGTCTCTATGAGCTTGCCACATTTTACCACTGGGATTTTTGCCCATTCCTCCTTGCAAATCTGCTCCAGCTCCTTCAAGTTGGATGGTTTGCACTTGTGAACAGCAATCTTTAAGTCTGACCACAGATTTTCTATTGGATTGAGGTCTAGGCCATTCCAACACATTTACTTGTTTCCCCTTAAACCACTCAAGTGTTGCTTTAGCAGTGTGTTTGGGGTCATTGTCCTGCTGGAAGGTGAACCTCCGTCCTAGCTTCAAATCACGCACAGAGTGGTACAGGTTTTGCTCAAGAATATCCCTGTATTTAGCACCATCCATTTTCGATCAACTTCTGACCATTTTCCCAGTCCCGGCTGCTGAAAAACATTCCCACAGCATGATGCTGTCACCACCATGTTTCACTGTGGGGATTGTGTTCTGTGGGTGATGTGATGTGTTGGGTTTGCTCCAGACTTAGCTTTTTCTTTGAAGGCCGAAAAGTTCAATTTTAGTTTCATCAGATCAGAGCACCTTCCTCCATACATTTTGGGAGTCTCCCACATGCCTTTTTGCAAACGCAAAACGTGCCATTTTGTTTTTTGCTGAAAGTAATGGCTTTCTTCTGGCCACTCTGCCATAAAGCCCAACTCTATGGAGCGTACGGCTTATTGTTGTCCTATGTACAGATACTCCAGTCTCTGCTGTGGAACTCTGCAGCTCCTCCAGGGTTACCTTAGGTCTCTGTGCTGCCTCTCTGATTAATGCCCTCCTTGCCGGGTCCGTGAGTTTTGGTGGGTGGCCGACTCTTGGCAGGTTTGCTGTTGTGCCATGTTCTTTCCATTTGGTTATGATAGATTTGATGATGCTCCTGGGGATCATCAAAGATTTGGATATTTTTTTATAACCTAACTCTGACTTGTACTTCTCAACAACATTGTCCCTTACTTGATTAAAGAGTTCCTTGGTCTTCAAGGTAGTGTTTGGTTAGTGGTGCCTCTTGCTTAGGTGTTGCAGCCTCTGGTGCCTTTCAAAAAAGGTGTGTATATGTAATGACAGATCATGTGACACTTAGATTGCATCATTTCACTAACTATGTTACTTCTGAAAATAATTGGTTGCACCAGAGCTTTTTATGGGCTTCATAAGAAAGGGGGGGAATACATACGCACATGCCAATTTACTGTTTTCTTTTTCAAAAACATTTTTTATGTATATAATTTCTCATTTCACTTCACCAACTTAGACTATTGTGTTCTGATCGGGCACACATACAATTCAGATTAATAAAACATTAAACTTAAGGCTTTAATGTAACAAAATAGGTAAAAAGTCAAGGGGGTAAATACTTTTCAAGGCACTGTAGATACAAGAAAGAAAAAAATACTATATAATGTCCTTTTGACTATACCATTGGCAGGCAACCTATTTCTCACCAGCTCAGCACCCAAAAACTCAAATGGTCACCATAATAGATTTATAGAATATAAAATAAAGACTACAATTGACTTTAGAGGACAGTATTTATGCACACATATGGAGTGGTAGCATATCTATTTATATTTTTTAATTGTTTTAATGTAAATATAGAAAATAGTGCATAAGAAAATATGCAAAACATACATACAACTACAACACAATGCATTTAACCACTTGTGGATACATAACTAAAAAGGTAAAATGTATGCAGACAAATATATATATGTATAACGATTAAACAGTATTAATCTAATATATATACATTTTTATTTCATTTATAAACACTTATAAAATATAAAGGTACACATAATAAAAATATATAAAACATACATACCTCAGAATAATATTAATCTCATTAGCTGCTTCCTGTGTTTTACGATTATATGATATTTATACAATTTTTGTATATTAAGTAATATGAGCTAACAGCTCTACAGAATCTGCTCAAGCTCTAAAAATAAAACCTAATTATTATAATAATTATAAAGTAAGTGTATACCAGTTATGCACACACACATTTTTATTAACATCAACAATTTCCATGTTATTTCTTCACAGAATGTCTCTCAGACCCAAGGATCCTCAAGATCTTTTTTCTATATTTTACTGTCACATTTCTACTTGGATTTAGCACTGTACTTATCACTAGGAAACTCATTCTACAGTGCAATAAAAACAAAGACCTATCATCCAATTATAAGGTGCCTACAGCTAAGGTAACTGATTATGTCTATTTAATACTCAAGAACATTTTTCCAACCTAACATGAAACATTAATTTCTCATGCTTATTTTTTCCCCAAAGGATAAAAGGGTTTTGCAGAATGGGTACACAAGGACGGTCACATATACCCGTGAAAAACCAGAAGATCTAAATATCAGCTTCAACAAACTGGGAGTACATGAAACATTCAAATACAAATTCTAAAAAAAAAAACACGTAAGCCAACAGGCTTTCCAAATGGGCAACTTTCTCTCATATTTTACTACTATATGTTGTTTTTGCCATGTATACAAACAATTGTTTGTTGCTATGTTTGGAAGCTGATGCATAGTAATACTGTGTAGTCAGCTTTTACAACATTGTAGCTGCTGTAACAGATCTATGTGCATTACTACTGTTTGGTACCACTGTTGAATGTAGCACTTTATTTTTTTTTAGATATTTTTAATACTTTTTTTTATAAACATTCTAAAGCACTGATTACACTTTATCTTTGGATGCACTCTAAGGCGATAGTCTCTACATTGATAATTTAAGACAGAATTTGGCCTGAAAACCATGGATCAGAGTGCTAAAATTGGCGAGTCATTAACAGTGATAATTGTAAGAATTTACAAAGCTCAGTTATGCTATATTGTGTAAATATATGTGTTGATATTATTCACTCAATATTTAACTAAAGAAAAAATTAGCTTGCAGTGAATAATGTGAACATTTATATATATATATTCCAATTTTTTATGGAATGATACAGATGTGTATTGATACTGCGTATAATTCATTTTTTAAAAGATATTACTTATGGTAGACTTGTGTATATTGTTCTCAATAATATCGTAAATGGTCTAAATTCACTCTTCTCACAGAATCAGGTTAATGTATTTAACGTTAATTCTCTTCAGAAAAAAAGTGGCTAGTGACTAATAGCAAATTGTTCATTAAAGGGTAAAATGGATTTTATTTTACATTACATTAATATCTCGAAAATCTAGGCCATTGTTCCTGGGATTTGTTGTAGGCTGTAAAACTGGGTTATTTCATAGTTTTAAACTTTCTGAATTGCTTTTTTTGTCAATGCAACATTGTGTTATATTAGTTTAGGCTTTCACCATATGCGACAAAATATGTTTCATGATACATTGAATCTGTGTTGTGTTATTTCAGACTATTTTGACAGAAAAACATAGTCCTAGACTTACAGATATTACAATTTTATTTCATAAGTGAAAAGATAAATGATTACTATTTAGGAGGGTATGTACACCTTGGCACAGAGTAAAATGTTTCTGTCAACACAACGTATGAAGGAAACAACAGAACATTCTGAGTACACTTACATACCTCAGACAGGCAAAAAGACCCGTTTTCCAACAGAACTTCTCAA
The DNA here is from genome assembly GCA_027410445.1 of Discoglossus pictus. Classification (NCBI taxonomy): domain Eukaryota; kingdom Metazoa; phylum Chordata; class Amphibia; order Anura; family Alytidae; genus Discoglossus; species Discoglossus pictus. Next base: position 356,861,743 of record CM050166.1, on the reverse strand, counting down.
TATTTTCACTATAGCTAAGAATTCTGGGTAGTGACATGCAAATATTGCTCCAAAAGTACCACCTGTTTGCCTCAGACCTCATTTCACATTTACCAGAACAAACCTCAAATTGATGAGAGTGACACTGCAGCCTCTGAATGGGATTCTGGCACTATACCCTAATCCATGGCTATGTTCTTAAGCCGACCTGAGAGCAGGCACATAATCCTAAATGAAAATCCAAGTTAGTGTGTCTGAGGCAAAAAGGTGGTACGTTTTGGCCCTCATTTGCATGTCACTACCCAGAATTCTTAAAAACAGGTATCTTGGCCTGCTTGAGACTTGTTGGTGTACTCAGGAGGATCGTTTATTTCTTCCTGGATGTAGAGTGGATGGTTTCTCAATTACTTTTCTACCCACCAGTACATATTTACAGCCTTATTAAATGGCAATATGGCAAATTGAATAGGGCTCTATATAAGCACATAGCATATTTTTTTTACAGACGTTTTTAGTTAGTGAAGACCTTACTTTTGGATAGAAGTAAAAACTTTGTTAAAAAAATATGCTATGTGCTTAAATAGAGCCCTATTCAATTGGCCAAATCGCAATTTAATAGGGCTGTTAGTGTCTGGTCAAACACGATGTACCACGACTAAGAGCAGCAATATGTTCTCATGGCAAACAAGGCCATAAATAACATACATAGCACCAAAAAGAAAAGCTATCTTATAGATAGCAGACATGCAACTAAAACAATGCAAATAATGTCCAAAAAGTTATGATGTTTATTGTATTTTACATTTTAATATGTGGCAAATATTACCAATAATTATTGCCTTAGCTATGGGGGGTATAGTGGCTTTACCATGTATGTGATGGCCAATCTACTAGGCTGTGCTTGATGTCTTGATTGTACCTGCTCCAAAATATGAGGATAGGGAACATTACTTTGACTAATGTGCAACAGACATTTGCAGACAAATTCTCAACTGGAACTTAAAAGGACACTGCAATGGAGTTTTCTTTTTCTTTGCAGTCATATAAAGGCAGTGTTTAAAAACAGAAGCATCATTACATACATAAGGAAAAAAAATCTAGCAAGAGAGCAAGTTTAAGCTGTATTACTCTGCTTGTCTCCCTTGCTCTCCTCCAGCAATTCCTTATTTTCACCCTAATCACAATATTTTCTAGTCAGACAAATACATATTTTTCTGGTCAGACAAATACATATTTTTTTCCCATGATGCCACTGGCTGTCCTTTATAGGGAAACCATCTCAATTGTGATTGACTAATAAAACATGGTGCTAGCATAGGGGAAAGCAGAGGTGAGTTATGAAGTTTTTGCAAACATTTCAATCCAAATAGTCTATCAAGCAGTACGTTTTCTTTTTGATACAGTCAGTACAGTCAGAAGTTGCTAACTTTAATCAATTATAGCAATTTTTGCTGGCATTTTTTGAATTATATGTGTGCAAATGTGAAGCCTTTTCCACGGCCTTTTGTAAAGTATCATGCATAGGATATACATGTTTTTAAATATGTTAATACCAATCCTATTTAAGACATTTTTCACAATAAAGGCATTATAAAGCACACTCAGAAAATCATCAAAATTATCACGAGTAATTATATGAAACATAAAATTTGGAAATGCTGTATCAGACATTTTTTGTCATTGGTAGGCTGAAATTAGTACACTTAAACTAATAATTCATATGCTGGTAGGTTGTGTTTATTGCAACTTCTCGTTACAAATTCCACAGTAGGGCTTAATATTCTTAAGAATTAGGTAAATGTGAAATAGATAATTATTGATATTCAAGAAGTGAGAAGCTGAGAGAATCATCAGACATTGTTTCTAAATTTCCATAGCAATAACTAGCAGTTCAAAGAAGATCCATGCAGTTCAAAAATAATTAAGAAACATTTTCTTGTATGGCTTAGAGAGTGTGCTACATAAATCAAAATGGATTTTGTTGGTGTGTATGCAAATGACCCTTAGGGATTTTTCTCACCCTAAGTGTGATAGGGGGAATCAGACGTGGACTCCTTGCTCACTGTGCCTTAGGGAGTAAAGCTGCACTTTACTGATGAGACTACATATACTGAAACCGGTCTGGGGTTTGCTTTTTCTCCTGCTCAGGATAGAATTGCCTGGTATTTTGGGGCTGGGTCACTTTTTTGAGTGAGACCAGACGGATATATTACAGGATATTTCTCCCTGTGAAGGGCACACGTGAGCTAAAAGAGGTTGCTCTCCGAGTAGGTAACCAGACCTATAGGATAAACCTACTTCAGGTATTGTCCGTTCTCAGATTGAGCACCTCTAATTTTGTTGTTGAAAATGGATAACACCCACATTAGAGGCTATCTGTACAAATGTGAAGCACTTATTCGTTATCAGTCAATTTTCCTATGAGAAAATCTAACAGCAGAGCAATTTAGAAGAAACCATAGATTAAATGTGCCAGCATCACCAATGTGAATCTTTTGATATTAAATATCATAAGAAACAAGTGTTTTTTGATGATATCTTTTTGTTTGGAATTAATATTATCAAGTCCTTTGTTTTAAATATAAAAGATCTTTAAGAATTCCTAAACATAGACATATAGTGAAGGGGAATCTTCCTGTTTGTGATATGCTATGCTTTAGTTCAAAGAGTCAAAAATGTCAGTTATTTTTCTCTGCATTTTTTACAAGGGTTTAACCAAGAACATATTAAATGAAGTGGATTCACTGGAAATATTTCTGTATTGAATTAACAGTGACTATGGGTTGAATTAATTGAACTCAGGGAAAAATAATGCCAGCTTGTATTTTGCATAACATACTATTATTTTCCTTGATTTAATTAATGTTGAAGAATTATGCCAATGACATATTCAACATCCCACAGTTATGTATTGTGTATGGTTATGATGCCAACAGCTGTGGAATTAGTGGCAATATATATATATTCAAATTTGAATTCTGAAATATGAGATACAGAATTATTTTAATTCATAAATATAAACTACAGTTTTTCAGAATATAGCCCCAACAGGTTAGGGAGAATACCAGTACACTTCTAGTTAACACTTCCTTGTGGTGCTTATAGGTTTGGCTTATTTGGGTTAATTTAAACATTTGTAATCAATATTTGTGTTAGGGGTGGTTCTTATCATAGCTCTTATGATCAAAAACTAGTTTTCATTTTTCAATTCAATTGAGTTGATTTTTAGTTTAATATTACAAATGGTAGAAAAATTACATCTGTATGCATAGGCTTACAATGTGTGCCCATAATTATTTAAATATCAATGCATTGTAATAATATTTTACCTTTTACTGATCATCATTGTTATGAACTGGTATGTTGCTGGGCGATAACAGCTTAATACAAAGCTTTAGTGATCCTTTGTGTTTTTTCTAATTGTACTCATGATTGTACAAAACACATTGTAATTATAAATCTATTTAATTGTTCAAATCGCAATTACTGGAGCCCATAAATGTTACTAATATTTAATTGGCTACTTTTAGCTACTCGCATTCCAATTGCAAGTTACAGGCTCAAAATCCCTGCGATTGTCAAAAACGTAGCTCCGTCCTATCGCGTAAATGTTACCAGTGCTAAAGACGCAAAATCCATATTTACTTAGAACAATTATATGAGTACTAAATAGAACTCGCAGGTGGGTTAAACACCAGTTGGAAAATTGCAAAAGCAAATAAAGACACAATACTGTACTTCAAAATACTGGGAAAGCAATGAAAAGCATTATAATGAATTGCACAACAGTCTCAAGCTCACAAATCTGCAATACATTTGTTTTATAAGTTTTATTTCCATGTTATATCAATCCCAGGAATCAATCAAGGAGTTAATACATATTGTGGAACCCGCATGGATTAGAACAGATAATTTATTGATTTTTATTGATTTCTACATTTCTGGATTGCGATTGCAAATCGGACATCTAAACAGTAATTGATTGTAGTTTAAACTCCATGTTTTACTGACGTCATGATGATGCTCTCATTTACTATTGGCTCTGTCTAAATTGTAACCTATGGGGCTTGCTCAATTGATCATGATCATGCCCTGAAATGCTACTTACGGGTTCATGGTTTGCATGTTGGGGCTGTGAGTCTGTAATTGTGGGCTTGGGTCAATTAAATACATCTATATATGTAAAAAAAAATGTGGAACCCGCAGCCAAAAGTTCAGTTTGAACGTAATCACAGGCTTGCAATTAAATATGGGCCATTGTCATTAATACAACACATGAGTTAATCCATTATATTTTAGGACCGAATGCTCACTCTCATAGAAGCTTTTATTGAGATTCTATGGTAAGGTTAAACTCAAATTCAACACTAAATACTAATAAACCAAGAAAGACGTTATTATAATGCATACTTTCTATATGTTCATGGTATTTTCAAGATTATTTCTAATAAATGGTTGTCAACACTAAATAGTTTGATTATATTTGTAACTGTCAAAGCTGTATCTCCTTAAATTAGATTTTTATTTTTAATTCTTCTCCCCTGTATGAATTGGAGCTCAGTTTCTTGAAAGAATTCTAGAAGGGCACTAGTGACTACTGACTATGGCCCCTATACATTTGCGGGCTTGAAATTTACAACGTTTACAGAGCGATTCAATTGAACAAGCCTGCAGTTTACGGGCCAAAAGCCAAAACCGTAAACCGCGAGCTTGAGACTATTGTGCAATTAATTCTAATTTCTTTCATCACTTTCCCAGTATTTTAAAGTGCAGTATTGATTTTTTATTTGCATTTACAGTGCTATGATCAGATGTTTAACCCCCTTGCGAGTCCTATATGGTACTCAAAGGATTTTCTTCTACATTTGCCATTTATGGGTGTGAGAACATTTGCGGGCTTGAGGAACTGTAGCAATTGAATAGCGATTTGCGATTGTAACATTTACGGGCTTGAAAGAACAAAGGCCTAGCTGGGTCCGATTTTCGATTTTGACCACCGCAGGGATTTTCAGCTTGTAACCCGCAAATAGTTTGAGGGTAGCTAAAAGAGGCCAATTGAATAGCAAATTAGTTTATGGGCTGCATTACGGGCTCCAGTAACCAACAATTGCTCAGTTGTATAGGGGCCTATGACTGCTATTGGGTCAGTAAAAAACATATAGTCCCTTAATTACATTGTTTTTTGCTAGTTGGCAAAGGGAGGATCATTTGTTTGTAACTATACTTAGATGTCTCAACTAGATAGGTCCTTTTATTCAAGAGCTATAACACTACAGTAATAGATCAAGTAACTAATCCATCAAGATACCATTGGTGTAATGATAAACAATATAGTTATCTCCTTTATTATTATTATTATTATTATTTTATAGTCAGTAAAGATAATGAAAATATTTAAACACTAGTTCCCTTTTTTCACTTCTATCAGATCCTTACTTTTTACTTTTATATATTTTGTTTTTTATTTTGCAAGATTTATAATGCATTGGATGCAATATTAGCTTGTGGCTAAAGTTCCTCTTTAAAAAAAATAAAAATTTAAATAAAAAAATCAAACTTGCTTTAAAGGGAATCATTAATCAATAAACATGTCGCCCTGGATTCACTAAGCTTTGCAGGGATTGAGAAGCAGATCGCTGAAGACTGTAATTTGTATTTCTTATATCAGTGTTGTGATTACAAAAATCATAGTTACGGTACTTAGTTTCAGTACTAAAAATATGACCTTAATATGTTATTAAATAGTATGCAAAGTTTTGACAGTAGAAAGGTAATTTTAGAGCAGAACTATAAATTCAAAAAAATTATAAAAAAAAAAAAAAACTTCTCAGTATTTGTTTAATAGTTTTGTTTGTATTGGAATCCATCTATCCTAACCATGAGTCAAAAAGTAAATCTGATATCACTTGGAACATGAAAAAGGAAACTGTCCACTAGTACTATCTGTTCTAGCTTTCTAAAAAAAAAAAAACTGTAATTAAATCATCTGTAATTTTTTCAGAATGTCCTTGAAAGCTGTAATATAACTTACTCTCTATGAGAATCAGCTTTTTGAAATAGCCAAATGATTTGCCAGATTTTTTTATGTAGCACATTCTTAAAATTCAGTCCATTTTTGATATTACACTACAGTTTTGAAGTACTGCCTTTCTGTTATATAGAAAGATTCAAGTCGTCTGAAAGCCATGCATATCTTATGGAGTTTTTCTTTCATTTCTTTCCTGGACTCTAGTCAAATTAAATGTCACCAATGAAAAACAGAAGTTCTTTATTTCAAACTAATACAAAAATGGTGACAATTTATTATGTGTTAAGAAAATCTTTGCTTTGTAACTAAATCGCTTTTATACTTCAAAAAGGAAACCGGTAGCTGCTTAAAATATTTGGAACAGCCACAAAGAAGTAATGAACAAGTGATAATTGGAAATGAAAACATAGAAAGGCATTTAATTAAATACTGCAGTCATACCAAAGTAATGTGGAATGTTTTCTGTACATTTTGGGTTCTGTAAAGAATTATATCTACAGATACATTTTAATGTGGGGCCACTATGGTTTCTTTAATAAACAATGTGGATTTTTAAATATATTATGGAATAATTTGAGGAGTATATTGAGTTTTAATTTTGATAGCGTTTTGTAGAAAATAGATCTTATCTTCAGCATACAGCAATAAACATCTTGTATAAACTTACATTCTTGAGATGTAAGTCCAGGCCTCTTCCATGTCTAAAATTTTACCAGCAGATTTAGCTGTATGCAACTACAAGAATATACCCCACCTTTACAGTAGATTCCAGAAGTTGCAGAAGGCTTGCACAAGATGTTGGCTATATAATGCAGAAATAAATTAACAAAATAAGCCACATAAAAATGTCCATCAAGGTAAAGCATTACACTCTTCAAATAATATATCTTCAAATTTGCCTTCTTTAAATTGGCACCATGCTTACAATTTAACTGGTTTTAATATTGATGAATTATCTGCAGAGAACCCCTTAATAAGTGCATGTCTTTCTTATTTATTATTCATATTTCTAACAAGTTGGCACATTGTGGCTGGTAGCCTAGTGGCTACACGCATGGCAACTTGCACAGTATGATATGATCACATTATACCACATGGAAGAGGTTGCCCTAGCCCTTTTATTGCTTTGCATGTGTGTGCACATTTATTTTGCATATTGATAAAGGTCAGGTTGTGAAAAAGCGACCTCCACAACCCATAAAGTTAGTAACAGTAAATTCAGTAAAAGAAAAATGGTGGGCTGCATTGGTATATGGCCAGTGATTTTGTTTACTATGTATTTCTTTGCTGGTTTGGTGTGATAAGTAGATAGTAGGTAAAACATGTACATTGTAATACCTTGTATAGTAAATGCCTACCAAATATTTTCTTTTAAATCATGAAGGTACTATTTGCACTTTCATTAAGGATAAACTGGACTTTGTTTAGATTAAAATACACATGTACATTTTGTTTCTGAAATATTGATGTAAATGTGCAGCATTTGAATATGTGAATTAAAACAATTCACTTCAATTAAATTATTTACAGTAAAACACTGCCACAAAATGATTTGAGTTTAATATCTATGAAGAAATTGTAATTAGGTTACTGATGTCGGCAGAGTATACTTTTATTTTTCATGATGGAGAAGCATATAAAGAACAAGGCATTATGTTTTAGAAAATGCAACTTCAATATTACAACTTGTTCTAGTAACACTGATTAAAACTCAGATTTATACATATTTGCTGCTAACATAAAAAAAGGATTTTTTTCCATTTCCTGATTAATGACTCATATGGACCCTAAAAAAACAACATAACCCATTTTGGTAGTATTTGAAAATTAATGTTTTGTAATTTATTTAATATTTGTTTTCTAGAAAGCAAATTTCCTGAGTATCTGGATCATAATAAATAATTTTCTGTGATTACGCAAAATAAATGCATTTTATACTTTTTGTAAGACCGCTTTCTACTTTTTTGATGACGGAATTCTAGCATAATTAATACACAAAGGGCTGTAAGTCCATATTTGTGTATAGCCATTAGTACTGTACATATAGTTTTAAATGTGTAACACTACATGGCCACTAAAATGAAAATTATTTTTTTAGAAATATAAAATATTAATATTAGTGCTGTTGGGAGTTTTTTTATGTGTATGTATTTCAAAAGTTAACATTTGTTTTTAATTCAATTATTTTCTTTTTTCTATACATTTTTTGTAACTCGTTCCTGGGATTTTGGGACTTCTCATTTATGTGCCATAGTTTGCATTTTTTTTACGTGTATATCTGTTCTTGTTAATTTAATGACTACTAAATAGTGTGTTAATATATTTATTAATTAACTTACATTGTAGAATGTCTTTATTTTTCTAATAAACTTTGTATTGTATTACCGACAAGTCTCTTTTTTTGGTCTTGGTTTAACAAATTCACATTATAATTTTAATTCCTAGGAATCTCACATCCTCGCAGATTTAAGGAAAGCGGAGGTTTGACCAGACATGGAACTAGGAGGCTTTTAGTTTATTAATATTCTTTCTATTAATATTAGGGATGGGCTAGTGGGGAGGAGTCATTTTGTAACAGGGACTAGTTTATATATATGGGCTATCTCCCTGCCTAGTGTTATTTGGATCCAAACATCAGATCACATCTCCCACCTTCCCGTAGTTTAGACTTACATTTATTTGGTATAATGATATGCTTATTAAAATTGAGGAAGGTTCAGCTATTTTATTAAATCTCATTTATTGTCACAGCTTTGATGTGCGGGGGCTTGGCCCAGTTGGTTATTGAGCAGCGTGGTGTGCTCATTCTGGTTATACTACTGGGACATAGGGTCCCCTGGAGCTTATATGTGTGGGTGGGCAAGCACCTCTCGTTTTATTATATTTTATATATTATTATTTCAATAAACAGGGCTGTGGCTTTTTACCACCATTCTGTGTTTTGCATCTTTTATTCCTGGGTATATCCATATTGACAATGCATTGGTCAAGACTCTAGATGGCAGTATCTCATAACAGTCAATAAAATATACACAGACATTTGTACAATTTACTGGAAGATAATGTGGATGTCATAATGCAATATAAGAAAATTGTAACCTATTATAATTAAATAGCCAAATTATGTGAAACTTCAGCATATAAAATATATACAACCATCATTAAAGGTAAATTATTAAAGGGTGTACTCTCAGACTATTTCAAAGAGCAGAAAAGATATGAAAGTTATGGTACCTGCCTTCAATTTCTCGAAGAAGTCTGGTGGTGTCTGCTTCAGGGAGCACAATAGATATGTCATACTGGCAAGACCCCTTGGGACTATTTTAATGGGCCAATGCAGGTCTACACATGAATGACAAAATAAACACATTTTTATCTGCACTGGGCCTAGTATCACAAGTTGCAAATGCCTGTACTCTCTCAATTTCAACATTGTTTCTTATTGAACTATGATATCTCTGAGCTTAAAGTCAATCTCACTTGGAGAATCATCTAAGTTGCTTTACATCTCCCACTTCCAGATTTCAAACATCACACAATGCATTTCTGTCTATCAGCATTTAAGGAATCAAATAGGCATGAGATTATGCTTTCATCTTTGGATCAAAACATTCAGTTGGGTATGGTAGTTATCAGGATCTGTTACATACCTTTTTGCAACTTCCCCAGCTTTCAGTATATTGCTAAAACCCTGAGCTAAAGGCATGAGATCCTATTACTAGAAGAACCATATTTATAGTATTCTCTTCTGAAGATGTAGTCTTGATAATGGGAAAATGTAGAAAGGAAAACAATTACAATATTGAGCACATTCATTGCTGTCTATCAACCTCTCTATTTGTTTGACTACATGCCTTGACATTTGTGGGTGAGGGCTAGGGGTGGCTTGGAAGATGATACTGGGGATCTCTTTCTTTGCATGGTGATGCAACCAGGACTTGATGACAGCTCTTCCACGTTTATACTTATTATAGAACTAGACAAAAGGAATACACGATTCAATCAGTCTCTCTGCCCTGATATCCACTTTGCCTGCCTAAGTTGCCTAAGCCTAATAGTCCCTGGCCACAGCTTCTCTTCGTTATATTATTATTATTAAATGAATAATAGATTCAAAATTATTGAAGACACATGGTGTCCAACCTAGTATTTTGCCATCTTCAGAACATTAAGACTTGTCAAAAAGAAAAACGCCCAACATTTTTCCTGGCATTTTTGAGAATATCTGTTTCAGTGGGGATGTGACCAGCTCGGTAACATGTATTTTACAGTATGAGAGCAACTGGTAGCTTCTTTATCCAGAAGACAATGTTTTGAATAGTTATCATCTCCATTTAACTACGTATAATAACAAGACTTAATGAAAATGTCATTTAGTTGTGGATCTATTGACTCCCACACAGTATTCCTGAGATGCCCTTGCTCTGATTTCCTTTAGCTCACAAAGAAAAACAATCCATCCTTCAACAAGTTCTGTGTCTGTGTTATTTTTCCAACAGTTGACTCCCACACACCACCACCATCAACAAAATTGCTGCCATTTTTGTTATCTTGCCTAGTACTAGCAAGGTGGTTATGAATAATAATAAATACATTTTTTTACAAAGTTCTTGGTATCTGCCTGAATATGTTTAACTCACTGGGCTAATGAGTCAGTAAAATTCCTTTGTGGGAATAAATCTGCCATAGAACCAGTAACCAGCCACCCTCTATATGAACATTTAATTTCAATCAATAGTTCGACTGTCAAGCAAAAAAATAAATCTTATTGATATATGTTTTTACATTTTAAATAAACATATTTGATACATTTGTGTATGCTAGTTATAATTTCATATTCTTAATATTCTATTAAGACATTATTTTATACACTTAAAGCATTAATAATATATTGGCTATATAACTGTTTTCTGTTCTACACCTATTTTAGTGTGTACAAGTTAAATTTTCCATTGACATTTAGTTTCAGATGTTCAAAAGGGGAATATTGACAAAATAAAGAAAAGGTTCCCATCATTGACTCTTTAAATATAGCTTTTACTGATAACTTTTATTCCAAACTATTATTTTTATACATTTAGATATATGTAGACACATCATTGTATATAATTTTATTCTGGTGCATTTTATTAATTTAAAATAAATGTTACATTTTAATATAGCCAAGCTGATTTTCTCAGGTACCGCTATTATCAGACATTTTGTCAAGAAATGGGGACTTATCTTATATACAAATGTACTAATACACACAGTCGTATGTTAAAACATATGTATAACTAGTCAAGCAGTAGTTTATTAAGCCAACCTGCTTGTTTGTGAGATGTAAAATAATAATTAATTAATGCACATTTAGACATTAAATCACAAGTGCTTAATTGAATCAACTGTTCTGATTTTGTTTTAATAAAGTTAAGTCCCTCCCTCACCCATGTATCTTTCCCCCCTCTCCCTCCCCTGTGTCTCTTCCCCACCTCTCTCTCCCATGTCTCTTCCCCCTCCCACCTCTGTGTATCTTTCCTCCCACTCCCTCCCCTGTGTCTCTTTGCCCCCCTCTCCCTCCCCTGTGTCTCTTTCCCACCTCTCTCGTTCATGTCTCTCTTCCCCCCTCCCACCCCTGTGTCTCTTTCCTCCCACTCCGTCCCCTGTGTCTCTTTCACCCCCTCTCCCTCCCCTGTGTCTCTTTGCCCCCTCTCATCCCTCGCCCTCCCGTGTCTTCCCCCTCCCTCCCCTCTGTCTCTTCCCCCTCCCCTCCTTGTGTCTCCTGCCCCTGTGTCTCTTTCCCCCTCTCCTTGCCCTGTGTTTATTCCCCCCTGTCACTTCCCTGTCTCTTCCCCCCTCTTCCACCCCTGTGTTTCTTCCCCCCTCTCCCTCCCCTGTGTTTCTTCCCCCTCCCTCCCCTGTGTCTCCCCATACTCTCCCTTCCCTTTGCCTTTTAACACCTCTCCCCTGTGTATCTTTCCCCCCTCTCCATCTCCTGTGTCTCCCCCCGGTATTGTAGCAATTGAATAGCGATTTACGGTTTTAGTAATTCTAACATCCTGTAAGGCCTGTAACCTGCAAAAAAAAGCTACAGTGCTAATTAGAAAGCCTATTTCTTGCAATGGCTGATCACTTGGAGAGAGTCTTTTTCTCTCCAATTTTACGGGTGCGGCTTATTTGAGTACTATCTTTTTTCTATTTTTTCCCCTTGAATTTTACAGGTGCGGCTTACATGCGGGTGCGGCTTATATTCGGACCAATATGGTATATATATGATGGAAAAATTGATGGATCATGAGTGTGTGTTTAGAGGGTAACTATACTAGGCCCATTGAAATACTTTACAAATATATCAATTTCAAATTGAATATCATTTTTAGAGCTCGTTGCTAGTTCCACACCTGTCTGTCAATGGCCACAGGCTTTCCACATTCATTACTATAAGATAAACCAGCTGACTTATCTTATCTTATCTCACTCTAAGTAGCACAACATAATATAAATGAGGAAAAAAACACTGGAAACAACAAAGCACTAGACAGGAAGATGGTATACAGCAAGAATCACCATGTATATCATTTAAAAAGGTCCATGTAATGGTCCAGCCTTCAGGACTTTTGTCAAGAAAGCTGTAAACAACTTTTCAGTACATTGACATTACAAAGCTTTACCATTTGTGAGAATACTTGTACTGAAAGTTTCTGATTTATTTTATTAACTTCTTATTAAACCTTTGTAATAGAATTACAACATTAAATTCATTATAAAATAAACACAACTATTAGAAAATTAACAATAAAAATAAACTTACAACTAATTAAATAATTAATAATTTACTGATAACAAGTTAATAATTATTCAAAAAAATATTAAACATATAGGGCCTCATTCTATTATCGGCCGTAGGAGATGCGGGGCCGCAAGGACCGGCCACAGGCTATTTGCCTATTCTATTCCCTTCCGGCCGGGGGCTCCGGCAGGCTTGCGGCCGCAGGAAAGCCTTTGATCTTAAACGTCCGCAAGAGTTTCGGCTGCAAGAAAATTCCGGTTGCTATTCTATTGCTCCGGGAACCCTCTCGGCAAGGCTAAAACCGAGCCACAGCTTACTTGCAGCAAAAAGGTCCCGCAGGCACACAATTAGGCACATAATATAGCCATCCTGCACTGATGAGACGATAAAGTGATTGGAGGTGTTAGCATTCATAGCACAACATCCCCCTACACTCAAATCTGAAAATAATTTTAATTTTAATTCATGTCAAATATCCGTGGACAAAGTCCCGAGGGCTTGGAGCACCTCAGACCCGCCCAGGCTGCGGGACGGAAAATAAACCGTTAATGAAATATTGGATTTGGGCTGATGTGCAAGCTTGAGAGGGGGTTGCTATTAATCCTCATGTCCCCCATTATGATCCCTAGCATTTACAGAGCTTTACAGTGCCATCTTGAATTTATTTTTGCATTTAAAGTTTTCAGACCTTGTGGCCGGTTGCATGATATGCGGCCGGCCGTAAGGGGATATCCTTGCGGCGCCGTCTATTTGAATTGCAAGGTAAAGGTAGCTCTACACGGGGCCGTAAGACGGCCACAAGGAATCGCGGCTTTGAGGCCGTTTTACGGCCGATAATAAAATGAGGGCCTTAGTATTTTTTTCTCCAAATTATAAAATATTAAATATGTTCACCCCATGAACTGGAGTGAACTTAAAGGGCACTTTCAACCTAAAAGAAAGTTGGTTTTGAGGCTACACCTCACTGATGAGGCCCAATGAAGGCCGAAACGTACGTCTGGGGTTTGCTGTTTCTCCTATTCAGGGTAGAATTGCCTAGTATTTCGGGGCTGGGTCACTCTTTTGAGTGATAGCAGACTGATATACTACAGGATATTTCTCCCTGTGAAGGTCACAAGTGAGGTCAAACAGGTTGCTCTCAGAGTGGGTTATCGTGTCCATAGAACTAACCTATTACGGTTAGTTCTTCTCTGATTGAGCCCCTTTGCCTTTGTTGTTTTGTTTATGCAAATTACCTATAGGGATTAATCTCACTAAGAGATATAGGGGACTCCAGACGTGAATCCCTTGCTCACTATGCCTTAGGGAGTTCCTCTATTAACCTATTAAGGTTAGTTCGTTCTCTGATTGAGTCCCTTTGCCGTTGTTGTTTTGTTTATGCAAATTACCTTTAGGGATTAATCTCACTAAGAGGTATAGGGGACTCCAGACGTGGACCCCTTGCTCACTGTGCCTTAGGGAGTTCAGCTGCACCTCACTGACGAAGCCCAATGAAGGCCGAAACGTACGTCTGGGGTTTGCTGTTTCTCCTGTTCAGTGTAGAATTGCATGGTATTTTGGGGCTGGATCACTCTAGTGAGTGGGACCATACTGATATACTACAGGATATTTCTCTCTGTGAAGGGCACAAGTGAGCTAAAAGAGGTTTCTCTCAGAGTGGTTTATCATGTCCATAGAACTAACCTATTAAGGTTAGTTCCTTCTCTGATTAAGACTGTTCGCCTTTGTTGTTTTGTTTATGCAAATTTCCCTTAGGGATTAATCTCACTAAAAGGTATAGGGGACTCCAGATGTGGACCCCTTACTCACTGTGCCTTAGGGAGTTCAGCTATTAACCTATTAAGGTTAGTTTGTTCTCTGATTGAGCACCTCTGACTTAGTTGTTTTGTTTACACAGCACATGGCAGCAACAGTGGCGGTGAGCACCCGCTAGATGGCACTGCCGATATTCCAGTGCCATATCATAGAGTCAATGCTTAGGTAAACAGTGAGGGTTAGGGTTGGGGTTAGGGAGAGGGTTAGGGTTAGTTCAAGGATTAAGCTAGCATTATAAGCTTAGAACTTCTCTCACATATCTGCAGCTCTGCAAAATATTGACAGCGCCATCTAGCAGTTGGAGGCCACACTGCAGCGGCGGACCTGTCCCAACAACATAACAGGATAGATCCAAAAGCTGATTAACTCAGGAATGGTTTAATTTAGCTTCAAATGACTAGTACAATGTATACTTGTTTTCCTTTCCTGCTCTTTAAGAATAACTTAAAAAAAACTTGAGTCCCATTAAGGATATCTTGCAATCAGGACTCACCATTTATATCATGGTAGGTTATTTCTAATAGTCATCCATTGGTGTAACAAAAGCTGAAGCTCTCCCAATCTTTTTCAAACTGTGACAAAGTGTGCAGCTGCTAATAAAGCTGTAGAATAGCGAGGCAGGAGCGTGTGTGCCATAATCTGAAACTGTTTAGAAAAAGATAGAAGTATCTCTAGCCAAATATGGGTGTAAATCAGAGACATTGCAGATAATCAGAAAGACAGATGGAAGGAGAAACTGACCCAGCCATCCCAAGGCACCTGAAACAGATATCTGGATGCAGTGATTTGCAGTTTGACCATCAGGTTTCCCCGACTCTTATCTCTCCCTTAACCCACCACCTCACTTCCCCCACACAACAACCCAAACATCATTCACATGTATGTTTAGGAATTAAAATACTACATGAAAAAAGAAGACTCTTCATATAAAAATGTCAGTGCATACGCACACACTATCCTATGCAGTGTGCTCCTCTCTGAAAATGATCTTTTTTTTTTGCCTTAGAAATAGATCAGCCCCATACACATTGCTCAATTAGGCCCTCATTCAATTGCAATTTGGCCAATTGAATAGGGCTCTAAATAAGCACATAACATATTTTTTAAAGAAGTTTTTAGTTAGTGAACATCTATCCAAAAAAAGGTTTTCACTAACGAAAAAATTATTTAAAAAAAATATGCTATCTGCTTATTTAGAGTCCTATTCAATTGGCCAAATCGCATTTGAATGAGGACCTTAGTGATCATATCTGGCTGAGTAACAGCCTTATTAAATTGTGATTCGGACAATTGAATAGGGCTCTGTATAAGCACATAGAATATTTTTTTACAGAAGTTTCTAGTTAGTGAAGACCTTGCTTTCGGATAGAAGTTCACTAACTAAAAAATGTTGTAAAAAAAATATGCTCTGTGCTTATATAGAGCCCTATTCAATTGGCCAAATCGCAATTTAATGAGGCTGTAAAAATGTTCAATTTCATAATGTAAAGGGAGACCTCTACTGGTTATTCAGTAGAATGCATGCCTTTATTGTCAGACAAAGGAACTGAGGTGGATCTGTGAAAAAAGAAAAATAAAGCAAGAAATAAAGAGAAATAGTCAAAGGATGTACACAGTCAATGTCAAGAAATACATTTATCAAAAATAAGGGTATACTGACTACAATTCCCCAAACATTGCCACAACTTGAATATAGTATAGTTAATGTAACAAGTATTCTCACATGGCTTGTACACTTAATACATGATAGAGACTGTGGCACCTTTAATGGATATAAGTATATACTATGCCATTTTTACATATTCCATAGCAGTATTTAATTTTTGATTCTAATTGTTTTTTTTGGTGTGTTATTTTATCCTACTGTTTTACATGGCCATGTTGTCCTAAATACTATTCTCAGGAGCTACACTTGGAAATAGGGTGATAGGGGTTTCAGCTTTTAATGATGTCCGCTGATCTATTTCCTTAGGTGCAAGGAGATCTTAATGCAGAAGAAGCTTATATTGTACAATGGCAATATGTCAGCTAAAGTTCCCATTGCTTTCAACAAGATCAATAGAGGGACACACACCGCTGTGAAAGCAGCAGAAAGGATCATCTTAAATATGCAAATAGATCAAGAATAACTGCATGTAAAAGTGAAATGTTTAAAGGTTGTGTTTTTATTTTTTACTTGCTAATATATATTTGCCCACCATAACGATTAGTCTCACATTGGCTGCAAGGCATGATCTGTCCCTCACGGTCAGATTTAAACATGTTGCACAATGATTTTTCTGTCACTTTTTCTTGTCTCCCCAAACACAGTGAAAGTGAATCTCTGCTCAGGCTGAACATGTTGTGCAGGGGACGGTGTAAAAGCCGGAACGGAACGGAACAGGCCGGAACAGGCCATTTATAAAAGAAATCAATGACAATATCACTGGGATGTGTTAGATATTATTGAGAACAATATTTAAGAACCAAAACAAATTCAATATAATACATTTTTAACCCTTTAAAAACCCAGAAATCAAACGGAACAGGCAAAAACAGGCCGGAACGCACACTTTATGAAGGGAATCCATGCTAAAATCATTGGGATGTGTTAAATATATTTGAGAACTATATTTAAGAGCTAACCCCAATCTAATAGTATGCTTTATTAACCCTTTAACATGCCAGAATACAATATTTCAAAAAAATTACCCAGAACGGCGGCTTTCCAGATGGTCAAAAATACCAAATTCACCAAATACACATAAATAGGTGGGATTCATGTAATAACCTTCATAAATTCCTCAGAAAAAAATTTCAAGTACCCATTCCGGGCCAAAATACAATATTTTGCAAAATTACCCGGAACGGCGACTTTTTAGAGGGTGAAAAATACCAAATTCACCAAATACACATAACTAGGTGGGATTCATGTAATAACCTTCATAAATTCCACAGAAACTCATTTCAAGTACCCATTCCGGGCCAAAATACAATATTTCGCAAAATGACCCGGAACGGCGACTTTTTAGAGGGTCAAAAATTCCAAATTCACCAAATACACATAACTAGCTGGGATTCATGTAATAACCTTCACAAGTTCCACAGAAACTCATTTCAAGTACCCATTCCGGGCCAAAATACAATATTTCGCAAAATGACCTGGAACGGCGACTTTTTAGTGGGTCAAAAATTCCAAATTCACCAAATACACAGAACTAGGAGGAATTCATGTAATAACCTTCACAAATTCCACAGAAACTCATTTCAAGTACCTTGTCTTGGCAGAATACTTACGAACTGCTACTTCGCACAGTGTGGGAGATACCCCCCCTTCCCTGCAAGGAACAGAGTGAGGGGGGAGGGAAAGAGAGGAGGAAAGGGAAAGAGGGGAGGAAAGGGGGAAAGAGACACAGGGAAGGAAGGGGGGTAAGTGGGGGATAAGACACAGGGGAGGGGGGTAGTGGGGGATGAGACACAGGGGAGGGAGGGAGGTAAGTGGGGGATGAGACACAGGGGAGGGGGGGTAGTGGGGGATGAGACACAGGGGAGGGAGGGAGGTAAGTGGGGGATGAGACACAGGGGAGGGAGGTAAGTGGGGGATGAGACACAGGGGACAGAGGGGGGGGGTAGTGGAGCATGAGACACAGGGGAGGGGGAAAGTGGGGGATGAGACACACGGGATGGAGGGAGGTAAGTGGGGGATGAGACACAGGGGAGGGGGGGTAGTGGAGCATGAGACACAGGGGATGGGGAAAGTGGGGGATGAGACACAGGGGAGGGAAGGTAGGGTATGAGACACTGGAAGGAAGGGGGGATATGAGACACAGGGAGGGAAGAGACACAGGTGGGGTATGAGACGGGGTGAAGGGGGTGATATGAGACACAGGGGGGAAGGTGGGTATGAGACACAGGAAAGAGAAAGGGGGTTATGAGACACAGGCGCTTATTGCAGTGTGGCCTGAAAGGGGCACCTTTGCTCATGTGGCAGTCTGCAATGAGTGCAAAAGGCGCTTATTACAGGCCGCACTGCAATGAGCGCCTTCAATCATGTGGCAGCCTGCAATCAGCGACTAAGGCACTCATTGCAGGCCGCCACATGCGAGCCTCGCGAACCCAAAACAACATTTCCAACCTTTACTTCTAAAACCCGTATCATATGTGTATCACCATAATAGTTGTCAGTTCGCGTTTTTAGTGACCGTTTGCGCTGTTGGTCAAGTTTGCCTGCGCCGTTGAGCCAAGCTCGCAATCGGGCTCAACGAAGCATGTAAGCGGCCGCTGATGGAACAGCATAAACCCAACGTTGTGGAGCACAACGCGCTCCACGTATCAGCATAGCACAGAAGCGTGCAAGGAGCACTTCAAGACAGTCTAGGACCTTCAACGGTTCAACCTTGTGCAAAGGGACTGTTTGCGGTTGTTTGCGATGCATTAAACGGGGAGTTTGGTCTGTCACTGTGAAGCAGGTGTAACCCTTACACTTCCTGATCAATACAACATCATACCTGATGTTTTCAAGCACGTTATTCCAAACAATTTAGGAATGTTAGGTAATGTATGCCCTTTATGGCTTAGAAACCAGACTCTGCATCAACTATGTAATTTTCCATGGGAGTTTTGCCATGGATCCCCCTCCGGCATGCCACAGTCCAGGTGTTAGTCCCCTTGAAACAACTTTTTCATCACTATTGTGGCCAGAAAGAGTCCCTGTGGGTTTTAAAATCCGCCTGCCCATTGAAGTCTATGGCGGTTCGCCGGTTCGCGAACATTTGAGGAAGTAAAGGTTGGAAATGTTGTTTTGGGTTCGCGAGGCTCGCATGTGGCGGCCTGCAATGAGTGCCTTTGTCGCTGATTGCAGGCTGCCACATGATTGAAGGCGCTCATTGCAGACTGCCACATGAGCAAAGGTGCCCCTTTCAGGCCACACTGCAATAAGTGCCTGTGTCTCATACCCCCCCCGGAACAGGTACTTGAAATGAGTTTCTGTGGAATTTATGAGGGTTATTACATGAATCCCACCTAGTTCTGTGTATTTGGTGAATTTGGTATTTTTCACCCTCTAAAAAGTCGCCCTTCCAGGTCATTTTGCGAAATATTGTATTTTGGCCCGGAACAGGTACTTGAAATTATTTTCGGTGGAATTTATGAAGGTTATTACATGAATCCCACCTAGTTATGTGTATTTGGTGAATTTTGAATTTTTTACCCACTAAAAAGTCGCCGTTCCGGGTCATTTTGCGAAATATTGTATTTTGGCCCGGAATGGGTACTTGAAATGAGTTTCTGTGGAATTTATGAAGGTTATTACATGAATCCCCCCTAGTTATGTGTATTTGGTGAATTTTGAATTTTTGACCCACTAAAAAGTCGCCGTTCCGGGTCATTTTGCGAAATATTGTATTTTGGCCCGGAATGGGTACTTAAAATGAGTTTCTGTGGAATTTATGAAGGTTATTACATGAATCCCACCTAGTTATGTGTATTTGGTGAGTTTGGTATTATTGACCCTCTAAAAAGTCGCCGTTCCGGGTCATTTTGCAAAATATTGTATTTTGGCCCGGAATGGGTACTTGAAAATTTTTTCTGAGGAATTTATGAAGGTTATTACATGAATCACAACCAAGTTATGTGTATTTGGTGAGTTTGGTATTTTTGACCATCTGGAAAGCCGCTGTTCTGGGTATTTTTTTTTAAATATTGTATTCTGGCATGTTAAAGGGTTAATAAAGCATACTATTAGATTGGGGTTAGCTCTTAAATATAGTTCTCAAATATATTTAACACATCCCAATGATTTTAGCATGGATTCCCTTTATAAAGTGTGCGTTCCGGCCTGTTTTTGCCTGTTCCGTTTGGTTTTTGGGTTTTTAAAGTGTTAAAAAAGTATTATATTGAATTTGTTTTGGTTCTTAAATATTGTTCTCAATAATATCTAACACATCCCAGTGATATTGTCATTGATTTCTTTTATAAATGGCCTGTTCCGGCCTGTTCCGTTCCGTTCCGGCTTTTACACCGTCCCGTTGTGCAGCTTCAAAATCTATCAATCACCTCTGCTGTAAAGGGTTAACTTTGTTCCCTAAAATAACAATATTAATGAAAATACCTTTTTTTTTTTCCAGAGCTGACATGGGGCCTCATTCAATTGCAATTTGGCCTATTGAATAGGGCTCTAAATAAAAATAAATAATAAAAAAAGTTTTTAGCCAGTGAAAACCTTGCTTTTGCATAGATGTTTACTAAATAAAAACTTATTTAAAAAAATATGTTATGTGCTTATTTATAGCCCTATTCAATTGGCCAAATTGCAATTGAATGTGGCCCTCAGTGTGTAACACAAGTGAGTGATTAAATCATTTCAACAATAGTAAACTAAAAAAGCTTTATTTGATAACTACAAAAAAACGCTGCAAATAAAACCAAGGGGAAAATATGCCAGAAATTGTTTGGAATAAAGGTAATAAAAATAGTGCAGCAGTCATTAATTGTACCGGAAGGTATTCGTGTCAGATGATATATGGGCATTAGTATCATTCATCCACAGCAACGGAGAGGTATGACAGGATATGCAGCATTCTGCTAATGGATAGGTAAATAAGTGTACATAATAAAGGAACACAATAAATGTGTCTAAATATAGCCTGTGTATATACACAATACGGAGAGGCACCTGTCAATCAAAGGAACACAATAAATGTGTGTAAATATAGCCCGTATATACTGTATACACAATAGGGAGTAGCACCTGTCAATCAAAGTGCATTCCCAATGGTCATTTAATCTCCAAATAGCCACTAGATGGGGTAGAGAGAAACCCTGTGATCTCAATTGATCCTCCGAACTGAGGGACAAACCGATGTAACAGCCTCATTCTATTCAGGGCCATAACTCCGTTGCAGATAGACGATTTTCTGCGAGTAAGTTGAGTGCTCCTGTTGCTCGACTTTTACTCTGCTATTCAATTGGCCGAGCCCGCAAGATAGGCGCCGGTCACGAGAATTGGAAACCATGCTCTCGGCAGTAGCATTTGCGGGTTTGAACATGATCGAGGACGCAAGCCCGTAACTCGTGGTTCAAGCCGGACAAAATCGGAGCACTGTAAAAGCAAATATAAATTCAATACAGCACTGGGGCACACAATGGGTGACAGTAGAATTAAAAGCAAAACATTCTATAATACTTTATTTCATGTTTAATTTCCGTCCAAAGTCCTACGGGCTTGAATGACCTCCGAGCCCGTAACTCATTATTCAAGTCCGTAGGACTTTAAAAAAAATTGAGGTTGGATTCCAAAGTCCTACGGGCTTGGAGGCTGAAGCCCGTAGGAATTTGGATGGAAAATAAACATGAAATAAAGTATTTTATTTTGGCAATGTGCAAGCTTGAGAATGTTGTGATTTTAATTCTAATGTCACCCATTGTGTTCCCCATCAGTTACAGTGCTGGATTGATTTCATATTTGCATTTCAAGTGCTCAGATTTGTAATTAAGCCCTTTGTGAGACCTCCTTGGTCCCAGTAACCAGAGGTTCAATTTTGTCCATTTGCAGGCTTAACAGAGGGATTTGCGAGGGAAAAGAGGAGCAATTGAATATCGATTTGTGATTTTAGCGCTCGCAACTCTTGCAGCCGTGAAAGATCAAAGGCTTTGAGAGAAGTAACTTGCAATTTGATGAATCTCAATGGATCAAGACTCGTAGGAAGTAACTCGATCAGAGCCCACAAACAGAAGGCAATTGAATAGCAAAGTAGCTAGCGACCTCCATTTGCGAGCCCGGATCTCAAAATCACAGCAATAGAATGAGGCTGTACGTGTCCAATTTCTAGCTATATGCCCTGTATCGGACAACAAAAGCCTAGGTATAGAATGTAACATACACAATTACCGATCTGACTGCTGCACGCTAATGTACTCTAACGCACTATTTCCCAATTATACCCAGAAATACTAATCTGGCTCCAATTAAAAAATACATATTAAAAACAAAAATGAAAGACTAATATTATGGGATGGTAGTACAATTAATGACTGCTACACTGCTTTGATTACATTTATTCCCAACAATTTCTGGCATATTTCACTCTTGGTTTTAATTGCAGCATTTTTTTGTGGATATCAGATAAATCTTTTTTATTTTGATATTGTTGAACTTGTTTACAATTGGGTGTTCAATCAGCAACAAGATATTTAAATTGAGTAATTAAATACATTATATAATCAGCAGGACAATCGGTAGGTCTAACAAATCAATTGTGCTACAAAAACATATATATTCCACGTGGAATTAGATCAGATCAACATATATGTAAAACTGTTCATACACACATACACACCTACAGTATATATATATATATATATATATATATATATATATATATATATATATATACTTTATATATATATACACCTAATATCTATTCAATTTAAACTTTACGTAGCACTCACAAATTACAGATGACTCGTAACTTGTAAAAATATCACTTTTCTGAAGGAAAGTGTATGGGCTAAACAGCAACCGCAAATGGTTTTGAAACCATTTCTGAGAGCTGCAGAAGTACTTAAACACACAGTACTATACTTAAAAATCAAAGGCGCTCTTTGCCAGCAACTATGACCCTTGCAAAATTTACGAGGGTGGCAGTGAAGGCGCCCCTTGCCAGTAACTGTGACCCTCGCAAAATTTACGTTGTAACGCAAACAAAATACGAGACACGTTACGACCCATGACGAACTCGCAAAAATCGCCCGCAACACGCGCACATCAAAACATCAAAAATACAACAAATACACACAAGAAATACATAAAAAGCTTACTTACAGGAAGAGGGAGCATCCAGGAACTCGAAAACTAAAGTTACACCTCAATTTAAGTCAAATTAATAGAGTTTAGACACTAAAAAATTCTCTAAGCGAGAGAAAAAATGGCCGCTGAAAACGAGGCTACAGCAGTCTAAAGACGCAAAACACCACCAAACACCCACGTATTTGCCGAAAAACACCTACGAGATTAAAAAACAAGGACGCAACCCGCGCAACCCCAAAAACATTACAAACACAACAAATACAAACAACAAACACATAAAAAGGTTACTCACAGCAAGGGGGGCACCAAGGACCTCTGCAAGTGAAGTTACACCTCCATTTAACCACAAATTGCGGAGTTTTGAGACACACGAAAATCACCTAAGCGAGAGAAAAAATGGCCGCCGAACAAAACAAAAACGAGGCTAAAGGTCCCTAAACACGCAAAACACTACCATAAACACGCAATACACTACCATAAACACGCAATACACGACCAAACAGCTACGGATATTCCAAAAAACTTGCACAATTTAGAAAACGAACGACGCTGCATCAGCCACATTATATACACCAAACACCCTTAGCTCACTTCCAATTTCATTGCCGTCATTTTTTTACGAGCAATTCGCTAGTGTTGATATAAATATCAAACTTAACTTAGAAAGCAGGGGCAAAATCCACCCAGATTAAATGAATAGGAAGAAAAAAAAAGTTGCAAAATTAAACGTAATCACGTATTACCAAATTTGGCCATGCATGGAGCAGTATTATATACATAATAAGTTGGCATGTACATTATATATATATATATATATATATATATATATATATATATATATATATATTTAATACAGATTATGGGTCAATTACATAAAAAGTCGCCATTATATATTATTTTACATTTATATAAAATCTATAATTATATTGGGGGGCAGGGACATTAAGAATTTAAACAAAGAAAGTGAAAAAAAGTTTTTGAGGGGCACTGCAACGATGGGGCCCCCAGAGCAGGGTGGCCCATTTGCCCCTGCCCCTATACACTTGGCCATAACAACATCAATTACTAATCACCATAAGTTTAGTAACAAACATATGATTACAGTCATCAATGCATGGAGGGATGGATACACAGAAAGATGATCAATGTTTAAACATGTTATTGTTACAGTAAGGGTAAAACAAGTGTTTGATTCGCTGCAGATTTAGAAATTTTTTGTGCACTGACAAAGAAATGATCAGTCTATAATTCTAATGGTAGGTAGAGGACTTGAGGCTAATTGGGAAAAAAGGTAATATTGTATAATAAAAATAATGATGCATAGCATCTGCTAGAGTCACATGAGGTCATTACACCAGCAGGAGACCTACGTGGCCAGGCTGCTCCAGGCAGTGTAGAAGCAGTGCGTGCTCACCCAGCATTGACATCACTCAGCGTGGGGAGGTGCTCCCATGCTAGGAGCTGTGTGGGTGATGATGGTGGTGGGCCTGGTGTTGGAGGTTGGGGAAAATGGGAGGCAGAGGTGGTGGTGGTTGGGGAAGGATCGGGAGGGACCAAGGGTTGAGTCAATTTGGGGGAGGAGGGGGCCACTAGAGTCGAATGCCAAGGTCCAGCAAGTCCCCCCACTGGCCACATAAACCTTAAATCCTCATCATATACAGGAATCTCTGATCCTCAACTTCTTTCTTGCTTTTCCTGAGACGGATCCTAGTGGGTGTGGGCACGAAAATCAACATACGGCTCTCCCAGAGCCTACACCAACCGTTAAGGATCCAGACTTCCTGCCGGCTGAAATGAGAGAACAATAGTATATTAATTAATAACATTGTACGATCATTTGATTGCTGTGTGTACCTATATATATTTTGAGTGAGAACAGATTGATACTACAGGATATATCTCCCTGTGAAGGGCACAAGTGAGCTAAAAGAGGTTTCTCTCTGAGTAGGTAACCCGACCTATAGAGCAAACCTACTAAGGTATTGTCCTTTCTCAAATTGAGCATCTCTAATTTTGTTGTTCCTATATATCTGACATCCTGTTGTACCTGTTTGGTTCAATTCTTTGCAATTGTATGTATTTATAAATTGCTAACAATGATCATTGCCTTGTATGATGAGCTTGGTTGTTAATGGCTTATAACAATATATTGATTCCTGCTGTGATCTGCCCTTTGCAGCACATGCATGCATATACTGTGCTGAACATGCTGTGCAGTGTGGCATTCTAACCAATCAGTTACCATCTCTCAGCCGTAGTTTTGTACATGCTGCTGAGATGTATTCCCTGATAGGCTAGTACACTACACAGCACCTCCATCGCCACAGAGTTTGTATCTGCATATGCTGCAGTAAGCACACCCATACATGGACTCTCTATTGGATAATTACTCATCTTTAATATATCATGTAATTGATACTCATGCTGCCCACCAATGAGAGTGATATGCAAGCTTCCTGAACTTGACTAGGCATAGATTATATATCTAACCCTAGTCAAATCCATGGAGCTCACATATCTCTCTCATTGGTGGACAGCATTTACATGGGATGTGTGTTATCTGTGTGTGTGTGATGTAAATGTGATGTACTTGTGTAGGTATAGTATGTGCATGATATTCACCTGGCACTGTGGCTGGATCCGGTGGGGCCACCAGGCCTCCCGTGACGGTTTCTGCGGCCATTAAGTCCTTAAGCAACCTCCCCCAATTAGACTGTAACAGGGATCATCTACTCCCTGCACTGTCCGTGAGGCCTGTCCTATAGGAACTATCGATGAGGGTAAAAGAAGAGAGTGCGTACGTTAGCCTGCTGCTCAACATTAAAAAGACGAAGATCATGGCAAATGGCAATCTCAGTAAAGATATTACACTATCAGCAAAGGTCCACATAGTTACAGGTATGGTATTCCCAGTAGTAACATACGGATGTGAGAGCTGGGCCATAAAGAAATTTAAGCGCTGTATAATTGATACCTTTGAATTGTGGTGTTGGTGAAAATTGCTTAGAGTTCCTTGGACTGCTAGAAGATCCAAACTGTTCACTGGAAGGCTTGATCATGAGGTTAAAGCTCAAATATTTTGGTCATATAATGAGAAGACAGGATTCCCTAGAGAAGATACTGGAGAAAGATACTGGGAAAGATTGAAGGCACACGAAGAAGGGAGAGGCAGAAGCTGAGATGGATAGATGAGGTCACTGAAGAAATGAACATCAGCTACATAGAGCTCAGAGGGGCAATGGTTGACAGTTTGTCTGGCGTACTGCGGTCACGGAGAGTCGGACACGACTGAATGATTAACAACAACAATTAAAGTACAAACTTTTGTAATGATCCTAGCAGCAAAGTTTAAATCACCCACAATGCTTTAAAAATTCTAAATTGAACATTGTGAACACTTAATGAAACTACCAATTTAAGAGTAAATTGTTTTGATTTTTTTTCTTGGGGAATTTCAGCTTGCATCAGTTTGTTGTAGGACAGAGGAGAGATAGGTATGTTTAATTTACTGAACATGCATTTAGCTTAGGAAAGACTTTGAGTATTGGTATTGTTAGGTTCAATGAACAGGACATCATCTAAGTACTAAATTACTGCTGATCATCATAAATATTGAGTAGAATCCAATTCAAAATCTCACCCAAATCTCAAAATCTCACCCAAAATCATCCGTAATCGTGGGTCTGCCCTTAGAGTCAAAATTCAGTGTGTTGGCAAAACAGATGTTTTCATTCCATGAAATACGATACAAATGCCATAAGCTGCGATGAACAGGAATACGCTTAAAGTCATCTGTGATGTTTGTTTCAGGCAACAGAGAAAATTGACCAAATTCTAATATTAAATTGATGGAGGAATCCACATATGTATATTTTAAAGTGACTTGTAACAGAATAGTAGAGCCATGGTTAAAAAAACAATTATCAGGCATTTTCTGTTGGAAAATTTTCTTGTGGCTACACCCTTTGGGTTTATTCTACAAGTAGTGAAAGGAGGAATAGAAAAGGGGAAAGTTAGAAACATTTTGTTTAATTCATTTAGGAAACAATTTCAGGCTCATCAGTCGCAGACTGTAAATATTTACAAGAATAAGATGTTTTGGGGATGGCTAGCCTTACTTAAGACTGATAATGACATAACTGACAATCTCAGTCACTGAAAATGAATGCAGAAAGTGCTGCAATTGAGAAATATCTATTGTAGAAAGTTGTTTCTCTGGAATGAGTTTGTTAAATGATTTGGAAAGAGATTTTTATATAGGCATTTAAATATGTTGTAAATAGCTGACACTCCATGGTATATAATGGTTCTGTATGCTCTATCTATTATAGATTTGTAAGGATGAATGTGTTTTCTTACTAGGAATAGTTCTGCTAGGTGTGGACAAAATGCAGTTGTATGAGAAGTTAAGTTTCAATTATGACATATACAGCCCTATTAAATTTGAAGCCAGTAACTCCAATGTGAAGCTTGCAATGGCTGCAGGCTTGGGCCCTCATTCAATTGCAATTTGGCCAATTGAATAGGGCTCTAAATAAGCACAAAACATATTTTTTTTAAAGAAGTTTTTTGTTAGTAAACATCTAGCCGAAAGCAAGGTTTTTCACTAACGAAAAACTTCTTTAAAAAAATATGCTATGTGCTTATTTAGAGCCCTATTCAATTGGCTAACTCGCAATTGAATGAGGCCCATGGCATTTACTGTGCTATTAAATTAGAACAGGCTGAGAGTTACGAGCTTGAGAAGCATACCCGTAAACCAGTTGTCGGCCATCGGATTTGCGGTTTTGTTGACGTTCAATTAAGCAAACCCGTAGTTACGTGTTTAGATGGAGCCAATGGAAACAGAGATCATCATCAGTACGTCAGTGAAAGATGGAGGTTGGATTTGAAAGTCCTACGGGTGTCAATTAAGAGTTACGATCGAACCCACATTCCAGTCATAATGCAATATTAATAAACCCGCAAATATGATATTCCATTACATGCGAGTAGAGATGTCGCGAATAGTTCGCCGGCGTTCGCGGCGAACTGCGAACATATGCAATGTTTGATCCGCGCCCTATACTTTATCATTGAGCAAACTTTGACCCTGCACCTCACATTCAGCAGACACATTCCAGCCAATCAGCATCATACCCTGCCTTCCAGACCCTTCTACCTCATGGACAGCAGCCATTTTGGAATCATAACTAACTTGCAGTCTTACTGAGAGGAGGGAGAGTGTAGGTGATGCTGATTGAATAGGGAAATCAATAGCTAGGCAAGTTTATTCAGTGTCCAGTGCAGTGCTGAAGGACTCATCAGGTCTCTGCTGTAAACACAGCACCCCAAAAAGCCCTTTTTAGGGCTATAACATCATTTTTTTTGTTTTTTTTTTTCTCTGTCTAATCTAACTTCATTTGCCTGTCTCCCTGCTAGCCCGTGCTAGCAAGTGTGTGTGTCAGGCTCACAACTTATACTGTGTGTGCACAGTGCAACCAATACAATCTTGTTTACTAGTTGTCTACTTTTAAAAAAACAAAACTTTTATTTTGTTGTATCTTAGTTCATTTGCCTGACCGCCGATCTAAGTTCATTTGCCTGACCGCCGATCTAAGTTCATTTGCCTGACCGCTAGCCAGTGTGTGTGTCAGGCTTACAAGTATTGTACCAAGTTCAACCAATACAATCTAGTGGTGTACCAGCAGTCTACATTTAAAAAAACAATAATTTTATTTTCTTAAATCTAAATTCATTTGCCTGACCGCCAATCTAAGTTCATTTGCCTGACCGCTAGCCAGTGTGTGTGTCAGGCTTACAAGTACTGTGCCAAGTTCAACCAATCCAATCTAGTTGGGGTATCAGCAGTCTACATTTAAAAAAAACAATAATTTTATTTTCTTAAATCTAAGTTCATTTGCCTGACCGCCAATCTAAGTTCATTTGCCTGACCGCTAGCCAGTGTGTGTGTATGTTGTGTGCATGCTTGAGCTCTAAACAAAAGGCTTTTTAGGGTCTTAGTCCCTCAAATACAAGTTTTATTTTAACACCTTTCTGTTTATAAGTACTTTGTGCACGGTGTTGTTCATTTTTGGGAGTTTTTGTGGTATTTTTCTTAGTTTAATTTAAGTTTTAGTTTTCTGGGAGTCAGGCTCAGCTCTCTATCCCGGGAGAGTGAGCTGTCTCCTGGATACTTTGCCACACCCCTCCCTTAGCACTATTCCTTCACTCCTGGAGCTTTTTTACTTTGACTTTTTTAGTGAAGTTTTTCAGGTTTTGTTAAAGTTTTGTTTGTTTGGTGTTGGGTTTTATGTTTTGGGGGGAGAGAAGACAAGTAACATCTTTGTAGGCAGTGGGGGGGGGGGGGGACAATTTGAAGTTTTGTTTAAAAGGCGTTTTTTAACATCTGACACAGAGACACAGAGGGGTTAAAAAGCCTCTGTGTTCTCTGTGTTGTTGCAATTAGCAACACCTTGCAACAGGCCATTAACCCTTCCACTGCCAAACATCATCTCTCTGTCTCCCTTAGTTTTGTCTCCCTTAGGTTTGTCTTTTTGTTTCTTTTTCACACTTTTATATTTTAAAAAAAAAGAAAACAGTAAAAAATCATAAAACAAAAAATAAAAATAAATAATACAAATAAACTAAAAAAAAAGGGTCTAAACATGAGGGATAAGACCACTAAGAAGCCTCAGGGGTCAAAAGGGGGAATAATGGCCCCTGAAAATCCTAGCTGCAGCACTGCACAGCATAGGCCCCAGGCAGATAAGGCAGCACCAGCTCCTGGTGGTTCTGCCAGCAGACCTACCCCTGTGGCTAATACCTGGTCACAGGTGGTTTCTGCTGGCCCCAGTAATACCACCGCTGGGCCTGAGGGGCAGATCACCAGGAAGCATGGGGTTAAATGTCAGATGTCTGGGGTCTACAGCATTGATATCTATCTGCGTGCTGCAGCTAATGTCATCAGCCCCTCTGTTATAGTAGCAGCCAGCAAAATGTACGGGAAAGCAGTTTTCTTTACCCGTACGCTGGCTGCTGCTCACATTCTTATACAGAGAGGCATCACAGTGGGGGGATTATATGTCCCAATAGAACCCCTGGAAGGGTTGGGCACAAAAGTAACACTCTCTAATGTGCCCCCCTTCCTACCAGACTCCCTCCTGCGCCCCCACCTGCTAACCCTAGGGGAAGTAAAAACACCATTTATTAAAATTCCCCTGGGGTGCAGAGAGAGAGCACTTCGTCATGTGCTCTCTTTCAAGAGGCAGGTACAAATGTGCCTGCCTCAGGGCGCAGAAAACATAGAGGGGTCTTTTGGGGTTCCATTTGAGGGGGTGCTGTACAGGATTTTTTACAGCACTACGGAGGTGCAGTGCTATCATTGCAAGGGGTTGGGGCATACACGTAGGAATTGTCCTAATGTAAAGCATCATGCCCCAGCCCCAGCAAATGGCACCTCCGTCAGTACAGCACCCATCCCCGCTGAGCCCATAACAGCGGGGACCTCAAGGGTCATAGCCCCCCCACAGAGCTCAGGCAAGGAGGCCATTCCTCAAGCCACCACCACGGCCTCCAAACCCCCTTCTTCCCCAAAAAAGCCGTCTGTGGTCTCCAGCAAGACTGCAGAAACGGGGAAAAGGTCCTCCCAGTGTCACAGCTGCATCTCCCAAGTCCCAATCTGCCCCCACCATAATTACATCAGTTAGTGTGGGGGCACAGTGTAAGCAGAGGGATAATAAGCCCTCTGCAGAGGAGGCAGCTAGTGGCAGCTCCTCTTCCAGGAGTGACGTCCCCAGGAAGAGGAAGCATAAAACCAACAGGGAGGTTGCTGATAAGTGGGAAGTGCTCTATAGTGGAGCACCTCCCTCTAAAAGCAAGAAGAGGAACAAAACATCTCCTCCTCATCCGGTGACATTGTCTGGCCCGGTTATTAAGCTCAGCCAGCCGGTGCCAGACCACACATCTCTCTCTCCAGACCCTATAGGGGTTAATGTGGAAAAGGGTCTGGAGGAAAAGCAGGGGCAAGAGGGTCTCCCAAGTGAGGCAGGGGTAGACAAGAAAGATCAGGTTCTGCCTCTGGCCTTTGAGGGGGGTCCCAACAAAGCCCCTGCTGAATGGGTAGTCAGTGTCCCTGAGGGGCTGAGCTTCAAGGGCCCCAGTCAGTCTCCTCCACCAGTGTCACTCTCTAGTGACGTACCTCGGGCTTTGTTAGAGCCCCAGGCCGAGTCACTACTGGAGGGGGGGAATATAGGCATGACCCCCATTCAGGACCCCATGGATTTGTCTGTCAGGGGGGATGTGGCACAAGGGGAAGTGGAAATGGGGGAGGGTGATAAAACAGGTTTTCCTGTTAACATCATGGGAGAGCCTGTCTACCCTCCTCAGCCGTCCACTGACCCTAACATCGGTGCCATCCAAGCTGAGCAAGCAGTGGTGGAACTGGCAGAGGAGCCATATAAAGCCTCCAAGCCTTCCATTAAGGAAGCCATGCCAGCCACTGCTGTACAGCCAGCTACCCCTGAATGCACTCCTGAAGCTACAGGGGTGCAGCAGCAATCCAAGGGTCCATTATTTACCTTGAAGGGTGCTAAAGGGACTCCTTCTGTATCATCTAAGTGGGGGTCCCTGAGAATAAAGCTGAGGAAACTGACTCCAGCCGGGGAGGATGGAGTAAATGCCCTCAGACAAGAGGTGCCCAGGGGTGACCCACTAGAAGGAACATCAGATTCTGGGTGGGTTATCCCTGTCAAGGAAATAGATCTATTCCTTGAGAGCACCCTTCATGGACAAAAGAAAAGGAAGGTGCGGCTGGCCTTGGAGAGGTGGAAGAATATGTAGTATATTCTCCACTCTCTCGAGCAATATCTAGTGGTCAGCACTAGGGCCAAGAATTTTGGGACTGCGGAGCATCTCCGCGTCCGGAAATTCTATAAAATGTGCTTGTCCTATCAGCAGTCTCAAGGGTCTGAGGAACGCACAATTCCTGACACGCAGTAATGGCTTTGCACATCAGCACGCTAAATACCAATGGCTGTCAAGACAGTTTCTGCAGGTTCCAGGTACTCTCCTATTTATATCAGGGAGGGTACTCTGTGAGCTTCCTGCAGGAAACTCACACCACTCCAGAGGCTGAGGCCTCGTGGCAACTGGAGTGGAGAGGCAGGGTCTTCTTCAGCCACTTCACATCGGCGTCATGTGGAGTGGTGACCCTGTTCTCAGAGTCTTTTCAGCCAGAGCTGCTGCTTGTGAAAGCTGTTATCCCAGGCCGTCTAATCCACCTCCGGGTCCGAGAGCAGGGTAGCATTATTAACCTAGTTAATATATATGCCCCTGCTGGAGGGCCCGAGAGAGTGAGGTTCCTCGCCAAACTGTCCCAGTTTTTGGAGACGGTTGACGCAGATGAGTGTTTGGTACTCGGGGGTGATTTCAACTGCACCCTCGACGCTCTGGACCGGAATAGTCCAGAGCCGTACCCGCCTTCTGCGTCAGCCCTGCGGGAGATCATCGCCCGCTTCTCCCTGGAAGACATCTGGCGAGAGCAGAACCCAGGGGCATCAGACGGTTTCACCTACGTCAGGGTGAGAGCCGGTCTGGTGTCCCACTCCCCGGATCGACAGACTATATATATCTAGTCACTATATGTCACGAGTCGGTTCTTGTGCCATTAGGCTGGCTCCGTTCACAGACCACAACTGTGTGTCTTTGACGGTGGCGCTAACGCCAACAGCGCCACAAGCCGCCTATTGGCACTTCAACAATGCTTTGTTGAAGGACCAGGGGCTCGTGACATTGATCCGGGAGTTTTGGACGGACTGGAGGGGTTGCAAGGGGGACTTTGCCACGTTAAAACTGTGGTGGGACATGGGCAAGGTTCATTTGCGACTTCTGTGTCAGGAATATACCAAGGGTGCGAGTGGGCAGCGCGAAGCTGAGTTGGAGTCACTCCGGGGGGAGGTACTCCATCTGGAGCAGAGGCTGTTCACTTGTAGGGACCAATCCCTGCAGAGCGAGTATGTAGAGAGGAAGGGTGTCCTCTGTGACCTGGAACGACACCAGCCGCTTAGGTTTTCTTAAAGATCTAGACCGCGGCTAGCGCCTCTTCTATTCACTGGAGAAAAAGGGGGGTAACAGTAGGCACATCACCTGTCTTCTAGATAAAGACGGTGCCCCCCTTACAGATCTGGAGAGTATCCGGGACAGAGCCCGGAACTTTTATAAAGACCTTTACTCTCCGGATCCCATTTCTCCAGACGCCTGCAGGGTGCTATGGGAGGGGCTCCCCACAGTCAGTGAGGGTGTAAGAGAGCGGCTTGATATACCACTATCTTTTCAAGAGCTCTCTGAAGCCCTCCGTGCCATGTCCTGTGAGAAGTCTCCAGGATTGGACGGACTGACTGTAGAGTTTTTCCAATTTGGAGATCGGGGAGATGCCCCTGTCTTGTCGCAGGGCAGTACTTGCCCTGCTGCCCAAAAAGGGGGATCTTGGGCTTATTAAGAACTGGCGACCGGTCTCTCTGCTCAGCACAGACTACAAGATTGTAGCTAAAGCCATCTCGCTTAGACTTGGGTCTGTGCTGGCAGAATTGGTTCACCCTGACCAGTCCTATGCGATCCCGGGCCGGACTATCTTTGATAGTATCTTTCTGGTCCGGGATCTATTGCATTATTCTCGCAGGACTGGTCTGTCACTCGCCTTTCTCTCTTTAGTTCAAGAGAAGGCGTTTGACAGGGTGGACCATGGTTACCTCATAGCCACTCTGCAAGCGTACAGCTTTGGCCCACAGTTTGTGGGCTTTATAAGAACGCTGTATGCCTCTGCAGAGTGTTTACTTAAAATCAATTTGTCCCTAACAGCACCTTTGGTATTTGGACGAGGGGTGCGTCAAGGATGTCCCTTGTCTGGACAGTTATATGCACTGGCCATCGAGCCTTTCCTCTGCCTACTGAGGAAAAGGCTCACAGGGCTGGTGCTAAAAGATCCAGACATGCGGATTGTCCTTTCAGCTTATGCTGATGATGTGCTCCTCGTGGCCCAGGATCCAGTTGATCTTGAGCTGGCAAAACAGTGACAGGAGGTATATTCAGCTGCCTCCTCCGCTCAAATCAACTGGTCCAAATGCACAGGCCTTTTAGAGGGTAATTTACAGGTAGACTCTTTGCCTCCCACGTTTCGTGACATCACGTGGAAGGCAGATGTCATTAAATATCTGGGGGTCTACCTGTCCGCTGCGGACGCTTCCGTCCCAGACAACTGGAGGGAGTTAGAGGGCAGTGTCCTCTCTCGTCTGGGACGATGGAGGGGTCTAGCAAAAATGCTTTCCCTTAGGGGGCGGACTCTAGTGGTGAATCAGCTGGTGGCTTCTCAGATCTGGCACCGGCTGATTTGTCTGAGTCCGACCCCCGAGTTTGTCACCAATATCCAGAGGAATTTGTTAGATTTCCTCTGGATGGGAAGGCATTGGGTCTCTGCAGGGGTGGCAAGTCTGCCTTTGGTGGAGGGTGGACATGGAGTAGTTTGTGTGTGCTCCCAGTTGTCCACCTCCCGCCTTCAGTACCTGCAGAGATACCTATATGCAGATCCCTCTCCGCAGTGGTGCGCACTGGCATCCAGCTTTTATCGACAGTTGCGCAACCTGGCGTATGACCGGCAATTATTTCTGATCAGGCCCGAGGGGTTTGGGAGAGACCACTCGGTGTTGCCGGCATACTACCAGGAAACCCTCAAGGCCTGGTGCATGGTCTCCGTGACCAGGCAGGCCGTGCCTTTGGGGGATGAAATATTCACTGAGCCCCTGCTATTTTATCCAGCAGTGGGGGCTCCAATGTTACAGTCCCCCAGTATCATCCGCCGCTTTAGTCATGCACGGATGACCCGAGTCGGGGATCTCCTGGAATACGGGCGTTCTGATTGGGTGTCACCCCAGGAGCTTGCGCTCCATTTGGGATATGTGACACCCAAAGTCTCAGGGCGCTTGCTCCAGGAGATTAGGGATGCCATCTCCCCCGACTCGCGCACCTTCCTTTGCGGGGCTTTGCAGGCCGGAGTGCCACATGCCCCTTTCAACACCCCTGCTCCGGCTGTATGCATTGGACACAAGCCCCGTGTTTCCCCTCAGGCTCCTCCTGTCCCCAACCTCTCGAAGTTGAGGGACATACCCTCGGCATGCTTTCGCGGCATGCCGAGGAAGAGCTTATATTCTCTCGTGCTCCATACAGTGCACTTCCTTGCCCTCGTGACCCGTCCCGATACCATCTGGAGGCGGGTCCTACCAGCTGACGAGGGCAAGAGGCCCCGGTGGAGGGAACTTTATTCTGATTTAGTTCCACGACCAACCGGGGACTTGAGTTGGAGAGTGCTCCATGGTGCACTGAGCACGGGAGAGTACTTAGCTAAATTCATGGACTCTCCCTCCAGTTGTCCATTCTGTGGCAAGGGAGAGTCCGTGTATCATATTTATTTTAGTTGCGCCAGACTGCAGCCCCTCTTGTCACTCTTAAAGGTCCTCCTCCTGCAGTTCTGGCTGCATTTCTCCCCTCACATTTTTATTTTTGGGCGCCCAGTGTCCCGGGGCAATAAGGCCAGGGACCTCCTCGTCAACCTGCTCCTGGCATTAGCCAAATTGGCTATATATAAGTCCAGGAAGCAGTGTTTGATAGGGGGGGTTCCCTTGTCACCTGAGGCAATGTTCCGGGTGCTGGTGCGCTCCCTTTTTCAGGCAGAGTACCACCTGGCTTTGTCCACTGGGAGAATGGATGAGTTTGTCTCCAAGTGGGCTGTAGATGGTGTGCTCTGCTCGGTATCCCCCCATCCGGTTTCTTTTTGTCTCAAACTCCTAAAATTATTTTTATTTAGTTTACAGAACATGTTTCTCATAATGTTAAAATACACTGTGCCAAGTTCAACCAATCCAATCTAGTTGGGGTACCAGCAGTCTACATTTAAAAAAACAATAATTTTATTTTCTTAAATCTAAGTTAATTTGCCTGACCGCCAATCTAAGTTAATTTGCCTGACCGCCAATCTAAGTTCATTTGCCTGACCGCTAGCCAGTGTGTGTGTCAGGCTTACAAGTACTGTGCCAAGTTCAACCAATCCAATCTAGTTGGAGTACCAGCAGTCTACATTTAAAAAAACAATTATTTTATTTTCTTAAATCTAAGTTCATTTGCCTGACCGCAAATCTAAGTTCATTTGCCTGACCGCTAGCCAGTGTGTGTGTCAGGCTTACAAGTATTGTGCCAAGTTCAACCAATCCAATCTAGTGGTGTACCAGCACTCTACATTTAAAAAAAAAACACTTTTCTTCTGTGTAATCTAATTTCATTTGCCTGCCTGCCAGCGTGTGTGTCTTAGGCTCACATCGTATACTGTGCCCACTTGCCCAGTCAGTGCCACCACTCATATCTGGTGTAAAAGTCAGTAGTACACATTTAAAAAAAGAATAAAATTTTGGCTGTAATACATTTAATAGCAGTTACTTGTCTGGCCTACAGCGTCTACTCTGCCAACTTCTGCAAGTGCACAGTGCCACTCATATCTGTTGTCACAGTAGCTTGTACGCATAGTACCACTAATCGGGAAACAAATGACAGGCAGAGGCAGGACACCCCGCAGGGGCCGTCGTGGTCGTGGTGCTGTGATTCCCTTTGGCCCTACAATAATGCACAGTGTTCAGAGGCCAGTGACCCTGAACTTGAAAAGTTCAGAGGACGTAGTTGACTGGCTAACACAGGACACCCAATCGTCTACAGCTTCCGCTTGGAACATTGACGCACCATCCTCCTCCAGCTTAGCTTCGGGCACCTCTCAAGTTACCACTCGCCCGCCTGCCGCCACCACCAACACTAGTACCACAGCCGATTCAATTGATCAGTCAGAAGAGTTATTTACACATCAGTTTGAAGAAATGAGTGATGCGCAACGATTATTTGCCAGAGGATGTAGATAACAGGGATATGTCTCAGTCAGGCAGCAGTACACACATGTACGTACGATGTGATGATGATGATGTATCCGCTGCTGCTTCCTTTGTTCAGTTGTCAGATACAAGTGAGGCGGGTGATGATGATGATGATGCGTCCGTGGATGTCACGTGGGTGCCCGCTAGAAAAGAAGAAGAACGGGGGAAAGTTCACATGGGGAGACAGAGAGGAGGAGGAGACGAGTTGGAAGCAGAGGGAGGTCATCGCAACGAGCTGGTGGCACAGTCAGACAGCATGCATCAGCACCCGGGGTCAGCCTGACAGCACGCCAATCAACGCATGCTGTTGCCACCACCAGAATGACCTCACCGCAGAGCTCAGCAGTGTGGCATTTTTTTTGTGTGTCTGCCTCTGACAACAGCGATGCCATTTGCAACCTGTGCCAAAAGAAACTGAGTCGTGGGAAGTCCAACACCCACCTAGGTACAACTGCTTTGCGAAGGCACATGATGTCACATCACAAACGCCAATGGGATCAACACATGAGTACAAGCAGCACACAAACTCAAAGCCGCCATCCTCCTCCTGGTCCAGCATCTTCATCCACGTCAACCACTGCTGTCCTCCTTGCCCCCTCTCAACCATCCGCCACTCTGTCTCTCGCCTTGAGCAGTTCCTGCTTATCTGCCCATAGTCAGGTGCCTGTAAAGGACATGTTTGAGCGTAAGAAGCTAATGTCACAAAGTGCCCCAAATTTGAAGTGATACGACCAACCAAGCATCTTTTTCCATCTCCCGGTCCCAAAAATCCAGGCCTTATACACGCCCCCTGATAGGTGACGTAACAAGTATTAAACTGATAAGAGTAGTACTTACAAACACGCCACTCCTATATGGTGGCACCTTTGATTGCACGCGCCGTGCCCCAAATTTGAAGTGATACGACCAACCAAGTATCTTTTTCCATCTTCGGTTCCAAAAATCCAGGCCTTATACACGCCACCTGATAGGTGCTGTAACAAGTATTAAACTGATAAGAGTAGTACTTACAAACACGCCACTCCTATATGGTGGCACCTTTGATTGCACGTGCCGTGCCCCAAAATTGAAGTGATGCGACAAACCAAGCATCTTTTTCCATCTCCCGGTTCTAAAAATCCAGGCCTTATACACGCCCCCTGATAGGTGACGTAACTAGTATTAAACTGATAAGAGTAGTACTTACAAACACGCCACTCCTATATGGTGGCACCTTTGATTGCACGTGCCGTGCCCCAAAATTGAAGTGATACGACTAACCAAGCATCTTTTTCCATCTCCCGGTTCTAAAAATCCAGGCCTTATACATGCTCCCTGATAGGTGCTGTAACAGGTATTAAACTGATAAGAGTAGTACTTACAAACACGCCGCTCCTATATGGTGGCACCTTTGATTGCACGTGCCGTGCCCCAAATTTGAAGTGATACGACCAACCAAGTATCTTTTTCCATCTCCCGGTTCTAAAAATCCAGGCCTTATACACGCCCCCTGATAGGTGCTGTAACAGGACTGTTTGCGGTTGTTTGCGGTGCGTTAAACGGGGAGTTTGGTCTGTCACTGTGAAGCGGGCCTAACCCTTACACTACCTGATCGATACAACATCATACCTGATGTTTTAAAGGACGTTATTCCAAACTATTTAGGAATGTTAGGTAATTTATGCCCTTTATGGCTTAAAACCAGACTAATCAACTATGTAATTTTCCGTGGGAGTTTTGCCATGGATCCCCCTCCGGCATGCCACAGTCCAGGTGTTAGTCCCGTTGAAACAACTTTCCCATCACTATTGTGGCCAGAAAGAGTCCCTGTGGGTTTTAAAATCCGCCTGCCCATTAAAGTCTATGGCGGTGCGCCGGGTTCGCCGGTTCTCGAACATTTGTGGAGGTTTTATGTTCGCGACATCACTACATGCGAGTTCATCATACGTACTATGATTAATACGCCGGGATTAATATAAAACAAAAAATATACATGAAATAAAGTATTTTATGGGGCCGATTTGGGGGCTTGAGAATATTGTGCTATTCATTCTAAGACCTAACATCCATTTCACTTTTCATATAAGTACAGTAGTGTAATTTTATTTACAGTTAAAGTGCTATGTATTGGTCTTTACTCCCCTTGCAAGTCCTCTCAGCACTTGTAGGGCTTTGGGCTCCATTTGCGTAATACGGCTTGCTCGCCAGTGACTTTGTTGCAATGTAATAGCATGATTGAAATTGTAGCGTTTACGAGCTTGACGGAACAAAGGATTTGCGGCCGCGAAGTTCAACGTTGCTCATCCCGTAGGCTTTTTAGCAGCAAGCCCGCAGATCGGCAGCAGCCTGCTTTACGGGGCAAATTTAATGGACGTAGGTCCTACTTTCTACAATACGAGCTACGGTTTTACGCGTAGCTCTAATTTAATAGGGCTAATAGTAGGGTGCAGTGTGAAGAAATGTTTTCAACATTATGTCCATTATGTTCCAATTAAGCTTGAAATTAAAATATTCCCAAGCAGCT
Source organism: Discoglossus pictus (assembly GCA_027410445.1). Taxonomy (NCBI): domain Eukaryota; kingdom Metazoa; phylum Chordata; class Amphibia; order Anura; family Alytidae; genus Discoglossus; species Discoglossus pictus. The sequence continues at coordinate 356,821,921 of CM050166.1, read as the reverse complement.
GAAAGTTTGACTGAAATGAACTATGATAACCATAAAGTATGGCCTCCATTACAGTAGCTAAGGTTGGCTATATTGTAGAAATACTGGTCAATGTGTTCCTTCTGTGGGGATGAGCAGACTATGCAATGCCTCTACAGATTCAAGGCCAGGGCAAATGAATTAATCATTATCTGCCCCTATCTGACGTGTCTGACCAAAAAACTTTAATGGGAGAGATGTGGCCAGCTACATATGGTTAATGCTGTATAATTATAGCGATACAAGGTACTAGCAACACATCTATTAAAAAGGGCTCTAATATGCCTGATCAAGTGTCATAATGTAGGGAAATGTAAAATACCCTCCTACTGGGAGATGGTAAAATTTATAGTTGTAATGCTTTACACTTTGTTGCAACTATTTTGTTAACTGTATCTTGTCTTCAGTTTAATTGCAACATAAACTCTATCGGCTTTCATTTAAGGAGCCCAATCCTTCCATTTCAAAGCCCAATCATTCCATTTCACACTACACACTTGATATCAATAGATAGTCAGGCAGTCAGAATTGTTGTATTACACTCACCCACCCAGCAACTGAAGGTGATACAACTCTAAGAATAAGGACAGATAGCCGAATAGATGCCCTTCAGGATGTACATTTTTTAATAAGTGGAAGGCATAGGTATCAAGCCTGTGACATACCAATGAAAAAATCATTGAAACAGATTGCTTACCAAGTATTTTTAAAAAGTGAGTATAAATGTAAATTCAATGTATAACAGTTACAGACTCCAGCATTATTATTTATGCAGAGTCTTGTGGGACGACTTCAAGTGCTAAAATAAAATGACATGATCTAAGTAAATTCTTGGTCAATTTTAAAAATGTAAACACATTTTCCACATGCTTTTCCAGCCTCTAACTGATGGTGCAGAGCACATATGGTGACTTTTGTGTTGCTTTAAGTTGTAGAGTTTTTAATGTGGTAATCCAAAGTGCCTCTTTTTTATTCAAATGAGAATAAGACACATGTTCAATCCTCATAATTTACAAACAGGTTGGATTTGCATAATGTGCCCTGAGTTAATCAAGTGAGAAATTGTGGTTTTCACCTTTTTCATTATATTTCTCACATGTTGCACTAATCTGACCTTTAGAGCTTTCTTTTTACCACCCACATACCTCATATGACAACCACATGCAAGAAGGTAAATAACTAATGTTGTTTGTTAATTAATACATGTGTAATTTCATGTGTTCTCCACTGGTTTCATTTTGGCTTGTGGTGTATGTATCCAACCCTGACAAATCGAACAACAAATGTAATAATGATCCTATGAGCTATGTTTATTATGTACTTAGCTTCGGCTGTTTATTGTGTTATTAGCTTCGGCTGTTTATTATGTTCTTAGCTTTGGCTGTTAGCTTTGGCTGTTCAATCACACAATACTAAGGGCCACACTGAATCTATATACTCAATAGGATGGCAAGAAATAGAGAAACACAGTGCCTGGCACAATTTTGTCCAAGGTTCAAGTCTGAAGCTCATGGAAATGTCCCCATATTTATAGCACAGCATAATCAGGAAGTTTTAGTGAGGATTTTTGCACACATTTTACTACATAAGCATGCCTATTTTGCCATTACAGGGTGTGACAGTTGACAAGGCACTTTTTTGCTATAAAACACACATAGGGATTTGTTTTATGAAAGGAATTACAGTATGTAAATAGTCTTAATATGTTCTTGTGTTTCTTACATAAAATTGTTACTGTACCATTATTTAACCACAGGGTGGCAGCAATTCCTTCTAAGAAGTCTCAGTTAAAACTATAAGCTATTGATAAATAAAATACCATATTACAAAGTCAAATTCTGTATGTATTGAAAAGACACCGAAGTTACAAATTTGTGACTTTGCATTTAAAAGAGCAGGTTTTAAACATTGCAATGTTTAGATTTCTAATAAAAATGGTGCTGTAACATTTCAGAAGTAGTTGTATAATCCATGTACAAACTTTATTTGGAACCATCCAGAACACCTCCCAATTTTGTTTACTGTGTCAGTTCAACCATTATAAGGGATGTTGATTTTTCCGTACAATTCAAAAACAAGGCCAATGCAGTTCCCTGACACACTCTAATAAGAGTCTGTCAGAAGGAAGTCCTGCTTTTATTCTACAAGGATCAACAGAACATTTTTTGAACACTTGCAGCAATCCATTTTCATGCAAAGAAAATACACATTAGATTAATTTCTCTACTGGGAAGATTAACAGCCAGGATCACCAAAACATTTAACAAATGAACAATTCATAAAAATGAGTAGACAATGTATGTCATCTCCACAACAACACTCAACAGATCAACAATATTTTCTGAAGTTCAATAGTTTGTTAATAGACATTAATGGCTAATTAATGCTTTGCGCTCTGGATAAACTGTAATAGTGCTACTATCAAGTAGCCCTGTTCTCTTCATATGAGGAAACCTAACCTCCAGACACCCAATATGGACTCACAGGAGGGTATGCAAATTGTACCAATATGAATCTAAAGAGATATAAAAATTACAACTAAAGGCTATATTTATATATATGTAAGAGGGACGAGTCATAAAATAGAATATTGGTTAACTCCACATGTAGAACAGGAAACAATTCACACTTATGGATCTCTTGTAAGGGGCTAAACGTAAATGATTTGTTACAATCTGCATGCCATAACTATGTGTGTTCCTGTCAGGGATTTTTACTTGCAAGATTTCCTAAAGGGTCCATCTAATTGAGCTCTTAGTCTTCCTTCCACATTACTGTTGTCTGCTGTGACTGAGGTAATGATTCATTTTATTCTCTTTAGTTATTTGCTGTTACTACCAGTTGACCACTAATGGGAACTGAATGTCATTGATACTTCACAACTAAAATTGTGATTGTTTGCTTTTTTTGAAACACTAGCATAGATCCGAAAGCATATTTTAAGAAACTAAAAAAAACAGCTTCTATTTTAATATTTATTAATTCCAGACTCCTCCTTTTGTCAGTTTTCAGTAATGGGGGATTCTAGGGAGAACATATGAAATGTTTAACTTCAATGTCAATATATAATACTCACAATGAATGAGAATTGAATTTAATAAATCTGTATAGACAGTTCCAAAGTTTTGCATTGGTTGTTTTGTTGTTATTTTGATATATTTTACAAAAAAATATGATATAATATTAAAGCTATTTGACATTGTTATATCTATTTCCACTTTGAAGATAATCATTGTTTAGATACCTCCTTATTTTTTTCACTAATAATGGCTTATCATATTACATGCTCTTATAAGTCATTTTTCAAACACTATCAGTCTGATTAAAGGGACATGGAAGTCATCATATACATTTGACTTAGATATTATCATATATATCTTGTATAGCCGGTGAAACCATCTATTTTAGATTTATTGATTTTTTTAATACTCAATATCTGTTTGGCAGTGATGTGGTGCGCTGGGTAAAAGCCTCTGTTTTTAGAACTGCAGTCAATATATACTGAAACAAAAATACTTGCTGAGACCGACTTCAGTAAGACATATGACTGAAATGATCACAAAACAGTGACATGCATTATAGAATGTTCTGTATAGACAATATTACAGAATACTTTTTAATGCATATTGTTTAAATAAATCCAGGAACTATGTTTGAGGAAATAAATTAAACATATGAATGCAAAACAAAAGTATTGGCAACTAAAGATAGGATAAAAATGTTGACAATTGTGGAATGGAAATGCAATTCCAATGAATATAAAGTGATTCCCCTTAGATAGAAAGCTTAAACATCAACAGCCTTATTAAATTGCCATTCAGTAAATTTAATAGGGCTCTATATAAGCACATAGCATATTTTTTTTACAGAAGGTTTTAGTTAGTGAACTTCTATCCAAAAGCAAGGTCTTCACTAACTAAAAACTTCTGTAAATAAAATATGCTGTGTGCTTAAATAGAGCACTTTTAAATGTACCGAATCGCAATTTAATAAGGCTGGAAATCATTAAATCTTTACATACTAACAATTGATAACCAAACTCTGTAGACACAGGACATCAGGGTGCCCTATTTATTGGTCCGATACATTAATAGCCCCTGTACCCCCGATTGGCAGCCCTTGGAAAAAGAGTATCTAAATGTTCTCACGCACACCATGGGAACAATTGTTTGTATTTCACATGTTGTATAAAACTCTTTGAGGCGGCATTAAACAATATAATGTCAAATATTGGCAGCATATCATACCATTTATTAAACTCAGCAGGACTATATTTAAATGATTGATGATATTAGCGTTGGATAAATTATTAAAATGCAGCATCCATTCCAATGCTAATGTAGGTATGAACTATTCCAAGCTCATTAGTTCTGCACATTGGACCCAGTTAATTGTAGACATGCAGTATCATACGTAATATGTGGAAATTAATGAGATTTTTCTCTAAATAGGGCTGCAGGTTTCTCTTGACCCATGGTAATTTCTGAGAAAATCATAGAATGTGCTTATAATTGTTACAATTAGTAATGGCTGCCTGCTGTGGTCTAGCTTTAAAGTAAAAAATAAATATTCCTCCAAAGCGACACTTGAAGAAATGCCCATATCCACAATGTTATTCTTTGAAACCTTGATTTCAACTAGTAGAAATTGACACCGATAAGTAAAAAGGTTCAGGGAAATAATACAGGAATTTAATACATTATTTTTATTTAAAGGCAACGCTTACAACCTCATACATCTTGTTCATAACTAAAATTATGCTTGCATGACTTTGTATGTAATTCATATTTTCCTTATCATTTCTCTCTGTGTTTTTACATTATCATCTTACTACCTTAAAATATGAATACAATAATGGAAACATGTCAGGTGATTAAAGTAATTTATGAATAGTGTTGATGAATAACAAAACATCTGTATTTTCATCAGGTTTATAATTATTAATCTTATCTACTATTTTGGTGTTCCTGTCTTCTCACCCCATGATATCTGGCTGCAGCAGCAATGTAGTTCTTTCAGTTTGATTATTATAATCCCCACATTGTGAACAAAGACTACCTATAAGATCATTATTGGCAATCTAACAAAGAGTTCAATTCAACTGGCTTAAAGGTTAAAATTGCTTAAAGGGTGAAAACGTATTTTTTCTTCTAAATCAATTTCTTTTCAAAGAAAAATAAACTGCATTTTTATTAGAGACCACATTCTGAACTCAGTGCTCAAACAAAAATAAGTAACTTTCATACATCTACAGCCTTATTAAATTGTGATTCAGCAAATTTAAAAGGGCTCTATATAAGCACACAGCATATTTTATTTACAGTTAGTGAAGACCTTGGTTTTGGATAAAAGTTCACTAACTAAAAACTTCTGTAAAAAAATATAGAGCCCTTTTAAATTTACAGAATCGCAATTTAATAAGGCTGTAGCTAGTTTTTAATTAGAAAAAAAAATAATCCCTCTACTAAGCCCTGGAGGTGTCCTTGCTCCTTGGTGCAGGTTGCATGTACAGTATGTGTTACAGGATAGAGCTTGCATTTTTTTTTATTTATTTGAGCAAATATGGAAGAAGGGAATTGGTATAAAAATTCCAAATGGACCAATGTCTTAACAAATTCCACTTTCCTCTGTCGTTTATTGCTCAAAGCTATCATGAAGTACAAGGCAATCAAAATGACAGTGATTTATATACAAAGTCTTAAAAAAATAAGCTTGTTCTCTAAAAATGGCTTTCTTTTAAGGCTTACACAGCTCTTATTATTTTGTCACGTACTTCACAAACATGAGATTTTTCCCTAAAACAAAGTATTATTTTATTTAGTCCATGCAAATCATTTTTATTTTGGTTATCTTAGTGTAAGTACATACAGCCTTATTAAATTGCGATTTGGCCAATTGAATAGGGCTCTATTTAAGCGCATAGCATATTTTTTTTTTACAGAAGTTTTTAGTTACTTAACTTCTATCCAAAAGCATGGTCTTCACTAACTGAAAACTTCTGTAAAAAAATATGCTCTGTGCTCATATAGAGCCCTATTCAATTGGCCAAATCGCAATTGAATGAGGCCCTATGACATTATGCTCCTCACCTTCAGCATTAAGCAGAATAAAATAAATTAGAAGTAGCTAAGTATTTTAAGCCTGAATAAGATCCCCTTGGGAGGATAAATATATAAGCAAGTATTGAAGAACAGGGAAATGTGACGTCTGAAGCACATTTAGCAAAATATACAAATACATAGCAGGATACAGAGTTCTAACATCCGTTTATATTACACAATATAGTACACTGCAAAATATGGAAAGCCACTGTTTGTTCAATAATACAACAATACCCACATAAAAACTTTTAAATGTAATGAGTTTAAAAAATGACAAATATAATATTGTTCTATTTAAAATGCTACATATTCTATTTTTTCAGGAGTGCCATACAATTACTATGAGGTGAAATTAAACAATATTGATACCAAGATCTTTTTTTTTTAATTTTTACAAAAATCTCCAGCTGGCACAATGCAGCAAAGCACAATGCCATAATATGGCTGGCCAAGGTGAATGGACATTTTAAAATAGAATTTTAATATATTGCGAATTGATCCTTTAAATCAGTAACTACATAACTACCGTATATGCTTGAGTTTAAGGAGAGTTTTTCAGCCCTTTTTTTAAGGCAAAAAAGGGCCCTCTCGGCTTATACTCGAGTCACTCTCCCCCCGTGTCTCTCTAACGCCCCTGTGTCTCTCTAACCCCCCATGTCTCTCTACCCCCCCCCTTGTCTCTCTACCCCCCTGTGTCTCTCTAACCCCCTATGTCTCTTTCCCTCCCCCCTCCTCATCCTCAACCCCCCTCCTCATTCTAAACCCCCCTCCTCATTCTAGACCCCCCTAAATACCTCCCCCTCTCCCTTTCCCCTCACTTACCTGCTTCTGCCCTGGCCTCCGCTCCTTCTTGACCCGCCGCGCATGTGACGTCACATGCGCGCCACGCCATTAGCATATACTGGGAGCCAGCAACCGGTATATGCTAATGACGTGATGTCACATGCGCGCCAAGCCATTAGCATATACCGGGTGCCGGAGCGGAGGCCGGAGCAGAAGCAGGTAAGTGAGGGGAAAAGGAGAGGGGGAGGTATTTAGGGGGGTTTAGGTTGAGGGGGGGTGGTGAGGAGGGAGGTTGAGGAGGGAGGTTGAGGAGGAGGTTGAGGATGGGGGGTGGAGGATGAGGATGGGGGGTTCAGGAGGGAGGATGAGGATGGGGGGGTTGAGGAGGGAGGATGAGGATGGGGGGGTTGAGGAGGTAGGTTGAGGAGGGGGTTGAGGATGGGGCGGTTGAGGATGAGGGGGTTAAGGAGGGGGTTGAGGATTGGGGGGTTGAGGATGGGGGGTTAAGGATGAGGAGGGAGGTTGAGGATGAGGAGGGAGGTTGAGGAGGGGGTTTGAGGTTGAGGAGGGTGTTTGAGGATGGGGGGTGAGGATGGGGGGGTTGAGGATGGGAGGATGAGGATGGGGGTTGAGGAGGGTGGTTGAGGAGGGGGTTGAGGATGGGGGGTTGAGGAGGGAGGATGAGGAGGGGGGTTGAGAAGGGGGTTGAGGATGGTGGGGTTGAGGAGGGAGGATGAGGAGGGAGGTTGAGGAGGGGGTTGAGGATGAGGAGGGGGTTGAGGATGAGGAGGGAGGTTGAGGATGAGGAGGGAGGTTGAGGATGGGGAGGGAGGTTGAGGAGGGGGGGTTGAGGTTGAGGAGGGGGGTTGAGGATGGGGGGGTGAGGAGGGTGGATGAGGATGGGGGGTTGAGGAGGGGGGTTGAGGATGGGGGGTTGAGGATGGGGGGTTGAGGAGGGAGGATGAGGAGGGAGGTTGAGGATGAGGAGGGAGGTTGAGGAGGGGGTTGAGGATGAGGAGGGAGGTTGAGGATGAGGAGGGGGTTGAGGAGGCGGTTGAGGATGAGGAGGGGGGTTGAGGTTGAGCAGGGGGGGTTGAGGATGGGGGGTTGAGGAGGGGGTTGAGGATGAGGGGGTTGAGGAGGGAGGTTGAGGATGAGGAGGGAGGATGAGGAGGGAGGTTGAGGATGAGGAGTGGGGTTGAGGAGGGAGGTTGAGAATGATAAGTGGGGTTGAGGAGGGTGATAAGGGAGGGGGGAAGAGACACAGGGAAGGAAGTGGGAGAAGAGACACAGGAAAGGGAGAGGGGAGAAGAGACACAGGGAAGGGAGAGGGGGGACACAGAGGGCACAAGAGGGACACAGGGGGCAGCACATTTCCCACCCTCGGGTTATACATGAGTCACTCATTTTACCCAGTATTTTGTGTTAAAATAGGTGCCTCGGCTTATACGCGGGTCGGCTTATACTCGAGTATATACGGTACATTAAATCAATACATGGATCTGGGTACAAATTAGCAGCCTTATTAAATTGCGGCCAATTGAATAGGACTCTATATAAGCACAGAGCATATTTTTTTTACAGAAGTTTTTAGTTAGTGAAAACCTTGCTTTTTGATGGAAGTTCAGTAACTAATAACTTCTGTAATAAAAATATGCTGTGTTAGAGCCCTTTTAAATTTACTGAATCGCAATTTAATAAGGCTGTAGCCTTTTTCTTCTGGATATTTTTTAAATGAATCATATCAATTGAAGCTCACAAACGCTTAAATAAGCAGTCAATTAAAAACATTGCTCTTTTCCTAAATTCATCTCACTTTTTAAACTTCTTTCCGTGCCCCTCTGAATGCCAAACACATTCAAATATGGATATGTGCATAAAAATATATTGATTCCAGACCTAAACCTGATTTTTATAAAGATGTCTGTACTTTTTTCAAATATAATTGACTACCCGTACCATACAGATTTAATTTGAGTTTAACATAGACCTAAAGCATTGTGCAAAATATATCAGAAAATAACATATTAAATACTTGTAATATTAGACATTAGAGTTTTCATTTGTGTGATTCAGATGAATTTCACAAAGGATATTGTTTTTACATTGTTATAATTTAGCAAAAGGAAATGTATATATGTGTCCAAATCTAATCCAAAATTATGAAAAATGAGCCTTGATTTCAATCACAAAAAAGGGCTTTATGACCAATTATTAATGGGTGGTCAGAATACACACTAGTTTTTAGACATTAATGAGTTGTGGCAAATCTTTGCTGGCATTTGCATTAGATTAACAGCTCATGTGATGGGATGAAACACAAGGTATGCATGCACCCATTTTTCCCTTTCTTTGCATGTACAGTATATCACTCTCTTGCTGTGTGAGCAAATCACAGACATTTACCAATAACAGCTATTTTTACAGCATAGTTACTCATACACGCATCAAACTATTGCTTGTTTATTAAATGTATTTGATGGTGGGACATATTATTTATATTTTTCTATGGGAAGGCTGCAAGTACATGTTACAAAAAAACACATATTATGATGACTTGTATGCATAAAAACTGAATGGGCCACTGCACAATAAAAACAGAAATTGATTGAAAAAATTGAGAATGATTAATAGCATAAGTAATCAGGAAATAAGTCATACAGCTAGTTTTAATTAGATAAAAAAACATTGTGATGCCTCTTCTGGGCCCTGACGAAATCCATGATACATATGTATGTGTACATATATAAATCATGGATTTCGCCAGGGCCCAGCAGAGGCATCAACATTTATTTTATCTAATTAAAAAAAAGCTGTATGACTTTTTCCATGATTACTTATACTCTTAGTTAGACTAAAGTCTAGTACTAAAGTCTGCCACCCTCCCAGAGTAGCGAGGCGAGCTGTTAAGCCACTACAAAGCGCTGGACCGAAAAACACTTCCTAAACGCAAGATCAACTTGCGCGCAAGCGGTTCACAACCGCGGGACTTAAAAAAAAAAGATAAGAGACGCGGGACTTAGAAAAAAAAAGATATGAAACACAAAAAATTACGCGATTAGTGGGCGAACGACAAAAATTAAAAAAACAATAAAAACACACTAAATACACCCCCCCAAAAAAAATACAAACACATCACAGACAGCACGGGGCAACAGTCAGGACGTCTGGGTGTGAGGTGGAACGCAAATTTAACTCGATTTAGACTATTTTCTCGAATATATCCTAAGCGAGGAAACAAATGCCCGCCGAAAAAAATGAAAACGAGGCTACACGACCACGGACCGCGCAAAATACTGCCAAACACGTAGCACTTTACACATCACACTATGACCTACAAAATACACTATTACAAAAGCCGGAAAATGCTCACGAGACGCGTATCACATTAATAACATTACGAATATACAATGACGTTTTACACAATAAACCAACGGCTTTACCTCACGCAGCCTATTTATAATGCACACTTGGAACATTCATTACACTTTATAAGCAGGGCACCAACACTCAAAATGTATATTCTATACAGACGCAAAATACAAACAGATTGTTAGCTCTTCAGGCTATTGCTGGCTGCATTTATTAATTATAAATAATTCAAGTATATTAATTTATTTAAGAAATCATTCATTATTACTTAACTACATATACATAGAAATATATATATATCTCTCAGAGGACCAAAAGTACATGACAGTAGAGACTCACAATGAGCACCAAAGGCACACAGTGCAAGCCTCGCAATGAGCGCTAAAGGTCCTCACAGTCCGAAACAGTTTACATTCTGTGTCAAGCAGCATTCCCACGGCTTGAAATTTTATTGCCCCATCATTTTTGATGGGCAAGTCACTAGTTATTATATAAATATTCAGAGAGGGTCATCTGGAATCATCACAGTAATACAGTATATAAATAGTTAGTCAGTGTCTCATACAAACAAACACATATTCAACCAAGGTCTCCTATAGACATATACAGGACAAAAGCAAGGGACCATCACATATATAGTTGTGGATCTTACGAATGTTGGTCACGCAATGTTAAATAATTGCGGCCCTCGCAAAGCCTTGCATAGCGAGGCCCGCATTTGCTGGGCTGCAATGAGTGCCAAAGGCGCTCATTTCAGGCCTCACGATGAGCCCCTCAGGCCCTCATCGCGAGGCCCATGGGCCTTAGGCTACAATGAGCACCAAAGACGTTCATCAAGAGGCCCGTAGGACTTAGGACCGAAGCCCGTAGATGCAACTGCTGGCCTCGCAAACTGAGGCCCGCAGTTGTGGGGCTGCACTAAATTTCTGAATTTAACAGCTGAACCACAGATCTGGAAAGACCAGAAAAAAAACACCAATATGCCTCAAATGATCTTACACACTCACACACAGAGCAGGGGGAGAGCCAGGGAGCCTGTGATCGAGGTTGCAAGTTAATTTGAGGCATATTTGGCGTTTTTTCACAATAGAAAATCGCCTAAGCGAGAAACAAAAATGGCAGCCTAAAAATACTTAAAAGGATGAAAACGAGGCCGAAGGCAGTAAAAAACAGGCCTGTAACCAGTAACACTTAACGCAAGCCAGTAACACTTAACCCAAGCCAGTGACATTTAATCCAAGCCAGTAACACTTAACCCAAGCCACTAACACTAAACCCAAGTCAGTAACACTCATCGCGAGGTCCCTAAACTACACGGGGGGTGGGGGGTGGGTTGAGGCTCACCATGAGCAAAGCACCAAAGTTGTGGAAGACACCTGCAATGAGCGCCAGGGCCCGTAAAGTAGACAGAAGGAGAGGCTCGCGATCAGCACCGAATGTGTACATGGGGGAGAGGGTGGAGAGGCTCGCAATGAGTGCCAAGGTGCTCAATCGTGAGGCCTGTAAAGTACACAGGGGGAGAGGCTCGCAATGAGCGCCGAAGGTTATCATTGCAAAGCAGGAAAGTTGCGGCTTGCCAAAATTGACAATAAGCGGCAAAGCCATTGCGAGGCTTGTAAAGTACGCAGGGGGAGAGGCTTGCGATGAGCGCAGAAGGTGCTCGCATTGTGTGGCAAACAGCATTGCCAGGCTTTAAATTGTAATGCCATCATTTTTGATGGGCAAGTAGCTAGCTATAATATAAATATTCAACCACAATTGTCAATTATAATATTAACTAGCGAATTGCCCGTCAAAAAATGACGGCAATGAAATTGTAAGGTAGCTAAATTAGTAAATGAATATAGTGTACCTATTTTGAAGCATTGTGATGAAGAGCTGGCAATCTGTGTTGATGTTGCTGCAGCATTAGTGGTGTGGAGCTGCTGTATAAGCATGCTGAATGTGTGCAGTGTAACACTGTGCGTGCGCGAGACCAAACCGTTAGCGTAGTCGTGTACTTCCGCATTGGTGTAAAATGGCGAGTAATGTGTGGTATAGGTCTGTATCGGAATATCCGTAGGTGTTTTGTGGTGTTTTGCGAGTTTAGAGTGCTGTAGCCTCGTTTTCGTTTTGTTCGGCGGCCATTTTTTCTGTCGCTTAGATTTTTTTTTAGTCTCTAAACTGTTTTATTTCGAGTAAAATCGAGGTGTAAGTTGCATTTTTGAGGTCCTGGGTGCTCCCTCTTGGTGTAGGTAAGTTTTTTATGTATGTGCTGTGTGTATGTATTGTGTTTTAAATGTTTGTATGTCGGCGTGTTGCGTCCGATGTTTGCGAGGTCGTAATGTGTGGTAACGTGTTTCGTACGTTGTTTGCGTGCCTCGTAAAATTTAGCGAGTGTCGTAATTTGTGTGTCGTGTTTTTTGAGTAGCGACGTGAATTTTGCGAGGGTTTGAGGCCCTTGCCCAGTGACCTCGCCAGCAACTGAGTCCCTCGCCCAGTGACCTCGCCAGCAACTGAGGCGCTCCATGCCAGCAACTGAGGCCCTTGCCCAGTGACCTCGCCAGCAACTGAGGCCCTCGCTTCGCGAGGGGCCTCAGTTGCTGACATGGAGCGCCTTCGGCGCTCCATGCCAGCAACTGAGACCCGTGCCCAGTGACCTCGCCAGCAACTGAGGCCCTCGCTACGCGAGGGCCGCGGCTCGCTACGCGAGGGCCGCGGCTCGCTTCGCGAGCCCGCAAGCGTGAGCAACGACTCGTACGCTCACAACTATATATGTGATATATACATATTCAGGTAAGTTGACCTATAATCATATGAATGTATACATATTCAGCCATGTTCATCTACTGTATAATTATAAACACATACATATTTAATCAGGATCATCTATAACCATAATTCCTCCAGGGTGTCCTATTATTATTTTCTAAATATATATTCAGCCAGGTTTCCTTAAAATGATATTCACCCATGGTCAACATAAATAATCCGGGCGCAGTAGTGAGAGTTTTATTGCCATTTTGAGGAGTCCTATGATTTTTGTTCCTTTCAGATCCTGGAGACCCAGATGCAAGCAGTTGAAGAAATAACTAAGTTATACAAAAGTACTTATAAGACAGTGAAACATATCAATTTTAAAAATAAAAATCAACTGTTTTTCTGATGTCTGTTTGATGATGTAGCGCAATCATTGATTAATTGCATGCCCTTTTAATGAGTGCTAAAGACTTCCTCTTGCCTTTGTTTAAATGACAATTTGGGAGAGAGGCATATTAAAATCTTTGCTCAGCAACCATTTGTCTGTAGCTTTAAAATTATGTATTTTGAATGGAAATACCAAAGCTTATAATGTACAAAAATGTTGTTATAAACACATGAAAAAAATGAACACAACAGTCTCCCTAATTTAGGGAGTCTCCTTTAATGTAATACTGCAAGAACTTGTTTTGATCATTCGCCAATAGTTTTTTATAACATTTAAATAAAAACATACAGCCTAAGATATTTTTTGCATTAAATGTTTCCTTAATAGCATCAGTAATTTTTTATTTTCCTTACAGGTGAATGGGAGAAACCATAAATTTAGATAATATCCCCGGTAAAATTACCATCCCTTTAAAGTGGCAGGCAACCTAGCAGTCCAAGATGGAATCCCTCATGGCACAGACATAAACTTAAAATTTCCTTTAAAAATGCTTTTATATTCATGTCTTACATAGCTGCTGATGTTGTTAGTTTGTTACATACTTCACAAAAATATGATTTTTTTTTCTCCAAACTAAGGTGGACCTTTAACTGGAATTTGCAGTAGTGACAATATGGGAACACTTGCAGCCTTATTAAATTGCGATTCAGTAAATTTAAAAGGGCTCTATTTAAGCACACAGCATATTTTATTTACAGAAGTTTTTAGTTAGTGAAGACCTTGCTTTTGGATAGACGTTCACTAACTAAAAACTTCTGTATAAAAAATATGCTGTGTGCTTAAATAGTGCCCTTTTAAATTTACCGAATCGCAATTTAATAAGGCTGTTGATTCCTAGGAAGTAACTGTCAAAGGTTCAATTTACCTGCTGCTGAGAATATTCCAACATTAACTGTGGTGAAACAAAATAATTTTCTGGCTTGCCTTCAAAGTCATTGAATATTGCCAGAATAAAATTTGTTTGTTATATGTAAGTATGCATTGTAATCTGTGTATTATTATATAAACTAGCTACTTGCCCGTCAAAAATGATGTGAATAAAATGTTAAGCCTGGAAATGCTGTTTGCCACCCAATGTGAACACCTTCTGCGATCATGGTGAGCCCCGTGCTGAGCGCCTTTGGAGTTCATTGCAAGTCTCTCCCCCGTCTACTTCCTCCCTTTTGTCTAATTTCCCCCTCCTCTCCCTTGTGTCTCCTTTCCCCCCTCCTCAGTGTCTCTTTTCCTCCCTCCTCTCCCTCCCTTGTATCTCCTTTCCCCCCTCCTCTCCCTCGCTTGTGCCTCCTTCCCCCCTCCCTTGTGTCTCTTGCCCCCCTCTCCCTCTTTCCCCCCCTGTGTCTCCTCCCTCTCCCTACCCTGGGTCTCTTCTCCCCTGTCCCTCACCTGTCTTTCTTCCCTCTCTCTCCCCTGTGTCTCTCTCCCCCCTCTCCCTCCCCTGTGTTTCCTCCCCCTCCCCTGGCTCTCTTTCTTCCCTCTCCCCTGTGTCTCTTTCCCCCCTCCCTCCCCTGTGTCTCTTTTCACCCCTCTCCTCCCATGTCCTCCCATGTGTCTTTTTCCCTCCTCTTCCTTCCCCTGTGACTCTCCTGCTCTCCATCGCCTGTGTCTCCTTTCCCCCTTATCCTCCTTCTCATCCTCCTCCATCCTTCCCCTCATCCTCTTCCTCCCTCCGTATCATACTCCATCCCTCTTATCCTCCTCCCTCCTTCCCATCCTCCTCCCTCCTTCCCCTCATCCTCCTCCTCCCTCCTGGGTTGCAATGAGCACCGTAGGGGCTATTCACAAGGCCCACTGTGTCTCCTTCACCCTTATCCTTCTCTTTCCCCTCTTATCATCACCCTCTTCCCTTTCCCTTCGCCTGCTGTTCTCTCTCCCCTGCAGCGCCGGCTTCTGGCTGTATTGGAACCGGCATATGCTAATGACATGACGTCACATGCTGGACACATAGTTCAGCCAATCAGATGGCACAGGAAATATTATATATTAAATAGTATTTAAGCAGCAAAAGCATGCAAAAGCCATGTGAACTCCATGGTACTTTGGGGTCAATGTAGTAACCATAGGGGTTCTTTAAGAATCCCCATGGTATATGATAAATTTTAGATGCCACAGAGGTCCTTATAGGATAATATAATATAATATTAGATCATAATAAGCTACATAGTATAATAAAGAATATGTTACCTTACTATTGATCCTAATTGATCCTATCCCAAAATCTTAAAGGTCCATTTACCTCAATATAAGTGCTCTTCATGGTGTGAAAGAGCACAAGATTCTATGTTAAAATGATCTATTGTTTTTTTGAATACTTTAATAACAGCTAAAAATCTGCAGTCTTAGGTCTATTTGCTGTTCCATGATTACCAACACATGCCGACACTTGCCGGTGTAGAATTCATGAGCACAAAGATTTATGATTTTTCTGTACAGGAATGTAACAGGAGATTTTAACCCCCAACTGTCATTTTTATCTGAATCCAGCAGTCCTTTCCCTACACATATGAATTTGTGAAGGTTTAACTCTCTTTCTTCTTAAGCTCTCTGCATGCAGCTGCTTTTGTGGTTTTGTCTGGGGGAATTTGAGAGTCTCACGTAAACAGAGATTTAATTTAAAAGTATTTCAACATGGTGTTCTCCAAGTTGTACTGAATTAACTGGCCCTTTAATCATTATCAGAAATTAAACACGGTACTAATTCTTTATAGGAGTATTGTCGTTAATGAGTTTTTAAAAGAACTAGAAAAATAAATGGAAAGAAGGACAATTTGGCCAAAATTAAACACAGAGGGCCGCATTCAATTAACGGCCATAGTGTGGCCCCAAGGACCGGCTGCAAGTTACTATTCTATTCCCTTGCGGCCGAGGACTCCAGCAGGCGTGCGGCTGGCGCCCTGTTATCCCTTGTGGCCACCCGCACAGCAGGAAAGCCTTTGATCTTAAGCGGCTCGGCCGCAAGAAAGCCCAGGTCGCTATTCAAATGCTGCCTGAATCCTTTCGTCAAGGCCGTAATTAGCTAAAACCGAGCCGCAGCTTACTTCACCAAAAAGGTCCCGCAAGGATCTTACTTACAAATCCGAGCACCAATTAAGCACATAAAAAAGCCATCCTGAACTTTGATGAGACGTGCAAGTGATTGTAGGTGTTAGAATTCATAGCACAACATTCCTCAACACTCAAATCTGAAAATAATTGTTATTGTAATTCATGTTCAATTTCCGTGTCCAGAGTCCCATGGGCTTGGATCAACGGCTGCGGGATTAGCCTCCGTCAAGTCCGTAAATGGGTAAAATAGACCCACAGTTCGCAAAGGGCTTACTTACAAGTCGTAGCACTAATTAAGGAAATAGAAAAGCCATCCTGAACTTTTATTAAAAGTGAAAATGATGTTTGGTTTTAGAATTAATAGCTCAACATTCCCCTACTCTCAAATCTGCAAATAAAGAAATTTAATTTCATGTTCAATCTTCGTGTTCTATCTATCATGCACGCCCGCACAGGTTTGAATAACGAGCTACGGGCTTGGAAGACATTCACCCTCCAAGCCCGCATGGGCTTGAATAACGAGCTACGGGCTTGGAGGAGATTCCTCCTCCAATCCCGCATGGGCTTGAATAAGGAGCTACGGGCTTGGAGGAAATTCACACTCCAAGCCCGCACAGGCTTAAAAAACGAGCTACGGGCTTGGTCATTGAAGTCTGTGGGACTTGGATGGATTTTAAACCTAAAATCAAAGACTATAATTTGGCGATGTGCAAGCTTTAGAATGTTTTGCTATTAATCCTCATGTCCCCCATTATGACGCCTATCATTTACAGAGCTTTACAGTGCTATCTTGAATTTATATTTGCATTCACATTTTTCCGACTTGCGGCCTTCAACCTCCGAACCCGTACGGGTTTTAACAAGGACGAGCCTGCGGGACTTAGGACGGAAAATAAACCGGAAATTAAATATTGGATTTGGGCAATGTGCAAGCTTGAGAGGGTGTTGCTATTAATCCTCATGTCCCCTATTGTGACACCTATCATTTACAGAGCTTACAGTGTTATCTTAAATTTATATTTGCATTTACAGTTTTCCGACTTTGCGGCCTTAAAACAAGAATTACGGGCGCGGTGGAAACGCTTGTGGCCGATTGCATGATTTGAGGCCGGCCGTAAGGGGGACCTCCTTGCGGCTCCGTCCATTTAAATAGCAGGGTAGCAGTAGCGCTACACAGGGCCGTTAGATGGCCGCAAGGAATTGCAGCATTGCGGCCAATTTACGGCCGTTAATTGAATGTTTTATCAACAATGAGTTAAAACCACTTCAGTTCTCATTATATTCTGTGGACCACTTTTTGTAGCTATAGAGCTAATTTCTCTGAAGGAAAGTAAGTAGGAGAGATGTTGACTGATAAAAAAGGCAGAGAATATAGTCCATTGAGCAGGACAAAATTGGAACTCACCTCCAGCAGTACTTTATTGTTATGATGTATTTTGAAGAGTTATCATAAGGGTTCTTAAATATATACATCTATAGTAACTATTCTTCTAATTTTATCCTGTATTTATGTCTGTGTGTAGAAAAAAAACTCATATTTTATTTATACCATACAAATTAATAGTTCATTAAATTAGGTTACATGCAAGTGAATTTAACAAAAATCTAAATATTTTTACATTTTTACTGGCTACCAGTAACATATAAGGCAGAACTTGTTTTGTTACCTGAATAAAAATAAATACATGTCAAACCAGCCTTTGAAAGTTAGCTGCTTTTCATATGCTGCCAGGATGCTTGTTTTGAGATTTGTCTGAAATTCCACTGTCTGCAAGACTTCAATTCTAAGGAGTTTCCTTCAATTCTTCATTAGAAAAATAGCCAAAGAATGAGAGGAAGCTCCTCAACACTATATTACTCCTTTCTCCTGACTTAAAATGTAACTTCAAATGTTGTTATATATTTAAATGACCCCATGCCAATGTTAGGATATACTGTACTGAATATGAAATTACTGTCTACTTAAAAGATGGTCTTCTTAATATATGTTGTTAAACAAGTGCCATATTATTAACATTACGGAAGGGTACTTAAAATTAGAAACATAAAAGCACCACTGTATTAAAGTTTTTTTTGTTTAAAAAATGCATGCTACCCATATAAACAGTATGCCAAAGAATGAGATTTGAGCTTGTTATTAATAAAACATGAAATCTTTTATTTTTCCATTGTGGCTCCATTTACAGCTCTGATCAAGCAACGCATGTCCTCCTTTTCTTCTTAGTCACTCTAAGAGGATTCAATGTAAATGATATGGGTGTGTGTATGGCTGTTTATGGAGCTGCTTCTGAGCTCACTCAGAGCCTGGAGGAACAGTGTGCACTTACACACCCCTATATTTTAAGTAGAAGCCTTCAAGAGCAGGGGTTGTAAACTTTTTAACACCTACCGCCCACTTTTGATGGTATAATCTCCTTATGGCCCACCGGTGCTGCAGTAACTCAATTTGCTGCTTTCTGGTTACATAAATTCTATAACCCTAGCTATATATTGCTGTGTACTTACTAAATAGTGATCCGGTCCTGAGTGCTGTCCCTGGGCTCTCTCATCAGCACTCCACCCAGCCAAGCATGGTGCTGCAGGTCTTTGGCGTGTGACGTCACTTTGCAGAGACGCCACCTAGCGATTACCCCGCAGCCCACCATGAAAGCTTGACCACCCACTAGTGGGCTGTAGAGACCAGGTTGACTACCACTGTTCTAGAGTGTCACAGCAACAAAGTAGGACACTGTACAATCAGAGATACAAACTCAGTTATAATTGATAATGATTATTTTTTTTTTTTTTCAATATGCTCCATTATTATGGTTTGGTATACTGCCTACATGGGTAGTATGCCTGTTTGAAAACCAAAAACTTTCATACTGTGGACCTTTAACACAGGAATTCCACTCCGTTAGTGGCATAACAGAACTACTTATATTCTAAGTCTTCCTCTCCTACAGTTTACAAGAATATAGACGGTCTATGGGCCTCATTCAACTGCAAGCCCGCAGATTGTTTCCTCCAGGCTGCATGTTTGCCAGCTTGAAATTTGCTACAATTACAGAGCGATTCCATTGAACAAGCCTGCAAGTTATGCGCCGGAAGCCAAAACTGTATTGAGCGTTTAGGGGTCGGACATGCGATCAAACCCGCAATCCTGTACAAAATAGTAAAAATGAATGAAGGAAATATTGTAGTCCATGTGGATGGCCTGATATCCATTAACTCATTGATTCCCGTGATTGATATAACACTGAAATGACACAACAAAAAATTATTTTCCATTGTAGATTTCCGAGCTTGAGATGAGTTGTTGTGCAATAAAATTAGTTGCATTTACAGTGCTATGGACAGGGGTTAACCCCCATTGCGAGTCCTATCTTGTAACCGTAGGATTTTCTTCTACTTTTGACATTTACGGGTGTGAAAATATTTGCAGGCTTGAAAAATTGTAGCAACTGAATAGTGATTTGCAATTTTAGTGATTGTAACTCTTGCGGACTTGAAAGATCAAAGGCTTAGATGGGTTATAAGTTATGGTTGTAACAGCCCGTAACCGTAAATCATTTGTAACTCACAAAAATTCGCCAATTGAATAGCAAATTCAGGCTCTCGTAAGCTACATGATACAAACATGATAATGACCCCAAACACAACTCCAAGACGATTACTGCCTTGCTAAAGAAGCTGGAGGTAAAGGCGATGGACTGGGCAAGCATGTCTCCAGACCTAAATCCTATTGAGCATCTGTGGGGCATCCTCAAATGGAAGGTGGGGGAGTGCAAGGTCTCTAACATCCAACATGATCTGTGATGTCATCATGGAGGAGTGGAAGAGGGCTCCAGTGGCAACCTGTGAAGCTCTGGTGAACTCCATGCCCATGGGGGTTAATGCAGTGCTGGAAAATAATGGTGCCACACAAAATATTGACACTTTGGGCCCAATTTGGACATTTCCACTTAGGGGTGTACTCACTTTTGTTGCTAACGGTTTAGACATTAATGGCTCTGTGTTGAGTTATTTTAAGGGTACTGCAAATTGACACTGCTATACAGGCTGTACACTTACTACTTTACATTGTAGCAGAGTGTCATTTTTTCAGTGTTGTCACATGAAAGGATATAATAAAATATTTACAAAAATGTGGTGGGTGTACTTACTTTTGTGAGATACTGTATATATTAGACATTGTATAAATTACACTACAAAGATATAAATTAATAAAATTAATATAATTTAAAAGACCAGATGTAGAAATATATGGAAATTTGGACAAGTTGTATCTAATGCTAGAAAATAGAAGAAATAGGTAACTTAGTACAATACTGAACATGAAATTGTATTAATCAAGTTAGTTGATTTATAAATTAATATTCAGAGAGTGATTCAACATACATTTATTCGGATTCATTTTAGAGAGGATAGGAGGAAAATATATGTAAATTAATAACATTTGTTCAAGTATATTAAATAAATGTATGTAATTTAATATAAATGAAATAATAATAATTAGGTAGAGGTTGGGGACTGGGAAAAATTGTAATATTTTAAAATTATAAGATTTCTTTTAGTATATGAATTGAATGTATATAGATTAATGGAAATAAAATAAAAACAAAACAAAAAATATGATACTTCCTCTGTCTTTTTTTGTGTCTTACAAACTATGTTTAACTGTTTAATTTTGACAGAGATATGTATTGTAATTGGCTGCAACTTGACAAATAGATGAACATGCTTGAAGGCTCGCGGCTATAGTGTATGATTTAATGGTAAATATTAAATTTCAATAAACAGATTTTACATTTATGAAAAAAAAGTGACAATTTATTTTCCCACATACAGATTTCTGATTCCTCAAAGAATACACAACGTGCCAACAAGCAGCAGGAGTTCAAGTACAGAAAAAAAACAGCATATTTCTATCTCATTACAGCCTACTACACAAGGAACTGCTCATTTTTTATTCTGGTCTTGGAGAGCAAACACCAAAGGTAAGTAAATATCATTTTCTCTGATGCATCTTAGCAGCCAAGATTTTGAATGATTTTAAGATTATACTCTAATCTACAATCTTTTTGATTATTACTTTTAGCAAATCGCATAAAAACATTTTGCCCTAGAATCACTAAACTCCACTTTGGCTTTGAGGTGTTTCTCTGAAAGAGGTTATGGCTAGATTCTACTGGAAAAATACTTAGATTCAGTGAAGTACTGTATTAGCTTAGAGAATCTAGGAGAATGGCTAATAATCGTTTTGTATTATTCATTACATTTTCAAATAATTTACATTATGTTATAATTTTTGTTTTAAATGCTATCATTTACATATTTCTAGAATTAAATTGAATTTGTTTATCATTTTATTTTCTTTAAATTGTAATACAATATATTGTATTACACAAATAAGTCATACGTATTTACTGATTAGAGCAGGGGTCTACAAGCTATGGCTGTAGAGATTAATGCTGCTCACAAGGAGGAGGAAACAATTTACCACAAGAAAATGCAGGTTTAAACACCCAAGATTACCTCTCTGCAATTGTGAACACATCTTTGGCTTCAAATCAGTGTCAATGTTATTTATTTGTTCTGTATTATTTGTAAGTAATATCAGTTTAATTAAAGAACCAATCTTTTAGGAACAATAGTATATTAAATTTATACAAGTTCCGTAATGTCTACATACATTTCCATATTTTCTTGCTCAATGTGCTCCTTCAGAAGAGAGCGTGTTTTGTTGAGGTTTTATAAAATTAGAAACACGCTGTGCTATGCATCTCTATCACATATATAGTTGTCAGTTTCTGGAACGCTTACAATGTTGGTTACACTTTGCGAGGCAATGAGCTGCGAAATCGCTTACTGCATAGGCGGCGAGCTGTTTCACACGACTACGAGCCTCGCATAGCGAGGCAAGCAGTTGAGGCATGCGACTGTGTAGGTCGTAACTGCGTGAGAAGCGCGTAATTCTAAAAACCTGAAAAACAAACAAAATAATTAAACAAAACTAATAACACACAAAGCCCAGGGGGAGAGCCAGCAAGCCAGGGAGTGAGTTTGCAAGGAAATTTGAGCCATATTTGGGGTTTTTCGTCAATACAAAATCAGCTAAGGGAGGAAAAATGGCGGATGAAAAACGTAAAGATTCTGAAACTGGATGAAAATGAGGCTGAGCAAAGCCAGGTTTGCAGGACTTAGAAAATTAAACAACGGCAGTCAGTGTGTAACACGCAAACATTCAGCAGATAAACAGAGGAGAAAGAGACAAGGAAGGGACAGGGGGGAGATGGTGAGGAGCAAAAGCCTCACATTGTGTGTCAAACAGCATTGCTAGCCTTTAATCACGCCATTTTTGACGGGCAATTTCCTAGTTAAGTATTAAAGGTTGTAGGCCTCTGGATTTGGGAGTATCTACAGGTGTGTAAATGGCAAATATGTTTAATTCTGATATCACAACTGGTTAAAATTCTTACTGGTTATTTACCAAGGAGATTGTATGTGAATATTCATAAATATCCAGACACTTTAATGAATTTAATTGTAAGAGACAGTAGAGGTTGTTTAGCAGCAGGTATTAACAGTAATATTAATAACATCATTATTATATGGAGGCTACATAACAAAATGTCCACAATTTTTACACTGTTAGATAAATAGACTCCTTACAATAACATGGGGATTTGAGCACGGGCGTAGCTTCCGCCGGTGCAGGCGGTGCTATGCACGGACGCCCCTTATCTTCTCAGGACCGCAGTGCAGGCTGTTTTTAAATAAATACATGTATTTAAAAATAAAATTCTGTAGTATAGGGTCCCACGCTCAGCTTCCGACTAACCCAGCCCCCCGCCTCCCCATGTCTCGGCAGCTCTAGACCTCCTCCCCCATCCTGAGGGTGTCCTGCCTGTTGCCTGTCTTACACAGCGCAAACAGGACCCCCTGGGGGAGGAGCCAGGCTCCGAGGGAGGCTCAGCTGCAGGCGTGGGGGAATGGAGCAAGAAACAGTTAAGTGATAAGATAGGAGTGAGGGGAGAAAGGGGGAGAGAGGGGAGAGAGGGAAGGGAAAGAAAAGGAGAGAGGGGGCGAGAATGATACAGAAGGGGGAAGGAGAAGGAGAGGGTGGAGAGAAGGAAAGGGGGAGAGAGGGGGAGAGGGAGAGAAAAGGAAATAGGGGGAGAGAGGAGGACGAGAGAAGGAAAGAGGGATGGAGAGGGGAGAGGAGAATGAGACAGAAGGACAGAGGGGGGAGAGAAGGAAAGAGGAGGAGAGAAGGAAAGAGTGATAGAGATAGGAGTGGGAGAAAGAGAGGAGAGGGGAGAGAAGGAAACAGGTTGAGAGAAGGAAAGAGGGGGGAGAGAGGAGAGGAGGAGAGAAGGAAAGAGAGGAGAGAGAAGGAGATGGGAGGGGATAGAGAAGGAAAGAGGGGTAGAGAAGGAAAAAGGGATAGAGAGAAGATGGGAGGGGGAGAATGAGAGAGAAGGAGAGGGGGAGAGAAGGAAAAGGGTTGAGATAAGGAAAGAGGGGGAGAGTGAAGGAGAGGAGAGGGGGAGAGAAGGAAAGAAAGGAGAGAGAAGGAGATGTTACGGGAGAGAGAAGGAAAGAGGGGGAGAGAAGGAAAGAGGAGAGAGGGGAGGAGGAGAGAAGGTAAGAGAGGAGTGAGAAGGAGATGGGGAGAGAATGAAAGAGGAGGGAGGGGTAGAATAAGAGAGAAGGTAAGGGGGAGAGAGAAAGAGATGGGAAGAGAAGGAAATAGGGTGGAGAGAGGGGGAGAGAAGTAGAGGGGAGGGGGAGAAAGAGAGGGCAGAGAGGGGGATGGGGGAGAATAAGAGAGAGGGAGAGAAGGAAAGAGGGGAAAAATGAGAGGGGGGGAGAAAAGGAAAGAGGGGGAGAGAGAAGGAAAGAGGGGGGAGAGAGAAGGAGAGGGGAGAGAGGTGGAGAGAAGGAAAGAGGGGAGAAGGAGAAGGAAGGGGGGAGAGGGAGAGAGAAGGAGAGGGGAGGGGGAGAAGAGAGCAGGAGAGAGAAGGAGAGGGGGAGAGAAGGAAAGAGGGGGAGAGAGAATGAGAGGGGGAGAGAAGGAGAGAAATGGCGGAGAGAGGGGGAGTGAAGGAGACGGAGGGGGGAGAGAGGAGTGAGGAGAAGGAGAAAGAGGGGGAGAAAAGGAGAGGGGAAGGGAGGAGAAGGAGAGAGAGATAAGGATGGAGGAGAGAGAAGGAGAGAGGGGGTTGAAGGAGAAGGGGGGGGAGAAGGAAAAAGAGAGGGGAGAGAGATAGAGGAACAGTGAGAGAGATGGGAGTTGGGGGGGTTACTGACAAAAAATGTGTGTATGTATATATATATATATATATATATATATATATATATATAAAAATATACTGTTATTGTTGGCACCAGAATGGGGCACGGAGGGCCCAATCTAAAAAAAAGTTTTGGATTTGAGTTATTATATTCTCCTCTGTTGATAAATAAACATGACTTTTTATGGTAATTTGTGTAGGTGTGTTTGTGGAATTTAAAAATAAATTATTTTTTTATATCTAGCTAGCATATATTTTAGTGCATAATATAGAATGGTTTTTTGTTTGTCAAAAAATGTATATCATGATTCAAAAGCATATGGCAGATAATTAATCACTCCTGTTGCAAACATATTGTGTCCCTACCTTGGTTCGATAAAAGGGCCCAAGCTTGATCACTGTAATAAGATTCTGTGACCCAAATTTATCAAAGGGTGGATAACTTTGGCTTATTGATTCACCTCGGTTCACCTAAATACGCCATTATCGTTCAGCATTGATATCGGCAAGATTATTAAATTTGTTATGTGAATTTATCAGTAGCTAAAGTATTCATATATATTTGGTGTATAGCGAGTTGAAATGGATGGTGAATGTGATAGGTTGGAAATACATAGTGTATCTAATAATAGTTTTCAATGGGAGGAATATTACACAACAGAAAAGGACAATTTTACATATACATCTCAAAGTCTATGCAGTTTTACAGATGTTTGTCAAGGGCCTCCATTCCATGGATCTGGGAAGAAGCTCAGTAAGGCTGCGTCAAAGCTACAGCCTAATGGGAGCCATGGATTGGATGCCATTGACATACATACATACATACATAAAATTGAATAAACTTTGATCCCTAGAAAAAGAAATCCATAAAACTGCTCACCCACACCAGGAGGGTTTTGCTCAAAGCTTTCTAGCTCAAAAGAGTGATTTCATCCGGCTTGCAGGAGTCTCCGAGTCTGAATTTCAGCAGTCTTTAAAGGAATGCTACGGACCATATCTTCTAGGTGAACACACTACACAAGCCCTATCATGCTCCCATATCACAGTCTATCTACATAAACCCCTTCCCATAAGATTGGAGTGTTAAATAATAATAAAAACAGATGCAGGAGGTTTATCACCCCTCCACGTATAACTTGCTATGCCTATGAGCTGAGTATCCCCAGGGATTGCCCCTTAATATTTGCTACCCTGTTGAAGTCCGTGGCACTCCAAACTAATCCCTGTACTATGGGGTTCCTCAAAAAACCCTAAGGCACCCATCCTACCACAACAGTGACCCATATTGGAGCACCATGGATCCTAACCTTAAATCTTATATCAGTCCATACCCAACAAAACTCTGATACACTTATTATACTGCTGGGGACATGTTGTTGGAAATATTAAACCTGCAACAACAGTGACAACTAGTAACCTTACTTTATCTGGTACTTTTATTTTTTATACTATCAGAATTTCACAACACATCACAGTTTTGCAGGAAATAAATATTAATGTTGCATAGTTACATAGTAATTGAGGTTTAAAACATTTTTAGTCCATCAAGTTCAACCTTTTTATCAGCCCTATTAAATTGCGATTTGGCCAATTGAATAGGGCTCTACATAAGCACAGAGCATATTTTCTTTACAGAAGTTTTTAGTTAGTGAAGACCTTGCTTTTGGATAGAAGTTCACTAACTCAAAATTTCGGTGAAATAAATATACTCTGTGCCTATATAGAGCCCTTTTCAATTGGCCGAATTGCAATTTAATAAGGCTGTAGATGTCCACTGATCTGCAATATTCTGATTGATTGTTAATTGTTAAATTAAGAAAGGCAAACCCAGTGAAACTTTACCAGATGTCTCAAAAGGGCCTGACCCCAGATACTGGTGAGTGGATTCCTCCCTGGATCAACACCCCCTCTCTAATTAGGCAGGATTACCCTGAATGCCCTTTTTAATGAAAAATATATACAGTCCCTTTTTAAAGTTATCTGTCGAATCCGCTGTCATAACTTTTTTTGGTAGAGAATTCCATAGATTAACCACCCTTACTGTGAAGAACCCTTTTTCGTTCTTTAAGGTGAAATAATTTTACTTCCAACCTCAAGGGATATCCTCTTGTCAGCTGATAACCTCTTGGCACAAAAAGTTCACTTGACAAAGCTTTATACTGACGCTGGATATATTAAATACGGTAATCATATCCCCTCTTAGACGCCTTTTTTCTAGAGAAAATATTTTTAAGTTGGTTAGTCTTTCTTCATAACTTATCCCCTCCATTCCCTTTATTAGTTTTGTAGACCTTCTCTGTACCTTTTCCAGCTCTAAAATGTCCTTGTTTTATGACGTGGTGCCCATATTCCAAATGAGGGCGTACTAGGGATTTGTACAGTGACCCTTCTTAATACATACAATATTTGATTTGCCTTTGCAGATGCTGCTCGGTATTGAGCACTGTTACCTAGGAGATTATCCACAAGCACTCCCAAATCCCTTTCAAAATCTGATAAACCTAGATTTGCTCTATTAAGATTATAAATTGCAGGGCTATTTTTCCTTCCCAAATGCGTAACTTTACATTTATTTGTATTAAATCTCATCTACCATTTACCGTATATACTCGAGTATAAGCCGACCAGAGTATAAGCCGAGGCACCCATTTTGCCACAAAATACTGGGTAAAATGAGTGACTCGAGTATAAGCCGAGGGCGGGAAATGTGCTGCCCCCTGTGTCCCTCATGTGCCCTCTGTCCCCCTCTCTCTCCGTGTCTCTTCTCCCCTCTCCCTTCCCTGTGTCTCTTCCAACCTCTCCCTTCCCTGTGTCTCTTCCCCCCTCCCTTATCACACTTCTCAACCTCCCTCCTCATCCTTAACCTCCCTCCTCAACCTCCCTCCTCAACCTCCCTCCTCATCCTCAACCTCCCTCCTCATCCTCAAACCCCTCCTCATCCTCAACCCCCTCCTTAACCTCCCTCCTCATCCTCAACCCCCTCCTCAACCTCCCTCCTCAACCCCCCATCCTCAATCCTCCTCCTCAACCCCCCCATCCTCATCCTCTCTCCTCAACCCCCCATCCTCAACCCCCCTCCTCAACCCCCCCATCCTCATCCTCTCTTCTCAACCCCCAATCCTCAACCCCCCTCCTCAACCTCAACCCTCCTCCTCAACCCCTCCTCCTCATCCTCAACCTCCCTCCTCATCCTGAACCTCCCTCCTCAACCCTTTCCTCAACCTCCCTCCTCAACCCCCACCTCAACCCCCATCCTCATCCTAAACCCCCTCCTCAACCTCAACCCACCTCAACCTCAACCCCCCCTCAACCCCAACCCCCCTCCTCAACCCACCCTCCTTAACCTCCCTCCTCATCCCCCCATCCTCAACCCCCCATCCTCATCCTCTCTCCTCAACCCCCATCCTCAACTCCCCTCCTCAACCCCTCCTCCTCAACCTCCCTCCTCATCCTCAACCCCCTCCTCAACCTCCCTCCTCATCCTCAACCCCCTCCTCAACCTCCCTCCTCAACCCCCTCCTCAACCTTCCTCCTCAACCCCCCCATCCTCAACCCCCTCCTCGACACCCCATCATTATCCTCAACCCCCCTCCTCAACCTCAACCCCAACACCCCTCCTCAACCTCAACCCCCCTCAATCCCCCTCAATCCCAACCCCCCTCCTCAACCCCCCTCCTCAATCTAAAACCCCCTCAACCCCCCTCCTCCACCTAAACCACCCTAAATACCTCCTCCGGTAGTTGCCTATTTGTCTAATTTATGCAAATCCATTTGGAGGGAAAGTTCATCATTTTCTGATTAAATTACCTTGCACGACTTAGTGTCATCAGCAAAACTGGAGACAATACTTTCCAATTCTACTTCTAAGTCATTAATAAATATGTTAAAAAGGAGAGGACTTAATATTGAACCCTAAGGAACCCTTCTTACCACCATAGTCTAATCTGAGTATGTTCCATTTACAACAACCCTTTGCTTTCTGTCTTTTAGCCAGCTCTGAATCCATGAGCAGATATTTACTGCAATTCCCATATCCCTTAGTTTGCACAATAGTCTCCCATGTCGCACTGTATCAAAAGCCTTTGCAAAATCCAAAAATACTACATCCACTGAGTTGCCTTGATCAAAGTTCATATTGCCTTCTCATAGAAACAAATTAGATTTGTTTGCCATGACCTATCCCTCATAAATCCATGTCGACTCCTACTTATAGTCCTGTTCAAATAGACATATTTTTGTATATTTTCCCTTATCAACCCTTCTAAAAGCTTTCACACTACAGAAGTGAAGCTTACAGGTCTATAATTGCCCAAATTTGTTCTTGCTCCCTTCTTAAATATATTAATCACATCTGCTTTTCTCCAGTATTCTGGCAATGACACTGTGTTGATTGAATCTTGAAAAATTAGATATAATTGTTTGGCTATTACAGAACCCAGTTCCAAAAGTAGCCTTGTATGTATTCCATCTGGACCTGTGGCTTTATTAACATTTATTTTTTCCAACCTCTTTTGGATTAGTTCCTGCGTTAATCAGTTATTTGGTGAAGGTAGTGCAGCCCCATTATGTTGCAGTATCCCAACCATTGGTGCCTCCCTTGTATTTGCCGAAGAAAATAACCTGTTTAGCTCATCTGCCTTTTCTTGGTCACTAATTATCAGACGGCCTGTGTCACATTGTAATGTTCCTATAGCTTCCTTCCTGGCCTTCTTCTCATTAATATATTTAACACATATTTTAAGGTTAGTCTTACTCTCCTTTGCAACTAACTTTTCATTTTCTATTTTAGCCAGTCTAATAGCGCTTTTGCAAGCCTTGTTGATTTCCTTGTACTCGAGTAAAGCAGTCTTTGTCCGCTCTTGTTTGTATAATTGAAATGCCTGTTTTTTACTCCATATCTTGATTAAATCATTGTTAAACCACATTGGATATGTTTTACTCCTTTTACTTTTATTCCCACATGGTATATGGCGATAAGTATGTATATTTAGTAAGGAGTTAAATGTTGTCCATTTATGGTCAGTTCTCTGTCCCAGTCTATACTTTGTATTGCTGCCCTTAGACCGTTAAAATCTGTCCTTTTAAAATGAAGAGTTTTTTTTTCCCCCTTACAGTTTTTTTTTTTTTTCAATTCGATCTCAAATGAGACTGTGTTGTGGTCACTGTTTCCCAAAGGTTGCACTATTTCAACATTTGATACCATATCCATATCAATATTATTTGTCATGATTAAATCCAAGATGGCCTCATTTCTAGTAGGCTCCTGTATAACCTGGGCCAGATAATGATCCCTGAGTGTACTCAAGAACCTGCTCCCCTTAGCTGAACTGCTGGTCTCATTCATCCAGTTTATTTCAGGGTAGTTAAAATCTCCCATTATTAGAACTTGCCTGTGCTTAGCTGCATTTCCAATCTGTAACAATAATTGTATTTCCTCGCTTTCGATTATAAGGATTCAACAATATCGCTAGTTCCAGCATAAATATCTTCTCTCACTATAGGCTTTTCCTAAATAGGTTATAACCATCCAGATTAACAGTCCAGTCATGAGAGTCATCCTACCATGTTTTCACCATGCATATAAAAATCCCATTTCTCATTAACTGCTAATATGTCAAACTTGCCCATTTTCCCTGTCAAGCTTCTAGCATTAGCAAGCATACACCTTATGTTGTTATGAGTCTGTAGTTTTGAAGTTCCTGCCTCTATACTTGAGTTACTTAGCAATGCCTCCCTATTGACTATACTAACCCTCCCCCTTCTCCAGACCCATGTTTAGTTAATTCATTCCTTACCCCCTCTACACTTACTACCACATTACTTCTATCTAGTCCCACCCCCACCTACTAATTTAAAAACTCCCATAGCCTTTATACCATCCTATCCCCTAGCACACAAGCCCCTTCATCATTAAGATGCTATCCATCACTGCTATAGAGATTGTACCCAAGTGAGAAGTCATCCCAATGGTCTAAAAACCTAAACACCTACTTAGTGCAACACTCTTTTAGCCACGCATTAACCTCCCTAAGCTCCTTCTGTCTGCCTGGGATAGCAAGTGGCACTGGTAGTATCTTGGAAAATACTACCTTGGAGGTCCTTGCCATACCAGTGTTATGCCTCTAGGGGTGGTCTGGGGTATACTTAGGATAGAGTGGAAAAATCAGGTGGGAAAATAAGGGCTTATGCACAGTTACCTACTTGTATGAAGCACCGATATCTCAAAATAGGATGATTTGGAGGAAAATTCAAACAGCTAACTTGCGAACACATGTCCTTTTACACTGTTCACCGCTGCCTTCACACAGCATAACATTCTTTGTTGATTTGGATCAATACATTGGAAATTACGTATCAATTTGACATCTATATTGCCAGCATAAATTATTATAATTGGCCGCATATACAGTAATATCAGATACATTTATAGATGACATGTCTTTGCATATAGACATTTCTTTGTATACACACACTATTCCATGGCACTGCACCTGCATCTTCAGGCTGCCTGCTGTCACTGAAATTGTGCTACCTGGGTCTCCTGGTCCTAGGTGAGACACACCATTGCATTAAAGTTTGCAGTTTGTGTATATTAATTCTCCATTTTACCAAGAATATAATTGTATGCCTTGCATAGTTCATGTTTGATTATTGACAGTAATTGCTAATTACTGCCTTGGGATCTGTCTTTAATCTTTTTAGTCTAAAGTAATGTAACATTGAGAAGACTGAGGGCATGCAGACTCCAGGCAATAAATAGCCTTATCTCACCATGGGGCTACTTGGGATTGTGGCCCTTGCATAAACTGCCAAGTGGGGGATCTCTATACAGCCATTAACTAGAAATAGTTCAATATTGAGTTGATTACACAAAACTCTTATAAAACAGTAAACTATGCAACAACTTTAAAAATTCAAAATTGGTTTCTCACTTGACAATGTAGAGCTGCATTGATAGATTTCATGTCCCATTCAAATATAGATTGTATTTCTTATCAGTAACTAAATAAATGAAACCTTATTGTTTAACTACTATAGTGGCCATTATTGCAACAATCCCACAATACCTCCCAGTCCTTTCTTTTAGAGCCAGGGATGTATTTAGGTTTTATGTTGTCCTAGGCCTGTTCAGCTTTGTGCACCCCCAATGCTCCAGTCACTACTCCTCCTTTGCTCTTGCTATTTTTAAATCATTAGTTTACCACTCAAATCATTCATTTCCATCACACTGCATCTGCAACTTTAGCCAGCCTGCTGCTCCTTGAAAATGTGCATCCCTAGGCCTGGGCCTCATAGCCCTAGGCTGAAACACATTCATGATTACAACACAACTCATATTTTTTTCAGTTTCTCTATATTTATTTACTGCTATAATTCCAGAAGAAAGAAGAAGGCTAGGAGTATGTCCTTTCTGCAATATATACGGTATATGTGTCTTAGATTAGTGTGCATATATGATGCATATATATCCCTAATAACTGGACAATTTGCTTACTAAGATACTATCTTTAGTAAATAGCAATATTATTAGCAAATAGTGTATCTACCCTCAGAAACAAGTGGCCATTTGAAATGTTGAGAGATGTGGTGACAGCTTCACTAAAAGCAAGTTCCCTAGATTTGTCCTTTGCACATTACAACACTCATTAGCGTTATCTACTTCAATATTTGTGCTAACTTTGATTCTTGTTGTCACCACTGAGATTCACACATTGCTCTGTTGCTGTAAGGGTTGTGTAGGTGATTGATCATTTAGAGTTACCCTTTCCAATTAGCCACCAGCTGACCAGCTGACCAGCACTGCATAGTTTACAGTAACAACTTATAAGGAGGCACAATAAAAGGAGATGGAGCTTAAACTGTAAGTGAAAGAAGGAAAGAATACATGATGAATGCAATTAAAGCACCACTGTAGTGAATTTAGAAGAAAAGAGTACAGTATATGTTTGTTTGTTCGGAAAAGACTATTTAAACAGTATGAATAACTATATTTTTGGCGATTTATCACTATTAAAAAATTACCTTGGTGATATGGGTTGACTATACCAGTAGTCTTGTCCTACCCATATCTCCTGGTATACCTATATGATCAGCAGTGTAATATTCAGAATATATAAAGAAAGAAGAAAGTCTAGACACCTTTAAATTCTGATCATTAGTATATTCCCCCTAAGCAACCAAAGTAATGTATTAATAAGATTAAACAATAACAAATATATATAGACCTTCTCCTTTGGTTATTGAATTTAAAATATAGCTTTTATTAAATATAATTATAAACAAAAATTGATGTACATACTTTTAAAAATATTTAAATAAAATATATCCTTTGTCTCCCAAAAGGCATGAAGATAAAGTAAATGTCACAATAATAATGGATACAAAATCCTAATAATCAGTATATATAGAACTCACTGGAAATATATATTGATACAGACTTTATCTATGTATAAGTTGAGAAATATACAGTTTAGAGGATCTAAATTATATGTAACAAAAATATCTGGTAATATAATAGTTTCTATATATACATTCTAGTCGTTGTTAGACACAATAAGACAAATAATATAAATGTAGCAAGGAGTGTTAAAAGGCAGTGGTGGAAATAGAAGGGAACATTCAATGTATCCACTGTGGCCCTCTCTGACTATTTTATAGCAGAATTGCCCTTAAATACAAATAACTAGGGGGACCCACTATTTATCCCCTGTCCCAAGTAGGTATGCAATCCCTGCACTAAAATGACTGGGACTAATTCCTTCTATTCCACTTACCTTCACACCCTCATGCTTGCTCTGCTTAGACACCAATCTATGAGTGTAACGTATCCGGCAGCGTCTAGCTGCTTGTTGACGTCATCAGCAGGAGACAAAGTCAGAAGCCGATCCGACGCTCGTGTTTCGCGTGTAATGCTTCCTCTGGGAAAGTGGCTTAGGGGAAATATACTAATGATCAGAAATTAAAGGTGTCTAGACTTTCTTCTTTCTTTATATATTCTGAATATTACACTGCTGATCATATAGGTATACCAGGTGATAGGACAAGACTAATGGTATAGTCAGCCCATATCACCAAGGTAATTTCCCAATAGTGATAAATCGCCAAAAATATATTTTTTCATTAATTTAAACGCTATTTAGGATAGCATTCTCAGTGATTAAGGAACACTATTTAGCCACCACTGCCAACATATGGCAGCCATAGACCTAAACTCCGATTATCGTCTGAGGACAAACAAAAGTTGTGAGGGGATTGAAAGAGCGTTTGATCAAGGCAAAAAAGATGATCGAAATGGTGATTGGCAAAGTGGTTTAAAAAATTTAGATAACCTTTTGAAAAAACAACTCCATTCTTTTTGGAATAAAAGTTGTCATGACAAGTATTTGGCTAAACATTTGATTCCTAGGGGACTTAGGATAAAAGTATTTCCTTCATTTACGTTTCATTTGACAGCATACAAAGAAAGATGGGAGCAGGCGCTCATGACATGCTCAGAGACGCTTCTAGCCATTCTTTCTGATTATGAAACTGAGATACAAACAGAACTAGATAAGGAAATTCATGAGCTAAATAAAAAGTTAAAACGATTTGAAACAGAAGATTTTAAGAACATATATCGTAAAATTCAATCTGATTTAGATAAAAGAGAGACAGATATCATCAATTTGAAACGACAAAAATATAACAGAGACACACATGATTTTGAGGTAGGTAAGATCTTTGACTGGACTCATAAATCAAATAATAGAAGTAGATAAAAAACGAGGGTTGACACCCCTAAATTTCCGTATATGTTGGATACTTCAGCAACAGATGAAGAAGAAACTAGAAGAATAAATCAAGGTGAAATCAATAGAAAATAATCTGATTTTTTAGATTATCGACAGCAATTGAGATCAGCGAGACATCTAATATATCCTCAAGAAGAAAGGCTGGATCCTCCACGAAGTGAAAATCCAAGAGAATATCAAAGATGGGAGCCAAGGGGGAGAGATGTACAAACTTCGGTGAAACAGTGGTCGAGACGGCAGAGATATCGAATCATGACAACATTCATATTATTAATCTATCTGATAGACAACTTACCGAGGCACAAATTTCTTTACTACACAAAGGACTCTCATTCTCACCTAGTCAGAATTTTAATTTCTTTGAAACTTTCAAGGATATACATTTATATTCTCGCAAACTATTGATTAAGACATTCTTTTATAAAAATGATGACACTCAATGTGTCCCTATATTAACAAATGATACAAACATGGCAGGTTTGGAACCAATAAATCAGATAAACTCAGTTGATAAATTGAAAATTAAGTCACACTTTAATCCTGCACTCTCTAGCTGCCCGGCAGTAGACATATTTGTTAAGGCTGTGACAAATGATTTAGAGAATTTGACATTAATTAATACAAGTAACATCTCAAGAGAAGAACGAAATGCACTTAAGGAAATAAATAAATGGGAAGATGTCATATTAAAACCATCAGACAAAGGTGGCAAAATTGTTATCTTGCCTACTAAAATGTATGTGGATGAGGCTGAACGTCAACGTAATGATAAACACTGCTATGAGCGCCGTTTGGGTGATCCCACTAACAATTACATAGAATTATATAAAAATATGCTTGAACAAGGCAAAAGTGACAATGTCATTAATATCAAAGAATTTACATTTTTGGCGGTAGAAAACCCAAGAATGGCCACATTATACATGCTGCCCAGGGTACATAAAGATTGCCATAAAACACCTGGAAGACCAAATATATATGGCAATGGCAGTTTGGGGGAGAAAGCAAGTCAATTCCTGGATTCCAAAATCAGATCTTTTGTTCTAGATTTACCAAGTTATGTTAGAGATGCAATGGATGTACTGAATAAATTAGATGACATCATATTATCTTCTGAAACATTACTGATTACATGTGATGTTGAAAGTCTTTACACATCAATTGACCATCAAATTGGATGTGAAGCGATAAAATATTTCTTAGACATGGAAACTATTGAGAACCGAAAGCAAAATGAGTTCTTTATCAGGATGCTCAAATTTATTTTGCATCACAATTACTTTGTGTTTAATGACAGATCATATTTACAAAAATGAGGAACTGCTATGGGATCTGCAGTAGCACCAACTTATGCCAATCTCTATTTGGGATGGTGGGAGAGAGAATCAGTCTTCAATGAAGACAACGTCATGTTCACTGAACATATTTTATTCTGGCTGAGCTATATAGCTGATATCTTCATCATATGGAATGATACGGCTGATATTTCTGAAAAGTTCATACTAATACTTAACAATAAAACTCTGAACTTAAAATTAACCCATACGATTGACCTTGTGAAAATAGATTTTTTGGATATCACCATCATCAAAGATGAAGGTGGATATATTAAAACAGATCTATACAGGAAACCCACTGCAACAAATAGCACTCTGCATTTTGAAAGTACCCGTTTTCTACCTACATTGAGAGCTATACCAGTGGGGGAATTCCTCAGACTAAGAAGAAATTGTTCAGATGCAATGATATTTAAAAAGAGAGCTGTTGAACTCAAAGAGAGATTGAAAAGTCGAGGCTATAGCAATCTATATTTGAAGAGAGCCTACCAAAGAGCACTTCATACTACTAGAGATAAGCTACTTCGCCCAAAACCTAAAGTTAAGAATGATGGTCCTATAAGATTCATTGGAACTTACAGTGAGGATTGGAAAAACATCACCAACATTCTGAACAAACATATTAATATTTTGAAGACTGATACAGTCATCAAAGAATTCGTAGGTGATGAGATACAGGTGGGCTGGAGAAGATCTAAGAATGTAAAAGACAATGTAGTACGAAGTCACTTTGTTAAAAATAAGAAGAGATCAAAGTCCTTGCCCGATGGAACCTATGGATGAGGTCGGTGCAAATTCTGTCCATATATGAAGAAAAATTGGAGATGACAGATAGAATTGGGAGACAAATACGGTTAAAGGGCATCTTCAACTGTGGAACAAAGGGAGTAGTCTATTGTCTAGAATGGCCGTGTCCTTTCAGATACATTGGTATCACGACACGTGAACTTAAGAAAAGATTAGGTGAACATATACGCAATATATGTAACAGTCCTAAAGACATCGAGAGTGGCAAAAAATTTACATCAGTGGCCAGACATTATAATGAATGCCACGATTCAAAACCCATAATCCAATGTTGGGTACTTCAAAAGATATCCCTTGGAATTAGAAGAGGGGACTTAGAACTTGAACTCCTCAAAGCCGAAACCAGATGGATATCTATGTTTAATAGGGTATCTCCTAATGGTTTAAATGAAAATAATAATTTCAGTGTTTATCTTTAATCCACATGTTTATGTTCTTACAAAATAAGACAATAAGTCAATATGGATTCTCAATTTTTTGGGTAAATTACAACATAATAATATGATTATAATAAGGAAGATAAAATCAGCTTAACTCTCTCTAAAGATAGACAATAGCTTGAATTGTAATTGGATATAACATCTTTATATTCCTCTGTTGAACAATTTTATATTGTTTTTAAATTGCCAATATGCTGACATTTCATTTACTTCCCTTCCAGGACACAAACGAAAGTTGTAACAGCAGCAAGTTCACCAATTATCCAATTAGTTATTTACCACACATAAGACCCTGAATGTCCTCCTATCAAGACTGATCCCTGTGAAAGCATTACACGCGAAACGTGCGTGTCGGGTCGGCTAGACGCTGCCAGATACGTTACACTCAGAGATTGGTGTCGAAGCAGAGCAAGCGTGAGGGTGTGAAGGTAAGTGGAATAGAAGGGATTAGTCCCAGTCATTTTAGTGCAGGGATTGCATACCTACTAGGGACAGGGGATAAATAGCGGGTCCCCCTAGTTATTTGTATTTAAGGGCAATTCAGCTATAAAATTGCCAGAGAGGGCCACAGTGGATACATTGAATGTTCCCTTCTGTTTCCACCACTGCCTTTTAACACTCCTTGCTACATTTATATTATTTGTCTCATTGTGTCTAACAACGACTAAAATGTATATATAGAAACTATTATATTATCAGAT
Source organism: Discoglossus pictus (assembly GCA_027410445.1). NCBI lineage: Eukaryota > Metazoa > Chordata > Amphibia > Anura > Alytidae > Discoglossus > Discoglossus pictus. Next base: position 356,784,063 of record CM050166.1, on the reverse strand, counting down.
ACTGTTGATACATATAATTTAGATCCTCTAAACTGTATATTTCTTAACTTATACATGTTTTTTCCCCATTTTTTAAATTGCCAGCTTTGCCTCTACACCTACCTGTGCTTATCAGAGGCCAGATCTGTTTAGGACCTGGATTAAAACAATTTGAGCTGTTTAGGTTGTGGTTACAACTCAGCACAATAGACTTTTGGAGTGCTTTTGAAGGGCTTTATTTACCAGTGTTGTCACTGGGCAGGACAAAGGAGGTGCAAGGAGGTTTTGCCATTAATAATTTTCTGTGGACAAGGGCAGAGCCAATGACATATCAAGATAAGGTGAATGACATCATAGACCTGCGTACTTCCAAACTCCATGATGGTCCAGCCGCAGTCAGAGCTGGTCATGACCCTAATAAGCAACATGTAGGTGGAGAAAAGTAACTCGGCTTAGGGATGAAGCAGACAATTTTAAAGATAAAATATTAACATTTATCTCTTTTAAACTGTGTACTATTTTTTAAAGTCTTTACCCAAACAAATAAACAAAAGATGCATTTTAGTGGTCCTTTAAACATCCTTAATGAAGAATTACAATATTGTACAGTATTTAAGCAAGTTGATTAATCTGACAGTAAAGATACAAATTGTTAAGGTAAATTATGCTTCTTAAACAATAATTGCAAACAAATATCATTTTTTTTTCCACAGGCAAAGCTAATTAACAATTCCCACTATGAGAGAAGTTGCTGACAAACCAGTAACAGATATGTGTCCTGGTAAGCTTCATTTGCCAGGGCAAATACGGCATTGTTATGAAAATAAAATCTTGAAAATGTGTTTTAAAGCATGATTTCATTTTTTATTCTCTTTACTTCTTTAATTACTCTTCTTTGTAATTATGATTTACATTTTTAATCTTTTTGTTTAAAAAAAAAATTAAAACTTTTGTCAGTTTCCAAAATGAATTTTCCCAAACAGTAATGTTGTTTGGATTAATTTCTGAATCCATCCATTGTGATTAAAAGAGCTCTGTTTTGGAAAAACTCTGCATGAAACAAATTAACCATAGCAGTAGCTAAGTAAACCACAAGGATAACATTATCTTAAATTTAGCTGATTCTGCTTGTGTTATGGGGTCTTCTATCTTGGACTGCTGTTCTACATGCGACTTGACTTGGAGGGTTATCCTACTGGGACTTTCAACAGAACCGAAAATATATTTTTCTGAATCCATGTTTCTTCCCCTCCATTGTTTTCTTTGGGCTATTTATCACATATACTTTAAGTGTATCTGTGGTTAATAAGTATGCTCCATGGAAAAAAATAGGATATAGAGATATTTAACTCTGCTTAACTGCTCTTATCCATACATTTCCATTCTTTTAATCCTGTTGATAAACATAACCCTTTATTTTGGGAACTGCATTATAATACAAATAAATGTGTAAATAGGAATTACATGATTTACCTTTATTTTATCATGATGCCTTCAGAAACTAAAGGATTAAACTTTCAGGGTCTAAAACGTCTCTTTTTTTTTTACAGGAGCAGTACGTATAGCAGACAGATACAGTACATGGGTAGATGATAACATAGCACCAAGCAATCAAACAACTGTAATATTCTGTACTGACACAATATATCTGTATCATGAGCAGAACTTCCCATCTTCTTTATTGTGGTGGTCTGATTTTTATATTCCCAATGAGCAGTATTTTAAATATTTATTAAAAAATGCATATCCAAATATATCCATTAAAATATTCATATAATTTGTATGAAATTAGTAAAGATTTTGGAGTTTATAAATGATATCCAAACACAGCCGTAGGAAGGGTGGGGGGCGGATCGCCCCGGGAGCAACCTCCTTGGGGGCGACTTAAGCGGTGTCGAGAGCGACGGTCAGTAGCTACTGATGCTGCCCCCCTGAGCGATTTTGTGCATGTGTGTGTCTGTGCATGTGTCTGTGTGTATGTGTATCTGTGTTAGTGCATGTGTCTGTGACTGCTTGTGTCTGTGTCAGTGTGCGCCTGTGTGTGTGTGTGTGTAAGTCTTTGAGAGTGTGTGTGTGTGTGTGTGTCTGTGAGGGAGTGTCTGTGAGTAAGTGTGTGAATGAATGTGAGTGAGTGTGTGTCTGTGTAAGTGTGTGTGTGTAAGTCTGTGAGTGAGTGTCTGTGAGTAAGTGTGTGAATGAATGAGTGTGAGTGAATGTGTGAGTGAGTGTGTGTAAGTCGGTGAGTGTGTCTGTTTGTGTGCCTGTTAGTGTGTGTCTGTGAGTGTGTGCCTGTGAGTGAGTGTGTAACTGTGAGAGTGTGTGAATGAGTGTGTATAAGTCTGTGAGTGTGTGTCTTTGAGTGTGTGTGTGTCTGTGAGTGAGTGTAAGTCTGCATGTGTCTGTGAGTGAGTATGTGTCTGTGAGTGTGTGTGTCTGTAAGTCAGGGAGTGTGTATATGTGTGTGTGTGTGTGTGGGGGGGGGGGGTCAGCCCGGCCGGCAAAAGCTCTAGCTACCCCACTGTATCCAAAGTACTTAAACGGTCCCTCGTATTTTATTTTAAAATGTTAGGAAGTCAGCAAGCAACATAAATCAGCTGGTGGGGCACCAGTTGGACAGCCTTGCTACAGAGAATTAGATTAATTATGATGTTTTTTCATGCATCCTCTAACATTCCATGGAGAGATTTCCTCATTATATAATGAAGAGACTCTATAGAATAGCAAATTAATTTGAGAGGTCTCTTTTGAGAATAAATACCTAGCCCAGGACTGGGTACAGTAGTTAAAACCACTGACCCTCACAACTGTCCTTGTTTCAGTGACAGTTCCTCTTTTAAAAGAACGTTCTCTCCTGTCCCCCAAATGTCCCTCTTTTGAAAGCAAAGGCCCACATTTAAGGACATTTCCTTCTATAAGACCCACCATTTCTTTCTTTCTTCACCAAATCCGATTTCAGGAGAGAAAGTCCAGTAGTGTGACTGTAGCATGTACAGTGGATATAAAAAGTCTACACACCCCTGTTAAAATGTCAGGTTTCTGAGCTGTAAAAAAAAGAGACAAAGATAAATAATTTCATAACTTTTTCCACCTTTAATGTGACCTATAAACTGTACAACTCAATTGAAAAATAAACTGAAATCTTTTAGGTAGAGGGAAGAAAAAATATAAAAATAAAATAATATGGTTGCATGAGTATGCACACCCTTAAACTAATACTTTGTTGAAGCACCTTTTGATTTTATTACAACACTGGGTATGAGTCTATCAGCATGGCACATTTTGACTTGGCAAGATTTGCACACTCTTCTTTGCAAAAACACTCCAAATCTGTCAGAGTGCGAGGGCATCTCCTGTGCACAGCCCTCTTCAGATCACCCCACAGATTTTCAATCGGATTCAGGTCTGGGCTCTGGCTGGGCCATTCAAAAACGTTAATCTTTTTCTGGTGAAGCCATTCCTTTGTTGATTTGGATGTATGCTTTGGGTCGTTGTCATGCTGAAAAATGAAGTTCCCCTTCATGTTCAGCTTTCTAGCAGAAGCCTGAAGGTTTTGTGCCAATATTGACTGGTATTTGGAGCTGTTCATAATTCCCTCTATCTTAACTAAGGCCCCAGTTCCAGCTGAAGAAAAACAGCCCCAAAGCATGATGCTGCCACCACCATGCTTCACTGTGGGTATGGTGTTCTTTTGGTGATGCGCAATGTTGTTTTTGCGCCAAACATATCTTTTGGAATTATGGCCAAAAAGTTCAAACTTGGTTTCATCAGACCATAACACCTTCTCCCACATGCTTTTGGGAGACTTCAGATGTGTTTTTGCAAAATGTAGCCTGGCTTGGATGTTTTTCTTCGTAAGAAAAGGCTTTGATCTTGCCACTCTAACCCATAGCCCAGACATATGAAGAATACAGGAGATTGTTGTCACATGTACCACACAGCCAGTACTTGCCAGATATTCCTGCAGCTCCTTTAATGTTGCTGTAGGCCTCTTGGTAGCCTCCCAGACAAGTTTTCTTCTCGTCTTTTCATCAATTTTGGAGGGAGCTTCAGTTCTTGGTAATGTCACTGTTGTGCCATATTTTCTCCACTTGATGATGACTGTCTTCACTGTGTTCCATGGTATATCTAATGCCTTGGAAATTCTTTTGTACCCTTCTCCTGACTGATACCTTTTAACAATGAGATCCCTCTGATACTTTGGAAGCTCTCTGTGGATGCAAGACGCTAGTTTAATATATAAACCCTTTGGCGCTCATTGTGAGCCTTTTTCCAAGTCTTCCGGGCCTCTCGATGAGCAACACAGGCCTATGGCCTTTGGCGCTCATCACGGGCCTCACAATGAGCACCTTTGGCGCTCATTGTGAGCCTTTTTCTAAGTTTTGCGGGCCTCTCAATGAGCGCCAAAGGTCTACAGCCTTTAGCACTCATTGCAGCCCCGGCAAACCTGTAATGTTGCTGTAGGCCTCTTGGTAGCCTTCCAGACCAGTTTTCTTCTCGTCTTTCCATCAATTTTGGAGGGAGCTCCAGTTCTTGGTAATGTCATTGTTGTGCCATATTTTCTCCACTTGATGATGACTTCACTGTGTTCCATGGTATATCTAATGCCTTGGAAATTCTTTTGTACCCTTCTCCTGACTGATACCTTTTAACAATGAGATCCCTCTGATGCTTTGGAAGCTCTCTGTGGACCAAGGCTTTTGCTGTGGGATGCGACTAAGAAAATTTCAGGAAAGGCCAACTAGAGCAGCTGAACTTTATTTAGGGTTAATCAGAGGCACTTTAAATTATGGGAGGTGTATGCTGACTCCTATTTAACATGATTTGGAATGTGATTGCTTAATTCTGAACACAGACACATCCCCAGTTATAAGAGGGTGTGCAGACTTATGCAACCACATTATTATTATTTTTTTCCCTCCACCTAAAAGATTTCCGTTTGTTTTTCAATTGAGTTGTACAGTTTATAGGTCACATTAAAGGTGGAAAAAGTTCTGAAATGATTTATCTTTGTCTCATTTTTTTACAACACAGAAACCTGACATTTTAACAGCGGTGTGTAGACTTTTTATATCCACTGTATATCAGTTAGTGAAATAAATTAGCAATTAGTGTGTCTGTATTCAATAAATACTTCATTAGTTAATTAGTATAAAATATCTTATAAATAAATATTATAATTCTAGAGTAGGCATCAGCTGCATAAGGAGAAATTAGACTAGGTCAAACTTCACTCAGTTAAGAAGTATTTTATTTCTGTCCTTACTTGAAGGGAAAAAAAACATTTGTCTCAAGAAAAACACAATAGTGCTAATACATCTTCATATAGGATGTTACTGATCAAGTAGAAAAGAAAAATAGCATTGTAAAAAATATAACCAGTTTAAGAGTTTTATTATTTTGTTACAGATCATAATCACCTAGATGGAGATGACCACATTCCTGAAATCCAAATTAATGAAAAATATGGAACATTTAAGAAAAGTGAAGAAAAGTAATGCATTTTATGATTTAATAATAAAATCCTTAATGTGTAAATTCATTGAATGATAATGCCTGACCAGTCTCAAGCATATTCTTTGTACACACCCTACATGTTTAGTCCTATTTGCCATGATGTATGGCTAAGCACAGTAAGGATTAAATGCACTTCATATATGAAACAGATATGAATCAATGCTGTATATCAGTTATAGACAATGTATTTCACTTGGGATCAAAAGTGGCCCCAAAGTCCTCAAAATGGCTCCAACACAAAGGCACCCTTTTTTGTGTGGCAGTGCTTTGCTTTGTATTATGGAGTAATGTGTATGCGTTACAGCACATACTGTACACACACTGGACCACAACACAAATAACATGTTCAATATGTTCAATGCTACTATTTCCTAACTCAGGTTCCAAGACAAATTAGCAGACCATGATTTTAATATTATCATCTTGTATTTGTATTGCACAAGAATAATCCATATTGCTAAAGGTACAAATTACACATAAAAAAATGGCCTTACATGGCCACAGGTAGTTTAAATAAAAATGACATAACCACTATTTAGCAATCTAGTACCAGCAAATATATGAACATGTTCAGGCCTGTTGAACCAGGTATAGACACCACTGATGTAGACAAATACATACAATAATGCTGCATATGAAGAAGTTGGAAGAATTTAAATGAGGTACTATGGATCATCCATGGTGCCATGTGTGATATTGAACCTACACAGAACTGAAAATCATATAGACTATGTATTCCTTGCTACTGAGCTGTACTGTGGATCTTTGGGTAAGTGGGAATTTTTATTCCAAGTACATTTGTAGAATGAACGGAGCTGAAAAGCCATATTAACAAATTACCTCCTGACAGCAGATAACGTAGCTGATAACGTAGCAAATCCACTATTCTGTTAATGAGAATATTTGGGTTATAATTTTCGTCACATTATTGTATATTTTCCTGTGTTTTAATAGATAACAAGCTAGAAAACAAGTAAAACAATTTGGACATAATAATCAGCAAGTGATGCTGATTTATTGAGATATATATATGTGTGTGTGTTTAAAAATCCAGGATATTTTTTCAGACAAATAAAAAAAAATCTTCATTATAATGGTCTTCTATTTTATATAGTTAAACAGTATCATGTATGTTCGATTGACTTGTTTTATTCAGTATGACCATCTTATTTTATCAGAGGTAAAAAAGAGCCAAGTGAAAAGTCTCCAAAGAACATGGTGGGATTTATTGAATTGGTGAGTATATGTATTTTGTTAATGCTAATCATTATTTTTAACATATAGAAAGAATCTATAGCAAATGGTCTCTGTACGATTTGCTTTAACCATGAGTAACATAAGCATATATATTGCTACTTGATTTTACATGAGACATCTCTTCTATTAAAGGACACCTATAGTCATATATTTAAAATATACAATTTTGAAGAACTACACTTAAAAAAATTAGACATTTTTGTAGAATGTTAAATACATGATACAGTTTATTACATTTTATATGCAATTATCCTGCTCTGGAATCAGCCATTTTGATTTCTGCTTATCAGATTAGTCACGTGGGAGAAGACGTTCATATGAAGTTTATATCTGCAAAATGGGAATGTGGCATCTACAACTATCAATGCTTTCATTAGTTCTAATGCAATGCTCAATCAAGAGAAGAAAATGGAAGCATGCTTAAGAAAAAAGTTATATGTAAAATCATAGGTTTGTTTGCATTCTGAAAACATGATTAGTTATTCAAATCACATATATAGTTCTCAGTGTCCGGAACACTGAGATGTTGGTCACGCTGTTGCCCCCTTCCTCCTCCCCAAGGCTAAACTTTCTCCCCCAGGCTCCTCACCCCGACAGGGTCTGCAATAAGCGCAGAATGGCGCTCATTGCATAGCTTATGATGAGCGCTGGAGGCGCTCATCGCGAGGCCCCCAGGGCTTTAATCACCCCCAGCTGCCCACTGTGTCTCCTTCCCCCTTATCCTCCTCCTCCCTTCCCCCTCACCAAACTACCCCCCCCTCACTCAAATTACCACCCTATCCCCTTTCCCCCTCTCTTACTGTGATCCTATAAACTCCTGCTGCTCTCTCCTCTGCAGCGCGTCTTCTGGCTGTGTACGACCTGCATATGCTAATGACGTGACGTCTCATGCGCGTCACGTCATTAGCATATGCCGATCGGGGAAAGAGGGATAGGGAGGTAATTGGAGAGGGGGAAAGGGAGGAGAATGATAAGGGGGGAGGAGGAGGATAAGGGGGAGAAGGAGGGAGGAGGATGGGAAGGAGGGAGGAGGTTAAGGGAAAGGGAAGAGGAGGAGGATGAGGGGGAAGAGGGAGGAGAGGGTGGGAAAGAGACACAGGGAAGGGAAAGGGGGGAAAGAGACACAGGAGAGGGAGATGGGGAAGAGACACTGGGGAGGAAGAGAGGAGGGAAAGAGAGATATGGGAGGGAGAGGACTGAAAAGATACACAGGGTAGGGAGAGGGGGTGGAAAGAGACACAGGGGAGGGGGGAAGAGACACGGTCATTAGCATATACCGGTCGGACACAGCCAAAAGTCGCGAAGCTCATAGGATCACAGTAAGAGAGGGGAAAGGGGATAGGGTGGTAATTGGAGAGGGGGAAAGGAAGGAGGAGGAGGATGAGGGGAAGGAGGATGGGAAGGAGGGAGGCCAAAGGCGCTCCTTGCGCTCGTGATGAGCGCCATAGGCGCTCATCCCTACGACCCCCTACAAAATTCGGCACGCAAATGCGGGCCCTCGCAAAGTTCCCACATCAGCTGCAATGAGCCGCAGGCGGGACTTACACCGGAAAATTTACGGTCTTACCATCCACAAACACGAGCCGTGGGACATAGAAATAAACGATTACGAGCTCGCAAAAATACGACCTTAACTCCTGAACTGTGCGCACATTAAAACATTAAAAACACAATAAATACACACAACAAATACATAAAAAGCTTACCCACAGCAAGGGGGGCCACCCTGGACCTCTGCAAGTGAAGTTTACACACATAAAAATCCCCTAAGCGAGAGAAAAAATGCCCGCTGAAAAAAACGAAAACGAGGCTACAGGACCCTAAACACGCAAAACACCACCAAGCACACCAAAACGAGGTACAAGATACACCATTAGTAAGGACGCTACATCATACACAGCCGCGTAGCACATACACATCACACGCCATTTTACAACACTAACTTACACAATGCGGAAGTACACAGCTACCCTAACGGCTTCCCCTCTCGCACGCACACTATTTACACTACACACTGAACACATTGCTGACACTTACACCTCAGCACCACAACAGTTCAAACCTACATTATATGCTGCAGCAACATTAAAACAGATTGTCAGCTCTTCAGCACAATGCTTACTGCATATATTACTTCCAAATAGGTCAAGTATATTCATTTATGAATGTATTCATTATTTCATTACTATACAAAAACAAATATACACAAAAAAAAATCACAATAAACGCAAAACCCATTCACTGCGCACCTCCACCACACAGCATTACCTGCCTTACAATTTTATTGCCGTCATTTTTTGACGGGAAAGTCGCTAGTTTGACAATAAATTGCAACAGAAAAAATTAACTTCACATTAATTGTGATAAAATGTTAGAAAAGAAAAGATGTTTAGGGACCATTTAATAGCAAAATTTATAGTGAGATACGGAACATGAGAAATTAAGAGAGACCATAACAATTCAAAGAAAAATGAAAGAAAAAAAATAAGCATATGGACATACACTGTTTTTCCAGCACTTAAAAGTAGCTATTACTTTTATATTATAGATTGTTTTTCAGTGTTATTTTTGTCCATTGATAGTTGCGTTATGCTGATGGTTGTGACTTCATTCTGATGATATTTGGCTTGTTATGTGCTGCAGCCAGTGGTACAGGATTGCCAATCCTGATCATTGTATTTGGACAGATGACAGACAGCTTTGTACATAGTGGTGTAAACGGTAAGTATGTATTGTATTGTTTAAATATTCTGCATAATGATTTCAAAACAATACCGTATTAGTCCTATGTCTGGGTAAATCAGCCTCCTGATCCATGGGCGCAGCTACCAGTGGCACAAAGCACCATGGCCCTTCTCTGGGTAGCCTAGTATTGTGTATTCTATTTCTGCATTTTTTTTTTTTCGGTAGTGTAAGGGTCCCGGGGGCTCTTAGGTGCCTTCCATTCTCTATCTCCAACACTGTCCTGATCATATTATAGATAATATATGGTTGCCCAAATGTAACTAGCCCAGAGAGTGAATGCATTGTTTACGCAGTCACATTAGCAGCCTTATTAAATTGCGATTCAGTAAATTTAAAAGGGCTCTAATTAAGCACACAGCATATTTTTTTTACAGAAGTTTTTAGTTAATGAAGACCTTGCTTTTGGATAGAAGTTCACTAACTAAAAACTTCTGTAAAAAAAATATGCTGTGTGCTTAAATAGAGCCCTTTTAAATGTACTGAATCGCAATTTAATAAGGGTGTTGGATAGCCTTTTCTCACCAACACTGATACTGCCTTCTATCTACGGTCCGCTCAGAGCGGGTGAGGCCCAGTGTGAGGAGTATGCCTTTTTTTTTTTTTTAAAGTTCATGTTTGAACACATTTAGAGTATTTTTTTTTGTATTACTTTACTTAAAATTTTACTTACCAAGAAACATAACTAATAATATATTAAAGAAAAATGAATATACATTAGCAATATAATGATATTCTAAGTATATATATATATATATATATATATATAGTGATACCTTTTTTATTGGACAAACGTATTCCTAATAATGTGACGATACAGATATGAACTAAAAACAGTAAACAGAAAGAGATGGGGAAAAATCCCCATCTCTTTCTGTTTACTGTTTTTAGTTTATACTTGTATCAGTATCGCTTTTTGACTTGATAAAGAGAGGCATTGTCACTCGAAAGCTCGTCGCTTTATTATGAATACGTTTGTCCAATAAAAAAGGTATCACTATTCACTGCAATACTCTGATTATTCAACTGGATTACTGGACATTCACGGCTACCTCACTCTTTATATATATATATATATATATATATATATATATATATATATACACAGTTATATATTATTAGTATTAAGATAATCAAAAGCTAAATATTTTATATTTATTTTTCAGTTACAAATAACTCTGAGTGTGCATTGTTGCCAAACATTGACATAGAGGCTGAAATGACAAGGTAAGGAATAATACTGTACTTGTAGATGCTAGACAACCTTGTCCTGATAACTGATATTCAATAATGTGGTGATTATTTCTCTTTGCCTTTATTTTGTCCTACATCTATTTCTGTTCTGACTCTGTTTCTTTCCTGTCCCCATGAAACTCCCTCTTGTTCTGCTACCTCTTATAACACCTCTTTCCACTAGCCTGTAAAAAAGTAAACAAAAAAGTATACCCGAGGTATCTGGGTTAAGGACAAGATAAGTTCCTGAGAACATCTTTAAGTTGTATTTGTATGCAACTTGAATCTCTGATGAATAATGATAATTACCATGGGGTAATAATAAAACGGTGTAATAATATAATAATAATAATAACAATGCCCCTGTACTCTAATACTATGTTACAGAAACAATTGTGCTCTTTCTTTTCATTCAAAGTAGCAGAACATAAAAAAAAAATCATACAAAAGCCTTGGGAGACTGTTCATAACTATGAGTCGTCTGTAAGTCGAGTCGTCTGTAACCCCTAGTTAAATGGCCAGTATAAACAAATTTCATATTGTTGTTATTATTAACCTTTATTTATTTTTTAGATCATCAATAATTAACATAAAAAAGCATGTGCAAACAGCAGTAAACCAATACTTTAACCAGAACATGTAATTGAAACACACATTTTACCTAATTAATGGCCATTACTGTACCCCTGCCCACCTCTCTCATTATCCTCTGCACTACTGAAATAAAGTGAAATATTTGAACTGGAATAATATTATTCAAGCCTTAACAATACAGCCTTATAAATGTTATCTCAGCTGACTAATGAGGTAAACTGTGTTTTTCAATTATATTTTCTGACTAAAGATTTTCTTTGCTGCTGTTTGCACATGTATTTATAATGTTAATTAATAGGGAACTAAAGAATAAGTTTAACATGAAGAATGTGTACACTAACTCTTTCACTATCGTTCCATTCAGTTGGGTCAAGGTGCTACATAAATCTACTATCATCCATAGTTGAATACACTCAAAACAAGCTGAGGAAAGTATGCAAAGGACATGTCTGTGACTGATCTGTTTGGAACTTGTTATATGCAATACATATACCTCTAGCCTTCTACCTCTAATTTGTCTCTCAATCACTAGCTCGCATCCACTATTCGTTACGCTGCTAAATACTCACACATGCACCAGTAGTTACAACATCTTTTCCTTTTTTCTTTCCTTAATTTCTCTCTCTCTTGTGTATAAGCAAGGTTTTAAATACTGAATTTAATATCCCACTTCCTGTGTTTTCTGAAAGTGCTATTTATTATACAGTATTAATGTTTATTATAAATAGGCCCCATATAAATCTTATCAAGTAGCGATTTTTATTTTACTACACAAAATATAGCTTAATGAAAGATATAAAAATCCAAAAACTTTTAACAAACAAAGATTAATATCTTTTTTTTTAGAATTGTGCATGAAAACCTTGCGTTTAATAGATTTACCATTGCCAATTTGCCTAGCATTGGCTTGCAAGTCACCATTTTGGTAGAAACTAGAAACAATACAATTCATTGCAAAATGTACAGAACTTTGAGCAATCTCCCCTGTTATAGTCTGCACAAATTCTTATGTGTTCATTACTTTCTTAAATGAAACATTAACTTGCACTCTAATACAAATTATATAGAAGAGAGGGCAGAATATTTTTGACTTCTCTATAATGTGTATTAGAGTGCAAGTTAAGGTCATTGTATACAGAAATGCACAACAGCTTCTGTGCACATACATACACACATAAAAAAATCTGGGGTGGATAAGTCCCCCTCGTCCCCCCAATTCCTATGCCCATGTATAGAACCTACAAAATAATAAAAAATTTAACATTAACTTAATGATTTTGAAAATGTATAGGGTATATTTGATCAATCAGGGCTAAAAATAGGGATAACCAGGGATAAGTGGAGATAAGCAGCGTAAAAGGGCCACTGTGCCCATCATTGAAAATAGAAAGCCTAAATTGTGAAAATAAGTTATAAAGTAAAATATTTATTAAAATGACAACCTCAGTGGTTCTTTTGTTCAGTCATTCAGTCATATCCGATTCTTCGTGACCCTATGTACCACAGCATACTAGGCACAATTATGTCTTTGGTTGTGCTGATCTATAAGGTTGTCTTGGCATAGATATTGCAGAAGGTTTCCAATTCCTTCTCCAGTGGATCACAATTTGTCTGACCTCTCTCCTACGATCTGGCTATCTTGGGAGACCCAACATGGTATAGCTCACAGCTTCATTGAGGTACACTAGCCCTTCACCACAACAAGGTAGCGAGCCAGAAGGAGCAGTGGTTTGTTAAGTGGCATTGCACATAAAAAAACTCCACTTCCTATGTTTTTATTTTTTTATTTTTTTTTATTTCAATAGTTTTTATTGGGTCACAAGTAAATGGAAGGGAAAACAATATGATATCAGTAACAAGCCATGACATGTACAATGTCAGTGTAAAAGATACAATAAAAAATATAAACATGGCCCGAAGATACAGTATATAATATTAATTTACAAGTGAGTATTACCATCAACCATTTTCCTTTTTCAACAATAACATATATATAACAAAACAAAAATAACAAGAAGGGGAAAGGGGAGGGAAGGAAGTAAAGGTGGATTATTTTATTATATATTAATTTTCATATTTTATTTATTTATTTATTCAATTTAGATTTTTAAGGTTAGAACTATAATAATAAAGAACGTCAACTCACTGTTTATTCCGATCTCCATTAAGGATGCCAGGCCTCACTTTCCTTGAGCAGCACGCCTCAGATCCACACACGACAGTCCAACACAAATGCACTTTTTAAAAAAATATTAAATCTATGCTGTGGGTCGAGGAGATACAAGTTTCTTAAATGGATAAGAATGTAGAGTATGTGTCGGAAATTGTGTGTATGAGTTTTTCATTAATCATTATGTAGTTGATCTGGTTAATTATTTATTTTAAGCAAAGGTTGGTATTTTCCACCTCTTGCCAATATGATTTTTAACTGCTAATAGTATATATTGGAGTAATTTATTCTGGGATTTAGTTAGGAGGGAAGATTGATGTCCCAATAAACAAACTTCAAAGGAGGGTGTTACTTGGGTAAATAAGAGGTTTGAGGCCATCCTATGTCCGTGCATCTCCTAAAACAGGTAGCGGATTCTTGAGGATTTATTCTATGGATTCTCTCTGGGGTGATATAGGTTCTATGAAGAACCTTTAGTGAGGTTTCTAATAAGCTGTAATTAAGAGAGCCTTTAGCGAATCTCTGACTGGTTTTGTTCCCATTTGTCCATATCCCAGGTTTGGGCCAGTCCTTCCTCCCATTTAATCATGTATTTAGGTTTTCGATTTTCAGGCGGGTTATTGAAGTTTTCATATATTTGGCCTAGAATGCCTTTTGTTAATGGAGCATCTTTGCAGATGCAAGTCATCCAGTTAGCCTTGGGAAGGCCTAGTGACATTTTCAGGGTCATTATGAAATGTCTAAATTTACAGAAATTGAAATGTTCCTCTAGGGGGAGATTAAAGTTGTCCCTTATGTGTTCAAAAATGATAATTTGATCTTCAATTACTTACGCACCTATTCTAGGCCTTGAGTGTTCTACCAAGCCTTTGAGTCAGTGGAAAAGTCATTAGAAAAGGAAGGAGAAGAGGTTAGAGAGAGAAGGGGAGACAATTCCAATGTTCATTCACATTTGGAGTTGGCCCAGGACCAACACATTAGGGACAATCTGATCATGGGGTAAAAATTTCTGATTCGCGAATGCTGGGGTTTAGGAAGCCACATAATCTTATCCCATCCTAGGGGTTGTATTTGTTGATTTTCTATTTGTACCCAGATAGGTTGATGTTCTAAGGAACGTGCTTGAGGTAGAAATTAGATTTGTGCCGCTCTATAATAGAGCTTAAGGTGTGGGCATGAAAGTCCACCTTTGTTTTTGTGCCTAAACATTTCAGATTTGTTAATTCTCTGAGGTTTATGGCTCCAAATAAATCTCATGATTTTTCTTTGGAAATTATCTACTGTAGGTCTGTAATGGGAACCTTGATAGTTAAGGATCTAAAATAATACAATATTCTCAGGAGAATTTTCATTTTGACTGAGTTTATTTGGCCTGACCATGAAATTTGAAACTTGTTCCATTTCTATAGGTCGACTGATAGTTCCTTAAAAAGAGCCATATAATTGTTTTTGTAAAGGTCTGAGATATTTGGGGTAATTTTAATTCCTAAATAATTAATGTGAGTCTTGGGCCAAGTAAAGTTAAATGAGTTCTTTAAAGAGTCCCGATCTGAGTTTGAAAGTTGGTATCCTAAAGCTTTGTTTTTATCTATATTGCCTTGTATGCCTGAAATTAATTTGAAATTGTTCAAAACTTCCATAAGGGTTGTGACAGAAGTGGTAGGGTTTGTTAACGTGCATAATAGATCGTCAGCAAAGAGACAGCATTTGTAATTTTGGTTACCCAACGTCAAACCCTGGATTTTGGGGAGATTCTAATCGTTCGTGCTAATAGCTCCATAGCTAGGGCGAAAAGTAATGGAGAGAGGGGGAAAGCCTGCCTTGTGCCCCTTTGGATGTTTAGGAGTGGATTCTTAGGGCCAGGTCATTTTAGATTTGTTTTAGGGAAATTATAGTACATTTTGAGGAGATTTATGAAGTTACCTTTGGAGCCACATTTTGCTAAAACTGCATAGATATATGGCCATTCTAGGGAATCAAAGGCTTTTTCTATATCTAATGCTAAGGTGCAAAGTGGGCTTTTTGAGTGATGAGCTAGGTAAAGTATGTTCACTACTTTCCTTATATTATCTCCAGCTTGTCTGTGTGGAATGAAGCCAACTTGATCTTTGTGGACAAGTTTAGGTAGAAAGCTAGAGATCCTATTCGTCATTATTTTAGCTAGTATTTTGATGTCTCCATTTAGAAGGGAGATCGGGCGATAGTTTTTGACCTCTAACGGGTCTCTCCCTGCCTTGGGAAAAAAGACCAGGTTTGCTTGATTTAGTTCCGGGGGTATCTGATCCCCCTATAACATGGCATTATATAATGTTACTAAATGAGGTGCCAAGACTTCTATACATTTTTTATAATATAAATTAGAGAAGCCGTCTGACCCCGGGGATTTACCTAATTTTAGAGATTAAATTGTGTCTTTGATTTCTTCTAAGGTTATTTCTTAATTAAGTATCTCTAAGTCTGAATTTTCCAAAGTGGCTAGGTTTAGTCTAAAAAGTTAGCTAGAAGGTCTTCATCTGTTTGTGTGTGTGTGAAGTGTATATGTCTTGGTAGAATTTAAGGAACGTTTCCTGAATATGTACTTTTCCCACTAAACTCAGGACCTATTTAAAATGTGAATTTCATTTTTAAGAATTACATTTGCTTTGTTGATGTCTTTTAGACTATAGTAATTCAAAGTAGTTTGAACTCTTTTTTTCAAAACCGTTTTTCTTTTTCTATTAAACAAAATATGCTTCTTCATTTGTTCTTTAATGGAGACTTACACTTCAATATTGTGAGTATTTTGACTCTGCCTTGGCTTGGTTTGGCAAAACTTTACCTTGAGTTGATACATCTTCCCAATAGAGATTGATCAATCAATTGCTTTGATTCAAAAGGAAGTCGTTGTTTGGATATGTCTTCCCTTTAAATAGCATTAACTGAGCCTGTTGTTGTCCTTATCTGTGTAATTTTAGTCTGTTGGTTTTTAGTGTTTAACTTATTGGCCAAGAGAGGGCCGGGTTTGTTTGCTTGGGCAAAAAAAATTGTTTTGGATTTTTCTTAGGGCCTTCTCTGTTTGATCAGAGAGAATATTATCAAGTTCTAATCTAATAGTATCAATCAGCTGACGAATTGGATCTCATTGATATTGCTGATTTTGTTTTTCAAGTTTAAGAAGTTCTGTTGTTAATGAGTCCTCACGTCTTCTTACATTTTTCTTATCAGAGGAGGCAAGGCGTATGCAGGTGCCCCTAATGAATGCCTTATGTGCTACCCAAAGCCAGCCTATACTAGTGTGGGGGTTAGTGTTTATTTGAAAGTATTCTTTTAATTATTTTGTTATTTGGTCTTGTAGGGGTTTGATAATAACATATCCTTTATCTGCCAGGAATTGGGCATATCTGAGCTAGGGTTTAAATTTAGAACTAGAGATACTAAGCTGTGGTCTGACCAAGGGCAAGGAATAATATCTGAAGATTTAGTTTTTTTCTAATAATGTAGCATCTATAAAGAGAGTGTCAATCCTGGAGTAGGATTTATGAGTGGGGAGTAAAATGTGTACTCCATTGGGTGGAGCTCCCTCCAGGCATCAACCAAGCTTAGTTTTAGCATGAGATTTTTAATTTGTTTAATTTTCAGGGGAAATCGATTAACACTCCACCCTTCAGACCTGTCAAAATCTTGATTTAAAACCAGATAAAAATCTCCCCCTATGATTACGTTCCCAGTTTCTTGAGCGTCTAGTGTCTCTAGTAAATGTATTAGAGTTTTATGTGGAGTTGTGGTAGGGGTATGTGGATAAATGTAAACCAAGGCAATTTTAGTGCCTAATATAGTTCCTGTAAGGATAACGAAGCTGCCCTCTTTGTCTATTTTTTTGTGAATTATATTAAATGGGAATTTTTTGTGAATCAGGATAGCTGCTCCTGCTTTTTTAGTTTTCTGGCTTGAGGCATAAAATGATGGATAATATTTGTGCAAGAATGAGGGGATTTTATTTTGTGCAAAGCGGGTCTCTTGGAGAAAAAGTACAGAGGGTTTGTTTTTCTTATATGAGATAAAGGCTTTTCTCCTCTTGTGAGGAGGGTTGAAGCCTCTTACATTATATGTAATGAAAGTATAGTGTGAACTAGCCATTAGAGCTTACCTGTTTTATTGTCATAGTATATTCAGAGACGGGCTGAGTGTCAAGTTATTGTAGAGGCTCTGGCACCGCTCCCTGGAGAGTCGGAAAATTTAGATTTAGATGTGTTGAATAATGCCTTTAGAGAAGGGAAAGGTAAAAAAGATATTTAGCAAGTTGAAATTTTGACTGTTAAACTTTAAAAAAATTAACTATATGAAAACAGTTATAAGACAACAATTTAGTCTTATACATTCTTACCATTTAAAGAAATAAAGATAAAAACCCGTAAAGGGCACTGGCGGGCACTAACTCGGTTACCCCAAACAGCAATAATGTTATAAATCGAGAAAATAGAAGTTAAGCACAGTAAAAGAGAGAAAGGCATCAACAGGTAAGTCAATGAGTGCAAAATAAAGTTAACATGTCTTAATATTATACAATACCACCCTGTCTAAATGCCCTTAATTGCTTTGTTTTTTAATAGACTGTCTTAAACAGTAAACTAGCTTAACATAATACTCTATTTTTTTAAAATAAACAGCTATAAGTTTAGAAAATCATCTTTCAGCCATTGTTTGAGCAGGTTCCAACCTGCTGGAAGATGTTGTTGAAGAATCTACAGCAAGAGTTTGTTGAAGATCTATAGTAGGTGTCGGGCGTTTTCGATTCTTGGTGGTTGACCATGTTTTGGAAGGTCTTGGGATAGGCGGTTGATCCTGGGTAGAGCTAATCTCATCTGGAGTTGCTAAATGAAGGCGATGGAGAAGATTGATACAGTCCTTAAGTGAATGTATCGAGTGAGTAGTCCCTTTTATTGCAAAGAAAGAGCGAAAGGGAATCCCCATTTGGATGGTATCTTGTGTTTGATAAGGATAGATAGAGCTGGATTCATGGATCTACGTTTTTCCAATGTCAATGTGGATAAATCCATAAACATTTGAAGAGGGGAGCCATCTGGTCCCTTGATGATTTTCCTAGATTTATTGAGGATCAGGTCTGTGGTTCTTTGCCTTATGAAACGTGCAATAGTATATTTGGAAAGTTCTTGGTTTCTAGAGGCTATCAGTGAGCTACTATCTATGAGCTTGTTCAATTTCCCAAGAACCATCTGGTAGGTTTGGTAGGATATTGGCAATTACACCTGTGAGATATTGTACCAGGTCTGGAACTGTTTTCGGTACCCCACGTACTCTGATGTTGTGTCGCATCAACCTGTTTTCCAGATCATCTATTTTTTCTTCTTGGGCTAAAACTTTAAGGGCCAAGGATGAAATTTCAGCTCTATTGTGTTTTTGAGCTTCCAAAATTTTGTCTGGCGTTTCCTCTAGTAGATTACTCCTTTGGCCTAACTCATATAGATCTTTCCGGATATCTTTCATCAGTTGCGCCGCTTGTGCTTGTAACATTTGCCCTATTATAGCGATTGATTTGGCAGAAAGATTCATGTCAGGAGTAATGTTTAGTTCGTCCCCCTCAATCTCTGAGGATTCAGATTGCTTGAAGGGCGAGCTTTGTGGTAGAAAAGGGGGTATTTCGGTATTGTTAAAGTGTTCCGATATGTTCCTAGAAGGTAGACTCTTCTTTGATTTACCAATTTTGAGCAAAGGAAGATGATATTTTTTGCTAGTTAGAGGTAGTTAGAGTATGGGGTAAGATGTTTTTGAGGTATCCCCCAAAAAGTCTAGTCATTAATAGCAATGATAGTAAAGTGATTCCAGGGGAAATCCTGTTAACGAAAGAAGCTGTGCCTCTTCAGAGCCACTGCCGTCTAACCCTCTACCCCATGTTGAGTATAAGGTTATTATGAAACATCAAGAATTGTTCCATTTGGAAGAGAAAATAAAATAAAGAGTAAATACGAGATTTTCCCCTATTCCAGAGATTAGGTCTAAGAGAGACCTGCAGCCTTATTAAATTGTGATTTGGCCAATAGAATAAGGCTCTATATAAGCACAGAGCATATTTTTTTTACAGAAGTTTTTAGTTAGTGAAGACCTTGCTTTTGGATAGAAGTTCACTAACTAAAAACTTCTGTAAAAAAATATGCTCTGTGCTTATATAGAGCCCTATTCCATTGGCCAAATCACAATTTAATAAGGCTGTATGTCTGGATTCTTTAGGTGTTATTAAGGGGTTTCTTATATGGAATGCACTGTATATGGATTTAAAGTTGTTTATAGGTCAAACTCCAGTGCCTTAATTAATATAAGGCCAGTAGGTGGCAGTAGAGTTTAAGGTATGAGAACTGTTCAAGCTGTAGAGTAAAGTTGTGTTTCTTAACTTTGGGTTGTTCAAGCAGTTAATACAAGCTTTTATGTCTAAATTTCTGTGCAGTTGGTATACCGACAATAAGGGTAGCTTCTTTAGCAGTGTTTCACAGGGTACATAGGGGGCTTGAGATAATGGTATTATATAAATCTTTATTTAGATTTATGTTGTTCTCAAAAAAATGTAAGTCAGTTCAGGTCACTTTTATTGAATCCCTGTTTGTCAGACCAGGGTCTAAGGTGACTTGGGTAGAGAATTTGATGTAAGAAGAGCTTTCCTCCCTATTCTCAATCCCAGATGTTGCTTGAGAGTGTTACAACCACCTGGATGGTTCAAGATGGTGGTTTAGGTGTTGCCTCCCTCCCACATACTGTATGTCTCTCCTCAGGTTGGGGGAACTATCTGAAGGCTGTGAGGTGTTGAGGGAGGGTCACTTCTTCAAAGGGGTCCCAGGGGTTTCTCAGGGTGTGTCTGGTGTAGGGAAGTCCCCTTCTCACCTTCCTTCCAGTTAGGGTTTATTGGTGGCCCTTCTACACTCAGAAAGTAACTGCAGCAGTTTGAATAAGTAGTAAGAGGCTATGTTTAAAAAATCCCAACAGTTTATATAGGGGTAGAAAATGAACATAAATGTCACCACTATACAATCTGTGTTGGTTCCCACTTATAGTTATGTAGTTCTTGCTTGTATGGTATATAGGGGGGGATTCTTTACTCATTTTACTCATTAACTGCCATTTTCTGTCGGAGAACTTCAGATTTATGGATATTGCAATCCACTCACACAGTTATATGAAATTTATAGCAGCCAAAAATAATGACATCCTTGGGCCCTATTCTATTAGAAACCCGTAAGTGACTCTGACTTGTAATTTAGGCTGCAGGTGTCCCCCCCCCCCCTAAAGTCTAAAAGTTCTATAGCCTCACCCCACAGCTTAAGTCTTTCAATCTCCACACATAAACCATGCCTTTGTTCTGAAGCTTTGAGTGATCATGAATATCTGATGCTTGCAATGTGAAACCAATCCTGCAATTTAAGTGCGCGCCACACTCATAGTAGCTAATAGAAAATGGGCTAATGGATCGGTGATTGACAGGGATAGTAAATAGATAATAAAGCTGAGAGTTTTATTGACTGAGTTGTAGATTTGTAGAGCTGGAGGTGATTGAATATTGAGAGAGAGTAGGCGATTTTGCAGAGCAGGCTCTTATGTTTTATTGATTTATATTTCTTAAATACATATTTTACACTTAATCTATCAAAGGAGCATGGTAGAGGGAGGTAGATAGAGAGAGTGGAGGGGGGTGGTAGAGGGAGGGAGACAGAGAATGGAGGGGAGGGTAGGGTAGGGAGTGGAGGGTGGAAGACGGAGGGAGAGTCCAAGTGGACGGGAGGGTGTAGAGGAAGGGAGGGAGAGAGTGAAGGGGAGGATGGTAGAGGGAGGGAGACAGAGAGAGTGGAGGGGAGGGTGGTAGAGGGAGGGAGACAGAGAATGCAGGGAATGGTAGGGAGAGAGGGAGTGGAGGGGAGGGTGGTAGAGGAAGGGAGGGAGAGAGGGGATGGAGAGGAGGGTGGTAGAGAGAGGGAGAAAGGGAGGAGAGAATATGGAGAGAGGTTGTGTAGGGGAGGGCTAGGTCTGGTAGTTCTGGAGGGGAAGGTAGGGAGGTGAGGTAAAGGGATTGAGGAATTAACCCATAGTGATAGGCACACCTAGCACAGGGTCAGAAGAGGCGCCTGATCCCAGGGGGGAGGGACGTTAGGCCCAGGCCTGGAAAGAGGGAGCAGCCACAGTTCCAGCAGTTGGCTTTACAAAAAGGCATGTGAGGTCCAAGTTGAGGAGGGTGATGTCAGAGGAGGACAGAGCACAGACAGGTGCCCGTTACTGGAGCTCCAGGCCTGGTGGCCCCACAGGATCCGGTCTCCTTGTAAAGTGAATATCATATACACCAACATGCCACTACATGCACACCACACACACACACACACAGATAACACAAAACCCATGTAAATACTGGCCACCAATGAGAGTGAGATGTCAGCTCCCTGGATTTACCAAGGGATAGATGGATCATTCATGCGTTGTCAAGTCCATGACGCTGACAAATCACTTTCATTAGTGGGCACAACAAAAGTAATCATCAAATAGAGTGCATGTAAGGGTGTGCCCACTTCAGATAGGGATGGATGTGCAGTGTAGTTTACTAGCCTATCAAGGAATACCTCTAAACAGTGGGCTAACAACTATGGCTGAGAAATAGTCATTGATTGGCTAGTATGACAAACCGCCCAGCAAGTTCTGCATAATATGTTGCAGAGACCCTTCATAAGATAAGGAAGTCTATTGTATAAAGTGTATTCATTATCAGACATAAGAACAAAGAAGTATAATCTGATCAATGTCTGATTGTATCAAAGTAGCCAGGTAACCTCTGGGGGGTGTGACCACACCTATTGTCTCTCTATGTGTATTGTGTGGCCAACTATGGGGGATGTGTATTGCCTGTGGGAAGAGATGTGTATATATATTTCTGCATATAACAAAATAAAGACAGTATTATGGGAGGTTGGGGATGGTGAGACTGTAGTGCTTCTTGGGTATTTTACCGTATACCAGCGGAGATATTGGATTCGTGTTCCAACTCCGTTACATTTGGTGGCAAGTGGCGGAATTGTTCCCACGGTCAGAAGGACAGCTACAGGAGACACCATTCCATGGAGTTACAAATTGAGGGCAACGCTAGTAACCGTACAGCGCCCCTGGCTACAGCAGGATGGAACCGGCTAGTTTTCGGACAGCGTTCTATGATGAGGAGGAGGAGGCGGCCGCGGACTACAGGGATGCAGACAGAAAGGAACTCATGGAGGGAGACCGGGCAGCGGCTACAGCACCTCTTACGGACAGCACACAGAATGAGTTTGGAAGAGAACTCCAAAGCAGACTGGCCTTTTTCCCAGGTATGCTTCCCACAATAACTTTGGAATGGTTAATGACAGATGACCACGAATACATAATGGAAAAGTAGCTGGCACGGGGACGGTCCATCTTGGGAGCTGCTAACCCACCTCCCACCATTAACCCCCCCCCCCCAGCACTGCGTCCGGGTGGTGGGAACTACCAAACCCCTCCACGGTACATCAGGTGCCACACGTGTAACCAGCAGGGCCACATGCAGAGAGACTGTCCCAGAAACAGAAACCGCTCCACGTGGAATACTCCAACTAATTCCCCTCCCCAGCGACAGTGTGTATCCCAGGGAGCAGAAGGTGCCGTCCTTCCTCCCCAGCGACAGTGTGTATCCCAGGGAGCAGAAGGTGCTGTCCTTCCTCCCCAGCGGCAGTGTGTACCCCAGGGAGCAGAAGGTGCCATCCTTCCTCCCCAGCGACAGTGTGTACCCCAGGGGGTTGAAGGTGTCGTCCTTCCCCCCCAGTGGCAGTGTGTATCCCAGGGAGCAGAAGGTGCCGTCCTTCCTCCCCAGCGGCAGTGTGTACCCCAGGGAGCAGAAGCGGCAGTGTGTACCCCAGGGAGCAGAAGGTGCCGTCCTTCCTCCCCAGCGACAGTGTGTACCCCAGGGAGCAGAAGGTGCTGTCCTTCCTCCCCAGCGGCAGTGTGTACCCCAGGGGGCCGAAGGTGTCGTTCTTCCCCCCCAGCGGCAGTGTGTATCCCAGGGAACAGAAGGTGCCGTCCTTCCTCCCAGCGGCAGTGTGTACCCCAGGGAGCAGAAGGGGCCGTCCTTCCCCCCCAGCGGCAGTGTGTATCCCAGGGAGCAGAAGGTGCCGTCCTTCCTCCCCAGGGTCAGTGTGTACCCCAGGGAGCTGAAGGTGTCGTCCTTCCTCCCCAGCGGCAGTGTGTACCCCAGAGGGCCGAAGGTGTCATCCTTCCCCCCCCCCCAACGGCAGTGTGTATCCCAGTGAGCAGAAGGTGTCGTCCTTCCCCCCCAGCGGCAGTGTGTATCCCAGGGAGCAGAAGGTGCCCCCCACCCCCCCCAGCGGCAGTGTGTACCCCAGGGAGCAGAAGGTGCCGTCCTTCCTCCCCAGCGGCAGTGTGTACCCCAGGGGGCCGAAGGTGTCGTCCTTCCCCCCCAGCGGCAGTGTGAACCCCAGGGAGCTGAAGGTGTCGCCCTCTCCCCCCAGCGACAGCTTACCCTAACAAGGGGAGACACCAATCTCCTAGACGGCGCAGATGGGACCATGGTCTCTGTGCCTGACCTACCGGGATGCTGGACAGCCTGTCCAGATCCCCAACTACCCTCACTGGGACAACCGGAGGAGGGATAAAGTACAAATTCCCCTCCCCAGCTAACTCCTAATTTGGCCCCAGGGTTAACAGAGGAAATGTTAACCCCCACTGACCCCCACCTTTCCCTGGCTACTGAGCCGGAATATGTCCCAAGTACCCAAGCAGAAGAGCTGACAGCGGGGCAGAGTGCAGCCGGCCTCTGCCCTCCCTTTGTCCCTTGTACAGAGCAGAATGTCCTGCAGGTTATACCAGCAGAAGAGCTGGCATCAGGGCAGAGTGCCGCTGGCCTCTGCCCCTCAAGTCCCCTCAGCGTGTTGCCCCATCACCACAGCGAAATATCCAGGTGCCTGGTTAGACTTACCCCCAAAGGGGAGATGGGTGAGGAAGTGCCTTTTGCCACTTTGTTCTGGAGAGGACTTATTGCCAGCCTCCTGCCCTGCGACTATGGCCCTGGGACATATTGCCCTTTAAAAACAGTATTCGGCCATACCAGAGTGAATGTCACTCATTCTGGCCCTTTAAATATAGGGGGGTCATTTGGTACTTGCCCTGTGTGAGCGGTGATACCCCAGATAGCTATGCCATGGAGCCCATTCATATAATGAAAGACTTTGGGAAAGACTTTAGCGACATGGCAATTGAACTGTGTGAATAGGATCTGAGCGCTATTCGGTAGTTTTGTGCGCTCAGATCCCAGCTATCTGGGGATATGTGAAATGTCTGTGTGTTATGTGTAAAAGGTGACTTTATGTATTTTAAAGTGGTTTATGTTTTTTTTTGCAACCATGTGCTCAATGGAGTCTGCCTCTATCCCTGGATAATTGGATTACTTTCCCCATTGTCACCAGTACAGAGGCCTCTGTAAAACCTGTTTGTAAAATGTATTTTCCCTCTCCTTGAAATGTTTATTGCTGGGAATGCTGTATGAAGTGTGCCTTTGTTTTGTTCTTGAAATGTGAGTAAAGGTGAATTGTAGTACTGCTGATGGGTTGTCAAACTAGAGAATTGACCAACAAATACTTTTGTCCGGACATCCCCAGGCCGATCCGTTGGGATCAGACCGTGTATGCCGGCTTATGGTCACGGGGGAGGTGTTAAGGAACCCATCACTGTTTTACCCTGTTTTATGGTTATTTCATTATTATGGTTAAAATATGATCCTACTGTTATACTGTATGTATGTTGGCTTATGCTCTGTCGAATATTAGCCCAGACTATTGCAGACCTTGGCATAATAGATAATCCTATTACAGAGACCCCTCATAAGATAAGGAAGTCTATTGTATAAAGTGTTTTCATTATCAGACATAAGAACAAAGAAGTATAATCTGATCAATGTCTGTATCAAAGTAGCCAGGTAACCTCTGGGGGGTGTGACCACACCTATTGCCTCTCTATGTGTATTGTGTGGCCAACTATGGGGGATGTGTATTGCCTGTGGGAAGAGATGTGTATATATATTTCTGCATATAACAAAATAAAGACATTATTATTTGACTCCCAACTGAGTGTCGTCCAATTTGGGAGGTTGGGGATGGTGAGACTGTAGTGCTTCTTGGGTATTTTACTGTATACCAGCGGAGATATTGGATTCGTGTTCCAACTCCGTTACAGGTCCCAATGGAGATTTTGGTGGAGTGTGGAGGATATATAAGGGCTTTGCAAGCCCTTGCGACACCTCCTTGGTGGAAGTAAGCTCGAGTTGGCTTTTTGCCATTTACGGGCTTGGTGGAAGGGGTGATCGGACACCTCCTTGGTGGAAGTAAGCTCGAGTTGGCTTTTTGCCATTTACAGGCTTGGTGGAAGGGGTGATCGGAGCAATTGAATAGCGATGAACGATTCAAGACTTGTGGGCTTGAAAGATCAAAGGCTTTTGGGTAAGTAACTAGCGATTTGAGGAATCGCAATAGGTTGGTAGGGATCGCAGGTCAGAGAACATAACTCGATCAGAGGCGCCAATCGGAAGGGAATTTAATATAAGAGTAAGCTATGACCTCCTCTTGCTGGCCCAGATCTCCAAAACGTGGCAATTGAATGAGGCCCTGTATGTGAGTAACTGAATTGGATTACATTGTCCAGAAGTTTATGCATCTGTTTTAATTATCAGATGAAGACCAGTTGTAAGTGCTTTGCGCATTACATAAATATTATTGTTATACATCTTGCCACATACCCAAAAGTAATGGTGTGGGAATATACAGGATGTGCATACCCAAGATTGCCCTTGACGGAGATCAGTTTGCTGGTGCACCCTGTGCCTCTCCACATACTCCTTGTGTGTTTGTTGGCGGTCCACAACAGCTTGAACACATTAGTGCAATCCTCCTTGTCATGATTTGTCCCTGAATTCCCAAGTCCCTGTTCGACTAACATTACGTTCTTTACATGCTCCCTGGAACAAAACAGTGCCTGGCCTGTGCTGTCTAGTCATTTATCCAAGTAGCCACTATAACTTTCACCCCCTCCTCTCTTTAAGGCCCGAGGCTGCCCATGCTGTCATTTCTCCCACCCTATTTTCTTTGAGCTAAGGTTCTGGTGTAAATGCCATACCTTCCCATGGATGATTTCTGTTAGAGGTGTGCTGTGGTCCTGATCAATAATGTTGCTGATTATTGTTTGGGGTGTGTCTATCCTTTTAATAGTCAGTGCATTAGAGCACCTGTGTGTTTCCTGTGTTTGGTATTAACCTCTTGCATACTTTGGTGTATCTTCCCCGAGTAATTGATATATGTTATGTGGAGGTGTAATATTGCCAATAGTTTTGTTCCAATATATATTTATGATGTTAGTGAATATATATACTGTATATGTATATATATATATATATATATATATATATATATATATATATATTTAAAGTCCACATTTGAGCCTCTGTGAGTGTTATGTATTATTTCTAAGGCAGTTATATGTTTTATTTTTGCTATTTATTCATGTACTATTTCTTTAATTGCTTTAATTGTTCTATCAGCAACACCTTTAATGTTACCATCTGCATGACAAGTTCAAGAAATTCTATTGAAAAACATGTTTTTGGCTATTTGTTCCTTGGATCCTGTTGAACAATGTATTCTTATGCATTTCCATGCATTCCCATTCTTGAGTGTCTAATTCCCATTCATTCTAGTGTCTAATTTTCCCCTCTCCTCTCCCTCCCTTGTGCCTCCTTTCCCCCTCCTCGTCCTCCTTTGTGTCTCCTTTCTCCCTCCCCCTGTGTCTTTCCCCCCTCTCCCTACCCTGTGTCTCTTCACCCTCCCATGTTTCTCTTTCCCCCTTTCCCTCCCCTGTATCTCTTTCCCCCTCTCTCTCCCCTGTGTCTCTTCTTCCCCTCTCCCTCCTGTATCTCTACCCCCCTGTGTCTGTTCCCCATCCCCTGTGTCTGTCCCCCCACCCCTGTGTCATCAGAAGTCTCTATTTTGTCTACTTCCTCCCTTGTGTCTCATTTCCCCCTCCTCTCCCTCCCTTGTGTCTCCTTTCCCCCTCCTCTCCCTCCTTTGTGTCTCCTTTCCCCCTCTCCCGTGCCTTCTTTTCCCCCTCTCTCCCTGTGTTTCTCCCACCTCCCATGTATTTCCCCCCTCTCCATCCCGCTTCTCTCCCCTTCTCCCTTCCCTGTGTCTCTTTCCCCCTCTGTATCCCCTGTGTGTCTTCCCCCCTCTTTGGTCCTTCCCCTTATCCTCCTCCTTCTCCCTTTCCTCCCTTAGCCTCCTCCTCCCTTTCCCCCCTCTTCCTCCTCCCTTTGCCCATATCCTCCTCCTTATCCTTCTCCCTCCTTCCCATCCTCCTCCCCTCATCCTTCTCCTCCCCCCTTATACTCGTCATCCCTTTCCTCCTCTCCAATTACCTCCTTATCCCCTCTCCCCTCTCTTACTGTGATGCTATGAGCTCCTGCTGTTCTCTCACCTCCAGCGCGTCTTCTGACTGTGTCAGACTGGCATATGCTAATGATGTGACGTGCATGTGACATCACGTCAGTAGCATATGACGGTTGGACACAGCCAGAAGAAACGCTGCAGGGGATAGAACAGCAGGAGCTCATTGCATCACAGTAAGAGAGGGGAAAGGGGATAGGGAGGTAATATAGGGAGAAGGGGAGGTAATTGGAGAGGGGGGATGGGAGAAGGTGGATAAGGGGGAGGAGGAGGATAAGGGGAAGGAGAGAGGAGACACAGTGGGCCTCGCTATGGGCACTTACGGTGCTCATTGCAGCTGTGGCTTCGCGAGGCTCGCAGTTGCGTCCTTTGATTTGCGAGGGACGTAAAAGCGTGATCAACATCACAAACGTTCCCCACACTGACAAATATATATGTGATTATTAATATTTGTGTCAGAAACTTGATACTTTTTCTAGTTGCAGGTCTGACTTAATTTGCGAGTTAGATGTAAAGTTCTAATAGAATATTGATTGTGTGTAACTTTTATTATTCAGCCCTCATAATATTTGAGATGTCCAAATTTAATGGCGAGGTAAGCCGTGATTTGCTGGCCTGTAGTGAATGTGGGCGAGTAACTCGTAATCAGAATCCAATTTGCTAATAGAATATGTGGCAATTTTAAGAGCGACTTTAAGTGTGTGTATCATTGCAATCTAGCTAATAGAATAGGGCCCAATGTCAGTAAGCAGTCCAAATTCAGAAGAAGAAAGCATGAGTATGTACCCTAGTCCACACACAAAAATCCATTGCTTCACACAAGCAGATAAATTAAAAATAATATAGTAATAAGTGATCTCAATCGCATTAGAACATGAATACTCATTTCGTCTTATAATATTGTTTCTACTCTTTGTTTTACAGATTTTCTTATTATTACATTGGTCTTGGCTGTGCAGTGTTTGTTTTAAGTGTTTTCCAAATCTGGGCATTTTTGGTGGCTGCAACAAGACAGATTCTTAGAATTCGACAGATGTTCTTCAGTGCTGTGCTTCATCAGGACATGGCTTGGTTTGATTCTAACCAGATTGGAACGTTGAATACTAGGCTAACGGAGTAAGTTTCAAATTGTAGAAGGTAAACTATATTTCTTTTCAGCAGTTCTATTTAATGCACTATGCAATCTATGATCACTGTGATGAAGAAAATTAAAGGGCAAGTTCCATAAAAACTTAAATGTATTCTTTTTTAAAGACAGAATCTGAAGAATACCAACTATCTATGTACATGTTGTGGTACTTTCCTGGTTTATTAATAATTGCTCCAAGTTTCAGGAGAGAGGCCTGTGCAATCTGAAAGGTTCAAGAGTCAATTCAAGCTACAACTGCAGTTCTACATTGTAATATTTACATATTTTTTTCTGGATTCTTCACTAGCCTTCATCACAATGTAAAGTGTTTAGGTTAAACCTGTCACCTAAAACAAAAATTGGCAAAAAGTTCTACAATAATCAGGAACTTTCTTTTAAAATCAGAGACTGTAAATTATGTCAAACATTTTATAAAGAGAAATAATCATTCAAATATCAGTTTAATAAAAAGTGTTCTTGTTTTTTTAGTGACATTAACACCATCCATGAAGGCCTTGGAGATAAATTGTGCATCTTTGTACAGTTTTTATCCTCATTTGTTGCTGGCATTGTCATTGGATTTGTGTATGATTGGAAACTCACACTGGTGATCTTGTCGGTCAGTCCTCTGCTTGGTGTTTCAGCAGCAGTTTGGACGAAGGTAAACAAGCCACTGTTGACAAGCCACTGTAATTGTTCAATCTTTATAACTTTCAAGTAGTATGAGCAATATTTCAATTGGGATCAAACAAGTTACAAAACAATACATTATAAATAGCTGGTTTTCTCATCATTTTATGATTGGAGCACATCCATCTTTACAAACGTTTGAAGTACAGTAATTCAAACGTAAGAGGTCCAGCCCTTAGGCAGTTGCATTGAAAAAAATACTTAACAATTATGGAATTTTAGATTAAATGCATTGTTAAATTAGAGTGTTCCCACATTTAATTTATTTTAATTAGTTCCTCAATTTGTTATTACATACTGCACCAGTCCTATTTTCTTCCTGCATTAAGATAAATACTAGACCCATAACCCCATCTAGGCCTATTTAACCCTAACTGTACCTATTTAACCCCATCTAAGCCTATTTAACCCTTCTCTTATGGAGTCTATACAGACCCCCATAAGTATCCATTTAACCCCATCTCTTATGGGGGTCAAAACGGCCCCCCATAAGCCTCTATTTAACCCCATCAGTCCCATAAGGGTCTATAAAGACCCTTATGGGACAATAAGAACCCTAACAGTAACCCCATAAGTACCATGAGGGTCGTCCAGGACCCTCATGACACTAAGTACAAACACCACACTACACTATTCCCCCCCAATAGACCAATAAATCTAAACTAACCCCCTCTACCCTAACCTATTAACCCCTCCCCTACCTACCTAACACCTACCCTAACCTAGTAACACCTACAATACCTAACCCCCTATTAACCCACACACCCCACTAACTACAAAAAATAAAATAAACCTAGAATACACAAAATAAAAAGAGCACCAATTACAAAAAATATAAAACCTAGGTCACAGAAAATAAAAAAAAACTACATTACAAACATTTTAAAAAGCAACACTACAGAAAATAACAAACAGCATTACTACAGAAAATAAAAAATGAACATTACACAAAATAAAAAAAACAAAGTTACAAAACAAATAAATAAGCATACGTTAAATAAAATAAAACTCCTCAATACATATAATTTAACCCCTAAATACATACATTAATACCCTCTCTACATACATTTAACCCCTAACTACATACATTAATACCCCTATCTACATACATTTAACCCCTAAATACATACAATAAAAAAACATAAATCTGACCTAAAACAAACCCCCTCACTAAACCTGCAATAGGGTAAATAAAGCCACTAACCTTGCTAAAATGCCCGTCCAGCGACAACGGTATTCTGGCCTTCGTCCCTAGCATAAGGGCCCATCCTTTATTGTTGCAGGTCTGGCACCCCTAGGATGAAAAGAAACATTACAATTAATAACAAAATAAACACAACATATAAACAATACATTATAAATATTACACCTACCTTTCCCTAATGCCCCAGTACTTCTTCTAGTCTTCTCCGGCAGGGCAGCTGTAAAATAACAGACTCGCTAAAAAAATTTAAAAATCTAACAGAGCTCCTCCCTGGAGGAGCTGCCAACCCCAAATAAGGCTGGTAGCGCTTCTTCTGTTAACATTTTTTAAATGGCAATAGGGAGGAGGGGGGTTCATTGGAGACTTATAGGGGTTTGTATAGACCCACATAGGAGATGGAGTTAAATGGAGGCTTATGGGGGTCTGTATAGACAGTGTACAAAATGGTGGGATAAATATGAACTAAATAAATTTTATTAAATACATGACAGCGGCGTCTTTAAAAGCAAGGGATATTAAAAACACTAATAAGGGGAATAAAAAGAGGGCAGATGTAGGGAATAGTAAATAACCCTGTAGCACTAGTATTGTGCAATGTGAGACTCTGAAGTGAGTGGGTATTACTATTCACACCTAGCAGGCAAGCCAAGATATTTGCAAAAAGTTCCCAGGGCATAAAAGCCCTATAGTATTCTAAGTAATGTATATATAAAGCACCCTTATGCTGAAATGAATGTCCTCCAAATATCTAGAGGATGACTTAAATGAAGCAATATTCTTGCAAAAATAAAGGGTAAAGGTAAAAAGATGCCTTACTGATAAACCTATTGTACTTTAGTAAAGGTACTGAGAGGTTGTACCTATATAGGCAGAGTTTGAAAAACACTCAACCTGGAGTACAAACAAAGTTATCAAGAACAGCTATATATTACACAGCATAGGATTCAAGCTGTGTCTGTGTGCACTTATAAGTAACTAGCTGCCATATGGTACAAAAAGTACCTAGAGATGTGTGTGCAAAATGAAGGCTGTTCCCCAACTTAAAGGTTATACAAGAGGTAATATCAGGTACTTGCAGACATATTATACCACTAGTGGGATATAAGGGGCTTTAAACTAGGCCATAACTGTAGCAGATTCGCGCTTCCTGGAAAGCTCGGCCGCTAGGTTTGCAACGCGCATGCGCACGTCTAACGTGATGACGTGCGCAGCGTGGTTGCTAGGAGCCTGACGCGTTTCGACGTATCCCGTCTTTGTCAAAGGAAATTTGTCAAAGGACACGTCTTTGTCAAAGGACAATTTTCCTTTGACAAAGAAGTGATACGTCGAAACGCGTCAGGCTCCTAGCAACCACGCTGCGCACGTCATCACGTTAGACGTGCGCATGCGCGTTGCAAACCTAGCGGCCGAGCTTTCCAGGAAGCGCGAATCTGCTACAGTTATGGCCTAGTTTAAAGCCCCTTATATCCCACTAGTGGTATAATATGTCTGCAAGTACCTGATATTACCTCTTGTATAACCTTTAAGTTGGGGAACAGCCTTCATTTTGCACACACATCTCTAGGTACTTTTTGTACCATATGGCAGCTAGTTACTTATAAGTGCACACAGACACAGCTTGAATCCTATGCTGTGTAATATATAGCTGTTCTTGATAACTTTGTTTGTACTCCAGGTTGAGTGTTTTTCAAACTCTGCCTATATAGGTACAACCTCTCAGTACCTTTACTAAAGTACAAAAGGGTTATCAGTAAGGCATCTTTTTACCTTTACCCTATATTTTTGCAAGAATATTGCTTCATTTAAGTCATCCTCTAGATATTTGGAGGACATTCATTTCAGCATAAGGGTGCTTTATATATACATTACTTATAATACTATAGGGCTTTTATGCCCTGGGAACTTTTTGCAAATATCTTGGCTTGCCTGCTAGGTGTGAATAGTAATACCCACTCACTTCAGAGTCTCACATTGCACAATACTAGTGCTACAGGGTTATTTACTATCCCCTACATCTGCCCTCTTTTTATTCCCCTTATTAGTGTTTTTAATATCCCTTGCTTTTAAAGACGCCGCTGTCATGTATTTAATACAATTTATTTAGTTCATATTTATCCCACCATTTTGTACACTGTATATTTGGGGTGGAAAACACCCAGGGAAATCCAAATCCTCACTTTTCTTTCTTTGGGTCTGTATAGACCCCATAAGAGATGGAGTTAAATAGACCAACATGGGGTTAAATTGGCCTAGATAGGGTTATTGGGTCCAGATAGGGATAAATAGGTACTGTTAGGGTTAAATAGGCCTAGATAGGGTTAAATAGGACTAAATGGGGTAACATAAGACTAGATAAGGTTAAGTGGCTAGTGATAGAGTTAATTAGGTATGATGAGGGTTAAATAGGGTTTATTAGCTAGAGGGGGGTAATTAGTTAGAGAGGGGTTATTGGAATTGTTTAGGGTAAGATATGGGTTAATATTGTAAGGTAGGGGTTAGGGTAAGGGGTTTATTGGGTATAGTTAGGGTTAACAGGGTTTAGTATGGGTTAATGGGGTATAGTTAGGGTTAATGGTTTAAATGGGTATAGTTAGGGTTAATAGTGTATTGTAGTTCTTAGACGTTGTGTCATGAGGGTCCTGGAGGAGTCTTATGGCACTTATAGAGAGTTATAGGGGTTAATTAGTGTACCATAAGGGTCTGTATAGACCCTTATGGAACTGGTGGGTTAATTAGTGTCCCATTAGTGTCTGTACATACGCTTATGAAACTGATGGGGTTAATTAGTGTCCCATTAGGGTCTGTATAGACCCTTATGGGACTGAGGGGCTTAATTAGAGGCTCATGGGGCTCTGTATAGACACCCATGGGTGATGGGGTTAATTTTAGGTGACTGGGGGGGTACTTATAGTACCCCCCGCGGCAGGGGTTAATTTTTTGATTAAGCGTAGGTTCTCTAAGGACCTTTAAGGTACTTTCAGGACCAGTGGCAGGAAATTTAAAATTTGAAATGCAGCAGGGGTCCTGATCGGGCCCCCTGCTGCACGGGTTAATATGAGACACTGCAATGGTCCCGATGGGGACCCCCAGCATTGGGGGGGTTAATTTTATGGGCCGGGGGGTACTTCAAGTACCCCCCAAGGCAGGGCTTTTGTTTTTAACTGCTGTGGAGGTCCCGGAGGCTGGAATTTTAATAGGGCTAAAAATTATTATTTTTTTACATAACACAGTCTAAATTAAGGTAAGGTTAGCACCAGTTTTTAAATAGTATGTTTATTATTACAGTTGGTGGCATCATTTACAACAAAAGAATTACATGCTTATGCGAGGGCTGGAGCAGTTGCAGAGGAGATCTTAACAGCGATACGGACAGTTGTTGCCTTCAATGGACAACAAAAGGCATTGGAGAGGTAGGAGTAGTATTCTTATACAATGTAACATTATGATTTTCGTAATTATTGGCTCAGTTACCTTCATTTGTTATTTTTAAAATCCACTATACTGACATCCAAGTTAAGTTATTTTAAAGTGATCTTTATTAGTATCAGAAATGTTAATGTTTGTAATAATTTGGGTCCTACCCATTCTTTTATAAATATGGTATATGCAGAGCCACTAAAAGATACATAATTCCATAATTTTCCAGCTAATACTTCAACACTGTAGTCTACAGTAAGATAAACAACTTTAGAATGCACCTTGTTTAAAACAAACACAATTTTCAGAGTATAAAGCTTGACTCAGAGCACACCTCTACTGGAGAGGCAATTTTCTACTTTACTATTACAACTAGTATAAGGTGTCCGTTATCATTTAATAATAGTATTATAGCATTTTGATAAGGATATTTAGACTGTGGGGGGAATTTACTAATGGATTGCTAAATCACGAACGCCACAAAATCTGTTCCCTTTCCCTAATCATAGTAATAATTTTACTCAGTGTACTCTGTTTTATAACTCTTAAAGGTCACACACGCATAATTGGAACAAGATATGGATCAAAATATGCAAAAATAAATTATCACCAACAAAACTTACAAAATCAGTCATAAATAACAATTATTTATAGATAAAGATACATGCTGCTGTGGTTTATCTATCTATCTATCTATCTATCTATATACATAAATAAATATATATATATATATATATATATATATATATATATATATATACTGTATATATTACCTATCCTCTGGATCCTATTCCATCACAGCTCATCAGTCCTCTGTCTACTACACTAATCCCAGCTCTCACACACCTCTTCAACCTTTCCCTAAATACTGGCAAGTTTCCATCATCTCTAAAACACGCCATAATTACACCTATTCTCAAGAAACCCTCATCTGACTCTGATTCTGTATCTAACTATCGCATCTAACAAAATCTTGCCTTCTCCATATAAAAAAACATTTCCAAAATATGTCACAACCTTACACAAGACACAACTAAGATTCTAATACATTCTCTCATCATTTCTCGTCTTTACTACTGAAACTCACTTCTTGCTGGCCTGCCCATCACCCGTCTATTTCCACTTCAATCCATAATGAATGCCTCCGCTAGCCAGTGTCTGCAGCATCTCTCTGTCAATCACTTCACTGGCTTCCCTTAGCCTCCAGAATTTTTTTTAAAATCATGACCCTAACATATAAAGCCCTCAACAACACTGCACCCCCTTACATCTCTGCTCTCATCTCCAAATACTCCCCCAACCTCTTTGTTCTGCTAACGACCTTCTTCTTTCTACCACTCTTGTCACCTTGTCTCATTCCTGCCTTCATGACTTTTCTTGTGCTGCCCCTATTCTCTGGAACTCCTTGTCAGACTATCTCACAGCCTCAAAACATTTAAAACCTCACTAAAACACATTGGTTTAAAAAGCCTATCACCTTCCACCCTAACATGCACAACCTCCTGTACCTGACCCTCTTGTAAGTTTGCGAGTTTTCAATCTTGCATGGCACCTTGAGGAAAGCTCTATGAACAGAAGATTCTAACCTCAAAGGCAGAGTCCTCCATTCTTCGCAATGTGTTTATATTGTTTTTGTCTGCCTGGAACTTAAATATTTACAGCCTTATTAAATTTGATTCTGTAAATTTAAAAATGCTCTATTTAAGCACACATCATATTTTATTTACAGAAGTTTTTAGTTAGTGAAGACCTTGCTTTTGCATAGAAGTTAACTAACTTAAAACTTCTGTAAAAAATTATGCTGTGTGCTTAAATAGAGCCCTTTTAAATTTACTGAATCGCAATTTAATAAGGCTGTATATGTTTAATTTTGCATACGGTATATGTGTGGATGCATGCTTGATACCCTGAGTTATGGAAAAATGTACAGCACATCTGCTCTCAATCAGTAACAAAATAAGGAAGATTCACTATTTCCTGTGTGGAAAATCTCCATTTATGGCCCCAGCAGTAGCTTAGTGAATCTCTCCCACATACTGCCTGTAATATGCTGTACTGTGCCATTATACATGCACTAATTTTTCCTTATTTTATATAGACTTTGAGGTTGATGTGCATGTGATGTATAGCTCCAGTTTGTTCTGTTTATGCAGTATGATAATTTGACCAAGCAATGAGAAAACTACTCTCATTCTGTTTTAGTATTATTTTTGTGCACTCCATAATATTTATGTAGTTCAAGGTTTGAGGCATGTTTGAAAATGCAAAGAATAAAAACTATTTTTTTAATTAAAGATGTTTTTTTCAGATATGATGCTAACCTCAATGAAGCAAGGAATGTTGGAATAAAGAAATCAGTTACTACCAATATATCCATGGGCCTATCACAGTTTCTGATATTTGGAGCATATGCGCTAGCATTTTGGTATGGTACACAATTAACAGTAAATGAACCTGAAACCTACACCATAGGAAAGGTATTAATTGTAAGTATAATTTTGTTTTGTTTATTCATTATCAGCCCAACCAAATCTAAAAAATGGAAATATCATTCTATTCTATAAGTACACCTATAGAAGGCTAACTAAGTAAAATTTAAGTATACATGGGACCATCCTATATGTAGAGGTATTGGGTATTTTCCCTATTTTTAACTTTTTCTAATCTAACACATGCTGCTTATATCAGAAACACACATTACATTGAATCATTCTATACACGTACAGATTTATTTTATTTTAAAAAACAATTGTTTCTATACCCCCAGAGCTGCCTACATAGGCACACCATACTAACCAATAGTTATATTATATTTGAAAATATGATGTTTATATAAACACTTCCCTAAAAGTATAATGAAATGTTAGAACATGTGAAATATTCCAACAGAAATGTGTTTGTGGTCTAAAGCAATACTTTAAGTTATGAGATGTAAACATAATACGTGTTTTTTAATTGGTATATATCATATGATGAAATACTCGTAGTATCAGGTTCAGATAAGTTTAGAAGACTTAGCAGCCTGATGCTTATTGACAGGTCCAAGATGCCGTTCTAGAATCAGGCAGACTACTATTAAATTGTCACCGTAGTCAATAAGAGGAGGAGTTTTTAAACTAGTAGGTGGAAATGACTAGATAGAAGTAATGGGGTAGAGGGGGTAAGGAATAAATTAGCTAGTCATGGGGTGGAGAAGGGGGAGGGTTAGTATAGTCAATAGGGAGGTATTGCTACAGCAAGTAACTGAAGTATAGTGGCAGGCACTTCAGAACTACACACTCATAACAACATAAGGTGTATGCTTGCTAATGCCAGAAGCTTACCAGGAAAAATGAGCCTTGCACAACCTCCATGACACTAAAACAATGCCCCTATGCCATAGAGGTTTTTAAGTAAAAAAGCACCCACAAAGCTTAAATCACTGAAACAGACCTGGTGTGGGGTCCCCAGTTAATGATGGGGTTTGTAGAACTCAGGATTGTGATGGATATGTATCTTGGGCAAAAAAGCTCCCAGGTGAGCTTTTCTGTACAGAAAAGTTAGGAATTGTGATAGGGTCCTAAGTATCTCAGGAGATTCTCATGTTACCTCCAAATTTATAACATGCTATATCCTATGGGAAAAACAGCACTTCTCATGTTATCTCAGTTCTTTTCACCTCATCTCAGGTGAAAAAGTGCTTTGGACTATCCCCTCCCCCAATATGTCGCTGTATGTTTGTTTATATGACAATTGTGCATTGTGGAGTATAATATTAATTAAGTCAAACACATTTATATAAAACAAAAATATTTTAGCTTTAAATTGGCATTTTTACATTTCTGATATATGAGAATTATTATTTAGCAGGGGGTTTTGAGTAGAAGTGAAATGTGCTTCCAAACTTTCATGTAAAATGGTCCTATATTTTCCATTTTATTCCAAGGTGTTCTTCGCTGTGTTGGTTGGTACATTCTCCCTTGGTCAAGCTACACCAAACATTGAAAGTATTGCTAATGCTCGAGGAGCAGCTTATGAAGTGTATAAAATCATAAATAAGGTAATAGGAACAGGATTTGTTATATGGGAAAGATGTTAATAGATTTTCATACATTTTAATTCTGCATTTGTAATTTCAGCCTCGTGCAATAGACAGTAGTTCAAAGGAAGGACACACACCAAACAGATTACTTGGACAGATTGAATTCAAAAACATCCACTTTGCCTACCCCACTCGTCCAGATGTTAAAGTATGTAGTTCGTGTTTGTTAAGATATTTTATTGTACTGTGTATACTAATTCTAAGTATAACATAATTAAGTTTTTTTTAATCTGGTGATGTGTATGTTTTATACATAATGTAATGTAAGGAAGTTAGTATTGCAGACTCTATTCGTTCTAAATTAATGATTCATTGTTTATTGAGGATCCAAATAAACATGATTTCAAATAGTTTACATACTATAATTTATTATGCTTTTAACATATTTTGTACCAGAAATCTGGTTTACCAAATTTCCAATAGTAAAAATATTTATTACTCGTGCCCTTTAAGTTGCTTTCAATATATGTGATATCCAATTTCTGCATTCTTGGTTCATTGTTCTTTCTGTAAAGTCTTAAAGTATCCATAATGGTTCAGGGTTATAATTTTGCATACTGACTTACAGTAATAGTCTACAAATGAATAGTGTGCCCACATATGATAAAAGTACTTCTTGCACCACATCGCAATCACTTAAGTGTATTTTTTGCTATTTATACGCGGGTCATTCCACGTCACTTCAAAGAAGTCATGTCACCCTCCTTCGTGGATGAAATAACCCCCCTTAAATGTGTTCCCTCTATCTCAAATGGTTTTCATTTTATAGCACCTTGAAGTTTTGTTAAATCTGCGTTATCTGTCCCTCTTGAGACCCTTAGCACAAGATACCCTTGCGTACATTTTTTTTCTTCTCCATAACCAATGATCAGATCTCTTACATGGAAATTTTACATGGAGTTCATTAAAATTACGAGAATAAAAAAATACACCAGCACTCACATTTTTTAAATAAATGCCTAAAAGAATGTATAAATGAACTTGTAGCCTAGTTTTTTGGGTGGAAAAACTAGGTTTAGAAAATTTTACTTTGTGAGCATAATGGAACCAAAAGTTTTTGATGTTGAAAATTATTGCAAAGACATGCTCTTTCTCGACAAAGAATGAAATTTATGTTTTTTTTATTCCTTGTAAAGAAAATTTGAAGTTTTTTGTACATTGTGGGGAAAAAATGGCTACTGTGTAGCCATTTTTTTTTTAATTCATTTTTATTATTAGAAAAGTAGGTTACAACACATTTAAACATGTCTTCATAATGAAAGAATACAAAACATTGTAGTATGACACTTTAGAGGTTAAAATAAACACATTTACTGCAACTTATCTGACTTCTTATCCACCAAGCTAATTGGGTATTTTTATTGATTGATAAGTCTGCATGGGGTAGCCACAATGGCGTTAAATATTGTTTTTTGTAATGTTGCTATGTCTTTAAGATTTATCGATGATGGTATAGTCCTAAAAAGAGAATATCATGCTCAAAAAGGCTTAGCTTATATTTTTTATTGTCTAACTTGATTCCACTAACATCTGGAGCTTCCCTTAATGCGATCACTAGTGGTTCTAAAGATAGAGCAAAAAGTAGAGGCGATAAAGGACATCCCTTTCTTGATCCCCGATCTATCTTAAATAATTGAGACTTGAAACCCTTATAGGAAATATAGGCCCTAGGTGCAGAATATAATGTCATAATGCTTTCTACAAAGTTTTCACTAAGGCAAAATTTAAGCAAAGCTTCTTTCATATAAGTTCAATCAATCCTATCAAACACTTTCTCTGCATCTAAAGATAGTAGCATTAGTGGTAATTTTTTTTCTGAAGCGATATCCATGAGGATAAAGATTCACCTAGTGATATCAGGCGCTTGCCTACCTGGGATAAAGCCCACCTGGTCCAGATGAATCAGGGTCGGCAACAAAGAGGCCTATCTATTTGCTATGATCTTGGAGTATAATTTGATATCATTGTTTATTAAAGATATGGGTCTATAACTGCTGCACTGCATCGGGTCTTTGCCTTCTTTATGTATTACTTAAATTTTTGCCTCTAGAAATTCAGCTTTTATAATTTTGCCCGAGAGGAACTCATTAAATAGATGTTGGAGGTGAGGTAACAAAGTTTCCATGAATTGCTTGTAATAGTAATTAATGAATCTATCCGGACCAGGTGCCTTATGAGGCTTAGTAGCCCCTATTGCGCTGATAATTTCCTCTTCAGAGATAGGGTGATGTGAGAGAATGTACTTTAATTTTCTCAAATTGGGGTATCGTAATGGATGACAAAAAAGTCTCCATTTGGGATTTATGGCTTCGTGAACCAGAATGGACAGGCATTGAGTACAGCTCAGTATAAAATTGTTGAAATGCCTTAGTAATCTGGTCTGGTTGGTGTACCATGCCATTTTCTTTAGTGAGTAATTAGGAATAAAAGAGTTTGCTCTCTGTTGTTTAAGTCTCCTAGCTATCATTGGTTTGTTGGAGAATCGAGAAAATTTAGATTGTGTATGCTGCAATATAGTCACCATTTTCTCTTTCAATTCTTGTTTACATTGAAGAATTTCCTCAAAAATCTGAGGTGAATTCTCAACAGTGATCAGTCTATGAAGGTCTGACATTTTTTTGTTCAAATTGTTTATCTGAGACTGATCTAATTGTTTTGCTATTGCCTTATGGGCTGCCCAGACTCCCATCCCATCTACTTCGCCACCGCTATTCAGTGCAAAGTAGTCCACCAAAGCTTTATTAATCTTATCTTTTGTCAGAGGGTCATTAAGAAATGCTGGGCTTAATGTCCAAGATGGGAAGCAACCTTTTGGGAGCAAATCACACAGTGACACACTTACAAGGTTATGGTCAGACCACGAGATTGGATGAATTGTTGCGTCAATCAAATTAGAAGCCATTTGTTGTTGTAGCAATATATAGTCCATGCGTGAATGGGATTTATGTCTGGCTGAGTAAAAGGTAAAGTCTTTCCCTGTGCGTCTTTTCCCTGTCATGTGTCAAATAAACAATTTTGGTTCAGGATTGATTTAAAAACCTTAGTAGTGGTGGGGATTTGTGTTAGGGTAGAGGGTCCAGATCTATCTCTGAGTGGATCTAGAACTGCATTCATATCTCCTCCTATAACCCAAATAGAATGTTGCCAATAAGAAATTAGATTTGAGATTCTGCAAAAGAAAGTGGAATGGTCTGAATTTGGTGCATAGACTTTGAGAAGTGATACTGAACTATTGTTAATAATTCCATGAACTGCAATATATCTGCCTTCAATGTCTTTTTGAGCGTTAGTGTGTTGAAAATCTTTTGTGAAACAAAATCGAGACACCTTTTGTTTTATCTGTAGCTGATGCATGATATGATTGTGAGTATGTTTTCCCCCAGTATTTGGGTATTGAGTTTTTTTTAAAGTGAGTTTCCTGTATCATGAAAATATCTGCTCCCAGTTTATGGTATTCCTGCGGGGCTATCCCCCTTTTAACAGGCTCATTTAAGCCTTGTGCATTATGTGAAATTATTTTAATGTCCATGATTTACCTGGTGCTGAGATAGAGGAAAGAGACTGAGGATATCAACTAATCAGTCAGGCTTTTTACTAGACTGAAGCAAGATGACCTCCTGGCTGGGATATGAGAAGCAAGATGACCTCATGGCTGAGACACGAGGAGCAAGAGACTGAGATCTGTTAATTAAGGGTTGATTCCCTGAGAAAAACATGGGTATGGAAAAAAAGACAAAAAGAAGTCAGAGCAGGATAAACCAGACTTAGGTCATTTATGTGACAATGTTGTGATCTAAA
Organism: Discoglossus pictus; assembly: GCA_027410445.1. Lineage (NCBI taxonomy): Eukaryota > Metazoa > Chordata > Amphibia > Anura > Alytidae > Discoglossus > Discoglossus pictus. The sequence goes on along the minus strand of CM050166.1, from coordinate 356,741,778 downwards.
TGAGATTTGTAGTTAACTAGCTTATTGGTACCTCAAAGGAGTTTGTTATATTAACTACCTACTATACTAAGTGAGTATAGATATTTTTCTATGGTACACTATGGAAGAGAAAGAATAAGTAACTTCAATTAGTTAGTCCTCTTAACTTTAATCGGTGAGCCAACTAGTATGCAGAACAGTGAATACTGAGAAGACTCGCTTAAAAATGAAACTATATTTACGCCCTAAAGGGGCACTTTAAAAATATTTGGTAACATTATAAGTGACATTGCAAGATAAAATCTATGCGTAAACAAGCATATAACTGCAAAAAAAAGAGATGAATGATAGGTAGCACTTCAGGGTACTTCCTTCAGATCAGCATCTCAATATGTAAACCAATATGCTGAGGTAAAGTCCCCCAGTATTGATATGTCCATTAGACAAATAATGAGAGGCATATTTAGGTTGTTGTTTTTGTTGTAGCTTGGCTTCTCGGACCTCGCCTCTGTCGCGGGGTTGATTCAGGAGGAGAGTTGACATTTTCTGGTAGCTGAATGTTCCATGAAGAGAGAAGAGTAACTCCTTCTTCAAAAGATCAAATGGTGTACAATTTCTACTCCTTGGAGATGTTCAGCTGGAAAGGAAAGCCACAGGTGTATTTCCAACCTCTGGCTAGTACAAGTTCCAGAATGGGTTTTAGCATCTTCCCCTTGAAAAGGCTTGTTGCAGACAAATCTGAGTAGATATTTGGTTGGCAGCCTTTTACTTCAGGGATACCGGTTCTAGCTGCTCTAATAAATTTGTCTTTGGTGGAGAAATAATGGAACCCAGCTATACCATCTCTTGGTTGATCTCAGTTGGATGACCGACCTGCCAGCGCTCTGTGGTCTCTGTCCACTCTATATTCCTCTTCGCACAATTCTAGCAAATATTGCAGGAGATCTTTTACCGACTCAGGGAGGTTACTTATGCGAACATTTTGTCTACGGGATCGGTTCTCTAAATCTTCTTGGACAGACTGTTGAAAAGATTGTTCCTCCTTCATTAGGACAATCTCCTCCTCAAGTCGCGTATGTGCACGAAGAAGATCATTGTAATTGGGTCTGATTCAGATTGTTCATTCATGTATATCCATCCAGTACCTTTTAGTCCAGTAGATTATCTAGATCTGCTGTTAAAGTCCAAAAGTTGCTGCACAGTTCCAGAGCAACCCAGACTGTTCAGTCACTGTAACCTGATCTTGTAGATCAAATATAATCCAAATTGCCTGATATTTTCATGTTTTTAAAGCCTTATTGCTGAGAGCTCTGTTGTTTTGCTTCCTCTCTCTACTAGGTAGCCATTTTGTACAACTTTCCTACAATTCATAGCTGTAATAGAAAAAAATAATGAAACAAAGTTGTTCTTCTTAAAAATTAACATAATATTGGTTATTATATTTTTTTTTAAAGTGCAGACTTGTTTTTAGTTTTGGGGTATTTAAAATAATGAAATCAGCAATTAAACTAAAGTAAAAAAATTACCATAACAAACTATGCTATTATCACAGTTGATCACCTTACAAATTTAATTGTCCTCAGTTTCTCTAAGCTACTGTGCCTGGCAACTGAATAATCAGATACACTAAATGTTTCTTCTTTGTGACCATGAAAGAGAAGCAGGAATGGTTAGCATCTGGATTTGCTTCTTCCTTGTGGTGCATTTTATGGAATTTTTCATCACCTCTATAAGTTTGTCCATGTCACTCGCTTTATCTTTAATCACCATCTCTGCTTCAGTATCTTTAGCTTTTCTGTGGCTTCTCTTCTCTCCAAACTGGTCTTTTCTTCTAAACTTATCCCAATATCTTCAGGTTGAATGCGACTGTCTTCAACATCACTCTCTTGATCTACATCACTTCTATAAATAATTTGTCTACATCTACTGCACAATTTTTTGACTGGCTTTAATTGAATTTCTTTCTCTAGCAAATCTTTAGATTGCTGTAATGTTACAGGGCATAGAGTTTTTTTTTTTACTAGTTCTTAGTGCTTTTTCAAAGGATCCCTGCAGTTTTTTTTAGAGAGATTCAAATTTCTTCAAATATACACTTTCGTGAGACAGTTTCTAAGTCTTCATCTTTAGCTTCAGTTCTTACATGCAACAGCTCTTTGTCCTCTTCGGTTAAACAATTAACATTCTCAATCCCTTTTCTGCGACTGAAAGTTAACTTATGACATTCACTAGCAGTTAACTCTCCCACACTACACTTAGAATCTTCCATCTTATTCCAGGTAAAAAACAAAGCAAGAACTAGCAGACCAAAAAATCAAAGATTGGATAAATTATAAGAGTGCACCACACTGCTTTGCTCACAGACACCAGAAGAAGATTGACTGATAAGTCAAGTCTACATTCTATGAGATGCAGCCAAAGAGTCACTGCATGATGAGCCATGCAGCCCAGTTACATGTATCTGAGTGGACTGCATGACTCATCTGCATTGCATCACCCAACTTTAGCTATCCATGATTCACACACTGAATAATACCATACACAACTAGCATATGAAAGACTTCTCTGAACTGCAGTCTGAGAAAACTTTTAAAAATATCTAATATTTTTAATATTTTCTGAAATGACTAATTATTTTTTAAATACCGCATATACTCGAGTATAAGCCAATTTTTTTAGCCCTTTTTTTAAGGCTAAAAAGGGCCCCCTCTGCTTATACTCGAGTCACCCTGTGTCTCTTTCCACCCCCGTGTCTCTTCCCCCCTCTCCCTCTCCTGTGTCTATTTTCCCCCACTCCCTCGTGTCTCTTTCCCTCCCCCTCCCTTATCATCCTCCCTCCTCCAACCCCCCTCCTCAACCCCCTCCTCATCCTCAACAACCCTCCTCATCCTCAAACCGCCTCCTCATCCTCAACCCCCCTCCTCATCCTCAAACCGCCTCCTCATCCTCAACCCGCCTCCTCATCCTCAACCCCCCTCCTCATCCTCAACCCCCTTCTCAGCCTCAACCTCCCTCCTCATTCTCCCTCCTCAACCCCCCTCACATATGCGTCACATCATAGGAGGGGGGTTGAGGATGAGGAGGGGGGTTGAGGAGAAAGGTTGAGGAGGGGGGTTAAGTTTGAGGAGGGGGTTTTAGGATGAGCAGGGAGGTTGAGGAGAAAGGTTGAGGAGGGGGGTTGAGGTTGAGGAGGGGGTTTTAGGATGAGCAGGGAGGTTGAGGAGGAGGGTTGAGGATGAGGAGGGGGTTTGAGGATGAGGAGGGGGGTTGAGGATGAGGAGGGGGGTTTAGGAGAGAGGTTTTCGGAGGGGGGTTGAGGATGAGGAGGGGGGTTGTGGAGGAAGGATGAGGAGGGGGGTTGAGGAGGGGGATTGGGGGTTGAGGATGAGGAGGGGGGTTGAGGAGAGAGGATGACGAGGGGGGTTGAGGATGAGAAGGGAAGATGAGGAGGGCTGTTGAGGAGGGGGGTTGAGGAGGGAGGATGATAAGGGAGGGGGAGGGAAAGAGACACGAGGGAGAGGGGGAAAGAGACACAGGGAAGGAAGAGGGTAGAAGAGACACAGGACAGGGAGGGAGGGGGAAGAGACACAGGGGAGGGAGGGGGAAGAGACACAGGGGAGGGAGGGTAAGAGACTCAGGGGAGGGAGGGGGAGAGACACAGGGGAGGGAGAGGAGGGGAAGAGACACAGGGGAGGGAGAGAAGGGGAGAGACACAGGGGAGAGAGAGAGGGGAAGAGACACAGGGGAGGGAGAGGAGGGAAGAGACACAGGGGAGAGGGAGGGGACACAAGAAAGGGGCACAGAGGGCACACAAGAGGGGGACACAGAGGGCACAAGAGGGACCCAGGGGCAGCACATTTCCCACCATAGGCTTATACTCGAGTCACTAAGTTTTCCGAGTATTTTGTGGTAAAATAGGTGCTTCGGCTTATACTCTGGTCGGTTTATACTCGAGTATATACGGTAATTTAATCCTAATTTGATGTACTAATATTTGTATATAATACACAATTTTTTATTTTTTGCAATGCTTTTCTTGCTAGGTCTTATTTCCTTACATGTCAGCATTTAATGTTATACTGACTGTAAATTCTTTCTTTTTTCTTTTCTTTTTTTTTTTTCATAACTTCAAATTCAAATATGCCAAAATTAAAACCAAAAAGTATTCAATTTCGAAAAAAGCCTATAATGACCAATATTATTTTATTTTTTAAGATGAACAACTTTGTTTCATTATTTTTTACTATTACAGTTACTATTACAGTTTTACAAAATGGCTACAAGGAATAAAAAAAACATACATTTCAATCATTATCGAGAAAGAGCATGTCTTTGCAATAATTTTCAACATCAATAACGTTTTGTTCCATCATGTCCACACGCTGAAAATTCAAGTTTTCTAAACCTATTTTTTTCACAAAAAAATAGGCTACAGGTAGATTTAACGGAAAAACTAAGTCAGAGGTGCTCATCAGAGAACGAACCAACCTTAATAGGTGAGTTCTATGGCCATGATACGCCACTCTGAGAGCAACCTCTTTTAGCTCACTTGTGCCCTTCACAGGGAGAAATATCCTGCTGTATATCAGTCTGGTCCCACTCAGAAGACTGACCCAGCCCCGAAATACCAGGCAATTCTACCCTGAACAGGAGAAACAGCAAACTCCAGTCGCGTTTTGACCTTTATGGGCCTCGTCAGTGAGGTGCAGCTGAACTCCCTAAGGCACAGTTAGCAAGGGGTCCACGTCTGGAGTCCCCTATTACCCTTAGTGACACTAAACCCTAAGGGTAATTTGCATATACAAAAACAGGTAAGTCAGAGGCGCTCATCAGAGAAAAAACAACCTTAATAGATTAGTTCTATGACCATGATAAGCCACTCTGAGAGCAACCTCTTTTAGCTCACTTGTGCCCTTCACAGGGAGAAATATCCTGCTGTATATCAGTCTGGTCCCACTCAGAAGACTGACCCAGCCCCGAAATACCAGGCAATTCTACCCTGAACAGGAGAAACAGCAAACTCCAGTCGCGTTTTGACCTTTATGGGCCTCGTCAGTGAGGTGCAGCTGAACTCCCTAAGGCACAGTTAGCAAGGGGTCCACGTCTGGAGTCCCCTATTACCCTTAGTGACACTAAACCCTAAGGGTAATTTGCATATACAAAAACAGGTAAGTCAGAGGCGCTAATCAGAGAAAAAACAACCTTAATAGATTAGTTCTATGACCATGATAAGCCACTCTGAGAGCAACCTCTTTTAGCTCACTTGTGCCCTTCACAGGGAGAAATATCCTGTAGTAGATCAGTCTGGTCCCACTCAGAAGAGTGACCCAGCCCCGAAATACCAGGCAATTCTACCCTGAACAGGAGAAACAGCAGACTCCAGACGCGTTTTGACCTTTATGGGCCTCGTCAGTGAGGTGCAGCTGAACTCCCTAAGGCACAGTGAGCAAGGGGTCCACATCTGGAGTCCCCTATTACCCTTAAGATCAATTTCAACCTTTTAAGATCTCCTATCTGCAATATGGGGATTAGTTATTAATTAAATAGTTGTTAATTGTTAATTAATTATTAATCAACTATGTATTTCTTTTTATTTTTTTAATTATTAATTAATTAATCCAGAGGAAGGCAAACAGAAAAAACCCAAGTATAACTCATCTCAAAGGGAAAAAAAAAAGAATTCCTTCCTGACCCCAGATACACTCTCTCTAATTATCCAGGATAACCCTGAATTCCATTCTTAATTAGAAATAAATCCAGTCCCCTTTTAAAATTATCTATCAAATCCGCTATCACCATCTCCTGTGGTAGAGAATTCCACCGATTAACCACCCTTACTGTGAAGAACCCTTTTCTTTCTTTAAGGTGCAATCTTTTTACTTCTAATCTCAAGGAGTGTATTTATATCATGTAATCATATCTCCTCTTAGATGCCTTTTTTCTAGAGAATATAAGCTTAATTTGGTTAGTCTTTCTTCATAACTTAGCCCCTCCATTCTCCTAATTAGTTTTGTTGCCCTCCTCTGTACCTTTTCCAGCTCTAAAATGTCCTTTTTATGAAGTGGTACCCAAAATTGTACTCCATATTCCAAATAAGGGCGTACTAGAGATTTGTATAGTGGGAGAATTATATTTGCTTCCCTTGCTTCTATACCCTTCCTAATACATGCTAATATTTTATTTGCCTTTGCAGCTGCTGCTTGGCTTTGAGCACTGTTCCCCTGGTGGTTGTCCACAAGTACTCCCAAATCCCTTTCAATATCGGATACCCCTATATTTGCTCTATTAAGATTATAAATTGCATGGCTGTTTTGCCTTCACAGATGCATAACCTTGCATTTATTTGTATTAAATCTCATCTGCCGTTTAGATGCCCATTCCTCAGTTTTATTTAAATCCCTTTGAAGGGAAAGCACATAATTTTCTGACTTTGTGTCATCAGCGAAAATGAAGACACTACTTTCCAGTCCCACCTCTAAGTCATAAATAAATATGTTAAAAAGGAGAACACCTAATACTGAACCCTGAGGAACCCCACTTACCACATTAGTCCAATCGGAGTATGTTCCATTTATAACAACCCTTTGCTTCCTGTCTTTTATCCAGCTCTCAATCCATGAGCAGATATTTACTGCAATTTCTGTATCCCTTAGTTTGCTCAATAGTCTCCCATATGGCACTGTATCAAAAGCCTTTGCAAAATCCAAATAGACTACATTCAACTCCCTAAGGCACAGTTAGCAAGGGGTCCACGTCTGGAGTCCCCTATTACCCTTAGTGACACTAAACCCTAAGGGTAATTTGCATATACAAAAACAGGTAACTCAGAGGCGCTCATCAGAGAAAAAACAACCTTAATAGATTAGTTCTATGACCATGATAAGCCACTCTGAGAGCAACCTCTTTACGCTCACTTGTGCCCTTCTCAGGGAGAAATATCCTGTAGTATATCAGTCTGGTCCCACTCAGAAGAGTGACCCAGCCCCGAAATACCAGGCAATTCTACCCTGAACAGGAGAAACAGCAGACTCCAGACGCGTTTTGACCTTTATGGGCCTCGTCAGTGAGGTGCAGCTGAACTCCCTAAGGCACAGTGAGCAAGGGGTCCACATCTGGAGTCCCCTATTACCCTTAAGATCAATTTCAACCTTTTAAGATCTCCTATCTGCAATATGGGGATTAGTTATTAATTAAATAGTTGTTAATTGTTAATTAATTATTAATCAACTATGTATTTCTTTTTATTTTTTTAATTATTAATTAATTAATCCAGAGGAAGGCAAACAGAAAAAACCCAAGTATAACTCATCTCAAAGGGAAAAAAAAAAGAATTCCTTCCTGACCCCAGATACACTCTCTCTAATTATCCAGGATAACCCTGAATTCCATTCTTAATTAGAAATAAATCCAGTCCCCTTTTAAAATTATCTATCAAATCCGCTATCACCATCTCCTGTGGTAGAGAATTCCACCGATTAACCACCCTTACTGTGAAGAACCCTTTTCTTTCTTTAAGGTGCAATCTTTTTACTTCTAATCTCAAGGAGTGTATTTATATCATGTAATCATATCTCCTCTTAGATGCCTTTTTTCTAGAGAATATAAGCTTAATTTGGTTAGTCTTTCTTCATAACTTAGCCCCTCCATTCTCCTAATTAGTTTTGTTGCCCTCCTCTGTACCTTTTCCAGCTCTAAAATGTCCTTTTTATGAAGTGGTACCCAAAATTGTACTCCATATTCCAAATTAGGGCGTACTAGAGATTTGTATAGTGGCAGATTTATATTTGCTTCCCTTGCTTCTATACCCTTCCTAATACATGCTAATATTTTATTTGCCTTTGCAGCTGCTGCTTGGCTTTGAGCACTGTTCCCTGGTGGTTGTCCACAAGTACTCCCAAATCCCTTTCAATATCGGATACCCCTATATTTGCTCTATTAAGATTATAAATTGCATGGCTGTTTTGCCTTCACAGATGCATAACCTTGCATTTATTTGTATTAAATCTCATCTGCCATTTAGATGCCCATTCCTCAGTTTTATTTAAATCCCTTTGAAGGGAAAGCACATAATTTTCTGACTTTGTGTCATCAGCGAAAATGAAGACACTACTTTCCAGTCCCACCTCTAAGTCATAAATAAATATGTTAAAAAGGAGAGGACCTAATACTGAACCCCGAGGAACCCCACTTACCACATTAGTCCAATCGGAGTATGTTCCATTTATAACAACCCTTTGCTTCCTGTCTTTTATCCAGCTCTCAATCCATGAGCAGATATTTACTGCAATTTCTGTATCCCTTAGTTTGCTCAATAGTCTCCCATATGGCACTGTATCAAAAGCCTTTGCAAAATCCAAATAGACTACATTCACAAAGTTGCCTTGATCCAAGTTCCTAGGAACCTCCTCATAGAAACTAATTAGATTTGTTTGACATGACCTATCCCTCATAAATCCATGTTGACTCCTACTTATAATCCTGTTCAAATAGACATATTCTTGTATATTATCTCTTATTAAACCTTCTAAAAGCTTTCCCACTACAGAAGTGAGGCTCACTGATCTATAATTCCCTGGATTTGCTCTTGCTCCCTTTTTAAATATAGGTATCACATCTGCTTTTCTCCAGTCATCTGGTAGAGACCCTGTGTTGAGTGAATCATAAAAAATAAAATATAATGGTTTGGCTATTACAGAACCCAGTTCCCTTAGTAGCCTTGGATGTATTCCATCAGGACCCGGGGCTAGATTAACATTTATATTTTCCAACCTCTTTTGGATTTCTTCCTGCGTTAGCCAGTTACTTGGTGAAGGTATTGTAGCCCCATTATATTTCAGTGTCCCAACCACTGGTACCTCCCTTGTGTATACTGAAGAAAAGAACCTATTTAGCTCATCTACCTTTTCCTGGTCACTAGTTTTAAGATGGCTTGTGTCCCATTGTAATGCTCCTATAGCTTCCTTCCTCGCCTTCTTATCATTAATATACTTAAAAAAATATTTTAGGGTCTGTCTTACTCTCTTTTGCAATTAATTTTTCATTTTCTATTTTAGCCAGTCTAATTGCCCTTTTGCGAGCTTTATTAATTTCCTTGTACTCCCGTAAAGCAGTCTCGGTCCCCTCTTGTTTGTATAATTTAAATGCCTGTTTTTTACTCCGTCTCTTGATCTTTAAATCATTAAGCCACATTGCATGTGTACACCAAGTTTTATCAAAAACTGAGATGGTGGGTGACAAAACCCTTGTTTTTTGCACTGATTTGATGTGGATGACCCACGTACTAATCTTACAGATGCAAAGTACCATGGAAAAAAGCACTCTTTAAGCATTGGCTTTCATTAGTAACACATTATGATGCTTTTCATACTCCTTGAAATATTTTCTACAATCCCTGCCTGTTAATTCACTCATTAGATCTTCTCCCACTCTAATATATATTTAAGTAACTGTTTTCTTTTCAGATTCTGAATGGTTTGAACTTGAAGGTTGATGCTGGGAAGACCATTGCTCTTGTTGGCATGAGTGGCTGTGGGAAGAGTACTACCATTCAGTTACTACAAAGATTTTATGATCCCTTAAATGGAGAGGTAAGAGTATTTGGACACAGATATGGTCACCCATGCAAATGTATTTCATGCTTTGAAACAGATTTTGTTCCAGCAATCCTCACCATTATATACCTTAAAACCATAAGCCATGACTATTATTATTATTACTCTTTTTTTATAAAGCACCAACATTTTCTATAGCACTATTTACAAAGGTACAGTAATACATAAGAAAAAATATATTATAATTAGATAAATTAAACTGAAGTCCCTAATGAAGAGTGTCAACAAACTCGACATTTACAATTGTGTATTTGAGGCTTTAAAACTTTGATATGTAGTTAGGATATTTATAATAATTTATCTTTTTTGTGCATGCTTAATCAAAAACCCCTGTAATTGCTACTTTGTTTTTTTTTATCTACTATACAGAAAGTACCTTACATTTCAGTTCTGACAAACAATACAATTCCTATAAAATTATATTGTAGAGAAAACCACAAAACAAATGTCTGAAAAATTGGATAAACATGGGTTAGAAATGCAGAGATTAATTACATTGTAACCAATAAAAGATTTGACACATTACTAGTTAATGGTGTTTATCTGTTGCATAATCTCTAAGAAAACATACAGTAAAAGAACAGTGGCCCCTTCAATCACATAGCATTTTATAGCACATATTGAGTGCTCATCCCCTAGTTGAAAATTACATTTTTCGATCCACAATCTAAGTATCCGAAAACACTGAAATAATTATTTTTTTCAGAGAATCCTGGGTATAACATCTATCTGTCATTATTATTATAGTTCATTTATAACTCTCTGACATCTTCCGTAGCGATGTACGTAAGTTAAGTTCAGACAAAGAAAAATACAAATTAATATATAGCAAAGCAAGGAGGGCCCTGTCTTTGTGCTAGGAATCCAATGTCCATCGTGTATTCCCAAAGTACTTAGGATAGAAACTCGCAGACTTACAATCTAAGGTATAGTGAGTGGTAAAAGAGGGAGAGAGAGGTGTGTTAGGGTGGTACGCTTCTTTAAAGAGATGCATTTTAAGTGAGGTTTTAAATGTTTTGAGGCAAGAGGATAATCTGGTGGAGCGAGGCAAGGAGTTCCAGAGACTAGGGGCAGCACGTGAAAATTCTTGGAGGCGGGAGTGAGAGGAGGTGACAAGAGTTGTAGAAAGAAGAAGGCCATTAGCAGAACGAAGAGGACGGGTGGGGGAGAATTTGGAGATGAGAGCAGAGATGTAAGGGGGAGCGTTATTGTTGAGGGCTTTGTAAGTTAGGGCCATGATTTTAAATTGTATTCTTGTAGCTAAGGGAAGCCAGTGGAGTGATTGACAGAGAGGTGATGCCGACACTGAGCGTTGTGTATGGAAGAACTTAGACATTAGACTATATTCCAGGTACCACCTTGCAACCTGCTAATTACTCACCAGACTCCAAGAACTATAAGTTACTACCTAAAAAACAACACAGTCAGCTTTTACAGCTAATGAACATCACACTATTTGCTGTTTATGACAATTTCTCAACTGTATCGAATACATTTTTGACTGCTTAAAATATTAATGTTTTAACTCATAATGGCACCTAGGCCTATCAGTAAGTCTGATATTTAGCTTTCCAAAATTAATGGAAACAATTGCCACAAATTGCACAGACAAATATCCTAGGCCATTATAAGAATTGTTGCCAAATACATGCATACAAAACAGAAAGTGCGACCACATGGTAGCAACTGACTGACGCAATGCTTCAGGCACACTCACAATCAAAGTAAATCAGGGCATGATGTAATCTAGCTGCTGCAACTCTCTCCTTTGCCACAAGTATAGGTTATACTTTTTTATGATTGTTATTCCACAGTGATTATAAGGATGATTTGTATCATATATTATTAATGAAGTTTAAGGTTGCCATTGGATTGTTGTTTACAATTTAAGATTCATTGGAATAACCTTAACCCACAATCTTGTTTTTCGTTCAGTGTTGTGGATCAGGCAAACAGAATCAGTCTTCCACAGAAACATATAAAATCAAGAAAGCATTATTTGTATCTAATTTTTAAAGCTCATCAACAGATGAGGTGGATCAAGTGTTATGAGCCCTTAAGAGAGGAACAACATAACGTGCTTCACATACATAGGTGCTTATTTTATTTTATATCTTTCTGTGGAAGTTTGTTTCTTTTTTTGGGTTCCACTACATTGGCAAATAAATATAGTCAGCCAAATGAATTATGGATCATGGATCATTATGGAAAATTATTACAAACATAATATATAAAGGGGGCGAAGCAATCAGAGTAACATATATGCAATTATGTACTTTCAGATAGCATGAGTATGTTTTGCTATCATACATTAACAAAACGGATGATATGGTTTTATTTCCAATTTTTCAGATTACCTTAGATGGGCATGACTTACGAACACTCAATGTAAAATGGTTGAGAGAAAATATTGGTGTGGTTAGTCAAGAACCAGTTTTGTTTGGAACGACAATTAGTGAAAACATCCGCTACGGCAGAGAAGATGTGACTGACAGAGAAATTCAACAAGCAGCCAAAGAAGCCAATGCTTTTGATTTCATTTCAAAACTTCCTGATGCAAGTATTTATATATACATTTCCATGTCCATTTTACAAGATGGCAGTACAATAACTGTATTTCTTCGAATTCTAAACAGAAAACACATTTTTTTACTTATTCTATTCAAATGTGAGCATAAATGTACTATTTATTTACTGTACTCTGTACAGTGGAAGGCTTCTATCAGTCTTATGCCCACCATAAGTTGAATGGTGTTTTGGTAAATAGCCTCCCACCAAATCTAATGCACAAGCCAGGAACCAGCTCCAAACTGATTGAAACATCTGTCTGTGGGTAGGTCGCCTAGCTTGTGTATAATACATCCTATGCTATGCATTAAAGCTGTGTAATAAAGCAAGCCTATGTCTGAAATGAGCCACATACAGAGTGATATTTGGATTAAAGAGTTAAAATGCATTGTAAATCTGTTTGCATGTTCCTGACCAATTTCCCTATGTGTACCTTACAATAATTGTATTTATTGGGATTCTGCACAGGAAATACATTTTTAACCTTAACTCTCTCTCTCTCTCTCTCTCTCTATATATATATATATTTTTTTTTTTTAATTATTTTTCTTTTTATTGTAGTAAAAATAATAAGATCGCCAGTGTAACTATTTGGCCTACATATTCAATACATGTTAATGGATATATAATACATATATATTTCATATGGTCTTTCTGCAGCAATTTAATACATCGGTAGGAGAAAGAGGAGCCCAGTTGAGTGGAGGTCAGAAGCAGAGAATAGCCATAGCACGAGCCCTTGTACGGAATCCAAAGATCCTGCTGCTTGATGAAGCTACATCAGCTCTGGATACTCAGAGTGAAGCCATAGTGCAAGCTGCTCTGGATAAGGTAAAAACTCTGCTACATTCACTCTCATTCTCACTGGCTTATCCTATCCATTTGTTGGTTCTTTGAAGAAGATATTACCACACCTAATATTTTCATCCTGCCTCTCCAGCTACTATCCTTATCGTTCTTTCATTAGCCTCCATGTTTCTTGAGACATCATTTAACAACTTTCTCTCTTCCAATTCAGTTTAATCCCCTCCCATCTGAAATCTGGCCACTAAATTTCACTTACTCAAGGTCAAAGGATTACTTCTTTTTAATCTTTGTCTATGATCACTTAGTGGTTTTTATCACTGTTAATCACTCTCTTCTACTAGTCCTCCTTCCATTTCTGTCTTTATTTCCGTCTCCATCTCTTGCACTAACTTCCAGTCAGTTGTAGCTATCTATCTACAATGTAGATGCAAGATTCCTGGGTAGCTGGACGGGAGCAAAGGGAATAAAAAGCTCTTTCTGACCTTCCAGAAATACAGCTGACACATTTGTATACTTTCAAAAGGGACAATGCACTTTATTGAAACACACAGGGACTTTTATACATGGGAGCATAACATTGTTCCGGCAATTTAGTTAGTCTGGGCACAGAGTAACAAACGTTATTCAAGATAATTAAGAATTAATTACAAAACTACATACAAATGTATATAAACATATGACAAGTCCAACATGAATGGAATCAGCACAGAAAGAGGTTAGTCTCACTACGTTCAAAATACAAGGGATATTCCCTGAAGATGAGAGCCTTGAGACCCTGGAAAGTCCAAACAGTGGAAACCATGATTATAACAGGAGTAGCCCCAGGCTGGAAATAACAACGCCCAGGGGTGCCAAGCACAGGGAAGGCATCCCTGTGGGGAAGACTGGACTATGCTCCCCTGTGGAAAAAAGAGAAGCAGGTACCACAGTATTTTATTAGAGGCTTCCCCCATATCAGGGCTATCATCACATTCACCCCCCCTCATACACACACACACACTCCAGTTACCAAGTGATTCAAGATTCCAAAGATGTCATGAGAGGCCGGACATCTGAAGTGTCCAATTGCCTGGAGAGCTTTCTTATGAGCCCTACCCTTCCTGTATAGGATATCAAAGTTATGTGTCTACAGTATAATAGTCAATATAAGACTGGCTTTTCAACTAATTCCTAAGTGCTGATAATATCACAATCCACGCCAATAAAAGGCCAGAATGAGACATTGGATAATGATTGCCTTTGTGGTCTGCTAAGGAGATGTCTTGGGCAATCGCTAGCAGCGCTGCCCAGTACAGCTCTGGAATGACCAGCTGTCATAGCACCTTCCAAGCCTGCTCATGACTCTACCGATTGGTCATTGGATACAACGGGTTGCCCTCCCAAATATAACTATCCCCCTGTAGGCAACTAAGCATGGGCTGCAAAATACTGCTCCTTTAGCCAGACTCTTTCTCTGGAGCAAAGAGCCGGTCCTCTATTGCTTTTGGGTTTGGCAGCCACTCTCCCACACTGAGTACAGACTGAGGGGAATCACAGAATTTCCTGGATGGGCATGGGGACATATCCGTTTCAGGCGCCCCAGTTGCTGGCAACCAAAGGAGTGCAACTCCTGCTTGGCTCCTCCATTTCTATGGACTTAAAGGTAATTAGTGGTGGGCTGGGGGACCATTTGGAAATTACACTGCAAGATCAGAAAACTGTCAAAGCCCCCCCCGGCATGATCAAATAGCTGGAAGGGTCTATAAGGCAGCTACCATTGTGTAGGTCAATAGCAGCAGAGTTTTAACTATTATGTGGTGGATGACTGGTAAGCGTCCATGTAGTTGGCTCGCTTCCTGATGACCTCCATAGTGACTGTCCTCATCATCATTCAGAAATACATCTGACAAGCTTGTATACTTTCAAAAGGGGTAAGAAACTTTATTGAAATAGACAGGGGTGGTAATCCATGTTATTAATCATATTTTAATAACTGAATTTGTAGTGTCATTTATAACCCCTCCTTTAATTTATATGCCAGTATAAGCATTGGGGAATTGCTGTTGTCTGATGGGCAATAATTCTCTAGAAGTAAATGGGATTTAATTTGCTAATACTGCACTGTGGAGTGGTATCTTCATGGGATGAGATATGATCATGTTTAGTCTTCATTTCCCCTGGAGTTCTAATAAAATCTGTTGTGTGGGAATCTCAGCTTAATGGGCCAAGTAAGGGGATCAACAAGATAGGGAGTTAGCAATCATCCTACAGGAACATCTACCCCACTCGAACTTGATGTATCAGTAGAGGTTAATAGTAAATGTTAATAGTAGTATCAGTAGAGGTTAATAGTAACATTTGCTGAATGGCTCTACTGATCCCTGTGGTTTGCTGGGTATTTTGGTGGCTATAAGACTGCCCTACTGGGTAGGTTTTTCTAAGTTCTTATAAAGCCCAACAGAAGCAGTAGGTCGCCATACACTGGTTACCACAGGGGTAGCCCTGGGTTGGAGACAACAAAGCCCAGGGGTGTCATGTCCATCTTGTGCTGGACCAGGGAGGGATTCCCATTGGAAGGTTATACTTAGCCCCTTTGGCAAAGAAAGAGAAGCAGGAATCACAGTACTTTCTTACAGGCTTCTCTCCATTAGGGTTGATGTAATGCTATTGATGAAGGGGCTGATATAACCTTGGAACCGTTCAATCCAATCAGTTAGTCTTTAAAATGTATCATCTCCTCTACAATTGTTTTCTTTTGTTCTACAGCTAACTTGGTACCTATTTTAGTTTTTGATATGATTTTAAGATATAAGCTTCTGACTTGTTAGAAATCCTTTGTTATATTTCACTGTAACAAGTTCCATAACATATTAACATTACATTTATTAGGCAAGAACAGGTCGCACAACTATTGTAATAGCTCATCGACTGTCTACAATTAGAACAGCAGATGTCATTGCTGGTTTTCAAGATGGAGTCGTCGTTGAACAAGGATCACACAGTGACCTTATGAGCAAAAGGGGAGTTTACTATTCTCTTGTGATGCTTCAGGTAATGGCAATTTTAAACATGACAGCACACTAGAAATACTGTTTCGTGAAAAATTTAAACAATTAAGTTTTGTTTACAGTGCAATGCAAAAATCTTTATTTCTTTAAATACTGCATAATTTTGATTGCATAATTTAGAGGACAAGTGTAAGCATAGTATTTACTGAGGCAATATGGCAGGTTATGCCTAACTTAAACAACAATATACTATATTTTCTCTATACAGGAATAACTTCAAAAACTAAATGTTTTCACTTAAAAGGAAGTAAGTCTAGATATAATGCATATGAACAAAGATAAAAGATGCTGTCAACAGACTTGGAAAGACTATATACAAAAGCAGCATAATTTCTAACATGTTTAGCTTTTATTTCCCTGATATATGTTTCTGCTCTCAGTAATCAAATGTAAAGTGCCAGTATGTAGCTTTTACTCTATGTGTAAATTAAATAGACACAGCCTGGGTTCGGGTACAAGTCTCAGAAGAGTAGTTGGAAGCAGACCCAAGACAGAAGATCGGTCTGTCAAGTAAGGTAATCCGATCACAGACTAGAATTTGAACTTGTAATCAAAGTGGTAGAGATCACAAGCAATGGATATGGGCTTGCCACATATAAGAGACTAGTTGGGTTGATAAGGTAGTGTCATACATGAACAATTAAAACATCTTTTAGAAAAGGAACAAAGTACATTAGTAGCCAGGAGTGAATCCTTGGAATGGGCAATTGGGACTGGGCCAGTAACTGTTGAATCAAACCAGAGGCTTTCTTCCTGGTTGGATTCCATATTGAAGGCAACTACCTATCTTGATATAGGGTGAGAAAAGAACAAGGAAATAGTGGGAACCAATAATGACACAGCTTGAGAGAGGTGCAAGTAACTCCCTGTTACTGTATTTGCCCATGAGGCATTTGTGCTAAGATTTGACATCTTCAAGAGTTCTCTAAACCTTCACCGTTTATGACGTACAATCCCGCTGTATTAAGAACAAGACATGAGATAGATATGAACAATGTGAAATAGACATTTTTGGGGTGGATTTAGAAATTTCTTTATTTTGTGAGTTTTTTAATTGATATAAAAAGGCTATTCAGGTCAGGAAAAACAGCTTTGAAATCTTATAGCCAGTAAAGTATTTTACATTTCTAAAAATATAAATATAATTAATACAACTGCATGTGCAAAACCTGCTTAGATTCTAGGCTTTATACAGGAAGTAAATATTTTACTTTAATACAACATGGCATTTTTTAGACAACAGACAAATAGATCATTAAATAGCTGTGAATCCACCCCCTTCCCCAGCAATCTTTGACATGTACTCATGTACTTACCTATGTCTAGAACTGTGATCAAGACAGCAATGAGAAAGAGAATGGTTGCCCATTTAATGAGGCTGCAGAGGAAGACTTTGTGCATGATGACATGGAGGATTTTGAAGATATTATCCCAAACTTTCAAGATGATGAAGGCTTGGAAACCATTAGAAGGCAAAGTGTTCGAAAACAATCTATCGCAAGTAAAAGCCAGAAATTGTCAATGGTAAAATCCAACTTAAAATCATCTAATGAAAATGAGGTAGGTGATATAAACAGATTCAAAAAAGCATTTAATTGAACCAAGGATAGACATAATTTCAGTGGTGAACAGATGGGGTACCCACATGTAGATCTTGATATACTGGTAGACATCTAGATGGTGACCTGCAAGATCTCAGAGTGACAAAATACAGTAAGTTCAACCTGTACAGAAACGTGAATCTCAATGTTCCTGCAGAAAACATTCCCAATGCTGGTAGTTGCAGATGTGGAAGTAAATAGCAAGGCATACATGTGTTGTAAAAAATATTTGAATGTGAGAATGGAGTGCAGCTCAAACCATGCATTTTTAAGTCGATAAAAACATTAAATCATACATTACTAAAGCTTGAGCATCTCTTTGTAGTAATACAATGCAATAACTTCAAGGGAATCTCAAAGAGAAAAGAAGCAAGCACAATGGCAAATACTTGGTGTAAAAACATTGTATTAATATTACATGCATCAACCTCATATGAGGTGAGCTATTTACTTTATATGTGTGATATTAATAATATATTTTACTTTGTCTTTATTCCTTGCACTTCTCTCCAATCACCTTGAGATCCCACTGAAATTCTTCATCACTGGCCAAGTGGATATCTAAAGAGAAACAGGCATCAATCTGGGCAATATATGAATATAGATAAAAAATAGTACCCAAAACAGGAGAATATTTAAAACTTAGGACTTTATTAAGTACCATCAGGGTACTTCTAATTTATATAATTATAATTATGGAAAGGTCTCAATTCTCAGTCTTGATTTAGTACAATTTGAAAATATTACTTTGAACTATCTAAATATTTTATTTTGGGCTATATGTTTTTTTATTGACTGTAAAAACCAAACTTAAAAACTAACGAATCTTATTAGGTTGAGCGCTCAGTGATAAGGACCAGACCCCCAAATCTATTTTTAGTTTTCAAATATAATAACTTGCTTTATTAGGACCATGGCAACATATAGAACAGTCTGTGGTATTTTGTCTGCTAGGACTAACTGTTGGGCAAAATACAGAGTTATAATTAAATAGAAGTAAATGGTTGTTTTTTTATAGTAGAAGAAAATAAAACAATCTTAACATATCAGATTTTGAAATTTCAAAATCTCAACGGCTTCTTCTTAGATAAACAATGAGCATGATTCAATAACCTTCCCCTAATGGCAGGGATATATCTAATTTGAATTACTGTATATACTTGAGTATAAGCCAACCCAAGTATAAGCCGAGGCACCTTATTTTACCACAAAAAACTGTGAAAACGTATTGACTCGAATATAAGCCGAGGGTGCAAAAGATGGTCCTTCCCCCTGATCATCCTCCTCCTCCCCCCATTATCATCCTCCTCCCCCCCTTATCATCCTCCTCCTCCCCCCTTTATCATTCTCCTCCTTCCCCCCTTATCATCCTCATCCTTCCCCGCTTATCATCCTCCTCCCCCCTTATCATCCTCCTCCCCCCCCTATTATCCTCTTCCCACCCTTATCATCATCCTCCTCCTTCTCCTCCTTCCCCCCCTTATCATCATCTTCTTTCCCCCATAACCTCCTCCTTACTGCACCCTCTCCAATCCCTAGTAGGTAAGGAGAGAGCGGGATAGGGATTGGAGAGGGTGCAGTAAGCAGGAGGTTATGGGGGAAAGAAGATGATGATAAAGAGGGGGAGGAGGGGAAGGAGGAGGATGTTGATAAGGAGGGGTGGGAAGGAGGAGAAGTTGGAGGATGATTTTAAGGAGGGGGAGGAAGGAGGAGGATGATGATAAGGGGGGAGGAGTAGGATTTTTTTTCACTCGAGTATAAGCCGAGGGGAGCTTTTTCAGCGTAAAAAAATGTGCTGAAAAAGTCTGCTTATACTCGAGTATATACAGTATTTTTTCAGATTGTCCTTTGAAGGCAACTAGACTATTGTTCTCTAGCAGCAATGACGCAATATGTATCTTTCCTCTGCATAGAAATAAATTAAATTGATTACTACATGAATTAAATTTGCTGATTAGTTAAGTAAAGTAGGCAAGAGTTGCAACAAATGTTTATAACAAATAAATTTGGCAACACTTAAATATGCATTTTAAATCTAATATAGCAGAAACATACATAATAACGGTTTTGCAGCAGCATCTCATAATTGTGTTTTCAAAATAAAGGATATATCGCCATCTAGTGTGAAAACAGTGAATTTACCTACTGTTGCTTATTTTGTACAAATTGAAAAGACCACACATTTTTCAACATCATTTTTAGCTCTTGTAGGCAGCAGTAAACTGCATACATATTCTTACAATTTAGCCACACAGATATTTTGTGAACTAATCTTGTCAGGAAGACAAGAACAATTCCAAAATAAAACATAGATTACAATATTTACAATGTATTACTTTAAAAGAGTAAGTATGTGGCTTTAAACTCCCAGTGGAGCCACCGGCAAATCCTTCATTTGAGGGCAATTCTTAGAGCTGTATTTTGTCTCTCTCTGGGTAAGTTTACCAGTTCACGCAGTGGATGACATACCATGTCAAACCACACTTCCCCAACATTTTACATTGCAATCTTGTGAAATGCGTAGGAAGTCCTGACCTATCAGGTGCCGTCATATTACGTTTTAAATAAAATAGAAAATACATATGAAACATGATAGAAAAGTTATAATTATTTTAAAATAAATAATTAAATAAAAAAAAATATATATTAATGTATACAAAGAAACATGGAAGAAGGAGAATCAAACTTAAGGTAAAACAAAACAAAATCTTTACCCACTATATCACATCTCTGCAGTGTAATAGTTACAGCCTGAACCTCATTATCTACACAACAATAACTAAATCTTACAATATCTAAGTCAATTTTCAATCAATTTAATGTTACCTGCCAAAAACAATTGATTCCAAAACTATGTAACCTATTTCTAATATTGCACAATGGTACCAACCCCTCTTCAGAATTCCTATAAGCACATACTATCCTACTGCCTAAAGCAGGGTCAAGATCCCATACAGAGAACTAAAGGCCGATATTCCACATAAAATCTGATGTCAACCTATAGGCCGAAATTATAGCTATAAAAATTATTAAAATAATACAAACAATTATACATGCAGATCAAGTAGGCTTCATACTGAGAAGGCAAGCCCCACACAATATACAGAGGATTATTACTTTGCAACAGCCTGTTATCAATCACATTGCCCAATCAATCCTTGTGATGCCCAGGAGGGCCACTGGACTTTTGGGGACTATGGACTATTGTGGACGCTGAGGGAAACCTGGTACCAGAACACAGTTCCTTTACTTTACCACCAAGAACAATACCCAAACCCCTTAATACAATTCAATTCTACTCCACATTCTCTCCTCCCTCGGCATTCGAGACACTGCTCTCTTGTGGTTCTCATCATACCTCCAAGAACGATCATTTAGCGTCTCATTCTCCGGCACATTTTCTTCTCCTCACCCCCTGTCTATTGGCGTACCCCAAGGATCAGTCCTAGGCCCCCTCCTCTTCTCCATCTACACATCCTCACTCGGCATCCTAATAAACTCTTTTGGGTTCCAGTACCATCTCTATGCAGATGACACCCAAATCTATCTCTCAGCACCAGATCTATCCCTCTCTCTTCTAGCACACGTCTCCGACTGCCTCTTGGATGTCTGCCCACCATCTGAAACTCAACATGTCTAAGACTGAACTCTTAATCTTCCCACCCTCTACTACAGCTTCAATTCCTCACATCTCTCTCTCTGTCAACAATGCCATCATCACTCCCACCTCCCAAGCCCGTTGTCTCGGGGTTCTACTGGACATTGCCCTCTCTTTCATCCCACACATACAGTCTCTAACCAAATCCATTTTTTTCCACCTAAAAAACACAACCAAAATACGCCATTACTTTACACAAGACACTACTAAGATTCTAATGCACTCTCTCATCATTTCTCGTCTTGACTATTGCAACTCGCTCCTTGTTGGCCTGCCCATCACTCGCCTCTCCCCACTTCAATCCATAATAAATGCCTCCGCCAGACTCATCTTCAGTACACATCGTTCAGTGTCGGCAGCTCCTCTTTTTTCAATCACTTCACTGGCTTCCCTTAGCCTCCAGAATAAAGTTTAAAATCTTGACCCTAACTTATAAAGCCCTCAACAACAGCGCACCCCCATACATCTCTGCTCTCATCTCCAAATACTCCCCCACACGCTATCTTCATTCGGCTAACGACCTTCTTCTTTCTACCACTCGTGTCACCTCCTCTCACTCCCGCATCCAGGACTTTTCTCGCGCTGCCCCTATTCTCTGGAACTCCTTGCCTCACTTCACCAGACTATCCTCCTGCCTTAAATCCTTCAAAACATCAATAAAATTGCACCTCTTTAAAGAAGCCTATAACCTTCCTCCCTAACATGCTCAGCACTACTCTCTCCCTACTGTACCACATACAAACTTCAACCTTTAGATTGTAAGTCTGCGAGTTTCAATCCTGCAAGGTGCTTTAGGGAAAGCGCTATGGACACCGGATTCCAAGCTCAAAGACAGGGCCATCCACTCTTTGCAATGTGTGAATCTTTAACTTGTCATTGCCTGTAACTTAACTTATGTATAGCGCTACGGAATATGTTGGCACGTTACAAATAAACGATAATAATACAAATAAACGATAATAATACCCAGACTATGGTTGCCATGTTGGCCCAAGATGGCTAATGTTACTATAAATATTTGTGGGTGACAGCTGATACCTGGAAAAGGCAGATGGGCCCTGAAAGGGCTAAAAACAATGAGACATTTAGGGGTGTTTCTATGGCTGAATGCAGGAGGGTTGAGAGCACATATGGTCCCCTCACCCCTGGGTCCTGAAAATCCTGTTATAATAGATGCCCAGAAAGCATTTGACTGGTTAAACTGGTCTTTTTTTATTTACTGCTCTATCCCACTATAACTTCACAACCCCGTCATTATGGCTACATTAACCCTCTACCATCAACCTATTGCACACATATACACAGCCTCCGCTAGACTCATCTACCATACTCAATGCTCAATGTCTGCATCACCTCTCTGTCAATCACTCCACCGACTTCCTGTAACCTCTAGAATAAAATGTAACATTTCGACTCTAACTTACAAAGCCCTTAACAATACACCCCCTTATATTTCTGCTCTAATGTCACAATACTCCCCCATCCACCCTCTTCGTTCTGAAAACCACCTTCTTCTCTCCTCCTCTCTTATCACCTCCTCTCACTCCTGCCTTCAGGACTTCTCGTGCTGCCCCTATTCTCTGGAACTCATTGTCACCCTTCACTAGACTAAACACCTGTTTCAAAACCTCACTAAAAACACATCTGTCCAAAGAAGCTTGTCGCCTCAAATCTTAACATGCACAACACATCTTTCACCCTCCCCTACGAAATCCAAAATCATTAGAGTAGTTCGCGAGTTTTCAATTGTGTAAGGTAAGCTCTACGCACGCTAAATTCTAAACTCAAAGACAGGGCTTTTCCAAACAATCCCATCCCTTTATGGGATAAATATAAAAATTCATATAATCTGACACAGCCACCATCTGTCTTAATGCCCATAGATCAAAATGGGAAAACAATTAGCACAGGGATGGGAATTAGCCCCTGTTTAGGATGGCAAGAAAAATTCATTCCATTCTTATTTTATATCATAAAAAATGGTGAAATAATGACTTTTCAAGAACTAAAAACACATTATGATTTTTACGATAAATAATGAAATCTTCAATTAAAACTTTATATACAAACATATCTCAAAAATAAAGCTTCTTAAAACCTTACCATTTTTGAAAGCCAATGTTTCCATTTTAGATATGGTCCTTGCACTATATCACAGCTATATAACATGTTTAACAATCTCAATGCATTAACATTTACACAAATTGAACTCTTTTCTAAATAGAAAAAACGATAACGAAACATGCCAAAAAATATAAGATCAAATGACAGAACACCAAGAACTAATTTGGCTAAAGAAACAAATATTATACTTTTGGTACATAATCCCAATAATAATAAAGAAGCACAAGCCACACAAACCACCAACATGTTTCAGAGGATGTAAGGAATTGGGCACATCCATTCATATATGGTATGAATGTACTCAAATTGAAACATTCTGGAGAACAGTACAAGAAATTATTTAAAAAAAAATAATAATTAAAATATAAGCACCTTTTTCCACATGATTTTCCATCCCTTGTCTGATGGTGTGTGTGTATGGTGGTTTCATTGTCCCTTTAATATGCATGCAATTTACCTGCTGGCTCTGAGAAGTTAAACTGAAAAAATGCATGTTATTTTTTTGAAAATGCACAAAAATTATATTATTTCCAATATTCATCATATTTTAATGTTTCAAAACATATTTATTGCAGATCAGAGGAGATTTAAAAAGATGGAACTTGATGGACTAAAATATTTTTTCAACCTCAATTATTATGCAACTATGTAACCATATTATTCTTTGCATATTTGGTTTAAGTATTTTTATGTTTTTCTTCACAGGTAAAAGAAGAACTACCTGAAGTTTCCCTAAGCAGGATTTTTCAGCTGAACAAACCTGAATGGTTGTGCATTGCCTTTGGGGTAGTAGCTGCTGCAATTGCTGGTGGTATATATCCAACATTTGCTGTCATTTTTGGAAAAGTTATTGGGGTATGTTTCAGAATTCTTTGGAGAAGTTTACAAAATACTTTATAGCTATGATTTGTCATTGCTCAGAATAAGTAGTAGATGTATAATTACATTACTTACTGAACTGCAGTAATCTTCTTGGAACTGCTTTGGTGGCGATTTTGCTGTCCTATTACTGTATTGGCAGCTCACTTATTTCATTTTTAACCATTATGCCATTATCATAACATTTAACTTTACAAAGCCCCTTCAAACAAATACGTACACAGCTAATGGTTAAGGTTCGTGTGATGTAGGTTTTAATGAAACCTAATTATACATTCCCAAAAAGCAATCCACTTTTTAACTCATTTGGAAATTGTACTGCACACAATTATTACTGATGATTTTTCTAATGTTGTCTTGTTTACAGGCATTTCAAGAGCAAGATCCCAATAAAAGAAGCCAAAGAACTGCTCTTTTATCCCTTATATTTCTTATGCTGGGATTGATTAGTCTGGTTGTGCACATTATCATGGTAATACCTTCCACAAGTTCACAGTCATCACAATATAAATTATATTTTTCTGTTAATCAAATAAAGAAAATGTTAGATGATAATCAAAAGCCATGTACAAGCTTAATTTATATCACAAACTTCCTTCCCATGCATCATATTTGCATGAAAAATATACACTCAATTGTGCAAACGTTGTTGGCTCAATATTTTCCTACTAATTTTAGAGACAGGTATATAAACATGTCACTTGAGTCAGTTTACTATAAGCAAAGGTTAAGCTTTGAATGGTATCATTAGTAACATAGTAGTTAAGATTAAGCCAAATGGAAAAAAAATCATTCAAGGATAACTAAGGTTTGATAAAACCTTCACTTTTTTGTAATAACAACATGAGAATAAAACACATTTTGGAAAAAAAATATCAGCAGACTATGCATATTTCTATATTGAGCCAGACTGCCGATCATTGGCTGGAACCCGAGGTAGAGGATGATTCTACCATGACTTGAATTTCCATTTGATCCTATTATTAAGTTCCATGACATTGTGCTAACCTTGAACTAGAGCAGATAAGAGATATTAGCTGTACTCTAAGTACCTTCCAGATAATTAGTCTTGTTAGGGAAGAAACACATTGCTACTTATTTAAGACAATATTACATATTATAGATACAATTTAAATGATGTATCTTTGAAATCTCTACAAATCTTTTCTTCTTTTTGAAGACAAGTTATTCAAAAGTTAATAGTGGTCATTTAACTCGTGACAATATTGGTCTATATTTACTAGGGTGAGAGCTATCCCATTGGGGAGAAACATATTTTCAATTTCTGTGTTATTTTGTGGAGTATGTATATACAACAATTCTACATACAGTACCTCACAAAATGAGTACACCCCTCACATATTTGTAAATATTTTATTATATCTTTTCATGTGACAACACTTAAGAAATGACACTCTAAAGTAGTACCGTATATACTCGAGTATAAGCTGACCCGAGTATAAGCCCAGGCACCTATTTTACCACAAAATACTGGGTAAAATGAGTGACTGGAGTATAAACCGAGGGTGGGAAATGTGCTGCCCCCTGTGCCCTCTTGTGCCCTCTGTGTCCCCCCCTCTCTCCCGTGTCTCTTCTCCCCTCTCCCTTCCCTGTGTCTCTTCCCCCCTCCCTTATCACCCTCCTCAACCCCCCTCCTCATTCTCAACCTCCCTCCTCAACCCCACTCCTCATCCTCAACCTCCTCCTCAACCCCCCATCCTCAACCCCCCTCCTCAACCTCAACCCTCCTCCATAACCTCAACCTCCCCCCTCATCCTCAACCTCCCTCCTCATCCTCAACCTCCCTCCTCATCCTCAACCCCCTCCTCAACCTCCCTCCTCATCCTCAACCTCCCACCTCATCCTCAACCCCCTCCTCAACCTCCCTCCTCATCCTCCCTCCTCAACCCCCCTCAACCTCACTCCTCAACCCCCCATCCTCATCCTCCCCCCTCAACCTCCACCCCCTCCTCAACCTCAACCTCCCTCCTCCTCATCAACCCCCACCTCAACCCCCCCATCCTCAACCCCCCATCCTCAACCCCCCCTCAACATCACTCCTCAACCCCCCCATCCTCATCCTCCCCCCTCACCCCCCCATCCTCATCCTCAACCCCCCCATCCTCATCCTCAACCCCCTCCTCAACCCCCCATGCTCAAACCCCCTCCTCAACCTCAACCTTCCTCTTCCTCATCAACCCCCACCTCAACCCCCCCATCCTCAACCCCCCATCCTCAACCCCCATCCTCAACCCCCCTCCTCAACCCCCCCATCCTCAACCCCCTCCTCAACCCCCTCTCAACCTCACTCCTCAACCCTCCCATCCTCATCCTCCCCTCTCACCCCCCATCCTCATCCTCAACTCTCCATCCTCATACTCAACCCCCCCATCCTCAACCCCCCCCATCCTCAACCCCCTCCTCACCCCCCTCAACCTCAACCCCCCTCCTCAACCTCCCTTCTCCTCATCAACCCCCTCCTCAACATCCCCATCCTCAACTCGCCCATCCTCAACCCCCTCCTCAACCCCCCCTCAACCTCACTCCTCAACCCCCCATCCTCATTGTCCCCCCTCAACCCCCCATCCTCATCCTCAACCCCCATCCTCATCCTCAACCCCCCATGCTCATCCTCAACCCCCCATCCTCAACCCCCTCCTCTCCCCCCCTCAACCTCAACCCCCCTCCTCAACCTCAACCTCCCTCCTCCTCATCAACCCCCTCCTCACCCCCCTCAACCTCCCTCCTCATCCTCAACCCCCTCCTCAACCTCCCTCCTCATCCTCCCCTCAACCTTACTCCTCAACCCAACCATCCTCATCCTCCCCCCTCAACCCCTCATCCTCAACCCCCATCCTCATCCTCAACCCCCCCATCCTCAACCCCCTCCTCACCCCCCTCAACCTCTACCCCCCTCCTCATCAACCCCCTCCTCACCCCCCTCAACCTCCCTCCTCATCCTCAACCTCCCTCCTCATCCTCAACCCCCTCCTCAACCTCCCTCCTCATCCTCCCCTCAACCTCACTCCTCAACCCCCCCATCCTCATCCTCCCCCCTCAACCCCTCATCCTCAACCCCCCCATCCTCAACCCCCTCCTCACCCCCCTCAAGCCCCTCCTCAACCTCAACCTCCCTCCTCCTCATCAACCCCCTCCTCACCCCCCTCAACCTCCCTCCTCATCCTCAACCTCCCTTCTCATCCTCAACCCCCTCCTCAACCCCCTCCTCAACCTCCCTCCTCATCTTCAACCTCCCACCTCATCCTCAACCCCCTCCTCAACCTCCCTCCTCATCCTCCCCTCAACCTCACTCCTCAACCCCCCATCCTCATCCTCCCCCCTCAACCCCTCATCCTCAACCCCCCATCCTCATCCTCAACCCCCCCATCCTCAACCCCCTCCTCACCCCCCTCAACCTCAACCCCCCTCCTCAACCTCAACCTCCCTCCTCCTCATCAACCCCCTCCTCACCCCCCTCAACCTAGCTCCTCAACCTCAACCTCCCTCCTCCTCATCAACCCCCCTCCTCAACCCCCCTCCTCAACCCCCCCATCCTCAATCGCCTCCTCAACCCCCTCCTCATTCTAAACCCCCCTAAATACATCCCCATCTACCTTTCCCCTCACTTACCTGCTTCTTCTCCGGCCACTGCTCCTTTCGTCTTGACCCTGGCGCGCATGTGACATCACATGCACGCGGGGGTCAAGACGGAAGGATCAGAAGCCAGAGAAGAAGCAGGTAAGTGAGGGTGAGGTATTTAGAGTAGAGAAAGTGAGGAGGGGAGTTGAGGATGAGGAGGGGGGGTGAGGATGAGGAGGGGGGAGGGAAAGAGACACGGGGGGGTTGGAGAGACACAGGGGGGTAGAGAGACACGGGGGGGTTAGAGAGACACGGGGGGGAATGACTCGAGTATAAGCCGAGGGGGCCCTTTTTAGCCTTAAAAAAAGGACTGAAAAACTCAGCTTATACTCGAGTATATACGGTTAGTGTACAGCCTGTATAACGGTGTAAATTTGCTGTCCCCTCAAAATAACTCAACACACAGCCATTAATGTCTAAACCATTGGCAACAAAAGTGAGTACACCCCTATGTGGAAATGTCTCAATTGGGCCCAATTATTCCTTTCCCTCTCCAGGGTCATGTGACTCGTTAGTGTTACAAGGTCTCAGGTGTGAATGGGGAGCAGATGTGTTAAGTTTGGTGTTATCGCTCTCACACTCTCTCATACTGGTCACTGTAAGTTCAACATGGCACCTCATGGCAAAGAACTCTCTGAGGATCCGAAAAAAAAAATTGTTGCTCTACATAAAGATGGCCTAGGCTAGAAGAAGTTCGTCAAGACCCAGAAACTGAGCTGCAGCACTGCGGGCAAGACCATACAGCGCTTTCACAGGACAGGTTTTACTCAGAACAGGCCTCGCCATGGTCGACCAAAGAAGTCGAGTGCACGTGCTCAGCGTCATATCCAGAGGTTGTATTTGAAAAATAGACGTAGGAGTGCTGTCAGCATTGTTGCAGAGGTTAAAGGGGTGGGGAGGTCAGCCTGTCAGTGCTCAGACCATACACCACACACTGCATCAAATTGGTCTGCATGGCTGTCGTCCCAGAAGAAAGCCTCTTCTAAAGATGATGCACAAGAAAGGCCGCAAACAGTTTGCTGAAGACAAGTAGACTAAGGACATGGATTACTGGAACCATGTCCTGTGGTCCGATGAAACCAAGTAAACTTATTTGGTTCAGATGGTGTCAAGTGTTTGTGGTGGCAACCAGGGGAGGAGTACAAAGACAAGTGTGTCTTGCCTACAGTCAAGCATGGTGGTGGGAGTGTCATGTTCTGGGCCTGCATGAGTGCTGCCGGCACTGGGGAGCTACAGTTCATTGTGGGAACCATGAATGTTAACATGTGCTGTGACCTACTGAAGCAAAGCATGATCCCCTCCTTTGGAGACTGGGCCGTAGGGCAGTATTCTAACATGATAACGACCCCAAACACACCTCCAAGACAACCACTGCCTTGCTAAAGAAGCTGAAGGTAAAGGTGATAGACTGGCCAGGCATATCTCCAGAACTAAACCCTCACTTTTGTTGCCAACGGTTTAGACATTAATGGCTTTGTGTTGAGTTATTTTGAGGGGACAGTAAATTTACACTGCTATACAGGCTGTACACCTACTACTTTACATTGTAGCAGAGTGTCATTTCTTCAGTGTTGTCACATGAAAAGATATAATAAAATATTTACAAAATTGTGAGGGGTGTACTCACTTTTGTGAGATGCTGTATATTCACAATGTATGGTTCAACAACCAGTATTGAAACTTTTTTAACTACTCGATTTTTTAGGGTTTCATGTTTGGAAAATCTGGGGAAAATTTAACTATGAGACTAAGATCTCGGTCCTTTAAAGCGTTGCTTCGACAGGTACGTACAATACAACTTTTAATAGAAAATCATCTGTTGCTATCTGTTTATTTATGTTATTTTCTTGATCCAGTTTAATGCAGGAAAATGTAATATTATGGACAATATAGACTTAACTGTATTTTGAGTTTTTATTTCTGAACATTTAGAGTTAGAAAATAATGCAACAGATGTAGGAATGCCAGGAGGATGTTTTGTTGCATAGGAGAAATTAACAGATAAAGGGAGATACAAATAAAACACTATAGATTCTCACTAGATCATCCCCTCCAATACTTTGTTCAGTCATATGTTCCGTCATGGAGAGTGTGATTCTGAATAGATATTGATAAATTATAAATAAATCAAATGAGTGTGACTAAAATGGCCATTGCAGTCTATTGTAGAGGAAACATAATTCTTACCGAAGGACTGTTGTATTACTGTGAGATGTTCCCATAACTGACCCCTTATGATCAGAAATCCATCTGAAACCCTGCACTTCTGAGAACATACAAAGTTATAACCAACAGCCTAACACTAGAAAAGACAAAAATTAAATTAACATCCAGAGAGGCCTTTGTCAGTTATATATAAACTAGCGAATTGCCCGTCAAAAAATGACGGCGATGAAATTGTAAGTGAGCTAATGGTGTGATTTAGTGTTCTCCGTTTTCTATGTCGTGCAACTTTTTCGGAATATCCGTAGCTGTTTGGTGGTGTTTTACGTGTTTATGGTGGTGTTTTGCGTGTTTAGGGACCTTTAGCCTCGTTTTCGTTTTGTTCGGCGGCCATTTTTTCTCTCGCTTAGGTGATTTTCGGGTCCTCTAAACTCCGAAATTTGTGCTTAAATGGAGGTGTAACTTCACTTGCAGAGGTCCTCTGTGCCTTCCCTTGCTGTGAGTAACCTTTTTATGTGTTTGTTGTTTGTACTTATTGTGTTTGTAATGTTTTTGGGGTTGCGTGGGTTGCGTCCTTGTTTTTTAATCTCGTAGGTGTTTTTAGGCAAATACGTAGTTGTTTGGTGGTGTTTTGCATCTTTAGACTGCAGTAGCCTCGTTTTATTTTTTTTTCCACGGCCATTTTTTCTCTCGCTTAGAGAATTTTTTAACGTCTAAACTCTTTTAATTTTACTTAAATTGAGGTGTAACTAGTTTTCGAGGTCCTGGATGCTCCCTCTTCCTGTAAGTAAGCTTTTTATGTATTTGTTGTGTGTATTTGTTTCATGTTTTCATGTGCGCCGATTTTTGCGAGGTCGTAATAGTTCGTAACGTGTGTCGTATTTTCCTTGTGTAACAACGTAAATTTTGCGAGTAAAGTTGCCTTTCGGCGCTTCTTGCCAGCAACTAAGGCCCTGCACAAGCCCGCAAGCGTGAGCAACGGCTCTTATGCTCACAACTATATATGTCATATCACATATTATAATTGTCTAACTGCGATTCGTCGTCACGCTTCAGACGAATCGCAGTTTGACAATTATAAACTGCTGCGCATTGCGCAGAGCGCGGCGCGAGCCGCGCATGCGCAGAGCGCGGCGCGAGCCGCGCATGCGCAGAGCAGATGAAAGAGTGGGGAAGAGTGGGGAAGAGGGGGGGGTAGAGGCACAGAGGGAGAGCGGGGAAGAGGGGGGGGAGAGGCACAGAGGGAGAGTGGGGAAGAGGGGAGAGTGGGGAAGAGGGGGGGAGAGGCACGGCACAGAGGGAGAGTGGGGAAGAGGCACAGAGGGAGAGTGGGGAAGAGACACAGAGGGAGGGGGGAGAGACACAGAGGGATAGGTGGGAAAGAGACACAGGGGAGGTAGATGAGGGGGAAAAGACACTAGGGAGGGAGAACAGGGGGAAGATACACATGGGAGTGAAATGGGGGGGGGGGAAAGAGGGGAACAGACACAGGGGGAAGGGGGAAAGAGACACAGGCCAGGGGGGGAACAGGCACAGAGGGAGAGGGGGGAAGAGGCACAGAGGGAGAGGGGGGAAGAGACACAGGGGGGAGAGATACAGAGGGTGAGGGAGGAAGAGACACAGAGGGAAAGGGGGGAAGAGGTACAGAGAGAGGGGGAAAGAGGCACAGAGGGGGGGGAACAGAGGAAGGGGTGAAGAGACACAGTGGCGAGACACACAGAGAGAGGCTGGGGAAGAGGCACAGAGGGAGAGGGTGGAAGACACAGAGTGGGGAGAGACACAGAGGGTGAGGGGGAAGAGACAGGGAGGAAGAGGCACAGAAAGAGGAGGGGGAAGAGACACAGGGGAGTGAGAGGAGGGGGAAGAGACACAGGGGAGAGAGTGCAGGGGGGAAGATACACAAGGGAGGGAAATGGGAGACACGAGGAAGGCCGTAACAGACACAGGGGGAGGGGGAAAGAGACACAGGCCAGGGGGGAACAGACACAGGGGAGGGTTGGGGGAGACACAGGGGGGGAAGAGATGCATGGGAGGGAGAAGGGGGAAAGAGACACAGGGGAGGGGTTTAGAGACACGGGAGGGAGAGGGAGGTAAAAACACAGGGGGGCAGGAGATACAAAGGAGGTAGACGAGGTGGAAGGAGACACAAGGGAGGGAGAGGAGGGGGGAAATAAGACACGAGGGAGGAAGTAGACAGAGGGAGAGACTCGCAATGAGCTCCAAAGGGGCTCATTGCAAGGCCTGTGATGAGCGCCAAAGGCGCTCATCACAAGGCCAGTAAAGTAGAGGGGGAGAGGCTTACATTGTGTGGCAAACAGCATTGCCAGGCTTTAGTTTTTATTGCCGTCATTTTTGACGGGCAAGTCGCTAGTATATATATATATATATATATATATATATACATATATATATATATATATATATACATATATTATTCAGTGTTGATTTACTTGAAGCAAAAGTACTCTGAGTCGCAAATTAGTATACTGAGCCATAAATTAGCATAAAGTAGCTGCACAATCAATGCTGAATATTTCAGAAATTATTTTCTGTAAAGTAAAATGGCTAGTGCAATGTATAATGTGGAATACATTTTGGGCACAGCTATGTAAGTTATTGTTGAAATGCAGCAGAAACAGGTCAAAGCAAAGCAACACAAGTAGGGGAATTTGAAGGTTTAAATTGTGAGGAAGCATCAGTCAAAATAGACTTAATTTGAATAGAATAGATAAGGTGATAAGATTATGAAATATAAATATTTCCAATGCTAAATGTTGTCTTAGGAATTTCAGATCCTAAGAGATTTAGATCACAATCTTTTACATTGATAATGTACATGTGAAATTGAGAGGTACATTCCAATTTATCGATCCAAATCCACACAAAAGTCCAATGTATCCATTCAAATCTACAAAAAAATTAAGAGCTGCCTGAAAGACATGCTAAATATTGAAAAATGACATGCGCGGGCAAGTTAGAGATAGCTGTCACATTTACATTTCTCTCCAAGCCATCCCAGCCAGAGATACTGGTGCTTCACGCAAGTTAGTAACTGTCACCATATTGTCAACCTCTATTGTACGTGTACTCCAGACCACCCGTAGAGGCATAAAAATGCCTCGGAAAATGAATCAAGTGTCAGATCTGATGCTGTGATCACTCTCAATTGATGCAGATATGAGGTTTGATTCCTCATAGCCAGCACAATAACGGGGTTAATAAAAACCCCTACACACTAGACATCATAAAAAAGTGTACCTCTACCCTCTATGAGCCCGGAGATCTTTAGGGTTCCCTGTTTAATGTAGGATAAATGGGGGAATTCGGTGGATCCGAGGGCTCATAGGAGGAGGGGTGATCAGCAGTTCGGTCATAAACCTGCTGTCTATTTATTTCAATTATTGATGGATAGGGGAGGGGATTAGTGTAGTGGCAATGAGAGAAGAGGCTGGGTACTTGTTAGCTAATTTTTTGAAGAGGTTTGTGGAGAGTGCAATTGGGTTGGATACATGAGAAGCGCACAAAATCATGCAGAGCTACATATCCAAATAGCATAGGGCCCTTAAAGTGAGGAATAGCAATTTCCAAGGAAAAGGACATTATATCATTAGAAAAAAATCTGCTCATATGAAATACAGTATATCTAATCTGTTGCCTGTGTATGAATTAAATAGTTTGATGTCTGTACCTTTTATATGTTATATTCATACAGAATGGTAGCTGTTTGTGTTAAATCCTTGAGAATACAACATAATACTAATATATTATCTATTAGTGTGTATAATCATTTAAGTGCCCCGTACAGTGTGATGGTCAGCTTTCCCCAGGTCACCCGAGCCTAGAGTGCTCTATGTCCGTTTTAGATTTTAGGACTATTGTTTTATGTGTATAAAGTATTTCAGGGTGTAAATATAGCATTGAGCCAATGAAAAATATTTTCTCCCATTGCCAGGGCTCGGGTAGGTTCCTTGTTGGATTTGAATGCGCAGTAAGCAGTAGGTCGAGCTCCATAGACTTTTATGGGATCGGATTAAGTCATCAAGTATAGTTAACTAGGCTGTCAGACAGCAATGGAAACACTTTGTTTCAACAGACAAAGGTCAAGTGCTTTGCAAGTGATATCCCTTTGATCCTTTGTCTTGTGGTTAACCACTAATTTGGAAAAACTTGACCTTAGTCATTGTTCCTGACCCCCCATACACTCTAATATGGAGCCAGAATTGTTATGGAAGTACTGATTGGCCACTAAAAGTAAGTACACCACAAAGCCACCATAACTACCCTAGCCGACTCCTCTCCAACTCAATAAAGGTATCTCTACCGTGAGGATGTTGGCTAGGGAGTGGCAAGGGAGTGTTTACAAGCCTCAGTGGCCCACTAACTAGCCCACCACCTTCAGCTACGTTTCCCGATTAGAGAGAGACCTTAGACCTGTACACACTACAGATTCATGGATTCCCGCATGTGTTAGTCCCTGACCCCTCTTCCAGACCATCTTTCTTCAGTGTTCATAGTACCATAACAAACCTCTGTTGTGCCCAGACACTGATCGGAGGCATCTGACATTTGAGGCTGTAGTCTCATCAGCACCGCACCTAAATGGGGAGATAGACAAGGTGGCGCTGGGCGCTTGGTGGAAGTCCTAGCAATTAAAGTACCAGAAGGTAATATACTGTATTTGTGTTAGGGCAACTGATCTTTTGATGTATAGCATGGAAAACTGTATAAAAAGGTGAACCAAAGAATAAAGTATATGCTCCGTTTCGGGGCACATATACAAGGTGTGTTTTACTTTATCAGGAATGCTTTCATTTATTTATTTTCCTATCAAAAAAATTATTTCTGCAAATTGTCCTGGAACCTGGTAACTTGGCCTGAAAATCTGCAACTTGCCATAGCATCCTGCTAAGACAGTCTGTGTGTGGAGATACAGTGACCTTTTCAAGCCAAACAAAGAGCGGGTTGTGACTATACAACAAAATATATATATATATATATATATATATATATATATATAATGGTCGTTTAAATTACAGTAAGGACAATGTATTATTCATAGGTGTTGAAATAGAAGCTGTGGGGCTGCCATTCTGAGATTGCAAAGTTGCTAGGTTATACTCAAATTTCTCATTACTATTTATCAAATTTCTCATTACTATTTAGTACATACAGAGAGGAAATTGTTGCATATATGTACTATAACCACAACACGCCTATAATACACAACTTTTCTTTGGGTAATATGAGAGGGTAGCCATCAGCCCAAAAACATACTTATGTTTAGTACATACGACTATGCATGGCATTGATACACACAGCCAATAATGAATCCATCCCATTGTTTTCAATCACATCACCAAACCTTTTCATATGTGTCCAGAATTTCTGTTTGCTCTTAACATGAATAAATAAGGAGCAGACTCAAAATAGTATCATGCTTGCATATTATAGACCATATACAAAACATAATCTTATTGAACTAAAATCAATTTCCATGAAATGTATTGAAAATGGTTGTAGTGTGACAATATTTGCTAATCGTTTGTATGAGTCTTTAATGTTTCCATTTCAAATAATCTGAAAACAGGCATATGAGATACACCCAATGAATGACTAATGTCTGGACATAGCTGGTCTTTAAACAGATACTTTTAACACTTCTTATTGGCTGAAATAACTTGCAGTCACTTTTCAGCCAATGAGAGCATGTTCATTTTATGAATATTATTAGTAACACATAATCAGAGATGGCATCCCATTCTGACTGACTAATGCATAGCTAATTAAATTGCAAAATGTTTATTAAACAACAAATATGTGATTGGGTAATGTTTTAGCTAACCAGAGAATAATTAAATTCTGTTCTCTGGTTGAGGCAGGGAAGTGTTTATTTATAATGCTCTTGTCTGCCTGTAAATAAGTCTAAGGGGGATTTTTTTTCTCCATTTTTTTAATCTATTGTAGGATTACACTATTTTATTTAAATTTAACCAAGCATAAACAAAATTAAGGCAATGCAAAGCAGAATCACACTGCATGCCTCTAATGTAGTAGCTCTGCCTATGTAAATGATGTTAGCACGTCTAAAGAACGCTGACATAGATTTACAGAAAAACAGTAAAAAAGGCAATTATATTTTATTTTATAAAAGCTTAAATACATTTACGTGGAATAAAAGCTAGGATATTTGGATAGTGCCTTACAATGCCATCTGTCAGTGTTCATTTAATTGAGCTTGATTTTGTCAGCAATTCATGACATGCCATCCTATTAATCAAATAAGTTTAATTTCTATATCGATTAAATTTTAGTTTTTTCCTTATTTCAGCCATTCAAAATAACATATAAGTAATATAATCTGTAACTTTTTCCAATAAAATACTTTTTTAGTCAACAAATTTGGATGAAATAACTAATAATGCATTTAAATAGCATTGGACAAGTCCATATAATGTAGCAATACTTTTAGCAAAAAATGGGAAATGGATGTACTGT
The DNA here is from genome assembly GCA_027410445.1 of Discoglossus pictus. Taxonomy (NCBI): domain Eukaryota; kingdom Metazoa; phylum Chordata; class Amphibia; order Anura; family Alytidae; genus Discoglossus; species Discoglossus pictus. Next base: position 356,705,210 of record CM050166.1, on the reverse strand, counting down.
ACTAAAATTACATTTTGCCTGCATTGCCATTCAAATTTAGACTTGTATGAGTAGTTTTCACAGGCAAAGCATCAATAGCATTGCAGATATTCATACTTGCCAAGATAAGAAAATCAATGGCACAATAATAATGCTAAGCAAATCCAGCTAAAACTGATGCATAAAAAGATATTCTGAAATGACCTCATATATACACCACAATTTTGCAGCTAATATGCAGTTATATATGCTAAGGGTGGGGGTGAGATTCTATCTGAATGGTAGTTTTTTTTGTTGTGGCCACCACAGAGACAGAGACAAGCATACTGTGGTTCTAATTATCACATCAAAGCCGCTAATTAGTATTCAGGAACCACTCATTTGCATGAAAATACAGCACAGATAATACTGGATTTCTCAGGAATGATACACTTTAAACAAAAAATGCTAAAACAATATGTAACCAGCTTTCCATCTTTCCATAATTGAATCATGTTCAAAATGATTTAAAAAATATTAGTTATTTTGCAGAATTATGTTACGGATCTATGTAATGTCATTTAGCAATATAAGATTTGGGAAATTTAATATTTCCTCTAGTGCTTAACATTAGTTGGTTCATAAATTATTTAGATCCAGGAAAAAGAACAACATTTTATTAACTTCACTTAGGATGACGGCACATTTAAAAACTTTGTAAATGAATTGTTAAAAACAATAGAAAAATTAATCCCTTTAAGGTTATCCACTTAAGGAATTATCAGTCAGAAAGTTGTGACCCCCCCCAAGGGCTCCCCCAAGCTAAAGAGCACAGCCTAAGCTGATGTCCTGAATCTGAACTGTCCCTTTTTAAAGTGGATTTTTAACTTTTGCTCATAGATATTGATGATGTCCTTCAGTTAGCAAATGTTCTTCCACCAGAATTTTCTATGTGTACGAACTGAAACTACATTACTAGCACAGGACCAATTACTTCGCTCAGCCTACCACACTGTTTTATACGTTTCAGCCAGAGCTACAATGCTGGCACAATGCCAGTACTGTACAACCACTTCTGCTAAAATCTGAGCAATTGAACAAATTATCCTATCTCAAGCAGAGTACTATCTGTAGCTAATTCACATATGAAGTTCTACATGTTTCCTTGCTTGTCTAACAATTATTACTACAAGTAGCTTAGTTATTATATACAATGTTTCCTTTGTTCCACAACTATATGTTTGCTGTGACTCAGTCATAGAGATTTCTTATACTAATAGCCTCATTAAATTGAAAAAAGTAGGACTTAAGACTATTAAATTAGCCTCATAAACCGACCCGCCTAGGACTTGCAGGGTAGAACTCAGGACGGCCAAAAAATGCCTACGCGTCATGAAACATGTGTCACGACCTGCTTGTTCAATGGGGCTTGACAAGAACCTAGTCCAGGGAATTTAATGGGCTTTCTGGCTTACCCAATTCAAGTGGTCCCAGGGGAATTCAAGTGGTCCCAGGGGCCTAGACAGCTCCAGTAACTGCTCATCACGGGTTATCTCTATCCCACCCCCCAAATGCCAGGGCCAATACCCCTTCTTTCCCCCGTGGTTAGGGAAAACATTATTTTGGGGCATCCCATAGAACAATAGTTCCACTAAGACTGTACCTGCTGCATCTGCCAGTCTGTACTCCTTCTGATGAGCTTGTCTGGGATCTCCACTCCTTAGAGCTGCATTGTGCTCACTGTCTCCCAGCCTCCTTTTTCTGGAACTACTGTCTGGGTACAGCTCTCACCTCCCTCTGGCTTCTTGGTGTCTTGATCCTCAGGCAGAACTTCCTGGCTCTCTCCATCTGAGACTGCCTGGTGTGTAGGTACAGGCAGCCCCTGAGCACCAGCTGTTACTACCTCCTGCTCAGTCTGGCGAGCAGACTCTTGCTGTTTCTGCGCCAGGGTCTGTGGCTGGTTCCTGGACAATGGTTATCCAGGGATCCTCCCCACTTATCTTACAGTCCATACCTTTCTCTTCTGACCCAGTCCCTGTAGTCTCTGCTAGGTGGTTCTGTTCCCTGTTAGACTGGCATGAGCCCCCCCTAGTGGGTGGGCACAACCCATCCAGGGATGCTTCATCTAGCAAGTCTACATATTCCACCTCCAGCTGTAACTCCTTCTGAATCAAAGGCCAGCATTTGCTAGCTGTCTGGTATCCTCCAGGGCGACCTCCTCATCTACCAGTTCCTTCAGCCATTCCATTAGCTTGTGACATGACCATAGTCCCAGAAACGCCATCAATTTGTTCATTCCTTGACAGCCCTTTCCAGTCACCACAAAATTATCTGTCTCTACTGGGGATAAACGCACCCCATCCATAGGAGCTGGGAAAGGGCCGTTGCTTATCCCTTTTCACTCCTCCTGTACCTCCTGTATGATCTGTGTACATAGATTCGTCAACTGCTCTGTAGTAATATCCTCGGGCATGGCTGCTTTCCATCACTGGAATCTCCTGATCGCTTCTTCCTACTCTGTTGCAGACATCTCTTTATAAATTGCCATCTTTCTGTACTCCACAGAGGTCCCAGCACTGCCACCAATGTCACAACCTACTTCTTCAGTGGGGCTTGACAAGAACCTAGTTCAAGCTTACCCCAGCAGGACCATGTAGTTCTTACTACCTCTGGTACAGAAGATAGCTTCAGGATATCAGGAACACCATATAATCCCTTAGCATTAGGATTAATGCACAGAATGACACTTACACTCTGCCTATGTAAGTTCAGATACCACTGTATACGTTTATTAATTGGCACATGTTATACAAGTTTCTGGCACACAGGCTGGCCAATCAGTAAACCACATTCCTAAATAATAGGCTGCGCTTTGTTTACTAGGAAAACCCTGTACCTCTGATGAAATCAGATCTTTTAATCTTATCCGGGTGATTATATTAACTTTAAACAATTGTTCTAACCACTCAGACTATCTGCTTATCTGCTTAAGGCCCCTGTGAGGCCAGGTGAGTCTTCACCAGATAACAACACTGTAACATAATAGGCCTTAATCTTATTTAGGTGGGGGCTGATGCAATAGCCTGCAGAATAGCTAAAATGTTATGCAGAGCATAAACCAAGATACATACAGTATAACAGAGTAATCATATTTTAACCTAGGGCATGACAACTTGGAACATCGCAGCCCGCAAACACTTTCATCTGTCAAGCCCGTAACCCTTACGTTCCAATGTTGTTATTAAATTGCAAAGAAGTCCCCCACTAAATAGCCCGTAACACACAAATAAAGCCCAAAGCCCAACGAGTGCTGGGGAGGAGTGTTCGCAAAGGATTGAACAGCCCTTATGTTTGCTGCCATAGCAGCAAAAGAGACCCCACTCGGGCCCCCAAACCTTCCTCCAGCCCCTAAACCTCCCCCTGTCCCTAAATAAATGCCCATGCAGCCCTTCAGGCTCCCAATATTACTCCTTGCTGTGGGGGTCCTGATCTGGACCCCCGCAGCAGTTAGACAGTTAACAAACCCTGCAGTGTCTCTATATTACCCCTTGCAGCAGGGATCCCTGCTGCATTTAAACAATCAAAGTTCCCGCCTCTTGGGTCATGAAAGAACTGTAAAGGTCCTTAAAGGACCCGCGCTAACTAAAAAATTAACCCCTGCTGCGGGGTTACTATAAAATTAACCCCATCACCCATGGGGGTCGATATAGACCCTCATGATACTAAGTAACCCCCTCAGTCCAATAGGGTCTACCTACGCTATCCCATTCTATTAACCCCCTCTAACTAACTCCCCTCTACTCTATCCTATTAACCCCCACTCTACCCTACCCTATTAATCCCAACACTACCTAAACACCTAATAAAATCCCTAGCACCGCACTAATTACAAAAAAGAAAAAAAAATCTAATTGCACAAAATAAAAAATAGCTACTTACACAAAATAAAAAACCCTACATTACAGAAAATAAAAACAAATTACACAAATTAATAAAACTATATTACATAAAATAAAAAAACCTAGATTACAGAAAATACAAAAACATAGATTACAAAGAAAGAAAACCAGCCTAGCTAAATATAAAAAAGTGTAAAATAGTCCACTTACCTGTCCAAAATGCCCCTCCAGCGATGCCCCTAGTTCTTCGTCCCAGACAGGGCCCTCCAAAAGTGTCCACAGGTCCGGTCACACCTAAAAAACAAACAAACATTACAGTTAATACATAAATACATACAAAATTGTATATAATAAAGGCATAATAGTCCACTTTCCTGTCCAAAATGTCCCTTCAGGGATGCCACAGTCCTCATTTCTTCATCCTCAAAATCCTGGCGTTCTTAAAAAATAAAAAAACGAACGGAGCACCTCCCTTAAGGATATCTGTGCTGGAAATGAAGGTTTCCACACATTCTCCGCTCAAAAAATAGAAATGGAGCCTTCTGATTGGCTGAAATCGCTGTCAATCAAATTTCGGCCAGTCAGTAGGCACTATTGCTTTCAGCCAATCAGAATGGGATACCCCCCTATATCCCATTCTGATTGTCTGATGTAACAGCAAAATTAGATTGCAGCCAATCAAAAGCCAATAAAAATGTAATGTATCCCACAGGGGTTTATTTTTTTTTAAATTTTTTGAACGTCTGGATTGCAGAAATGAGGCCGGGGCATCGCTGGAGGGGCATGCCTTTATTATATTACATGTTGTATGTATTAACTGTATTGCTTTGTTTTTTTTTTTGGTGTGACCGGACCTGTGGACACTTGTGGAGGGCCCTGTCTGGGACGAAGAACTAAAGACCAGGGCATCGCTGGTGGGGCATTTTGGACAAGTTAGTGGACTATTTTACCCTTTTCTATTTTTAGTTAGGCTGGTTTTCTTTCTTTGTAATATAGTTTTTTTTATTTCAGTAATCTATTTTTTTTTAATTTTATGTAATGTAGTTTTATTAATTTGTGTAATGTCGTTTTTTATTTTCAGTAATTTGTTTTAATTTTTTGTAATGAAGCGTTTTTTATTTTATGTAATTGGTGTTTTTTATTTGTTTTTAATTAGTGGCGTGCAAGGGATTTTATTAGGGGGTTAGGTAGGTAGTGTAGGGGTTCATAGGGTAGGGTAGGAGTTATGTAGGTAGTATAGGGATTAATAGGGTAGGGTAAAGGGGGATTAATAGGATAGGGTAGGAAATAGTTAATAGTGTAGTGCTTAGATGCTTTGTTATGAGGGTCCTGGAGGACCCTCATGGCACTTATAGTTTTAATATAGGGGTTAATAGTGTCCTGTAGGGGTCTATTTAGACCCCTATTGGACTGAGGGAGTTCATTAGAGTCTCATGAGGGTCTGTATAGACCCCATGAGTGATGGGGTTAATTTTAGGTTCTGTGGGGGTACTTATAGTTAGCGCAGGTCTTTTAAGAAACTTTAGGTCCTTTCAGGACCCGCAAGGCAGGAATTTTGAATTTTTAAATGCAGCGGGGATCGTGATTGGGACCCTTGCTGCAAGGGGTAATATAGGAACACTGCAAGGTGTAATATAGCAACCCCAGCATAGGGGGTAAATTTTAGGTGCCTTGGGGGTGGGGGTACTTGGAGTAGCCCCCGGGTCATGGGTTAACAGTTTAACAGTTAGTGCAGCAAGGGGAAATGTCAGGAGCTTGCAGGGGTTCCAGCAGGCTTTCATCAGCCATGCTGGCGATCTAGCTTGCCATTGGCTACATCTAACCCTTTACTACGGGTTTGACTAATTGATCCTGTTAACGGCCGCACATCCAACGTACGGCTGGGTTAAGGTTTTCCATCTCAAATTGGTAACTCGCAGCTCCTTCTAATTTAATAGCCTCGTAACACAGGACAATTTCAAGCCCACAGCCGTTAAGGGGCTCACATTGCACTTAATGGCTTCCAATTTAATGGGGCTGTTAGAGTTATTAACTATACTCTGATTCGTATATTTTAATTTAGATAACCCCCTATCCAAACCATCTATCAGTGGATCTTATATTCAGAGAGTTTAGATCTTTCTTTTACTTATTTAGTGGCAAATAATATTTCCTATTTGTAGTGGTTATTTTTTAGCTGCCAAATCCACAACAGCGTCTGATGTTAACCCTGACATACGTTTTACTGCAAATTCATAGCTTTCTCAAAGGGAGGCCTTATGCAGCTTGAGTCATGCTTTATAAAAAGTAATTAATTGTTTAAATGCACAAACAAAAAAATGAATAAAGATCTTTTTTATCAAGTCATACCTAACTATTCTTTAAAGCACACTTTATGAGACCACTAAAGAGGTGCTAACTAATTCAACTCTAAACCTACACAATATAGCTTCTCGTGAATGTGGGTGCTCTCTCTGTGTCCGACTCCATTGTACAATGTTTGAAGTAAACCTTGTTAAGTGATCAAATGTTTGCTTAGACTGTTCAGCATTCAGTAGGGGGAAATAAGGTTAATCTTATGATACATGGTGCATTATCTCATAAATCAAGACTAAGCCCATGACAATGAAAATAAATATTGAATATTTATTGACATAAAGATGTGATAATAAACTAGCTTTCAGATATGATGTGTAGAACTTTAAATAAGAAGTAATCTCCTATCAAAATAACTAGACATAAGTGAAATGCTAAAATAAACCAGACAAAAAATATAAAATCCACTTTTATACACCTAATATTTATAATTTTTACATACATATTCACTGGACTAATATTTTACAGGATATTGGATTCTTTGATGATCACAAAAATGCAGTAGGAGTTCTGCTTACAAGACTTGCTACAGATGCTTCTCAAGTCAAAGGGGTGTGTATAAATATTTCACGCAATTAATTTCAGAAGAAGTGTTCAAATAATGAATTACAACCATTACTCTGCAGATGTGTCTTTTGAAATATTCATTTTCTTCCCATAGGCTACCGGAAGCAGATTGAGTTTGATTACAATGACAGTGTGCACCCTACTTGCTGCAATTCTTATTGCGTTTATCCATGGCTGGCAGCTAACACTGCTTATCTTGGCCTGTGTTCCAGTTCTTATTGGTGCTAATATCATTAGAATGACTTCTATAACAGGACATGCTTCAAAGGATCAGAAGGCCCTAGAGGAAGCAGGAAGAGTAAGTCTGATTCAGTCAAATTCATATTTTATTAAACATTTCTTGGTATAAACTATATCAATATTGCTTTAAACATAATTAAAAATACAAAGTGCAATGTATAAATCTTACAGACAAAGCCATCAAATTATTGTTTCAATCAGAGTCTAAGACACTACCGGGACAGAAAATTATGGTTAATTCTAGCAAATGCAAGCAAACAGAGGCAGCAGTGGTTGAACATACAAGTAAAAAAAAAGCCTTTTTGTAATGAGGCTGAAGCTCACCTATATATACATACTGTATATGTATATATATAGATAGATAGATAGATAGATAGATAGATAGATAGATAGATATATACCCCTTCTGGATCACTTCCTTTTCGTGGTAAAGGGGCTTGTGTACCTCAATGAAGCTGTGAGCCGTACCATATATCATGTAAGGTCACCAAAAATGGGCAGGTCATAGCAGATAGGTCAGGCAAATCGTGGTCCACTGGAGAAGGAACTAGCAACCCACTCCAGGAGCTTTGCCAAGAAAACCATATGGATAAGCACAACCAGAAACACAGAGAGATGTACCTGTCATGCAGTGTCCATATGCTCACTGCAAGTCGGACACAACTGAAGAACTGAACAACAACAACCATATATATATATATAATAGTAACTTTGCAGTTCTGTTTCTCTCCCTATCCCTCTCTCTCTCTAACCTGCCTCTCTCTGTGTGCTTTCTCTCTCTATGCACCCTTTGTGTGTGCACTCTCTTTCTGTGTCGTCTGTCTCTCTCTCCTCCCTCTCTCCCTCCCTCTCTTCCTCTCTTTCTCCCTCCCTCTCTGCCTCTCTCCATCCCTCTCTCTCTCTCTCCTTCCTTCCTTCTACAGCTCCATCTTTCCCTCTGTCTCTCTCCCTCCCTCCCTCTCTGCCTTCCTACCTCTCTCTCCCTCCCACTCTCTGTGTGCCCTCTCTCTATTCGCCCTATCTTTATATGTGCACTCTCTCTCTCTCTGTGCCCTCTGTCTCTCTCTCTTCTCCCTTCCTCTCCATCTCTCTGCCTCCATCCCTCTGTCCTCCTCCCTCTCTCCATCCCTCTCTCCCTATGTAGCTGATAGTGTGGCTGGATGCTGCGCCTGTTTAGGCCTGCTAAGAGGATCAAGAATTTAACTTGAGAGATTACTGACTGGGTCTTGCAGGCAGCTAATCTCAGATTTGGGGACTGGAGTGTATTTTTTCTGTTAACCTGTTTTCAGAGACCTATACTCTTAGTTATGTGGACTTGGGTTTAGATGTGGTTGATGCTGCTCCATTTCTAAAATAAATGATGGTGATATGACTTTGTTGGGAAGGTTATGGTTCAGGAAGAGTGAGATCAAAGATGAGAGAGAGTGGAGGGCAAGATTCCCTCATGGGTAGAAAGATGTGAGAAAGTTTGGAGAACAAGATAGCCAAGTGAGCAGGAAGATGTGGAAAGAATGAAGAGGGACATTCTCTGCAGGTGTAGGAAGATGAGAGGAAATGAAGAGTGATATGCTCATGAACAGGGAGATAAGAAAAAATGGAGAGCAAGATCCGCACATAAACTGGGGATGAGTGAGAGACTGGCGAGGGAGATTTTCACAAGAGCAGGGAGACAAGAGAGGAAAAGGAGAGCGAGATTCCCATATGAGCAGTAGAGGAAAGGAAAGAGACGAAGGAAAAGGGAAATCCCACATGGACAGAGAGAAAAGTGTGAAAAAGTTAGCAAGATAAAAGTGAATGAGATCCCCACATGAGTAGGGAGACGAGGGAGTGAATGGGAAATGAGATACCTGCGTGGCCTGTTAATGGAAGTGACTAGCGAGCAACATCCCTTCTGAGCAGGGAGAAGTGACAGAGGATGGAGACCAAGATCTCCACGTGTGCAAGGGGATGAGATAGAGAAAGGAGAATGTGATTCCCACACGAGCATAGAGTTGAGAGAGATGATGGAGAGCGAGATCTGAGTTAGGAAGGAGACGAAGATCCTCAAGCGACCAGGGGAACTAGAGGGAGAACGGATAGTGAAATTACAAGTAAGGACAAGATTCCCTCATGAACAGGGAGATGAGAGAGCATAGAGTTAGACATCTGGATGATTATGGTGAGGGGAGAAGTAATGGAGTGGGATATGCCCGCATGACTGAGAATGTGAGAGAGAGAAATGGAGAAGGAGAAGCTTTATAGGAGGAGGGAGACAAGGGAGAGAATGGAGAGTGAAATACTCATGTGAGCTTGGAGACGAATAGAGAGCGAGGTTGTGACTAAGCAGTGAGATATGAGAGAGAGTGGAGAGCAAGATCCCTGCCCAAGTAGGGGGACAAAAGAGAAAGAATGAAAAACAGGGAGAAGTGTGATGGAATGGAGAACAAGAACCTTGGATATGCAAGGGGACAATAGAGAGAATGAAGAGGAATCCTCACTTGAGCAGAAAAGCAAAAGAGAATAGAGGGTGGAAATCGGATGAGCAGAGAGGTGGGAAAGAGAGAGAGGGAGGCAAAATTCCCAAATGAGCAGAGAGGGGCTGGAGAATGAAATTCCTAGTGAGCAAGGATACAAGGAAGATTGTGAGATCCCTAATAAACAGGGAGACAAGAGAGTGGATGGAAAGCAAGGTCCTCACGTGTGAGGGGAGACAAGAGGGAATGGAGAAAGAAATGCCCAGGGGCCTCATTCTATTATCGGCCGGGGATTCCGGCAGGCTTGCGGCCGGTGCCTTGCTATCTCTTGCGGCCGATCGCGCCGGAGGAAAGCCTTTGATCTAAAACGGCCGCAAGAGATTTGCAATTCAATTGCTCCGGGAAACCTCTCTGCAAGGCTAAAAACGAGCCGCAGTTACTTGCAGGAAAAAGGTCTCGCTAGCACCAATTAAGCACATAAAATAGCTCAAATAAAGCCATCCTGCACTTTGAGAAGACTATAAAGGGATTTTAGGTGTTAGAAAAAATAGCACATAATTATCCTGTACTCAAATCCGTAAAATATTTCATTTTTAATATCCGTAAAATATACATGTAAAAAGTCCAGAGTGCTTGGAGCACCTCAGACACGCCCACGCAAATAAACAGTTAATTTGAACTCGGGTTTGGGCAGATGTGCAAGCTTGAGAGTGGGTTCCTTTTATTCCTCATGTCCCCCAATATGATCCCTAGCATTTACAGAGCTGTACAGTGCAGGCTTGAATTTATTTTTGAGTTTTTATATTTCACAGTTTACGGCCGGTTCCAAGATATGCGGCCGGCCGTAAAAGGAGATCCTTGCGGGGCCGTATAATAGAATCGCGAGTTAACTGAACCCTCGCAAGGAATCGCAGCCTTACGGCCGATTTACGGCCGATAATAGAATGAGGCCCCAGGTGAGCAGGGTGGCGAATGAAAAGATATAGAGCGGGTTTTCTGTCGGAGTAGGGAGAAGAGAGAGGAGAATGTGGTACTCACTTGAGCAGGGAAAGAGAGGGAGAATGGAAAGTGAGATCCCCACATGAATGAGGGGACGAGAGAGATTGGAGAGTGGGATCGCCTTATGAGTAGGGAGCAAGAGAAAGAATGAGAACATGATCGTCTTAAGGAGGGAGGCATGTGAGAATTAGGTGAGCAGTTATGCCAAAAGTAAAGAGAAATGTGGAGAACAAGAGTTCTCCCTTGAGGAGATAGTTGGAGAAACTGTGTAGATAAATGCCCAATGATGGCATGAGGCACTTACAGCTAGGTGCTCTGAAATAATGAATACAAATTTGTCACAACTTTGCGGGCATTTGAAACGGTTTGTGCAGTTTATATAGTGTGATTGAATTGGTAGGACACTGTAAATGATTAGAGTGAAAATGGAGGGGTAGGTTTGAGTTTTGATAGAGTATGGAGTGCTGCAAAGTGTGTTTGATAAAAGCGATCAAATAAGAGTAATGAAATAGCGCCTATAGGCTGATGTGGGCAGGGAACCCATTAAATGAGCAGATGATGTGGTGAATAGTGGATGAAACAATTGGTGGAGGACATGGGGAATTAGAGTAACATTGGTGGCAATGGAGGGCAACAGTAATTATAAAAAGGGTGCTGTTAGTATGTATGCATGAGGTGTGCCTCTTTGCTCTGCATATCTCTGCAGTGCGTTCCATAGAACAGACAGGACATATGCTGTGTATCTGCTAGTTAGGCTTCAAAATGTCTGCATTAGTCAGAACAGTGTGCAACAATTTTTGAATTACGGTACTATATATCTTTTGTGCATTTTGTTAAACACAGAGGAATGTATATAGGAATACATATATAATGACTACCTTAATAGTTGTTTTATATCCTAAAAGGGGTCATATATGGATTGAAATTTATACTATTATTAAAAAAAGTTGCAGAGAGTCAGAGTTCCTCAAAAGCAAGGGGAAGCCCTATTAGGTCTTGCTATTTTGGGTTTCTCAGAGGAAGCTCAATTTCTGTCAAACCAGATTTTTTTTAGAATCCAGAATCATCATTGCCAAAAACTGGAAGGCAACTACCCCTTCTTTTGGAGAAGTCTTGAGGAAAATTAGATATATTTATTCAAGTATTCAAGTATATTTATTTGAGTATGATATCAGCAAAGCTTGATGTAAATTATAAAAGATGGTCTTTTTGTTGGGATGCTTGGACCTTGAATTGGCTGGCAATAAGAGCCGTGGAAACATTCTACAGATCTTAGATGGCAGACAATAACCTTGAGCCTCAGGCTCTCCTCCCCCCCCCCCCCCTGCCATTTTTTTGGGTTCTTTTTTGTTTTTATGTTTTTTTTCGGTTGCTGTGCTTTTGATTTTTTAGACAATACTAACCTTTGCTGATTAATTTAGAAATGTTTTATTGAAACTTATAAAACAAAGAAAACCGAAGGGAAGAAAAACAGAACAAAACAGCTAATTGCTTCTATATTGTATAAATCTTGCAATGTATATTTGGACTTGGCACAACCTTCTTTTGTTTCAATCAAAATTATTTAATCTAAGCTATATGAATTTAAGCAAGGGAAGGAGAGCAGAAAGAACATCTTTATATCTGACTAAACAATTCCCGTATATAGCAAGAAATCTACTTCTTTGAGTAAATGAGGACCAACTGATTAAATAAAAAAATACTTTAATTAGTACCAAAGTAAAAGGTGATAACTACACACATGTTAAATATTATTGCTATTATAGATTCTACAAAGTCTTACATTATTTGCATGTGTTATCAACTACTAGTATATATATATGTACTAAGGATATCCACTACACTGCATAGAGTCTTCCGACTCAAACAAATCTATATAGAACAAACTGTGGATTTATTATCTAACGGGATTGTGTCAATCTATATATCATCCACTCCCCTTGTTATTACTAAGAGATAAAATGAATTACTGTGGGATAGTGTTTCTTTTAAACACATCAATTTTTAATCATTTCTTTTTATTATATGTGTGTAGCTATCACCTTTTACTTTGGTACTAATATAAGTTAATCTTTATTTAATCAGTTGGTCCTCATTTACTCAATGAGGTAGATTTCTGGATACAATTTGGTTGCTATATACTGGAATTGTTTTGTCAGATATAAAGGTGTTCTTTCTGTTCTCCTTCCCTTGTTTGAATTCATGTGTGTTAACACTGCTGGCCATGGTGGAGGGATGGTGGGAGGAGAGAAGGGGCCGGGCTGCAGTTGTCCTGGTGATGCCTCTGGGTTAGAGGAGGCGGGGCTGGTCACCAGTCCGATCCTGAGCAGCCCGATCAGGTACAACTCAGTCATTAGGTGGTGCCTCCTCTCCTCCCTATTGCGCCTTGCCAGGCTGCGCATAAGGTCCTCGGATCCTCTTCCTTCCTCCTCCCCCTGCGCTGGTTCCTACTGGGCCGCGGCTTCCTCCTCCACTTCCTGCTTCAATGGATCCTACGCCCCTTCCTCTGGCTCGCCACTGGACCCAGACCGCCTATTGGATGCTGAAAGATAGAAAAGAAAGGTATATGTCATTAGTGTTCATTCCTAACTATCTGACATCTAGGCTTGAACCTGGGCGATTCTCCTAATTGCAACTCAGATTATCTATCATATGCTAAATATGATCTATTCTTTGGTTCATGGTTCTTGGCTCCTAAAACTATCTTGATTCCAGTTGCGTTCTTTAACTGTATAGGCTTTAGTGGGCACACCTTGATTACTGTTGTTGTACCCAGGAAGGACAGTGATTTGTCAGCTTCATGGATTTAATGACGCATCCATCTATCCCTTTTTAATTCCATGGAGCTGACATGTTAGTTTCCTTGTTGGTCATCACGTACATGTGTAGTGTGAGTGATGCACATGTGGTGGCATGTTGGTGTATGTGATATTCACCTGACATAGAGGCTGGGTCCTGCTGGGACACAGGGCCTGAAGCTCCAGCAGCAGGCAACTGTCTCAGAAGGTCCTTGGCTCCCACTCATTATAGGTCACGCTCCGGTCCTTGTCCTCCTTAGCCATCATCCTCCTCATCTTGGCCCTGAGGCCATCAAACTGGTGCTTGACAGACCTCACATCCCTTGGCGCTGTGCCTACCGCAGTAACCTCAGCCGCTACCTCCTTCCAAGCCTTCGCCTATAATTGTGGGCCCTGTGCTTGCCCTTAGTCTCTTGCCCTCTCGACTATGGACGGGGACCCTTGCCTCCCTGACCTGTCCCTGGGGCCTGTCCCTTCCTGGAACTCCCCCCCCCCCACCTGTCCCTCTCCTATGTGTGCCTGATTCCCGGGCCATCATTCCACCACCCACCTCCTCCTCTGCACTCCAATCCTCCTTCTCTCCCTCCTTCTCCTCTCCCTCCACTACATCCTCTACCTCCTTCATCTCCTCTCCCTCCTCTCCATCTCTGCCACCTCCTCTCCCTCCTCCACCTCACTCTTCACCTCCTCATGGCCACCTCTCTCTCCTCCTCACCTCTCATCTTCTCCTCCTCCCTGCCACTCCACTCCTCTCTCCTCCCTCCATTATTATCCCAAAAGTAAAACAAGGATAAATAAAAAGAAATGTAACTGTATATTTCTGATGGGAAAAAAAAGTCTGTGCTATTTGCTATTAATAACTTTTGGGGGATGGGGGGGTTGGAGTGACCTAACGCTATATGTGTTCTTTAAATTATGTGTATCGCAAATATGTGTAATCTATAGATATGTGTAAGCAAGTATTAGTTCTAAAATCGTATGAAATAGAATATAAATGATTAAAACCGCAAACTACCTCTCTCCAAACTCTCCTATTCTCTCTCAAATTGAACCTGACAACCAACTCCGGGATCTGCGTGCTACTTCGAAAGAAAATACATCATAGTCAACGCATGGGCGGGTGGAACGCAAATGTATAATCTTCCTCTTTCAATCATCTGTGTCGCATTATGTTCTACCGCGATTGGCTTGTAACAGTCGATCACATTTCGGCCTGCCCCGCTACATCGGGAGAGATTTACGGAGACGAAAGTGAGCCTTCAACTCACCCGCAGACATACTCCGTTGAGAATTGAATGTGACTCAGATCAGTAATGTCTGTTCAAAAGTAGAATTAATATAAAAAAATAGCTTACCTCTGAAGTATTGTATGAGACCAAATAGGGGAACAGCATATCATATAATGTAGGATGGACTGAAACATTTGTGTAATGTATGTAAAATGTGTACAGTTATTACTCTCTACTGAACAAATTTGATTTTATGTCTTATTTTTCATGTTTTTAGATATCAACAGAGGCTGTTGAAAATATTAGAACGGTGGTGTCATTAACAAGAGAGGATGCATTTTATGAAAGATATGATGCAAGCTTAAGGGGACCATACAGGTTATAACAACTTAATTTTTTCATGAAGTTTATCTTTGCATAGCAAATATGATTGTTGTGTAGATTTTGAAAAGTTTTAAAAAATGTGCATGTTTTAAAGAAAATCTGCTATTTGTCTATATTTTTACATAAAAAAATTAAATCATCAAAACTTAAAAATGTGTATATTCAACTCAGGGCACGTATAATCATATGCATTATATGTACTTTGGCATATATACATTGACAATTACAGGTGGTCCCTGGGTTACAGAGGACCCATACTTAAGAATGGACTCCCAAGGCTTTTTGTATGAGTTCGTTTTGATGTTGTTTGAGTTAAAAGAATAAGCACAATAGTTTCTGTAACTTATTATAGCAATACATGGGTATTATTATTATCATTACAATATTACACTGTAATAATATTACCACATATGAGCCATAATAGCATTGCAATTATTATTATTATTATTTATCTGGCATCTGAGTTACATACAAATGCAGTTTAAAGACATTTTCAGGTACGGATTTCGTCCTTAACCCAGGGACTGCCTGTATTTACCTGGAAATATACTCACATATATATAATGTACCGTAAATATTTATATTTTGTCCTAGTAGGAAGTTGTAAGCAAAAGTCCAATTAAACATATTCTTCAGCCCCTAAAGTCTATAGTAGTTAATAGCAGTACTACAACTACCAAAATTAATTGAACCACAGAAATAGGTCAGTGTAAACCGAACAAGTAACTCTGTCATGTCTGTTACAATGGAAGATGAGAGGTGATTGGCAGTGAAAGCAGGAACCAGGGTAGAAGGATATCTGTTTCACTGCTCTTTCACTGCTAATAAAATAGACAGTCATCATATGGAAAGTGGGTGTTAAGAAACACAATACAATTAGAGAGGGAGTTAGCTTCTGTTGCTGCTTTGATGCCACAAATAGTTTCATGTTGCCTTGTTGTTATATACATCAGGGATAATCACTCTTTATTAGATTACAGACTAATTTAACTATCAATATAAATTAAGATATTAACTCCACTTGCTCAGTCAATAAAATATTACACAAATATGTAATGTGGGTAAAGGTTAATCCCCATTTGCATGCGTGCCATGGAGTACAATTTTGCATATGGTTTGTGCCTTATACCAGTAGATATAAACCCAATATATTGTCCTTACACTAGGATTTATAAGGTAAGTTTTAAGTATGTGCTGTGTGTGGGAGTCTCGTTCTGTTTTAAGCCATGGCATATGTGTCTGATTCTTTTAATTTCTTCCATCTCTTTTTCATAGAGATGCCCTGGCAAAGGCTCTCATATACGCCGTTACATATGCAGTTGCCCAATCGGTTAATTACTTTGTTAATGCAGCTGTATTTAGATTTGGATCCTGGCTTATCGCCCATTGTTACATGCAGTTTGAAAATGTTTTCATGTAAGTATGTTGTTTATCAAACATTAATGTCTAAAATGATTTTCAGTATAACATTGGTTATATACAAAATGTTTGAAGTTGTTAAAGAACATGGCAATCTTTTAGATCTGTGCAATCAGGGAATAAATGGACAGTTTTTCATTTTCATGAGCATATAAACGAGAAAATAGTTTTTCTTGAAAAAAGAAGCACATTAAAGAGTCACTGACAGTATATATGTTTGTATGTACAGTGGAATCCTGGTTATCCGGCACCCTGCTAACCGGGACTCTCAAGCAACCGGCACCGGCATCAATTCCCCCAAATTGAAAAAACTTCCTCTAAACCAGCATAACCGGCACTATCCGGAACTATTCAGCAGTCCGAGACTGCAAAAAAATGCTAACTTTTTTACTAATTGTTTTTTTGGGCCCTAAATGGCCTGGTTTAGGTGCTAATGCCTTTTTAAAGGCATTTTGGGGGGTTTAAGGGTCGTTTAGACCATTCAAATCAGGGACTCCCGATTAACTGCCAACTACAGTTATCCGGCAATACGGAGTCCCCTTGGGTGCTGTATAACAGGGGTTTTACTGTATTCTGCATAAATATTTTATTAAAAAATGGGTATATTTAATTAAAACACATGATTTAAGATTATAACAGGTAGATATTTGGAGTAAAAAAAAAACAGGCAGTTGCACATTTTGACTTGGCAAGATTTGCCCACTCTTCTTTGCAAAAACACTCTAAATCTGTCAGATTGCGAGGGCATCTCCTGTGCACAGTCCTCTTCAGATCACCCCACAGATTTTCAATCTGATTCAGGTCTGGTCTCTGGCTGGGCCATTCCAAAACTTTAATCTTCTTCTGGTGAAGCCATTCCTTTGTTGATTTGGATGTATGCTTTGGGTCGTTGTCATGCTGAAAGTTCCTCTTCATGTTCAGCTTTCTAGCAAAAGCCTGAAGGTTTTGTGCCAATATTGACTGGTATTTGGAACTGTTCATAATTCTCTCTAGCTTAACTAAGGCCCCAGTTCCAGCTGAAGAAAAACAGCCCCAAAGCATGATGCTGCCACCGCCATGCTTCACTGTGGGTATGGTGTTCTTTTGGTGATGTGCAATGTTGTTTTTGCGCCAAACATATCTTTTGGAATTATGGCCAAAAAGTTCAACCTTGGTTTCATCAGACCATAACACCTTTTCCCACATGCTTTTGGGAGACTTCAGATGTGTTTTTGCAAAATGTAGCCTGGCTTGGATGTTTTTCTTCGTAAGAAAAGGCTTTCATCTTGCCACTCTACCCCATAGCCCAGACATATGAAGAATACAGGAGATTGTTGTTACATGTACCACACAGCCAGTACTTGCCAGATATTCCTGCAGCTCCTTTAATGTTGCTGTAGGCCTCTTGGTAGCCTCCCAGACCAGTTTTCATCAATTTTGGAGGGAGCTCCAGTTCTTGGTAATGTCACTGTTGGGCCATATTTTCTCCACTTGATGATGACTGTCTTCACTGTGTTCCATGGTATATCTAATGCCTTGGAAATTATGTTGTACCCTTCTCCTGACTGATACCTTTTAACAATGAGATCCCTCTGATGCTTTGGAAGCTCTCTGTGGACCATGGCTTTTGCTGTGGGATGCGACTAAGAACATTTCAGGAAAGACCAACTAGAGCAGCTGAACTTTATTTGGGGTTAATCAGAGGCACTTTAAATGATGGCAGGTTTATGCTGACTCCTATTTAACACGATTTGGAATGTGATTGCTTAATTCTGAACACAGCTACATCCCCAGTTATAAGAGGGTGTGCATACTTATGCAACCACATTATTTGTATTTTTTATTTTTCTTTCCTCCACCTAAAAGATTTCAGTTTGTTTTTCAATTGAGTTGTACAGTTTATAGGTCACATTAAAGGTGGAAAAAGTTCTGAAATGATTTATCTTTGTTTAATTTTTTACAGCACAGAAACCTGACATTTTAACAGGGGTGTGTAGACTTTTTATATCCACTGTATGTATTTATATGTTAGAATAATGTAAAAGAAAGAGTTAGAATGAAGTTACAGTTAATTGAGCAATTTCTGCATAGGTTAAACAATAATGGCAAATGTGTGAAAAATGTTTTTACAATGTTAACAATTCCTGAAAAAGGTATGTTCTTTACCTCCCCTCAGTTTCAATGGAGTAACTGCCTGCCTTGATATCATCTAATGACAGTTCACCAGATTGACGGTGTAGTTTTGTTGCAAATCTGCATTTCCAATTTTAAAAGTATATTTTTAACCTTTGCAGCAATACATGTTCATGATAAAAAATAATATAATATTATTTAAAATCTTTTTTTTTTTTTATGCAAAATAAATGCCCCCTTATTTTTTACATGACCTCTGGAATTTATATGTTGACCAACTACTACAAAACAATCATAATCATGCAACAAGTTGATTAGTAAATAACTATAAATACTTATTTTCATTTAGAGTATTTTCTGCCATTGTATTTGCTGCTATGAGTGTTGGACAGTCCAATTCATTTGCACCAGATTTTGGAAAAGCCAAAGCATCTGCACAACGAATTTTTGAGCTTTTGGATAGAAAACCAGCCATTGATAGTTACATTGAAGAAGGAAAAACTTTGGTAGGTAACATTGAAACTTATTCTCAACATTGCCATAATGGGATAGCACTTTAGTACTCATAGCAAATTCGCACTTTAATGTAAATATACTAATCTTTTATACTCTATGCTGGATTTCCCAAAAGACCAGGCTAGCAGACAAAATAACTCTTGTCAAGATATTGGACCAGCTGGACGAAGCATGAACAGGAACTCTTGCTGGTTAGGTCCTCATACCTTCTGTGTGCTGGTTTTCTCGACACTGAAGTAGGTGTCACTAAAATAATCTGTACTATCTTCAATGGTTACCAATATAGCATAAGCCCTTCACGAAAGAACCACAGTGCAATGCCTTGCAGTTCAACCAGAAGGGGAATACTTTATTAGAACATTAAAGGCACATATATAGGACTAAAAAAAATGGGGAGCATTTACATAGCATCTATAAAGTAAACATTGCACAAAGTTTGGTCCTATACCAATACCAACTTCCATGTCCTGCTAGGGGTGACCAGCCAGGGTAGATCCCACATAGACAAGGCTTACTGAGAATACCATGCCAGAAGCTCTGAACCATACTCAAGGTCACATGGGTAAAGACATCTCTATTATTGTTCTTATTATTATTAATTTTAATTTGTAATACGTCAACATATTCCGCAGGGCTAAATCCAGTGCCAAGAAATACCATCAACTGCTTCTTGTTTTTGGTTCAGGGCACACCTTACCACTGCTGACGCTATTCCTAGGTATTGACACTTGTCGGTTCAAATGTTTAATCTTGCCTGCTGCGAAAGATACATTTTAAGGTCCCATTTAAGCTGATTAATCATTTAAACCAGGTGCCTTGATCTGAGAGTATCTGATTAGGGAAGCCTAATCAGATTAGGGAAGCCTTTTCCCTTCCTAAACAGAATAGGTATCTGCATAGGCTCTTTAATTTATATCACCAATCAGTTCTATGTGTCTTTATTTAGCTAAGTTTCTTCTTTTTTTCTGATGTTCCTATATTGTGTACTCTTCTTGCCCTATCTATTTTCTTCTCTTTATCTTCTATTTTATCCTCTGTCTCCCTTCCAACTCTTTTACCCTTCTAATTCATCTCCTTTTTCCCTTCCACCATTTTTTTAAGTGTGAATGTTCACACTTATTCTATGTTAACATTTCTATATTGCATTGAGATTACAATTCTTGTTATTGCACTTGATCTAAAGTTCTCTGTATGTCAATTGTATGATCAGATTTTCTGGGGGTACATAGAGTGCTGTCCAACTGGTGAAACACAGGTCTGAAATGCCCAGGCAGCTATTTTATGTGGCACACTGTCAGTATAGCAGCTCACTGGCCTCCCACAAGAAGTTGGCAGCACTGATCGACTGTATAATAGCAAACCTTGAGAGGCTAATAGCTGATAAGATAGTGGTTTATGAATCCAATGTATAAAATAACATTTGAGTTCAGCAATACATGGTCTGAGGTTTCAAAACAGTCACTTAGGGAACACCAGAATAAGCAAGTCAGGTCTCCACATAATCTTTTTGGAGTTTCATAGGTGACCCATCATGTAATTAGTGACATCTTTATGAACTAATACATTAACTTGCTGTTTTATATCTGCCCACTCGTTTAACAATATTACATATTTTTGCATGGTCAAACAAGAAGTCGAAGCTGAGTAGCAGTACAAAGATATCACATTGCAAATAATTTGGATATAATTACAAACTGTTGCCACTAAGAAAACATGGAATATAAAGTAATATTGAAAAGTTTAATATAAAATACAAAGTTTTTTTTCCACCAGTGTGATATCTCAAACTAATAATCATCTCCACTGACTTGACTAGAAAGGGGCTAAGGAGGTTTTCACTTAAACCAGAAACATATTAGAGAATTAAGTTTTGCATATCTATAAATAGCAATTTAGACTTGTAGTTCATGGAAGGTATATATATATATATCATATCATTATTTTGTATTATGATTTGTATAGTTGAGTTCATTAACTGGGTCTGACATTACCTATTCTTTATTATTGTGCAGGCCACAGCACCCAAGACAATGGGCCCAATTCCTCAATAAGGCAATGATCATTCACTAACAAAAGATTAGTATCTTTGTTTGTGTTTGGGTCAAAAAGGCTGACTCTTGAGATAAATTTCATATGACCTTAATGTAGAAAAATTCATTTTTTTATAATATTCAATTGACAAAGTACTTGTTATTCCCTATTGTTCCCCTAAATTTGTAGAAGTAAAGATAAAGAGCTGATTCAGTCAAGCAGAAGATGCCTTTATTATAGCCTACATATGTATGGATGCTCTCTTGCATCAAGGGTTCCTCAAGGAGAACAGAACTACTCTTTACAGATCATAAAATGATTTAATGTATAGCATAATCATTCATATTGGCTCATTAGTGATTAGGCTACCTAACCTTAGTGACTAAGTGTTATATGCACCAGTGCAGAATCCTCATGGACCTTTGCAATACTTTATGGTGAAGTCGATGCTTATTATTATAACTAGATAAAAAAGGTGCCTTTCCTAAGACGCAGCAGGAAGAGTAAAATAGGGAGGGGGAGACAAAATGGAGCCAGCAACACAAAATGAAAAACAAAATATTCACAAATATGTGAAACCTCCCCATGTGTCGCTTTAAATGACAAACAGCTCTAGAATTGTATGAGATGATGAGGATGATATTTCTGAGCGCAAATAACAGGACGCGTTTAACACGTCATTTAGCGTCATTAGATGTTCTTAGGCTAAGTTAGGTCACCTACAGTATTTATTGAATTTGTACAATAGCCGCATTTTATAAGCAATTTATAACTTTTTATGCAATTTAAACTAGTGCTGCAGCTGATAACAGCCTACTAACATTATCTCACTATAAAAATAAAATAAGAAAAAAGAATATTAACTATTAGATATGACTATTTTTATCATTGCTGGATCAGTTACTACTATACTGTATATGTTCTCTTCTTTCTTTAGGAAGATTTTGAAGGAAATCTCGAATTCAGAAATATTCAATTTATATATCCAACAAGACCAAATGTTCAAGTTCTTCAGGGATTCAATGTTAACGTTTTTAAAGGACAGACCCTTGCACTAGTGGGAAGCAGTGGATGCGGGAAAAGCACTTCAATTCAATTACTTGAGAGGTTTTATGACCCTGTTGAAGGACAAGTGGTAAATTTTCATGATTTAAATACATAATAATATTATAGTAATAAATACTAGAATTTATATATTTTTATTGTACTGTTTTCATATTTTGTACATATTTTCAAATACACACAACCCAGACACCTACCTTGATAAGTTAATTACAGATTCAAAACAGGGACTGAAACATACAAGCCAGGAAAGACCAAGGCAGTTTGAAACCAATCAGATGCAGTCTATTCGGCTTCTTAAGGGTGATTGTCATAAATGAGGCCTGATGTTTATTTACCACTGAAGCAGTGTGTTGCAATCCTTGAGTTAGTATATCTGGACATCTGCAAAGGATGTCATCAGTGCCTGGGCCAGTCCATTGTTAATGAGTTTGGTGTATTGTGGCACCGGCAACATAATGCAGTGTACATTGGAAATCCCTAGGAAATACCCAGTCAAAGTAAACAATACACACCTCATAGTTTAATGGTCCACATCATACACATGGGTGAAACTCTCCTTTCCCAAAAAAGGCCAATGTCTTGGGGATCAAGTATTTTGAAGTCCTGCTTGAGCACTGCTAAGAAATGGTGCTTCTTATACCACTTGGCATTGTCCTCAGTTTACAAAATCAATAAGATAGATAAAGCTTATAAGCCCCTGCCATTATCATTATTTTTGTTGTGATAATGTTTTTGTTAGTTAATTTATCTTCTTTGTAGTGAAGAGGAGTAACATGCTTTGCTTTTCCTATAAAATTAGTTAAATCCGTATTATTTTTTTTCAGTTTGCAGATGGGATAGATACAACATCTCTCAACCTGAAATGGCTAAGATCTCAATTAGGCATTGTATCACAGGAGCCTATCCTGTTTGACTGCAGCATTGGGGAAAATATAAAGTATGGTGACAACTCTAGACTTGTTACCTGGGAAGAAGTTATTGAAGCAGCTAAAGCAGCCAACATCCACGCCTTCATTGAGAGTTTACCAGAGGTAGTTTATTATTTTCAACTGTGCAATATATTTCTCAAATTTAAAACTCACAGGCTAATTGCTTTATAATACAGGGATATAACACACGTGTTGGAGACAAAGGAGCTCAGCTGTCTGGAGGACAGAAGCAAAGAATTGCAATTGCTCGAGCTCTGGTACGGAAGCCAAAGGTGCTCCTGCTGGATGAAGCAACATCAGCTCTGGACACTGAAAGTGAAAAGGTAATGTATGATTGAAAGCACATTGGAAAATATATGTTTAAGGATGAAATATTAGAGATGTTAAATATGTTGAATCAAGAGTTTTTCAAGAATTTTGCAGTAATTTCTGTCCCATTGCATTGTTCAGTATTTCCTAATTTTCTTAAGATTTATTTTGATGAGAAACTGATGGTCATTTAGGTTTTGGATAGTTTTTAGTTCCCCATAAATATTAAGTTGTATTCTGAAAACTTACCAAATAAGTTTGCCGGATGTTGTCCATTTTATTTGTTAGGCACATATTGTGCACTACTTAACCAATAAAGAAGATAATATCAATGCAAAGCGAAACAATCCACCTGATTAATAACGTCCACACAAACATTTATGTCCATTAAAATTGATTGAAAGGTAGAAGAGATATCATAGATAAGTATGGGTTTATCAACATCTCTTTGTTAATAGGATTACATTATAAACTGAAATGCAAACAAAAATTCAAGTTTTGAATGATATTCAAGATTTTATTTTATTTTAATGCATAAGCAATATGTAATTATGATGTCCATATACATTTATATTTTTATGGTTTCAAAAGATGTTGTGACCTTTATTTTTTGTATATTTCGTAGAATAATTGACTTTGTGAAATGTAATAGATATATGAATTTACATCTTAGTAAACAGATTTGAAATTTTCTCTGAAATATACATATATTGCAGTGGTAACTTTTTAGTGTAAGCTTATTTGATTTCTTTATATATAGATTGTGCAAAAAGCCCTGGATAATGCAAGACAAGGCCGAACCTGTATTGTTATCGCTCATCGCCTTACAACAGTGCAGAACGCTGACATCATTGCAGTAATACAGAATGGAAGAGTGGTAGAACAAGGAACTCATCATCAATTGCTAGCAAAGCAATCTGTCTATTATGCTCTTGTAAATTCTCAGGTATCAAACTGAACTTTGAGTCAAAAAAGGTCTACATTTTGGTAGGAATTATAATTTTGGATATAAGTAAATAGATTTAAAATAGATTTTTTAATAGAAAACAAATTATTAATCCTTCCTCCTGAATCTTTGGCTGATTTCTCGTCATTTCTTAACTCTCCCAGTGGGGATGGCTAGCATTAAGAGCATGTTCGTTTGATTGAATCTTAAGTGGCTTATATGTGTAAAGACACTAAGGCCCTCATTCAATTGCAACTTGCCCAATTGAATAGTGGTCTAAATAAGCACGTAACATATTTTTTTAAAGAAGTTTTTAGTTAGTAAACATCTATCCAAAAGCAAGGTTTTCACTAACTAAAAACTTATTTAAAAAAAATATGTTATGTGCTTATTTAGAGCACTATTCAATTGCCCAAATCGCAATTGAATGAGGGCCTAAGATTTTAAGCCTTGAAGAAAACTGTGCATGCGCGTCCTGCGACCCGCCAGCTCTGTGTGAGATAATTAAAGGTATATAGAAGTTTAATGGATTATGCATGCATCTGATAGAGGAGAATCAGTAGTGTACGAAAAACATTTTTGCATGAAAAAAATTCCAAAACAAACATTATTAAACTTAACCTAAAGTTTGTAAATTTCTTCAGATTTCTGGCAGTTGATTAAATGCAAAATTAGCATAAAATGTTTCATTTGTTGTGGCCAATTAGAGGCAGCTATAGCTTTGCTTCAATGTCTGTGGAATCAGCAGCAAACCATCATCAGATGTGCAAGGAAGCTGCTCATGCAAGGCTGCTCCTGATTTCTACACACTGCTGCTGTTGGCTTGAAGGTTTGAAAGGATAAAACATTTTACCTGAATGCAGTGTTTCTGCTGGTAGGTACCAGGTGCCTATGTAGGCAGCTCTGGGGGTATATAATCCTTTCTTTTAAATGAAATCAATCTGTAGGTGTATAGAATGAATCAATGTAATGTATGTTTCTGATATAAGCAGCTTGTGTTAGAATGTTCCATATACCTTTAATGACCTGAGATAAGCTAGAAACTAAGGACGGAGGAAATTGAAAAGCAACATCTTTCTGATATTAGCAATGTTGAAGTTCAGTTTTATAAAACTGAGTACAAGGTTTTAGCTAAAAAGAAACAATTTCAGATATCATTATTTATAGACTATTTGTTTTTACTATTATTATTATCCTTTATTTTTAATATTCCATTTTCAAAATATTTCATAGTGTTATACAGAGGTTAAAGGGCCAGTTAATTCAGCACAATTTGGAGCACCACTGTAAAGTTATCTTAAAAACATGTTGCAATTTTTTTTTAACTTTTGAAATAGGTTCCTTTTTCACAAATTTAAAAATGAAGTGTCTGTTTGCATGAGTCACTGGTAGTGCCCCCAAACAGACAAACAGCAACAGCTACAGCAGAGAGCATAAGCAGAAAGAGAGTTAACCCTTCATAAATTCATCTGTGCAGGGAAAGGACTGCTGGAATCAGCTAAAGAGTACAGTTGGGTTACCATCTCCTGCTGCATTCCTATAGTTTAGTGAAAAACTATAAATCTTTGTGCTCACAGAGCCTTCACTGCACCGTGTCGGCAGATGTTGTTAATCATGGAACAGTCAGGATTGTGTTTGTAAACAGACCTAAGACTGTAGATTTTTAGCTGTTATTAATGTACTTAAAAAAACAAAAGATAATTGTAACATATAATCTTGTGATCTTTCCTAGAAGAGCACGTATAGTGAGGTAAATGTCCCTTACTACAAGGCAAAAAACAAAATTAACACAATGTAAAAGAATGGAAGGCCCTGTATTTGAGCTTTAAGTCAAACGTACACCGTGCTTTCCCAAAGCACCTTACACAATTGAAAACTTGCAAATTTACAATCTGAAGAATGTGGGCATTTATTGTGTCATCTTTTATCTAAAAAAAGGTAATTTTATCTTTTTGTTTTAGTTTGTAACCATCATTTATTTTCTATATGTATTTTTTTAAATTAAAGTAGATCCTAACCAAATAATAAAATATCTTTTCAAAATCTACCCAAACAACTAATCTAACTAAAACAACCAATCTTGATAATGGGCAAAAGTTTTTAGAAATATAATAAAAAAATAAACACAGCTTTTCCTTTTTTTATCTTTTATACAAAAGTATTATTTTTATGCAACTTCCATTTTTTGTCAGCCTATTCTGTGTGGTACTTTTTCAGGAGAGTGTGTGCATATAAATGGTAATTAGGCTGTATTTTTTGTTTTTCATTCTAATCAATGTTCTTCACAGTCTGTTTTTTTATATAGATGACCCAAGGGATCTTTTCAGTTGAGTTTTCTCAATATGTAAAATTTTGCATGCTGTGTATCTATAACCAGATGCATAGTATGTATTTGTTCACATGAATTCTTTCATGTAAAAAAAATTAAGAAAAAAAAAAGATATTTCAGATGATGTACTTAAACCAGTTGTGAAAGATGAAGATCTGCAGATTTTCAAAGATAAATATCATATTTTGTTTAAATTCCCCAAAGACTGGTATTGGAAGTGCTTTGTGTTTATTCATGTGTGTCTAGAAATAAGCTATTTAAAGGACAAGGTCATATTTTATATAATACTAGTTTGAAGAACTACACTCAAAAATAGGAATAATTGTTTTAGAATGAAAAATTAAATAATACAGCCTCTAATATAATACTTTTTATATGTAATTTTACTCCCGTGGCATTTGCCATTTTTGTTTCTGGATCGAATTGAGAGGAGACTTTGATTGCACAAGAAGTTCTTGCTACACATTGTGTTTTTTTAAATTATCTTTAAGAAGAAGAAGATAGAAGATACAAAATGTCCGGTTATATCATACAAGCATGTTACAGTACATTACAATAAGCAACTTTCACACGTGTCTTGTACATCTTTTTCAATATTTTCTCACCATAATAACATACATTGTTTCTTGATAACAATAGTCTGTTTTGTGCAGATAAACAGCAACATAAAAAAGGGGGGGATGTAAAGGAGAAATAGGGGGGAGGGATGCTGGCGTTTATACCAACTAGGTCTTGCAGCACTATTTTTCAAATCTAGCCCACTCTGAGTGTCCACTGGTCCCAACAAGCCACCCATTTTCTGTAATTTTCATGATAACGAGCACTGTTTGATATCGCAAGGCTTTCAGTAGCAGTAATTGGAATATAATTATTTGTTATATGGAGGGTCACTGCTTACCACTAATTACATGTAGTCACCTGTACTCAGTAGTTTGAGATATTTATAGGCAGTAGAAACAGTTTTTGAATAATAAAGGCTTACTTAGTTTCAAGTGGTGGCAATTTACAGCAAACAACATCTGAGCAATAGAGTATTGATCAGCATCTATCAGCTGCAGAAGCCAAAGAGTATGGATGACTTTATCAGCACAAAATGAGGAAGTATGTCTTTTATCTCACAAACAAATGCTACTTACTTAGGCCCTCATTCTATTATCGGCCGTAAATCGGTCGCAAAGCTGCGATTCCTTGTGGGGCTCCCGTTACCTTGCAATTCAATTATACGGTGCCGCAAGGATATCCCCTTACGGCCGGCCGTATATCTTGCAACCGGCCGTAAGCTCAGAAATCTTTAAATGCAAAAATAAATTCAAGACGGCACTGTAAAGCTCTGTAAATGCTAGGGATCATAATGGGGGACATGAGGATTAATAGCAACCCCCTCCCAAGCTTGCACATCAGCCCAAATCCCAGATTACATTAACTGTTTATTTTCCGGCCGCAGCGTGGGCGGGTCTGAGGTGCTCCAAGCCGTCTGGACTTTTTACATGGATATGGGACATAAATTTAAAAAAAAATTATTTACGGATTTGAGTGTAGGGGAATGTTGTGCTATGAATGCTAACACCTACAATCACTTTATAGTCTCCTCAGAGTGTAGGATGGCTTTATTATGGCTTTAAAATGTGCTTAATTGTGTGCCTGCGGGACCTTTTTGCTGCAAGTAAGCTGCGGCACGGTTTTAGCCTTGCAGAGAGGGTTCCCAGAGCAATTGAATAGCAACCAGGATTTTCTTACGGACGAAACTCTTGCGGCCGTTTAAGATCAAAGGCTTTCCTCGGGCGCGTGCGGCCGCAAGGGATAACAAGGCGCCGGCGCAAGCCTGCCGGAATCCCCGGCCGGAAGGGAATAGAATAGGCGAATAGCTTGCGGCCGGTCCTTGCGGCCCTGCATCTCCTATGGCCGATAATAGAATGAGGGCCTTAGTCTGCATCTTCATTTGGATTTTGTGATAATATTACCATAGTCCTCATCAAGCACTTGGTCACCATAAGCACCTAAATAGGTTGTTGTTTTTCTGTCCTTCAGTTGTGTCCAAATCTCGGTGACCATATGGACGCAGCACACCAGATACATCTGTCTGTGTTTCTGATTGTGCCTATCCATATGATTTTCATGGTAAAGATACTGGAGTGGGTTGCCAGTTCTTTCTCCAGTGAACTGTGATTTGTCTGACCTCTCTGCAGTGACCCGCCATCTTGGGTGACCCTACACAGCCATCTTGAGACCATTCACCATGACAAGAAAGCAATCCAGGAGGAGCCAAAATAGGTACATCCTATGTAATTCGTTTACACCTTCTTGAAAAAGCAAAAGGCAGGGTCATCTGACTAAGAATATAAATGACTGTAGTAAAGAACTATTTGGTATAAAACATAAAAATACAATTGCTGTGTTTATTTATTTTTTTACTTTCGAAAAATACTTTGTACATTATCGAGCGTAGTTATTCCAAATACCGTTTGGAAACATTTGCACACAATGTCCCTAAGTATAATGCTCTAAGCAGTAGAAAATGTCGTCTATATGTTGTAATTGGTTAAAACTGTATTTCTATATGAAAATAATTGTATGATACCCATAGTTAGAAGGAGAACATATATCAATTATTATTTGTGACCACTGCTTATCAAACATTTCCATAACAATTAAACATTTGTAATTAAAAACAGAACTACATATGTATTTCTTATAGTTAAGTATTAAATATGTTTGTTGTAAATTAAAATTGTATTTCCAATGTTTTTTTCAAATGTGTCCTATGTGTGGTTGGGACATTGTAGCTCTTTCAGTATTGGTAGACCCTTTCACAGTGCTTCATAATTCATTCAGACACCGACAAAGAGACAGGCAACCCCTCTTGTTATTCAGCATGCGCATATTTAAAAGAGTATTCTTTCAAACATTACAAATATCAAATTCAGCCAATGAGGAACCCCACAGAGATACAATTTCTATTAAGAGCATGAATAAGGCTTGCAAAGGGGGAAAAGGCAAACAGGGCTTAATGAGTAAGGAGGATGATGATAATGTTGACCCAAATAAAAGAGATATGTGGAAATCAAAGGTAACAGAAGTGAGAGAGAAAGTGCTTGAACAGTGAGAGTTTAAGAGTGTGGGTGGAGAGTACTTAGTATTGAAAATGGGAGAGTTGAGGAATGTTGGGGATGGCTGAATAAATTAGTTAAAGATGATAGGAGTAGAGAAGTTGAAAGTTTGGGAGTTACAGATTTGGGCTACGGAGAAGGATAAAGATAGATAGGGGGTATAGACTGGAAGGTGAGCATAGGATTGGGCATAAGACAGGACGCTTGGGGTTTAAGAGTAACTGAAGAGGAGAGAGACTGGTGGGTAGAGATTGATGGGGAGAAGAGGTGGAGAAAATAGTGAGGGAGCAATAGGAACATTGATATAATGATTGTCAGAAAAATGGAGTTAGGTGTCACTGAACCAGACCACTTGGACCACCCATGAAGGAACTAGTAGGGCCTTGGTTCCAGACCTCCAGGGGTTGTTTCAGCACCTTGACTAATCAGTCAGTAGCATCATATAATACCCAGTAATAATTATTAGCCCAGCAAAAGGGTATAATCACGAGCAGTCTTCCCAGTAGTGGACTAACGGCAGCCCACGGGAGCGGGAACAACAGCAAATCCCACCATCATTGTTTGAATTTCCCTCCCAATGATTGGCATGAAAATTTTGTCCACTTTCTCATCAGTTCCCATTAAAGACTGCCGACCAATGAAAGAAACTCAGTCGAGAACCAAAAAGTCACAGTGAGTGGAAAAGACATGAGAGTAGATTAAAAGAAAAATGAAAAGTTGAAGGGAGGGTATATTAACTAGTGACTTGCCCGTCAAAAAATGACGGTCAATAAAATTGTAAGGCTGTGAATGCTGTTTTATACACAATGTAAACCGTTTTATACTGTGAGGACCTTCGACGCTCATTGCAAGCCTTGCGCTGAGCGCCTTTGGCGCTCATCGCATGCCTCGCAATCAGCGCCTTCGGCGTTCATTGCGAGCCTCTCCTGTTGTGTACTTTTGGTCCTCTGAGCACCTTCATGAGCCATGATAAAGAGCGATATATATTTCTATGTATATGTAGTTAAGTAATAATTAATGATTTATTCAATAAATTATTATACTTTAATTACTGTATATACTCAAGTATAAGCCAACCAGAGTATAAGCCGAGGCACCTATTTTACCACAAAATACTGGGAAAACTTAGTGACTCAAGTATAAGCCGAGGGTGGGAAATGTGCTGCCCCCTGTGTCCCTCTTGTGCCCTCTGTGTCCCCCTCTTGTGTGCCCTCTGTGCCCCTTTCTTGTGTCCCCC
Organism: Discoglossus pictus; assembly: GCA_027410445.1. Lineage (NCBI taxonomy): Eukaryota > Metazoa > Chordata > Amphibia > Anura > Alytidae > Discoglossus > Discoglossus pictus. Next base: position 356,674,328 of record CM050166.1, on the reverse strand, counting down.
CTCTTTCTCCCCTGTGTCTCTTCCCCCCTCCCTCTCCTGTGTCTCTTCCCCCTCTCCCTCCCCTGTGTTTCTTCCCCCCTCTCCCTCCCCTGTGTCTCTTTCCCCCCTCTCCCTTGTGTCTCTTTCCCTCCCCCTCTCTTATCATCATCCTCCCTTCTCATCCTCAACCCCACTCCTCATTCTCCCTCCTCATCCTTCCTCCTCATCCTCTCTCCTCAACCCCCCTCCTCATTCTCACTCCTCATTCGCTCTCCTCAACCCCTCTCCTCAACCCCTCTCCACAACCCCCCTCCTCAACCCCCCTCCTCATCCTCAACCCCCCTCCACAACCCTCTCCTCATCCTCAACCCTCCTCATCCTCAACCCTCTCCTCATCCTCAGCCTTCCTCATCTCCCTCCTCAACCCTCCTCATCCTCCCTCCTCAACCTCAACCCCCCTCCTCCTCCTCCTCAACCCCCTCCACCTCAAGCCCCCTCCTCTTCATCTTCCCTCCTCAACCCCAACTCCCCTCCTCAACCTCAAACTCCCTCCTCAACCTCAACCCACCTCCTCAACCTCGAGGATGAGGGGTTGAGGTTGAGGAGGGGGGTTGAGGATGAGGAGGGAGGATGAGGAGGATGAAAAGGGAGGGGGAAGGAAAGAGACACAAGGGAGAGGGGGGGAAAGAGACACATGGGAGGGAGAAGGGGGGGAAGAGACACGGGGGTGGAGAGACACAGGGTGACTCGAGTAGAAGCCGAGGTGGCCTTTTTCAGCCCTAAAAAAAGGGCTTAAAAACTCGGCTTGTACTCAAGAATATACAGTATTTCTAATTCATGTATGCAGCGAGCAATAGGCTGAAGAGCTACCAATCTGTTTGTATTTTGCGTCTGCATACAATATACATTGTGAGTGTTAGTGCCCTGCTTATAAAGTGTAAGGAATGTTCCAAGTGTGCATTCTAAATAGTGTGCGAGGTAAAGCCATTGGTTTATTGTGTAAAGTGGCATTGTATATTTGTAATGTTATTAATGTGTTCCGCGACTCGTGAGCTTTTCCCGGCTTTTGTAATAGTGTATTTTGTCGTAAAGTTAGATGTGTAAAGTGCTACGCGTTTGGCAGTGTTTTGCGCGACCCATGTTCGTGTAGCCTCGTTTTAATTTTTTTCTGTGGACATTTTTTTCCTTGCTTAGGCAATTTTCGAGTGGTGAAAATCGGCTAAATCAAGTTAAATTTGCTTTCCACCTCACTCCCAGACATCCCGGCTGTTGCCCCGTGCTGTCTGTGATGTTTTTGTAATTTTTGGGGGAGTATTTAGTGTGTTTTTATTGTTTATTCATTTTCGTCGTTTGGCCGTTAATCTCGTAATTTTTTGCGTTGCGTATCTTTTTTTTTCTAAGTCCCGCATCTCTTATTTTTATTTCTAAGTGCCGCGGTTCGTATTTTTTTTTCTAAGTCCCACGTTTGTCAGCCGCTTGCACGCCAAGGCGATCCCGCGTTTAGGAAGTGTTTTTCGGCTAAGTCTTGCGTGTTTCATTGGCTCTTCGTGTTTGTGCTGATAGTTGTAGTGCCTTGGTTGTAGTGGCTTAACGGCTCACCTTGCTGCGCCTTCGGCGCTCGTCGGCTAAGTGCTACGTGTTAATGCTCATCATCTAAGTCGTACAAACCATGCAAAGCGCGACAACATCTCAAGTTAAACAATTATAATATGTGATAATGTAAAGAAGCAACCTCAGTGGGGAAGGCACAGGAGAGTAAATGAGGTTTCTGCTGCTGTTCTCACAGCTGTTAATCTAAATTACATACCAACATGGTGGTGAGGGCACAGCGTGGACTGCAAATCAGATCACTAAAGACTACAATGTCTGTGTATTTATGTATATAATATGTGCTTCAGCTCAGCAAAATAAATAATCACTATTGGTTCACAAAATATACATATTTATATGATATTACCTTCTTCACATGTCCATCATATTTGACAATGTAAAGTCTAGTGAACCTCATATTTTATTCATCTTGATCCAGAGGAAGGAAACAATTCTCCCTACCAGCTTCCAGTGGAAAGAAATCAAAATTAGTATTATAGAAAAAAAAAATCTGATTGTTCTACTTAAACTTTCTTCTATAAAATGGCTTAACTGGGTGTAAACTTAAATATTATTAATGCTTTCCTGAGTCTGTATCCAAAACCATCCCTTACACTGAATTCTGGAAACTGGCTATCCTAGCTGTAATTCTAAATATATTTTGTATTTGTTTATATGAAATGTACTTTCGTTTAATTTCAAGGTTATTGGAACAGACCTTGGGATGACTGTGATTTAGACAAACATCCACATATGAAACTGACAATGAGCGATAAGGTTCTCAGAGCTGCAAAAGAACAGTGATGATTGTTTTCTATGGAAAAGTTCCAAAAAATATTATGACCCCCTTTGTAATCCACATAAAATATAGTGAATGAAGCCTTCTATGCTTTGCATTTTATATTTAAACATGTATTGTAATCTATCCTTCTACCAATACTGGAATCTATATTATCAAGCATCTAGCAGTTCAAAGTTCTGTGAATAAAAGTGATATACATATGTAAATCACATATATAGTTGTGGATCTTGCGAAGTTGGTGACGTTTGCGATGTTGGTCACGCAGTTGTGTCCCTCTCAAAGCAAGGGCGCAACCGCCTGCCTCGCAAAGCAAGGCAAGCCATTGGCGCCATCACATGTGCGAGCCTCACAAAGCGAAGCGAACCAGCCGTGCAGCACTTAGGCTGCAATGAGCGCAGATGGCCGTCACACATGAGAGCCTCGCAAAGCGAGGTGAAGCAGCTGAGCAGCACTTGGATGAGCCTTTGTGAAGCCAGCGGCGCAGCGTAACTCGACACTGTCACACATGCGAGCCTCGTGAAGCGAGGCGAAGTAGCGGCTCAGTACTTAAGTGAGCCTCGCGAAGCCAGCGGCGTAGTGTAACTCTAAAAACCGACGAAGTAAGAAATCATCTACAAAAAATTATAACACACAGCGGAGACACAGGAATCCTGGGAGTGAGGTTACAAGTTAATACCATATTTGGTGTTTTTCGTCAAAATCGCCTAAGCAAGGAAAAAAATATCGGACGAAAAGCGCAAAATTTCAGAAACAGCATGAAAACAAGGCTCAGCAACGCCAGGCTTGCAAAACGTACAAAATACACAACGCTTAAGACAGTAACACTTACACGAACAACTCCAGGCATGCAGGAAAATAAAACCAACGGCACTCAGCGAGCCACGCACACATTCAGCACACACACAGAGTAGAAAGACACAGGGAAAGCAAAAGGGGCTCACAAAGGTGCTTAGAGGACCAAAAGCCTCACATTGTGTGGCAAACAGCATTGCCAGCCTTACAATTTTAATCCCGTCATTTGTGATGGGCAAGTTCCTAGTAAATAAATAAATTACAGATTTTAATTAAAGGTTCCCATTTCAAAACCTGCTTTTTTGAAGAACTACCACTGATAATCGATTGGATATGTTTAGAAAGCAAAAAGTGCAGCTTTTAATTTATTAACTAGTATATGCAATTATTATTATGCTGTGTAGAACACTTGTTTGAGCTGTTTTCTCACCAGAGTGTGTCCTGTAAACTAATACAATTTCCACCGTGAAACAGCATTTTTGGATTGCCATATTGTGTATTAATTTTTTAACCTAGCTGTAGAGGCAGATCAGCAGAAACACAAATTATGGCTCCTACTGCAACATAATTGCATTTAATAGTCAATAAATTAAATGAATTTGAATTTTTGAACTTTTAGATCCGTTTTGCCCGTTTGTAAGGTTTTTTCAACACAGCACATTGTGGTCCTTTCATTACAAAGTCAATTCAAAATAATTTTTCATTGTTGACACATAACCCAAATGACTTAATTTTATCATATGAAAAATATGAAGGAAAGCAAATAAAAGGGGGTATGATATATAATATGTTGATTTTTTTTCAGCTAAATATCTTATACTGTGATTGGTTTACCTATAAAAAAGTAACTAAAAATGAATTGACCCTCTTTGGAAAAATATTTTTTAAAATAAATATCTGCTTTTGACATGATTATGACACAACTCAGTCGAATTTGTAGTTTCCTTGAAAGACTAACAAATATTTAATAAATATAGTGACACACTCATAATCCAAATTGTATTTTTAGAATTTTAATTTGTCAACTATTGTCCTGGGATTTTCAGGATATCTTGATTGTGCTTACACAGGAATATGTTAACAAACTCCCCAAGCCTAATTTACAATCTCCACACATATGCTTTGATAATACGTTTTAAATAGTAATACACCGTTGAGGAAAAGAGGGAAATTCGTCTGACCAAGAAGATACTAAATAAATAATATCGCCTGCGAATATGTAGTAGAGGTGAAGAATACATTTTAAGGACTATACATGGAAGATAGAATGCCTGAAGAACTTTGGACAGAGCAGCAAGGAATAGCCACAAAAGAAAGAAAAGTAAGAAGGCAAACTTGCTTTCTGGCGAGGCTTTGAAAGTAACTCAAGAAAAGCGAGAGGTAGTGGAGAAGGAAAAGATTTGTCAAACTTAATGCAGAATTCCAGAAGAGACAAGGAGACATCACAAATAATAGTTGTCAATTTACGAATCGTCGTCACTAGGGACGCTTTGCGATGGTCCGCATTTGTGGAGGTGGAGGCTCCCACGTCCGCTGCAGTGAGCCGAAGGCTCGCGAGGGGCCGCATTTGCGGAGGTGGAGGCTCTACGACGCCTCACATGTGGTTACAAACACCCACACAAGCGGCACTTCAACAAAATACATCTAACACGCAATCACTATATACGGACTTACACAAAAAAATAGGAACCACTGGACTTAGAATGCAAAATTTACGGACTTAACCTAAAAAAATACTAGCCACGGGACTTAGAAAAAAAAACATTATGACCTTGCAAATTTTTTACAACCTTAACGTACACAATGCGGAAGTACACAGCTACCCTAATTGCTTTCCCTCGCGCACGCAGCCTATTTACACTACACACTGCACACATTGCTGACACTTACACCTCAGCTCAACAACACTGCAAACTGACATTGTATGCTGCAGGAACATCAAAACAGATTGTTAGCTCTTCAGCACAATGCTTCCTGCATATATTACTTCCAAATAGGTAAAGTATACACATTTATAAATGTATTACCGTATATACTCGAGTATAAGGCAAGTTTTTCAGCCGTTTTTTTAAGGCTGAAAAGGGCCCCCTCGGCTTATACTCGAGTCACTCTCCCCCCGTGTCTCTCTAATCCCCCCGTGTCTCTCTAACCTCCTCCTCCTCATTCTAAACTCCCCTCCTCATTCTAAATCACCCCCTCATTCTAAACCCCCCTCCTCATTCTACCCTCTAAATACCTCCCGCTCTCCCTTTCCCCTCACTTACCTCCATCTGCTCCTCCGCTCCTCCACGCTCCTTCCTGCGTCGGGACCCAGCATATGCTAATGACGTGACGTCACATGCGTGTCACGTCATTAGCATTGGCCGGGTCAAGACGCAGGAAGGAGCGTGGAGGAGCGGAGGAGCAGATGGAGGTAAGTGAGGGGAAAGGGAGAGGGGGAGGTATTTAGAGGGGTAAAGTGAGGAGGGGGGTTTAGGATGAGGAGGGGTAAAGTGAGGAGGGGTTTTAGGATGAGGATGGGGGTTTAGGATGAGGATGGGCGGGTTGAGGATCGGGGGGTTGAGGATGGGGGGTTGAGGATGAGGAGGGGGGTTGAGGATGAGGAGGGGAGCTGAGGTTGAGGAGGGGGGCTGAGGAGAGAGGTTGAGGAGGGGGGTTTAGGATGAGGAGGTGGGTTGAGGATGGGGGACTGAGGAGGGGGGGCTGAGGATGGGGGGACTGAGGATGGGGGGACTGGGGTTGAGGATGGGGGGCTTGAGGATGGGGGGTTGAGGTTGAGGAGTGGTGGAGGTTGAGAAAGGGGATTGAGGAGGGAGGTTGAGAAGGGCATTTAGAACGAGGAGGGGGGTTGAGGACTAGGATGGGGGGTTGAGGTTGAGGAGGGGGGTTAAGGTTGAGGAGGTAGGTTGAGGAGGGGGGTTGAGGATGAGGAGCGAGGTTGAAGCATATTAACGGGAAGAAGGCCAGGAAGGAAGCTAAAGGGACATTAAAATGTGACACAGGCCATCTGATAATTAGTGACCAGGAAAAGGCAGATGAGCTAAATACAGTGCCTTGCAAAAGTATTCACCTCCCTTTTTACCTATTTTGTTACATTACAGTCTTAAGTTCAATGTTTTGTTAATCTGAATCTTATGTTATGGATCAGAACACAAAAGTCTAAGTTGGTGAAGTGAAATATATACTGTACATAAAACTATTTTTTAGAAATAGAAAACAGAAAATTGGCATGTGCGTGTATATACACCCCCTTTGTTATGAAGCCCATAAAAAGCTCTGGTGCACCCAATTACCTTCAGAAGTCACGTAATTAGTGAAATGATGTCCACCTGTGTGCAATCTAAGTGTCACATGATCTGTCATTACATATACACACCTTTTTTAAAGGCACCAGAGGCTGCAACACTTAAGCAAGAGGCAACACTAACCAAACACTGCCATGAAGACCAAGGAACTCTTCAAACAAGTAAGAGACAATGTTGTTGAGAAGTACAAGTCAGGGTTAGGTTATAAAAAAATATCCAAATCTTTGATGATCCCCAGGAGCACCATCAAATCTGTCATAACCAAATGGAAAGAACATGGCACAACAGCAAACCTGCCAAGAGGACCAGGCAATGAGGGCATTAATCAGAGAGGCAGCACAGGTAACTAAGGTAACCCTGGAGGAGCTGCCGAGTTCCACAGCAAAGACTGGAGTATCTGTACATAGGACGACAATAAGCAGTACGCTCCATAGAGTTGGGCTTTATAGCAGAGTGGCCATAAGAAACCCATTACTTTCAGCAAAAAAACTAAATGGCGCGTTTTGAGTTTGCGAAAAGGCATGTGGGAGACTCCCAAAATGAATAGAGGAAGGGGCTCTGGTCTGATAACACTAAAATTTAACTTTTCGTCCATCAAAGAAAACGCTATCTCTGGCACAAACCCAAAGAACACCATCACCCAAAGAACACCATCCCCAAAGTGAAACATGGTGGTGGCAGCATCATGCTGTGGGGATGTTTTTCAGCAGCCGGGATTGGGAAACTGGTCAGAGTTGAGGGAAAGATGGATGGTGTTAAATACAGGGATATTCTTGAGCAAAACCTGTACCACTCTGTGCGTGATTTGAGGCTAGGATGGAGGTTAACCTTCCAGCAGAACAATGACCCAAAACACTCTGCTAAAGAAACACTGGAGTGGGTTAAGGGGAAACATGTAACTGTGTTGAAATGGCCTAGTCAAAGCCCAGACCTCAATCCAATAGAAAATCTGTGGTCAGACTTAAAGATTGCTGTTCACAAGCGCAAACCATACAACTTGAAGGAGCTGGAGAAGTTTTACAAGGAGAAATTGACAAAAATCCCTGTGTGGCAAGCTCATAGAGACTTATCCAAAGCGACTTGGATCTGTGATTGCCACAAAAGGTGGCTCTGCAAAATATTGACTTTAGGGTGGTGAATAGTTATACTCATTGACTTTTTCTGTTATTTTGTCCTATTTGTTGTCTGCTTCACAATAAAAAAAAAAACATCTTCAAAGTTGTTGGCCTGTTCTGTAAATTAAATGATGCAAATCCTCAAACAATCCATGTCTATTCCAGGTTGTGAGGCAAAAAAAAAATGCCAAGGGGGGTGAATACTTTTGCAAGGCTCTGTAGTTTTTTTTCCTTTGGAGCACACTGCAACATAATGGGGCTACACTACCTTCACCAAATAATTGGTTAACGGAGGAAGAAATCCAAAAGAGGTTGGAAAAAATAAATCTTAATAAAGTCCCAGGTCCTGATGGAATACATCCAATGGTACTGAGGTAACTGGGTTTTGTAATAGCCAAACCATTATATTAAACTAGCGACTTGCTTGTCAAAAAATGACGGTCAATAAAAGAAAGTGTTGAAATGCTGTCTGTCACACAATGTGAGTGTACTGTGTGCCTCAAGTAACTAAAGCAGAAATGTACATGACATAAAATAAGAAAAAGTAAAATCTCCAAAAAATAAAAAATTTACATTACAGAACAAAAAAAGAAACCTAAGTGACCAAAAATAAAAAAAGGAACATTACAGAAAATAAAAAAAGACATTAAAACCTCCCGTCACTACAAAATTTGTTAAAAAATTACACACCTGAAAATGAAATTCTGTATTTATCGGCGTATAACACGCACTTTTTCTCCCTGAAAATAGGGGGCAAATGATAGGTGCGTGTTATACGCCGATATTCCCTCCCCCCTCCTCATCCTCAACCTCCCTCCTCACTCTAAACCCCCTCCGCATTCTAACCCCCCCTCCTCAACCTAAACCCCCCTCCTCCTCAACCTAAACCCCCCTCCTCAACCTAAACCCCCCTAAATACCTCCCCCTCACTTACCTGCTTCAGCTCCGGCCTCCGCTCCTTGACCCGGTGACGTGGCACCCGGTATATGCTAATGACGTGGCGCGCTGGCGCACATGTGACATCACCGGGTCAAGGAGCGGAGCAGGGGCCGGAGCAGAAGCAGGTAAGTAAGGGGGGTTTAGGTTGAGGAGGGGGGGGGTTAGGTTGAGGAGGGGGGGTTAGAATGCAGAGGGGGGTTTAGAATGAGGAGGGAGGTTGAGGAGGGGGGTTGAGGTTGAGGAGGGGGGTTGAGGATAGGGGGGTTGAGGATAGGGGGGTTGAGGAGGGAGGATGAGGATGGGGGGTTGAGGAGGGGGTTTGAGGAGGGGGTTGAGGATAGGGGGGTTGAGCAGGGAGGTTGAGGAGAGGGTTGAGGATGGGACGGTTGAGGAGGGAGGTTGAGGAGGGGGTTGAGGATGAGGAGGGGGTTGAGGATGAGGAGGGAGGTTGAGGATGAGGAGGGGGGTTGAGAATGAGGTGGGGGTTGAGGAGGGGGGTTGAGCAGGGGGGTTGAGGTTGAGGAGGGGGGTTGAGGATAGGGGGGTTGAGGAAGGAGGATGATGATTGGGGGGTTGAGGAGGGGGGTTGAGGGGATTTGAGGATGGGGGGTTGAGGAGGGGGTTGAGGAGGGAGGATGAGGAGGGAGGTTGAGGAGGGAGGTTGAGGAGGGGGTTGAGGATGATGAGGGGGGTTGAGGATGATGAGGGGGGTTGAGCATGAGGAGGGGGGTTGAGGATGAGGAGGGAGGTTGAGGAGGGGGGTTGAGGTTGAGGAGGGTGGTTGAGGAAGGAGGATGGGGGGGTGGAGGAGGGGGTTGAGGATGGGGGTTTGAGGAGGGGGTTGAGGAGGGAGGATGAGGAGGGAGGTTGAGGAGGGGATTGAGGATGAGGAGGGAGGTTGAGGTTGAGGATTTTGCTTCAAAGTTCTTTATTTGAATTATTTTTTCCCCCCTGAAATTCCTTTCTTAAAATGAGGTGCGTGTTATACGCCGGTGCGTGTTATATGCCGATAAATACGGTACATATAATACATACATATAATACAATACAACACAATTAAATAAAATAAAATACAATACAATTAAATAAAATACAATACAACCCTATGTAATATACATGCCACTATCTACTATACATGCCACTATCTACTATACATGCCACTATCTAATATAAATGCCACTATCTAATATACATGCCACTATATAATGTAATATGCATCCCACTATGTAATATACATCCCACTATGTAATATACAATACTATCTAATAATACATCCCCCTATCTATGTAATATACAATACATGGTATCTATATATATATATATATATAGCTACCCTAATTGTAAGCTACAATAAAATAATTAAGACCACTTACCTTTGAGATGTTTCTTCAGATCAGCAACCTACGGTAAAAAAGATTCCAAAAATTAATACAACTCGTTTACATGAAATACCTAAACATTCTAAAAATTGTAAACATTCTAAACATTCTAAATATTCTAAATATTCTAAATATTATACTCACCTTTCCAGCATGTCCCGTTCCAGCATGTCACGTTCTCCATGTTCCGTCCGCCATGTTCCGTCGGCCATCTTTGCGTGTTTTACTCCTGTAAAAAAAAACATTACATTAGTAAACATAAAGCAAAGTAAAATAAACACAATCTATATTATACTTATCTTTCCGGGATGTCTCCGGCCTCCTCATCTTTTCCGGAAGCTTCTGCGCCTTTAAAAAAAAAAACAACACACATCCGCCCTGGCTGATGTCTCCGACACTAATGACCTTCCTATGGAGTGTTCCAGAGTAAAATTGGCAATGGCGGCTTCTGATTGGCTGAAAAGGCTGTCTATCAAATTCAGCCAATGAGAAGACCCCATTTGTGAGCCAATGAAAAAAGTATACACCCCAAAATACAACGCTGATTGGATAACACACCTTTCAATCTTTATTTGAACCAATCCTAAGGCTTTATTGCCATCAGCCAATCACAATGGAATATACCCCCACGCACTGATTGGTGAAGACATCTGCGCCTTCCCATTGGCTGTAATATTGATTGATTTTAACAGTAGCCAATGAGAATGCGCAAATCCTTCACCAATCAGTACGTGAGGGTGTATTCCATTGTGATTGGCTATTGTCAGTGCAACCAATCAGAATGCGCAGAGGCTCCAACCAATCACCCTGTGGGGGTGTATTCCATTGTGATTGGCTGAAGGCATCTGCGCCTTGTGATTGGTTTAAAGATTGATAGGTGCATTATCCAATCAGAGTGGGATTTTAGGGTATATCCCTTTCTGATTGACTCACACATTGGCGCCTCCTGATTGATTGAATTTGACAGACAGCGCTTTCAACCAATCAGAAGGCGCCATTGCTTATTTTCTTCCGGAATATTCTCCTGGAGCCTCATTAGCGTCAGGGATGTCCGGGAGTGCGGATGTAAGTATATATATTTTTTTTTTTTTACAGGGCGTGGCAGAAGAGGATCCGGAGGAGGCCGGAGACATCACGGGGAGGTAAGTATAATGTAGATTATGTTTATTTTATTTTGATGTATGTGTATTAATGTTGTGTTTTTTTTAACAGGTTATGCGCCGGAGAAGGATTTAAAGAATGCCGGACGGGACATGGCGGAAAGTTGAGTAGAATATTTAGAATGTATAGAATGTATAGAATGTATAGAATGTCTAGAATGTTTATTTTATAAGTGTAAACGTGTTGCACTAATTTTTTTTTTTTTTTTTTCCGTAGGTGGCTGATCGCAATAGACATCTGCAAAGGTAAGTGGTCTTAATTTTTTTATTTTAGCTTAGACTTAGATTAGTTAATATATAGATAGCATTTATGGTATGTTAGCTAGGGGTTTTATATAGATAGCATAGGATGTATTGTATATTAAATTGTGTTATTTATTTAGATAGATTGGGAATGTATTATTATATAGATAGAATGTATATTAGATTATGCTATTTATTTATTTAGATAGATTGGGTATGTATTATTATATAGATAGGATGTATATTAGATTATGGTATTTATTTAGATAGATTGGGAATGTATTATTATATAGATAGGATGTATATTAGATTATGCTATTTATTTAGATAGATTGTGTAATGTATATTAGATAGTGGTGTATTGTATTGTAATTGTATGTAATTGTATTGTAATTGTATTTATTTGTATTGTATGTATTTGTATTGTATGTATTTGTATTATATGTATTTCCTTTTCAGGTGTGTATTTTTTTTTTTTTCTGTAATGTTCCTTTTTTTTATTTTTTGTGACTTAGGTTTTTTTATTTTGTGTAATGTCGTTTTTTTTTTTTTGTGAGTTAGTTTTTTATTTCATGAAATGTAGATTTATTTTTTTTGCGACTTTAGGCTTTTTTATTTTCTGTAATTAGAGTGGTGGGGGTTAATAGGGGGTAGGTAGTGTAGATGTTAATAGGTTAGTGTAGAGGGTGTTTAGTTGATCTTTAATGTTTTATTGGGGGTGCTATAGTGCAGTATAGTGTTAATACTTAGTGTCATGATGGTCCTTGAGGACCATCATGGCACTTATGTGGTTAATGTAGTGTTGTAACAGGCCCATAATGGTGTTAATATACCCTTATGGGACTGATGGGGTTAAATAGAGGCTTATGAGGATCTGTATTGACCCCTATTAGAGTGATGGGGGTTAATAGGGGGTAGGTAGTGTAGATGTTAATAGGTTAGTGTAGAGGGTGTTTAGTTGATCTGTAATGTTTTATTGGGGGTGGTATAGTGCAGTATAGTTTTTATACTTAGTGTTATGATGGTCCTTGAGGACCATCATGGCACTTATGTGGTTAATGTAGTGTTGTAACAGGCCCATAATGGTGTTAATATACCCTTATGGGACAGATGGGGTTAAATAGAGGCTTATGGGGGTCTGTATTGCCCCCCATGAGTGACAGGGTTAATGAAGGGCTTATGGGGGTCTGTATTGACCACCATGAGTGACAGGCTTAATGAAGGGCTTATGAAGGTGTCTATTGACCCCCACGAGTGACAGGGTTAATGAGGGTTTTATGGGGGTCTGTATTGACCCCCATGATTGACAGTGTGACAGTGTATTTTTTTTTTCTTTTACAACGGGTCCTTTAAGGACCTGTAACGCAGGAATTTAGAATTTTGATTGCAGCGGGGGTCCCCGATCGCGTGCAATCGGGACCCCCACTGCGTTGGTTAATGTGGGGTTAATGCAGGGCTCAGAGCTTATCTCGGATCCCCTGCGGTTAATCCGGGTTTTCGATGTTATCTCAGATCCCTTCTTGGGTAAGTTGTAGGTGGCTGAGCGGTCCTGGGTCTTTGAACCTCGTTTTCATTTTTTTCGGCGGCCATTTTTTCTCTCGCTTAGGGGATTTTCGTGTGTGTGAACTCGGGAATTTGTACTTAAATGGAGGTGTAACTTCACTTTCAGAGGTCCTGGGTGCCCCCCCTTGCTAAGGGTAAGCTTTGTATGTTGTTTTTGTGAGTATTTGGTGTGTTTTGACTGTTTTTAGGTGCGCGCAATTCCGCCATTTGTCGTGCGTGTGGGTGTTTGTTACGTTAAGGTTGGTTCTGAGGTTAATGCAGGTTTCCGAGGTGAGCCTCGTTGTGGTTTTTTTCGGCGGCCATTTTTTCTCTCGCTTAGGGGATTTTCATGTGTCTGAACTCGGGAATTTGGACTTAAATGGAGGTGTAACTTCACTTTCAGAGGTCCTGGGTGCCCCCCCCCCCCATGCTATGGGTAAGCTTTTAATGTCATTTTTGAGAGTATTTGGTGTGTTTTTACTGTTTGTAGTGGTGCTCGGGTCCGCCGTTATAGTGGGATTCTTAGTGCGTGTCGGTGTCTGTTACGTTAAGATTGCCTCATTCCCTAAGTGCTTTGCGAGGACCCACATTGCAAATGCGGCCCCTCGCTTTGCAAGGACCAGCATTTGCGGAAGCGAGGTCCTCAGTTGCTGTCATGGCGCCAGCAACTGAGGCCCTCGTCCGCGGTGTGTGTGTGTGTAAACTGTGTGAGGCGCCTTTGAGATTGTTTTTTTTTTTAAAGTCGTGTGCGTGTGTGTGTGTTAACACAGCCGACGTTGGAGCCTCCACCTCCGCAAATGCGGACGTTACGTTGTTTTTTTTGTTGGCTAAGAGGTTGGTTTTTTTTTGTTAAAAAGTCGTGTATGTGGTGTGTTTGTGTTAACACAGCCGGCGTTGGAGCCTCCACCTCCGCAAATGCGGACCCTCACTTCGCGAGGATCCGCATTTGCGGGGACGTTGGGATGCTCCACCACCTCAAATGCGGCCCCTCGCTTTGCGGGTAACTGCGTCCCTCGCTTCGCTCAAGCGTGAGCAACGGCCCGCCTGCTCACAACTATATATGTGATTTTTCAAGATTCACTCAACACTGGGTCACTACCAGATGACTGGCGATAAGCAGATGTGATACCTATATTTAAGAAGGGAGCAAGAGCAAATCCGGGGAATTCTAGACCAGTGAGTCTCACTTCTGTAGTGGGAAAGCTTTTAGAAAGGTTAATAAGGGATACGATACAAGGATATGTCTATTGAAACAGGATTATAAGTAGCAGCCAACATGGCTTTATGAGGGATAGGCGATGTCAAACAAATCTAATTATTTTCTTTGAGGAGGCTAGTAGGAACTTGGATCAAGGCAACTCAGTGGATGTAGTCTTTTTAGATTTTGCAAAGGCTTTTGATATAGTGCCACATGGGAGACTATTGCGCAAACTAATGGATACAGGAATTGCAGTAAATCTCCAGTTTTGCTGTTGACACTAAGTTGTGCAAGGTAATTAAATCAGAAAATGATGTACTTTCCCTCCAAAGGGATTTGCATAAATTAGAGAAATGGGCAATTAAGTGGCAGATGAGATTTAATATGATTAAATGTAAGGTTATGCATCTTGGAAGGAAAAATAGCCATGCAATTTATAAACTAAATTAAGCAAATCTAGGGTATCAGATATTGAAAGGGATTTGGGAGTGCTTGTGGACAATCACCTAGCTAACAGTTCTCAATGCCAAGCAGCATCTGCAAAGGCAAATCAAATATTAGCATGTATTAAGAAGGGTATAGAAGTCAGGGAAGCAAATATAATTATGCCACTATACAAATCTCTAGTACACCCTTATTTGGAATATGCAGTACAGTTGTTTGTTTTTTTAAATAATTTTTATTAAAAGACATATGCAATATTCCAACATAATGAACAGTGTTTACGTCAGACATGCTTCATTTTTAACAGTAAAGTATTTCACTATCAAGCTGACTGCCTTTTCATTTAAAATTTTCAATTATTATTAAACCATAACAGTTTCTGTATATTAAAGAAAGAAAAAAAATATATTTATATAGAACAAATAGTCCAAGAAGAAACAAAAACAAAAAAAAAAACTCAGCAAATAAACACAGGTAGTTACAGAAGAGAAATACTAATTTAAGACCAGACATTTTCAATATAGCTCCAATATACAATTTCTTTTCTTTTTTTCTTTCTTTAAATGAGGTCTCTAACTCGTCTTTCAAAACCTGGGTCTAAATATTGGTAAAATAACTTTGGGTTCGTCCAGCAAACAAAATATTTTTAAATAGATACCTTTTTTCCACCCATTTGTTTTGCAGAAGAAATCTGAACTCAAGCCTCCACCGCCTCGAATCCTCCTCTCGCTGTCTTGTACTAAAACCTTAGGATCAAGTCAGTGGGTAGCTAAGAGGCGATTCCAAACAAGGCTCCCAAATCTTGTGAAATTGTGGAATCTTATCCAAAATAATGCAAGTTAATTTCTCGTTTATTAATATATAATACATTTTCCTGACTACCTCTTGAAAGTTTAAAGTTGCAGATTTCCACCTGCTAGCTATATGCAGTTTAACAGCAATAGCCATTAGTTAAAACAATTTATTTTGAGCTAAGGACAAATTCTGTACCTCAATTCCCAAAAGGCAGGATTCAATCCTGGCCGGAATCGCCTTCTTAAAAAGTGATGTGGCAAGTTGAATTAGGTCTCCCCACAAGTTTTGAGCTATCTGGCAAGACCACCAAATGTAAATATGATCCCCTATCTGCTGGCATCCCCTAAAACATTTTTTACTTTCATGGGGGTTAATCTTGTGAAGCTTATCAGGTGTACAATAGACCCTCTGGAGAACCTTCAGAGATGTTTCTAAATGGGAGTAGTTGAATGAACCTCGGCTTAAGTTTGAACAGGACTTCACCCATTTTTCCCTCATCCACTCTACTCCCAAGTCTTCCTCCCATCTACACATGAATTTGGGCTTCTCATCTGAATTTCTATTTGTAAAAACATCATACAGTGACCCAACTATCCCCTTGAAGAGTGGGAGATTCTTGAAAACTAATGAAATCCAAGAGGATTTAGGGGGCCCTAAGATTTTGTACATTTCTCTGACCCAGCTTTTTATTTTTAGGTAGATGTAAAATTTATCTTGAGGAAGACTATATTTCAAGCAGAATTGATCGTGGGTCGGTAGACGGCCATCAGTAAACCATGTACCAAATCTATCTAGAGATCCACCAATACTTGGAAACTGCGCTAGCATCTGCTAATATTTGAGGGAAAGAAAGAACCGATAGCAAAGGATATACATCCATATCTAGTCGATTATTAACTCTAGCCCATTTCCAAGAGGTCAGGGTTAGGTGTATCATTGGGTTTTGGTGTGATCTAAGAGGGCACAATCTTTCCGGGACCCAGATTATCGTTTCCCAACTGTGAGGAAACATTTGTTGGTTCTCTAAGAATACCCAACTCGGCTGATGCTTAGTAGGGTGTACCAATGGTAGTTGAGCTAGTCGTGCTGCTTTAAAATTGTTCCTTAAGTTTGGGCAGAGGAGACCCCTCTATTTTTATGTCTTACATATTATTCTGGAACCGGTCCAATTCTTTTAAGGAAATTAGAATTGGTAGAGTTCTAAAAAGATATAAGATCTTGGGAAAGATATAAATTTTGGTGGCTGCTATACGGCCAGTCCATGAAAGTGGATATTTCATCCACTGCAGCATGTCCTCGTCCAGCGTTTTATACATGGGTGGGTAATTTGCCTTGTGTAGATCTGAAAATTTAGGTGTGATGTTGACTCTTAAATACTTTATTTACTGCCCAGGCCAGGCAAAGTTATATTTGGATTTCAAGATTTCTAAGTCAGATTGGGCAATGCCTCGGTCTTCTCTAGGTTAAGTTTGAGGTCGAATATTCTGTAAAATTTATCTATAACAGACATAAGCGCTGGAATCGAGGATAAGGGATTAGTCCGGGTGCATAACAAATCATGAGCAAACAGAGAGCATTTATAATGCTGCAAAACTACTTGGAGACCTTGAATCTCTTTGTGTGATTGCCTGTGCCAGTGGTTCTATAACGATGGCGAACAACAGAGGTGAAAGAGGGCATCCCTGCCTAGTACCCCTTTGAATCTGAATCCGAGCTCTTTGTTCTCCTGGCAGCTTCAGGTTAGCTAGTGGGGAGTCATAGTAACTTTTAAGTAGGGTAATAAAGCGTCCTTTAAATCCAAAGATTTCTAGCGTTTTATAAAGAAAAGGCCACTCTACAGTGTCAAAAGCCTTTTCAATATCTAAGGCCAGGAGACACATTGGGGATTTTGCTTTACTCCCTAAGTGTTGGATATTCAGGATTTGTCTGACATTATCCCCTGCCTGCCTATATGGTATAAATCCTGTGTGGTCATTATGTATGATTTCCGGTAAGAATTTTGAAATTCAGGATGCCATGATTTTAGACAATTATTTGACATCTCTGTTCAATCATGAAATGGGCCGATAATTTTTGACTTCTAGGCTGTCTTTTCCCTCCTTGGGGAATACAACTAGATCAGCTTGGTTTAACTCCGGAGGCATACGCTCCCCCCTCAGGATTGCATTGAACAGAGACGTGAGGTGTGGTGCAAGCAGGGACTCATATTTCGTATAATAAAGATTTGTGAAACCATCCGGTCCCGGGGATGTGCCCAATTTAAGACGTTGAATGGTTGCTTTCACCTCTTCTTCAGAAACGTCTCAATTCAAGCTAGATAAATGTTGCTGTGTTATTGAGGGGAGATCGAGTGACCCCAGAAAAAAATCAAGATCGGACTCCCCAATTTGAGCATGAGATGTATATATCTGCTGATAAAAACCCTGAAAAGTCTTCTGAATATCTTTTGGGCTAAATGAAATCTTACCAGTGGGCATTCTGATTTGAGTAATTTTAGACTGAGTTTCATTGGACTTCAATCTCTTAGCCAGCATCCTATCTGGTTTATTTGCCTTTCAATAATATAAGTGCTTTGCCTTTCGCATATCTCTTTCAGTGTAGTGAGAGAGCAACCCATCAAGCTCTAGCCTAGTCTTATCAATTTGTTTGCGCAGTTTAGTAGACGAATTCTGTTGGTTGGCCTTCTCCAAGGTGCTGAGAAGGGCTGCCAAATCTGTCTCTCTTTGCTTTAGGGATTTTTTATGCAGGAGCCCCTCACATACGCCCCTGTTTCCAGAGAAGCATTGCAGTCAAAATACATTTTTATATCCTCAGATAACAATGCCGCATTGTTAGGGTCAGACAGTAGATATTCATTAATTTTCCAGCTATTAAATGGGATATGTTTAGGGCCCAGAATTAACCTAATAGATACTATTGCATGGTCAGACCAGGGGCAGGAGGTAATGTCAGAGTCCCGAGTACAGTCATAGATGAGGGAGTCTACTAAGAAAGAATCTATCCTCGAGTATGTTGTATGGGTAGGGGAATAATAAGTGTATTCTCTCCGATCCGAATGGAGACCTCTCCAAGCATCTACCAAACCCATTTTATTTAATCGCTGATTAATTTGGCTTAGTTTTTTGGAGAATCTTTTCTCCAAGATCTTCCCCGATCTGTACAACACTGAGTTAAAGGTAAGGTTAAAGTCCCCTCCAATTACCAGTTTTCCCATTTCCATCGATTCCAGGTCCTTTAATAAATTAATTAGAGTTTTATGGGGAGAGGTTGTGGGAGAATAAAAATAAACTAGTGAGATTCTAATCCCTGAAACTATAACAGTTACTATTATACAGTGGATATAAAAAGTCTACACACCCCTGTTAAAATGTCAGGTTTCTGTGCTGTAAAAAAATGAGACAAAGATAAATAATTTCAGAACTTTTTCCAGCTTTAATCTGACCTATAAACTGTACAACTCAATTGAAAAACAAACTGAAATCTTTTAGGTGGAGGAAAAAAAATTAAAAAAAATAATGTGGTTGCAAAATTCTGCACACCCTCTTATAACTGGGGATGTAGCTGTGTTCAGAATTAAGCAATCACATTCCAAATCATGTTAAATAGGAGTCAGCATACACCTGCCATTATTTAAAGTGCCTCTGATTACCCCAAATAAAGTACAGAGAGTTTCCAAAGCATCAGAGGGATCTCATTGTTAAAAGGTATCAGTTAGGAGAAGGGTACAAATGAATTTCCAAGGCATTAGATATACCATGGAACACAGTGGAGAAAATATGGCACAACAGTGACATTACCAAGAACTGGAGCACCCTCCAAAATTGATGAAAAGACGAGAAGAAAACTGGTCTGGGAGGCTACCAAGAGGCCTACAGCAACATTAAAGGAGCTGCAGGAATATCTGGCAAGTACTGGCTGTGTGGTACATGTGACAACAATCTCCAGTATTCTTCATCTGTCTGGGCTATGGGGTAGAGTGGAAAGACGAAAGCCTTTTCTTATGAAGAAAAACATCCAAGCCAGGCTACAGTTTGCAAAAACTCATCTGAAGTCTCTGAAAAGCATGTGGTAAAAGGTGTTATGGTCTGATGAAACCAAGGTTGAACTTTTTGGCCATAAGTCCAAAAGATATGTTTGGCGCAAAAACAACACTGCACATCACCAAAAGAACCCCATACCCATAGTGAAGCATGGTGGTGGCAACATCATGCTTTGGGGCTGTTTTTCTTCAGCTGGAACTGGGGCCTTAGTTAAGATAGAGGGAATTATGAACAGTTCCAAATACCAGTCAATATTGGCACAAAACCTTCAGGCTTCTGCTAGAAAGCTGAACATGAAGAGGAACTTCATCCTTCAGCATGACAACGACCCAAAGCATACATCCAAATCAACAAAGGAAGAAGATTAAAGTTTTGGAATGGCCCAGTCAGAGCCCAGACCAGAATCCGATTGAAAATCAGTGGGGTCATCTGAATAGAGCTGTGCACAGGAGATGCCCTCGCAATCTGACAGATTTGGAGTGTTTTTGCAAAGAAGAGTGGGCAGACTCATACCCAAAAAGACTGAGTGCTGTAATAAAATCAAAAGGTGCTTCAACAAAGTATTAGTTTAAGGGTGTGCATACTTATGCAACCATATTATTTTATTTTCATATTTGGAAAGACCAACAAGAGCAGCTGAACTTTATTTGGGGTTAATCAGAGGCACTTAAAATGATGGCAGGTATATGCTGACTCCTATTTAACACGATTTGCAATGTGATTGCTTAATTCTGAACACAGCTACATCCTCAGTTATAAGAGGGTGTGCAGACCACATTATTTTTTTTATTTTTTTTTCCTCCACCTAAAAGATTTCAGTTTGTTTTTCAATTGAGTTGTACAGTTTATAGGTCACATTAAAGGTGGAAAATGTTCTGAAATGATTTATCTTTGTCTCATTTTTTTACAGCACAGAAACCTGACATTTTAACAGGGGTGTGTAGACTTTTTATATCCACTGTATACTGCCCGTCCTTATCTACAGTGCTATGTTCTAGTTGAAAGGGGAAGTTCCTGTGGATGAGAACTGCTGCCCCTGCCTTCTTTGTAGATTGGGTGGCCCTAAATAATATGGGGTAATCTTTATGTAGGAAGGTTGTCCTTTTCTCACATGAGAAGTGAGTTTCCTGCAGAAAAATGACTGGGGGCTTAAGTTTTTTGCAGAATGTAAAGGCCTTCCGCCTTTTAAAGGGGGAGATAAACCCTTTCACATTATGGGTTCTAAAAGTGTAGTCAGAGGCACTCATTCTAGGTTAGGATCAGTGTGTGTGATATGTTGTCCATTACCTGTTTTTTTTCCCTTTTTGAGGTCCTCGGAAGGGGTTGAGGCGGAGGAAGGCCCAGAGATCCACCAAAAACTAAGGGAAGACGACCTATTTTCGACATAGACTAAGAGCAAAACAGAGATATAAGTCATTAGTGTTACTTTTCCTAGACGTCCAATATATAAATAGTCAGTTGGAGCAGAGACACCCTTAAACAGTAACTCTGAAGCCTTTAAGAAGGTTACCCATGTCAGAAAGCTACCTAACAGTAACCAAAAGATTAGCATTTCTCTTTCACTATAGATAACAAATTAAAAAACATTCTAACTTTTGTAGTTTCTAACTAAAAATAAAAACTTATAACAGGTTCTAAGTTAAAACAGAATCTGCTTTCCATTAATCCGGGGGTCTAACTAGCCTAAGCTAAGGCTAAAGTCTCAATTTGAAACTTCCTAAATTCAAGGTAGTTTTGGTTTAGTCAGATCTTTTGGCAGGTACTTGGTCGGCAGCAAGTCGGGATTCCCCCTTGCGAGAAGAGCTGCAAGAACTCTGTCCTCTACAACTAGTGGTCAAGTTTCTGGTGGTAATGGTTGTTTGTTCTGAGATTGTGAATTGACCAAAGTCCATTGTCTCTTAGGGATGGGTGGGGGAGGATGATCCTGTCCCCCTATTATTATCTCTGTAGAGCACAGGTGCAAATGCCGTAAGACAGCTAGACAGTCTTCCAAAGTGCGGGTGTTGTGTGCTGTACCCTGTTAAAAGTGAGGGTAAAAGGGAAATTCCATCGATACTGTATTTTGTGCTGCTGGAGAATAGCTAAGGCGGGTCTCATCTGCCTCCGTCTATCCAGCGTGCTAGGTGTCAGATCAGCATAAAATTGCAGATTGGAGTTGTCCAATATATAAGCAATGATGTTGAATGTAGCCCAGTATGGCCTCCTAGGAGGGTCTTGTGACAATATTAATGTGTGTTATGTTGGGGGTACCTTTTTGTAGACTCCTGCAGTACAGACCTTGATTACTGGGGATAGCCCTCTGCACAAGCAGCTCTCCCTTGGTTCCACCGAGAGGAGATTAGTGGCACGAGATAGTGCTGGAGGCCCCTGCAGAAGATCCACTTAAAATGGAAGTCGCCCGTTCAAGAATCTCTCTACAGCCTAGTATTTTTACAGGGAAGCTCTGGTCATGACAGGCCCCTCAGTAGCCTTCCTCTAGCCCTCCTGGGATCTCGTGCGGTGGTGAGCTGTCTCGTGGCAGAGTAGGCTTAGACTTCAGGCCTACCTCAGGGTGCCGCAAGATGGAGGACGTTGTTTTGCAGGCTTTTGCTCCTTCCCGCCAGCTGCCCCCTCATGATGCTGACTCCGTCTCGGATGCTCCTGTGACCCTTAGCTCCGGGTCTGCAACCTCCGCTTGACTCCTCAGGGCCTTCAGCAGTCTTCCTGTGTGTAATTCCGCCTCCCGCTGAACCCGATGCAGGCCGCAAGCCCTCGCCACGAGTTTCACAAGATGACGGTCGCTTCTACACAGGCCCCTGCCTTCTCTCGCCTACTCCATGCCCGACCGGGGGTCCGGTCATCTGGGGTCCTCTGTTGCCGGCACTCACCACCTTTGGTGTGGCTGTCCAGCTTCGTGCAGCCCAGGATGGATGGTTCACTTCAGGAGGATACTCCCCGACTGTGAGTACAGGTCCGGGCATTGCGTGGGTTGTTGCGATCCAGTCTTCACATATAGGGGGTCCCGTTCGGGGTCAGGATCACTTCCCCTAATGGTCCCAGGTGGAATTTGGGGAATTCTGGATGCCTAGGGCCAAAATAAACCCGAAAGAAACAACTAGACATACGGAGCTCCAGCTAAACACGTCCTACTCAGTTGGACGCAAGCTCCGCTCCCCATGCAGTACAGTTTTGAACACCACTTCATAAAAAGGACATTTTAGAACTGGAAAAAGTATATAAAAGAACAACAAAACTAATAAGGGGAATAAAGGGGCTAAGTTATAAAGAAAGACTAACCAAATTAAACTTATTTTCTGTAGAACAAAGGCGTCTAAGATGGGATATGATTACCCTATATAAATACATACAGGGTCAGTATAACGATTTGTCAAGGGAGATTCTTGTGCCAAGGGGTTTTCAATCTCTGAAAAAGATTCTGCCTTAAATAAAGAAAAGGGTTCTTCACAGTTAGGGTAGTTAATCTGTGGAATTCTCTACTAAGGGAGGTGGTGACAGCAGATTCAAAAGATAACTTTAAAAAAGGGACTGGATATATTTTTAAAAAAGGGCATTCAGGGTTATCCTGGTTAATTAGAGAAAGAGTATTGATCCAGGGAGGAATCAGTTCGACAGTATCTGGGGTCAGGAAGGAATAAAAAAAATTCCCTTTTGAGATAATTGGCAAAGTTTCCCTTGAGTTTTTTTTCTGTTTGCCCTTCCTCAACCTCAATTACTATGTAACTACCATATGTGCAAGCTGAGTTTCACAGAGGTACAAGAGTTCAAATTACCAATGTTCGCTGGATAATACAGAAACCAAGAGAGTCCCAAGGAAAACATTTACCTCTGCTTCATAGACTATACTAAAGCCTTTGATTGTTTAACTTTTATGCGGAATACATCATGTGCAAGGCCAGGCTGGACAAATCCAAAGCAGAAATGAATATTGTTGGGAGAGATATAAAGACCCTCATATGCAGATGACACTACTCTAATGGCTGAAAGTGAGGCGGAACTAAAGGACTTATTGATGAAGGTGAAGGAAGAAAGTGCAAAAGCTGTACTGCTGCTCAACTTTAACAATATGAAGATCATGGCAAACAGCAATCTGAATGACAGACCAACTGAACAACAACACTGTTGAGGTTTCTAATAAATGGAAAGCTTTATTAACTGGCAAGTACAGTACATCTTCAGATCGCATTACTTAGTACAAGCTATTGATTTGTATGAGACATAGGACTCACTTTACCGTTTTTTTTCTGAGGTTGCATAGTTTTTTTATTGTCTTTGGATTTTTAGGCAACACACTTGTGACTGTAGAATTTTGCATAAGAACAGGGGCATAGAATACATTATTTATTAAAGGACCACTGTACTTCAAGAAAAAGGCACTTGTTTTTGAAGTATGTGTTAAACTAACAGCATTAACAGCGGACATAAAAATATTTGTGGAAATATAAGAACTTTTGAAGACTAAGTTTATGAGTAAAGGAATCCATTTTGTGTTTGTTACATCAATTGGACTGACGCTGACACCAATTCCCCCTCACAGGCCGTGAAGCAGAAAGTTTGCATCAATAGATAAAACCAGAGCTCTTCAGAAATTTAAACCCCCCTCTTATAACTTCCACCAATGTATAATGAAAGTCTCCAGCGTCCAGCAGAGGCTTCAACATTTTTTTTTTTAATTCTAAACATGGTTGATGACGTATGCTCTTAGTCCAATGCTAAGCTTTCCAATATGTATTTATACATACATTGTACAGTGTCCCTTTAATGGCCTTTTACATATCTCATTTAGAAATGGCACTTGCTCATATTACTATACTGATGAGAATGTAATCACAAGGGTACTTACTATCACATGTGGTGGAGCGTCCCCAACATATATCAGTTCTAGAAATAGACTATAAACGTCATAAATAAAGTCATAGGAATTAACATTGATAGAGAGCAATTATGGTCTTTACTGGACTGCTCAGAAAAACAAATAGGGAAACATAGCAAAGAGTAAATATTTATATATCTAATGTATCCAGGAGACGTTGCTTGTTCAAGGGGTGCAGGCTGCCAAGCACCAGATCTGAAATCGGTATCTGAAATGGAATATTTAAATAGCAGGAAGTAAGGAACAATATGTACTTCTAATGCATTATTATTTTTTCATTTGTATTTTGTATTGTTTCTTCATTAACATTGTATTGTTTATGTGTTTATTAAAAAAAATATATATATATATAAAGTTTAAAAAAACTTTAAAAAATACTTCCAAACATATATTTTGTAGTTGCAGTTCGATACAGGAGAGTCATGCTCAGTATTGTCTGAACATGTCTTAGCGATTCACTTAATTCTTTGATTAACTTAAAGGATATATGTCACAGACATCCAGACACTTTACCCTTTAGTACATAATGATAACACCTAATTATACACACACCCATTCATAACTATAATATACATGGTTTTGGTTGATAATATCATGTTAGCTTACATTAGTTAAAAATCCTGCAAAAGTTTTGTCAGTCTTCTCCTTTAAGGCTGAAAAGAAGATATGTTCCTCCTCAGGAACATGTGCTGACATCAGATCTTGGCATTGCTCCTGAATTTAAAGGTTGATGCAGTGCAATTACCGGATATGTTATAACAATATTCTTCAACAGCACCTATATTTCTGAGTTGGATAGATACATGTAATAATAAGATGAATCACAATTCACTGCATGAAGCATACACATTTTCCAAACTACACAAAGTGTAAACAGATTGCAAGCTGTTAGGAGTGTCTGTATTAGATAAAACCAGATAACAAACTTTTTTACCACCCTGTTTAAGGGTAAGGTTTTATATAGTATATGTTTTGCTGAGGTTGAAGCTACTGTGTAGCAGTTGAAGAACTACAAAGCTACCTGTTGGAGACGCCATGTCTGTTTTCTAGCTCCCGGGGCTTGATTTTCCATTAGACAGAGAAGGCAGCTGCCCAGAAATTTAAGCACGTACTTTTATACTTTAGCAGAGCTATTTTTCCATGTAATCCACTAAAATAGTTATGAGCTAGTGAGTAACACCTGCGCTGTGTGTTCTGCACAAGCATTACTCACAAGCTACTACCGCTAAGTAGCTGCAAGCGCTGTCCTCGTGTGCAGCAGCAACTAAAAATGTGTGATAAAATCAATCATGCACAGTAACTTACAATTTGCGCTGACACAACTGGGTATGCCCAACTATGACACCCATGCACGGTTGAGTCTAATTTGTGCCAGAGAGAGGGAAGGAGGCAGAGAGAAGGAGGGAGGCAGAGGGAGGGGGTGAGAAACAGAGGGAGAGAGAGGCAGAGAAAGAGGCAGGGTAGCAGAGAGAGAGAGAGGGGAAGCGAGGTATTGAGAGAGTGAGGGAAAGAGAGGCGGAGGGAGAGACAGAGTGCAGAGAGAGGGAACAGAGACAGAGAGCACAGATAGAGAGTGCACACACAAAGAGAGGGCGCACAGAGCGAGAGACAGAGAGACTTTGCAGAGTGAGAGACATTGCAGAGAGAGGGCGTACAGAGAGGCAGAGGGCACAGAGAGAGAGAGGGCACACAGAGAGAGGAAGATGGCGCACAGAGAGACAGCACACAGAGAGAGACAGAACAGAACATATGATACCTTCATTTATGACGGGCAAGTTACTAGTACTATTATAATGATTGCAACTTGCTCTTAAATATATGATAACCAATGTATGCTTTCCATATTGTCAGTTTGATATCCTGTTGGAAGAACTAGACTGTTATCTGCCCTTAGACAGTGTTATATCAGTATTATGTCTGTGGTGTAGTGTAGATGCAGACTGTGAACTTAAATGACTTTCTTTCCTTATCTGGGAGTACCAGGAAGAGGAGTGTCCTATTCTTAGTAGCTAGTGCTATTTCCATGGCATGTAGCCAGCGGTCTAAGTGCTCTGTTCTAAAATCATCTCCACACTTTGTAGACTGAATCTCTGCAGTCAGCACACATTGTAATTCTTTTCTGGAGACATAGTGGGTGTGACCGGCAGAATCTGCTACTGCAGGTTAGTAATTATCTTTATATGAATATAACATTTTTGAGCATACCAAGGATGGAGGTTAATTATCAATGTATTCCTCAGATTTATTTATATAATGTGGTACTGATGGGTAGATCTTACTGTATTAAATATTGTGCAGTTTTCATTTAAATATTGAAGAAGGGAGACTTTGATAAATGTTCTTTATTAGCTGATAAAAATCTGTTGATATTTGTGATTGGTTTTACCTTTGACCGGTACATTCTAATTAACTTTATTATTGCTACAGTTACATATTAAACTATGTTCCCTCCACAAGCAACATGATCTGGGCTTTCGTCAGAAAGAACTCAGGTAGCCTACAATTTATGGCAAACAAAGAAGAGAAAACCCCCAACACATTGCCATTATATAAACATTAATTTCTGATTGTATAAGAGTGCTCTAGAGTGCTTTCTTTTAAGAGCTTTTAACATTTTTTTTTCTAAAAACAGTATATACAAATTACTGTATCTTTCAACTTCTCCCAACAAATACAAATGTCATCACCTTTTGCTAGGACCATTGTATGAATGTTTCACCTATACTATTTTGAAGAAATTCCCTTGAAAACAGGGAAATTGTTTTTAGAATATAAAAAGTAATACAATCTCTAATGTATTACCTAATTTATAAGCATTTTTGCTGAAGTAGGATGTACCGTTTTTGTTTCTGCTGATTAACGTCCTAAGATGGGAGGAGACTTTGAATGCCCAGGAAGTTTCTATAGGCACCATGGGCTACCAGTGCTTTAATTAGAGGTAATGTAGTGCACATTAATTTACAAAACACCCTCCTGAGAAAGTAGCTGTGAAACCAGGTTAGCAAAGGAAATTAAATACACCAGTAAATAATATTGACATATAAAAGTTCAATATCTAAAGGCTGTTTTTATTTGTTTTTTGCTTTGTAAGCATAGGAAAATATAGCCCTTTAACCCTCAGAATGCCTGGCAATGCATGCTGATCACCTCCACTTGCTGCACTGGGGAAGATCAGCAAGTATGGGGGTGTGGGGGAGGTAGGTTGGAGTATCCCCATTGAATAAAACATTGTATTTTACTTTTTTTAATTTGATTTACTTTTTTTTTTTTTTTTATCTTGCTCCCACCTATGACAAATGACTTACTTTATCCCTTGCCTGAATCTCCCACTTCCTAGGCCTATGCCTCCAAT
Organism: Discoglossus pictus; assembly: GCA_027410445.1. NCBI lineage: Eukaryota > Metazoa > Chordata > Amphibia > Anura > Alytidae > Discoglossus > Discoglossus pictus. The sequence goes on along the minus strand of CM050166.1, from coordinate 356,646,783 downwards.
TCCATGCCCTTCTACGTCCTGGGGACCACATTTAAGGCTCTTCTGGTGAAATAAGTTGCCCTTCACTGGTATAGACACTGCAACTCATTGTCCATATGTAAATGCATATACAATCACATTGCAATACACTGCAAACCGCGTAGCACTTTACACCTCACACTACAACCTACAAGATACACTATTAGAAAAGCCGGAAAATGCTAAGGAGACGCGTAACACATTAATAACATTACGACTATACAAGCCCGCTTTACACAATAAACCAACGACTTTACCTCGCGAACGCAGCCTATTTACAATGTACAGTTCAAACATTCATTACACTTTATAAGCAGGGCACTAACACTCACAATGTATATTCTATGCAGACGCAAAATACAAACAGATTGTTAGCTCTTCTGCCTATTACTCGCTGCATATATCAATTTAAAAAAAATTAAGTAAATAAATCATTAATTATTACTTCACTACATATACATGGAAATATATATCTCTCTCAGAGGACCAAAAGTACACGACAGGAGAGGCTCGCAATGAGCGACGAAGGCGCTCAGCGCAAGCCTTGCAATGAGTGCCGAAGGTCCTCAGGATAAAAAACGGTTTCCATTATGTCTCAAACAGTATTCCCTGGCTTACAATTTTATGCCCGTCATTTTTTGACGGGCAATTCGCTAGTATAATATAATACTCATAGTAAGTATTTTCATAAAGTGCTATAACATGAAGTTTAATATGTATTTTATAAGTATAGATAATTTAACTATTAATGTAATATCAATTTCAACACAACATAAAACCTGCTGGGGTTGCCATTTGTCATAAAATATACACCCATGTAGTATGTAAAATATAAACATGAACGTAATCATACACCTGAAAATTTTTGAATACAATAATTCACAACAGTGTTCTCCCCAGGATGATTTAGGAGGACACTCCATCACCCAATTGGAAGCGCCCTGGCTTGAGAAGCAAATATCTCACATTGTAGTACAATATACCCACATGGCTACTCCTTCATGCCACCCAGCTGGTAGCAGTTTCTGGGAAAATACTGAAATGATATAAAGTTACTAAATATTGTACAATTTTTTTTCAAATACCGTATTATCTTAGTTGAGCCAAATTCTGCGTATATACAATTTGTTTTATCTTTTTTTTCTACCATGTGTTTCGATTATGATGAATATAGGATGAATGCTTTCATGACTATTTTTACATGGTCCATGGGTTTATGGTTTTGATGACAAATCGAACACCCAGCAATTTTTTTATGCTTTCTATATATTTTCTATATTATCAATCATTATTGTTTTATGTAACTGCTATTACTTAAAAAATAGAGTATTTGAAAATGACAAATTATACCCAGTTCTATATTTAAGTTTTGCGCTTTCCTAAGTCCACATAAGTGCATTTCCCCCTCACAAATTGACCCGTAATACATAATCACACATATATACACACAGACTTAATGTTGCCCTAAATCCAATGCTTGCATTTTCCAGAATATCCCATCCTCCACAATTTACTTCTCTTCTGACACTTTACTCATTTACTCAATATATATATTATATATTTCCAATGTAAAATAAGTTGCGATCATTACATCTATGGCATGCTTTTCACAATAGAACATTGGTTTCTGTAATTTACAGTTCTAAGTGGCCCTGACAGCATACCCAGCACAACATCACAATCTGCACTGACATCAAGTTCTATACAACAATGATACCAACTGCACATTTCCTATGCACGGGCTCACTGGGTGTAAGATGCACCTTATCTTATCCCCTTGGACCCTTAACACAACAATTTTATCATATAACCCAAAAACTCACGCAGACTACAATTTTTTGGTAAAACGGACCACAGCATTTATTGGATTCTGTATATCACCTAATTATATTATAACTGGACAGGTTCACCTAACCCTGAACACTACCCAAGGCTGCCAAGGCAGAGCCACCATTCTACAGTTGGGAGTAGCTTAGCCTTCATCCCACTGCTAAGCAGGTGACTGCACCTAGCCTAACATGTATATATAAATATACACATCTTTCTTTTTTATTATTAATATAAAGGAAGCAACACAAACAACAATTGAAAAAAAAATTGCCTTTGTGGCCAATGTAGCCCCTGCAATGCAATCCCACCCTGCATCCCTGCCTGGCCAGGGGTCCGTTCTGTTGAGCATAGCAACATGGCTAGCCTAGAGGATCCTCTACTTACACATCGCGAAAATCTCAGAAAAAGCTATTTATGCACATTTGTAGAGAAAATAAACTACGTCTGTGCCAAAGCGCATAATAGATATTTCTGCAGAAATATTTGCCTGCAGACACATACATATGCCGTCATGCCCTGTTCATTCATTCTTTGTCTCTGCACTGTGACACATAATAGTATATAGACTAATGCACAGTGTAAACTTTAAGAAATTATGAAGGTGTCACATGGACCTGGACTATGCAGTAAAACATCAAACATTGGATTAGTTTCTACAATTGCTCTTTGCCCAAAAAGGGAGATATTTATATGAACTGATGGATGTGAAGGGATTAGAGAAAATAAATGGATGGGAATATAGTGGGAACCGAAGGATGATAAAGTGAGGAGAAAGTGGATGATATGGTGATGGAAGAATGTGTAGTATAGGAGAGACAGGAAGGGGAAGAGGTGATAAAGTAGATAGGAGTAGAGTGCTGCAAGTTATTCTACATATAAATAAATACCCACTGTGCCTTCTGTAGTCTTAAGGGCTGCTGCATCACATCTTCATATATAGTGGAGAAAGTCATACCTGAGTCAAGCACTATAGATCATGAAAGGACAATGAACCAGGAGAGATAGCCCCTGCATGATATCTTTCTTAAATAAGTAAATACATTTCTTAGTTCAGTTTCCCAACATTATTTGATTGTTTTGATCTCTCCGCTGGTTTATTGAGCTTTATGGATACATTGAACCTTGTGAGCCAGTGAGCACACTTTTCTCTACAGTAAATCACTCCTGAGAAATGTAGCATTGTTTTGGCAGTTCATGTTTGGCCCATTATACTAATTTGCAACTCAGAGTACTTAATAAAGATGGGGACAATATTGGGGGTCATTGAAAACATTGGGGGTCATTGTTTTAGCCACCACTGGGACAGACAAGAAGACTGTAATTCTAAGTAGGATACCAAACCAGCTAATTAGAAGCAGTTCATTTGCAAATAGATGTAACACAAACAACACTGAATTTGTCACCCACTCTTGAAAGAAAATATATAATGCATGTTTGTGCTTTTTAAGGCTTATCTAAGATTTTTTCATTATTACCATTTGATTTTACAGCTCTAGTATACATTTTATAAAGGAGTGGATATGAGTCATAAAACTTAATAGGTGTGAGTCATAAGAATAGTATGAGTCGCATAGCCGAATACAAACCTCATTGCCTCTTGCTTTATTAATTTATTTCTTTAGACATTCTTTGAATTTGTTCTTAGTAGTAACAGTTACTGGTTAAATGCATAATTTGATTGAAACATAGAAATAAGAACCAAAAGGGCCCATCAGGTCTGACCATCAGCTGTTCCACTTATTGACTACTCTTTCTGTTAAGTACCGCATATACTCGAGTATAAGCCAACCTGAGTATAAGCCGAGGCACCTATTTTACCACAAAATACTGTGAAAACGTAGTGACTCGAGTATAAGCAGAGGGTGGTAAATGTGCTGCCCCCTGTGTCCCTCTTGTGCCCTCTGAGTCCCCCTCTTGTGTGCCCTCTGTGCCCCTTTCTTGTGTCCCCCCTCTCTCTCCCCTGTGTCTCTTCTCCCGTCTCCCTCCCGTGTGTCTCTCCCCCACTCTCCCTCCCCTGTGTCTCTTCCCCTACTCTCCCTCCCTTGTGTCTCTTCCCCCTCTTCCTTCCCTGTGTTTCTTCCCCCTCTCCCTTCCCTGTGTCTCTTTCCCTCCCCCTCCCTTATCACCCTCCTCAACCCCCTCCTCATCCCCCCTTTCTCATCCTCCCTCCTCAACCCCCCTCCTTATCCTCCCTCCTCATCCTCCCTCCTCAATGCCCCTCCTCAACCTTCCTCCTCAACCCCCTTCCTCAACCCCCTCCTCATCCTCAACCTCCCTCCACAACCCCCCTCCTCATCCTCAACCCCCTCCTCAACCTCCCTCCTCAACCCCCCTCCTAAACCTCAACCCCCCTCCTTAACCTCAACCCCCCATCCTCATCCTCAACCCCCTTCCTCAACCTCTCTTCTCAGCTCCCCTCCTCAACCTCAACCCTCCATCCTCATCCTCAACCCCCTCCTCAACCTCTCTCCTCAGCCCCCCTGCTCAATCTCAACACCCCTCCTCAACCTCAACACCCCCTCCTCATCCTCAACCCCCTGCTCAACCCCCCAATCCTCAACCTCCCTCCTTTTTGCATTACCCCTAAATATTGCAACCTCTAACTTCAAATCAGGACCTCTTGTTCTTCCATTATTGGTCAGTCTCCTACCTGTTGTTAGTAGGGGAAAAAGAACTGTAGAATCAAATTAGGAGCTTGAGCAGAAATAATTCAGATGGGATTAGATATCGAACAAAATACTCCATCTACACCCCGAGATGTGGGAGGGCACCAGTGCCCGAAGATGGCCTGCATGTCAGTGGAACCTCCCCTGCAATACACTACTTCCTGCCAGCTTGGCTAATGCCAAGAGCAAAAGGTCCCTGGCCCTTTTGGGTTGGGACACTGAGCCCCTGAACTGAATGTGTGTGGGGGGACAACTGGTCACAGTGTATAAATCAGGTTTGACAACACAGGTCCATTAAATGGGCAGCCACAGATGGTGAATTAGAACCATGCCAATTGGCACTGTAAAAAGTGAAATCATATTTAGAAAACTGTAAATTAAAGTTAAAATCTAAACATAGCCTTTTTACACACAGTAATATTTTGCTTTTTCTGTAACCTTTTTTTCACCCATGCAAGTCACTTGGCAAAATTATAGTTCTGGTTATGGCATAACTAGGATGTTGAACACCATTTAGTATGTTAAGGAATAATATGAAGGGAAGACAATTCTTCCTATATCAAGTTTACCAGTAGATACATATATCCCATAAAATATAGCTATAATAATTGTATATGACGGACAGCTAAACTACTACCTAAATACCAATGGATATACTATTAAAGGCAAGTACAATTGTTAGGTAACATCCTAATTAAAAATGCATTTTCATTGTATTTATATGAATACAATTACTGAGGGAATAAAGGCAACAATAGTATGTTCTATAATAAATATATGAAAGGTATTATAGGTCCCTCTATGAGAAATCATGTTCACTGTGGGTTAAAATGAACTCTGCTTAACAATATCAGGAACCATATATATAGCTGTTTCATATGATTTTGGAAGAATGAAGAAACAGTAAGAACTTGTATCCACCTTATGAACACAGTCTCCCTGAGGAAGTCTTCTTGATGAAGTCCCACAGAGATGAAAAACATTGGGCTATATCATTGTACAAAAAATGAAGATTGTAAAGCTATGCAAGTTGTCATTCTTGCTGTAGGGTATCAAAGAATATGTGGATTAAAGAAATATAAATAATCCTAATGTTGTATAATTTACTTAGGTCAAGGAACTATAACTACTATAGACGTGTATATACGGACAATCACACAGAGTTCCAACACTTCAGAATAGGTACTGTATGCACATGCAATAATCATATATAGATTACTTATATATGAGAGGAAGAACTGAAGACATGAATCCTAATTATGTACACAAACTAGTTGTGCAGGCGAGACGTTAAAATACGAGACGCAGGACTTTAAAAAAAAAAATACGACGCGCAAAAATTTACGAGATTAGCGGCCGAACCGAAAACCCGAAAAACACACTAAATACACCCAATAAAATTCCAAAAACATTACAGACAGCATGGTGCAACAGCCAGGATGTCTGTGAGTGAGGTGAAACGTGAGTTTCACTCGATTTAAACGATTTTCAGCACACGAAAATCGCCTAAGCAAGGAAAAAAATGGCCACTGAAAAAAATGAAAATGAGGCAATAAGACCCCGGACCGCGCAACACACTGCAAACCGCGTAGCACTTTACACCTCACACTACAACCTACAAGATACACTATTACAAAAGCCGCAAAATGCTCACGAGACGCGTAACACATTAATAACAATACGACTATACAATGCCGCTTTACACACTAAACCAATGGCTTTACCTCGGGCACGCAGCCTATTTACAATGTACAGTTCAAACATTCATTACACTTTATAAGCAGGGCACTAACACTCACAATGTATATTCTATGCAGACGCAAAATACAAACAGATTGTTAGCTCTTCAGCCTATTGCTCCTGCATATATCAATAAAAAAAAAATGTAAGTATATTAATTTATTGCATAAATAATTAATTCTTAATTAATTAATTGAATAAATCATTAATTATTACTTCACTACATATACATGGAAATATATATCTCTCTCAGAGGACCAAAAGTACACGACAGGAGAGGCTCGCAATGAGCGACGAAGGCGCTCAGCGCAAGGCTTGCAATGAGCGCCGAAGGTCCTCAGGGTAAAAAACGGTTTCCATTATGTCTCAAACAGCATTCCCTGGCTTAAAATTTTATGCCAGTCATTTTTTGACGGGCAATTCGCTAGTATAATATAATACTCATAGTAAGTATTTTCATAAAATGCTATAACATGAAGTTTAATATGTATTTTATAAGTATAGATCATTTAACTATTAATGTAATATCAATTTCAACACAACATAAAACCTGCTGGGGTTGCCATTTGTCATAAAATATACACCCATGTAGTATGTAAAATATAAACATGAACGTAATCATACACCTGAAAATTATTGAATACAATAATTCACAACAGTGTTCTCCCCAGGATGATTTAGGAGGACACTCCATCCCCCAATTGGAAGCGCCCTGGCTTGACAAGCAAATATCTCACATTGCAGAACAATATACCCACATGGCTACTCCTTCATGCCACCCGGCTGGTAGCAGTTTCTGGGAAAATACTGAAATGATATAAAGTTACTAAATATTGTACATATTTTTTTCAAATACCTTATTATCTTAGTTCAGCCAAGTTCTGCGTATATACAATTTGTTTTATCTTTTTTTTCTACCATGTGTTTCGATTATGTCAGATGAATGTAGGATGAATGCTTTCATGACTATTTTTACATGGTCCATGGGTTTATGGTTTTGATGACAAATCGAACACCCAGCTATTTTTTTATTCTTTCTATATATTTTCTATATTATCAATCATTATTGTTTTATGTAACTGCTATTACTTAAAAAATAGAGTATTTAAAAATGACAAATTATACCCAGTTCCATATTTAAGTTTTGCGCTTTCCTAAGTCCACATAAGTGCATTCCCCTCACAAATTGACCCGTAATACATAATTACACATATATACACACAGACGTAATGCTGCCCTAAATCCATTGCTTGCATTTTCCAGAATATCCCATCCTCCACAATTTACTTCTCTTCTGTCACTTTAATCATTTACTCAATATATATACACTGCTCAAAAAAATAAAGGGAACACTAAAATAACACATCTTAGATCTGAATAAATTAAATATTCTTATGAAATACTTTGTTCTTTACATAGTTGAATGTGCTGACAACAAAATCACACAAAAATAAAAAAAAATGGAAATCAAAGCTTTCAACCCATGGAGGTCTGGATTTGGAGTCACACTCAAAATGAAAGTGGAAAAACACACTACAGGCTGATCCAACTTTGAGGTAATGTCCTTAAAACAAGTCAAAATGAGGCTCAGTAGTGTGTGTGGCCTCCACGTGCCTGTATGACCTCCCTACAACGCCTGGGCATGCTCCTGATGAGGTGGCGGATGGTCTCCTGAGGGATCTCCTCCCAGACCTGGACTAAAGCATCTGCCAACTCCTGGACAATCTGTGGTGCAACGTGACGTTGGTGGATGGAGCGAGACATGATATCCCAGATGTGCTCAATTGGATTCAGGTCTGGGGAACGGGCGGGCCAGTCCATAGCATCAATGCCTTCGTCTTGCAGGAACTGCTGACACACTCCAGCCACATGAGGTCTAGCATTGTCTTGCATTAGGAGGAACCAAGGGCCAACTGCACCAGCATATGGTCTCACAAGGTGTCTGAGGGTCTCATCTCGGTACCTAATGGCAGTCAGGCTACCTCTGGCGAGCACATGGAGGGCTGTGTGGCCCCCCAAAGAAATGCCACCCCACACCATTACTGACCCACTGCCAAACCGCTCATGCTGGAGGATGTTGCAGGCAGCAGAACATTCTCCACAGCGTCTCCAGACCCTGTCACGTCTGTCACATGTGCTCAGTGTGAACTACTTTCTTCTGTGAAGAGCACAGGGCGCCAGTGGCGAATTTGCCAATCTTGGTGATCTCTGGCAAATGCCAAACGTCCTGCACGGTGTTGGGCTGTAAGCACAACCCCCACCTGTGGACGTCCGTCCCTCATACCACCCTCATGGTGTCTGTTTCTGACTGTTTGAGCAGACACATGCAAATTTGTGGCCTTCTGGAGGTCATTTTGCAGGGCTCTGGCAGTGCTCCTCCTGTTCCTCCTTGCACAAAGGCGGAGGTAGCGGTCCTGATGCTGGGTTGTTCCCTCCTAAGGCCTCCTCCACTTCTCCTGATGTACTGGCCTGTCTCCTGGTAGCGCCTCCATGCTTTGGACACTACGCTGACAGACGCAGCAAACCTTCTTGCCACAGCTCGCATTGATGTGCCATCCTGGATGAGCTGCACTACCTGAGCCACTTGTGTGGGTTGTAGACTCTGTCTCATGCTACCACTAGAGTGAAAGCACCGCCAGCATTCAAATGTGACCTAAACATCAGCCAGAAAGCATAGGAACTGAGAAGTGGTCGGTGGTCACCACCTGCAGAATCACTTCTTTATTGGGGGTGTCTTGCTAATTGCCTATAATTTCCACCTGTTGTCTATCCCATTTGCACAACAGCATGTGAAATGATTGTCACTCAGTGTTGCTTCCTAAGTGGACAGTTTGAATTTACAGAAGTGTGATTGACTTGGAGCTACATTGTGTTGTTTAAGTGTTCCCTCTATTATTTTGAGCAGTGTATTATAAATTTCCAATGTAAAATAAGTTGTGAGCATTACATCTATGGCATGCTTTGCACAATAGAACAACATTGGTCTCTGTAATTTACAGTTCTAAGTGGCCCTGACAGCATACCCAGCACAACATCACAATCTGCACTGACATCAGGTTCTATACAACAATGATACCAACTGCACATTACCTATGCACGGGCTCACTGGGTGTAAGATGCACCTTATCTTATCCCCTTGGACCCTTAACACAACAATTTTATCATATTACCCAAAAACTCACGCAGACTACAATTTTTTGGTAAAACGGACCACAGCATTTATTGGATTTTGTATATCACCTAATTATATTATAACTGGACAGGTTCACCTAACCCTGAACACTACCCAAGGCTGCAAAGGCAGAACCACCATTCTACCATTGGGAGTAGCTTAGCCTTCATCCCACTGCTAAGCAGGTGACTCATCGGGCCTGCACCTAGCCTAACATGTATATATATATATATATATATATATATATATATATATATATATATATACATCTTTCTTTTTTATTATTAGTATAAAGGAAGCAACACAAACAACAATGGAAAATAAAATTGCCTTTGTGGCCAATGTAGCCCCTGCAATGCAATCCCACCCTGCATCCCTGCCTGGCCAGGGGTCCGTTCTGTTGAGCATTGCAACATGGCTAGCCTAGAGGATCCTCTACTTACACATCGCGAAAATCTCAGAAAAAGCTATTTATGCACATTTGTAGAGAAAATAAACTACGTCTGTGCCAGAGCACATAATAGATATTTAAGAAGAAGTATTTGCCTGCAGACACATTCATATGCCGTCATGCCCTGTTCATTCATTCTTTGTCTCTGCACTGTGACACATAATAGTATATAGACTAATGCACAGTGTAAACTTTAAGAAATGATGAAGGTATCACATGGACCTGGACTATGCAGTAAAACATCAAACATTGGATTAGTTTCTACAATTGCTCTTTGCCCAAAAAGGGAGATATTTATATGAACTGATGGATGTGAAGGGATTAGAGAAAAGAAATGGATGGGAATATAGGGGGAACCGAAGGATGAGGAGAAAGTGTATGATATGGTGAGGGAAGAAAGTGTAGTATAGGGGAGACAGGAAGGGGAAGAGGTGATAAAGTAGATAGGAGTAGAGTGCTGCAAGTTATTCTACATATAAATAAATACCCACTGTGCCTTCTGTAGTCTAAGGGCTGCTGCATCACATCTTCATATATAGTGGAGAAAGTCATACCTGAGTCAAGCACTATAGATCATGAAAGGACAATAAACCAGGAGAGATAGCCCCTGCATGATATCTTCATTAAATAAGTAAATACATTTCTTAGTTCAGTTTCCCAACATTATTTGATTGTTTTGATCTCTCCGCTGGTTTATTGAGCTTTATGGATACATTGAACCTTGTGAGTCCGTGAGCACACTTTTCTCTACAGTAAATCACTCCTGAGAAATGTAGCATTGTTTTGGCAGTTAATGTTTGGCCCATTATACTAATTTGCAACTCAGAGTACTTAATAAAGATGGGGACAATATTGGGGGTCATTGAAAACATTGGGGGTCATTGTTTTAGCCACCACTGGGACAGACAAGCAGACTGTAATTCTAAGTAGGATATCAAACCAGCTAATTAGTAATTAGAAGCAGCTCATTTGCAAATAGATGTAACACAAACAACACTGAATTTGTCAGGAATTACCCACTCTTGAAAGAAAATATATAATGCATTTTTGTGCTTTTTAAGGCTTATCTAAGATTTTTTCATTATTACCATTTGATTTTACAGCTCTAGTATACATTTTATAAAGGAGTGGTTATGAGTCATAAAACTTAATAGGTGTGAGTCATAAGAATAGTATGAGTCGCATAGCCGAATACAAACCTCATTGCCTCTTACTTTATTCATTTATTTCTTTAGACATTCTTTGAATTTGTTCTTAGTAGTAACAGTTACTGGTTAAATGCATAATTTGATTGAAACATAGAAATAAGAACCAAAAGGGCCCATCAGGTCTGACCATCAGCTGTTCCACTTATTGACTACTCTTTCTGTTAAGTACCGCATATACTCGAGTATAAGCCAACCTGAGTATAATATGCACCTATTTTACCACAAAATACTGGGAAAACGTAATGACTCGAGTATAAGCAGAGGGTGGGAAATGTGCTGCCCCCTGTGTCCCTCTTGTGCCCTCTGTGTCCCCCTCTTGTGTGCCCTATGTGCCCCTTTCTTGTGTCCCGACTCTCTCTCCCCTGTGTCTCTTCTCCCCTCTCCCTCCCCTGTGTCTCTCCCCCACTCTCCCTCCCCTGTGTCTCTTCTCCTACTCTCCCTCCCCTGTGTTTTCCCCCCCTCTCCCTTCCCTGTGTCTCTTTCCCCTCTTCCTTCCCTGTGTTTCTTCCCCCTCTCCCTTCCCTGTGTCTCTTTCCCTCCCCGTCCCTTATCACCCTCCTCAACCACCCTCCTCAACCCCCTCCTCAACCCCCCTCCTCAACCTCCTCCTCATCCTCCCTCCTCATCCTCCCTCCTCAACCCCCCTCCTCATCCTCCCTCCTCAACACCCCTCCTCAACCTCCCTCCTCAACCCCCTTCCTCAACCCCCCCTCCTCATCCTCAACCTCCCTCCCCAACTCCCTCCTCATCCTCAACCCCCTCCTCAACTTCCCTCCTCAACCCCCCTCCTAAACCTCAACCCCCCTCCTTAATCTTAACCCCCCACCCTCATCCTCAACACCCATCCTCAACCCCCTTCACCAACCTCTCTTCTCAGCCCCCCCCTCAACCTCAACCCCTCCATCCTCATCCTCAACCCCCTTCCTCAACCTCTCTCCTCAGCCCCCCTCCTCAACCTCAATCCCCCTCGTCAACCTCAATACCCCCTCCTCATCCTCAACCCCCTCCTCAACTTCCCCCCTCAACCCCCCCCCGTGTCTTTCTACCCCCCTGTGTCTCTTCCCCTCCTCAACCTCAACCCCCCTCCTCAACCCCCATCCTCATCCTCAACACCTCATCCTCAACCCCCAATCCTCAACCTCCCTTCTTTTTGCATTACCCCGAAATATTGCAACCTCTAACTTCAAATCAAGACCTCTTGTTCTGGCATTATTGGTCATTCTCCTACCTGTTGTTAGTAGGGGAAAAATAACTGTAGAATCAAATTAGGAGGTTGAGCAGAAAGAATTCAGATGGGATTAGATATCGATCAAAATACTCCATCTACAGCCCGAGATTTGGGAGGGCACCAGTGTCCGAAGATAGCCTTGCATGTCAGTGGAACCTCCACTGCAATACACTACTTCCTACCAGCTTGGCTAATGCCAGGAGCAAAAGGTCCCTGGCCCTTTTGGGGTTGGGACACTGAGCCCCCAAACTGAATCTGTGTGGGGGGGGGGGGACAACTGGTCACAGTGTACAAATCAGGTTTGACAACACAGGTCCATTAAATGGGCAGCCACAGATGGTGAATTAGAACCATGCCAATTGGCGCTGTCAAAAGTGAAATCATATTTAGAAAACTGTAAATTAAAGTTAAAATCTAAACATAGCCTTTTTACACACATTAGTAATATTTTGCTTTTTCTGTAACCTTTTTGTCACCCATGCAAGTCACTTGGCAACATTATAGTTCTGGTTATGGCATAACTAGGATGTTGAACACCATTTAGTATGTTAAGGAATATTATGAAGGGAAGACAATTCTTCCTATATCAAGTTTACCAGTAGATACATGTATCCCAAAAACTATAGCTATAATAATTGTATATGACGAACAGCTAAACTACTACCTAAATACCAATGGATATACTATTAAAGACAAGTACAATTGTTAGGTAACAACCTAATTAAAAATGCATTCTTTCATTGTATTTATATTAATACAATTACTGAGGGAATAAAGGCAACAATAGTATGTTCTATAATAAATATATGAAAGGTATTATAGGTCCCTCTGAGAAATCGTGTTCACTGTGGGTTAAAATTAACTCGGCTTAACAGTATCAGAAACCATATATATATAGTTGTTTCATATGATTTTGGAAGAATGAAGAAACAGTAAGAACTTGTATCCACCTTATGAAGACAGTCTCCCTGAGGAAGTCTTTTTTGATGAAGTCCCACAGAGATGAAAAACATTGGGCTATATTATTGTTCAAAACATGAAGATTGTAAAGCTATGCAAGTTGTCATTCTTGCTGTAGGGTATCAAAGAACATGTGGATTAAAGAAATATAAATAATCCTAATGTTGATATGTATAATTGACTTAGGTCATGGAACTATAACTACTATAGACGTGTATATACGGACAATCACCCATCACACAGAGTTCCAACACTACAGAATAGGCACTGTATGCACAGGCAATAATCATATATAGATTACTTATATATGAGAGGAAGAACTGAAGACATGAATCCTAATTATGTACACAAACTAGTTGTGCACATTAGAATGGGTTTTCTTTGTAATTCTGAAATGGGTGCATGCTGTAGTACCCAACAATATATGCAAATTCCGCTATACAATGGAGTGACACACCTTACAAACTGAATTCATTTGTTCTTAGAGATAGGACATCGTTTCAAACATTCACAATGTGATTAGCCTGTAACAAAAATGTATATAGAATAAGAAAAAAATCAAGATAAGTTTTAAACGATCAATGTAGTCACCTTTTTTATATGCTCTAATGAATAACAAAACCTGACAAAGTGTAAAATGTTGTCAGAAAGTAAAAAAAAAAATAAGCACAGCCCTTACATGTTTTCCCTTTATATGCAATTATTATTTACTGCAGGCTTTAATTTTCTTTATTAAACCTGTTTTTTGTAGCTTTTGTCTCATCAGGGAGTGTTTTGTAAATGAATGAGCTTTCCATTACAGTGAACAAATGTACTGGCAGTTGTATATGACACACTTCAATTGTGCAGATACAAACTTCCTGTGCATTCAAAATCTCCTCCCACTTTAGGAGGTAGATCACTGGAAACTAAAATATTGCAGATTCCACATTGCTTATAAAAGTAATACAAGTACTAAATTAGAGGCTGTATATATTTTTGCATTTTAAAAACATGCAACTTATTGTTGATATGGTAATAATAATCATACATGTCCACAGAGAAGAGTATTATAGAGTGTGTGATGGTGGGTAGCCAGAGGATTTCAAATTCTAAATATCTCTATATCTATATGTTAGCTATGAGGCTTGAGTATTCAAACATATTGATGAATATATTCACTGAATATTGTTGTTTTTCAGCATTTAAAAAAAATGTTGAAATCCACTATCTCCTTCCCTTGCCCTTGTAACCCCCCCCCCCCCCCCTACCGCCGTGACACCACACCTTCTCCCTCTCCTACGATGGGGGGATTGGAGAGGGTGGTCTGCCGTCTGGTGGTGGCTGGGTAGGTGGAGGTGTTGGAGGCAATAGGGAGATGTTGAAGGTCCAGCTATGGCTTCAGAAAGTTGTTGCAAATGACGGTTCAATGAAATTACAGAATCCAGAGTTAGATCTATATCTGTGTGTATTTATATCATATTTGCACTCTTCGGGATTTTGTTGGCAGTGGGCACCTTGGCTATCAGGAGCTTCATTTTCTCCATGAGAGATGTCTGCTGGTTTGTCAAGTGTGTTAAAATGGGTTACAGTGAGGCATCAACATATGCTATGGCTTCTGTAACAGTGGTTTGCTTACTCTGACTCTGAATGTCCTGAGTTGATGCCAGGCATACACTGAGCAACAGAGGGCGGAGGCATTTGGAGGTGGTGGTGTTGGCAGAGTAGAGAGGTTCTAAGGATCTGGTGTGGTGACTGCTGCCGGTGGTGGTGAGCCTGTTGGATGTTGTATCATGGAGGTGTTATTGGTGATGGTAAAAGTGACCTGGTGGCTGGTCCTGTATGAAAGGACTCTCTGGGCAAATCCAGCTGTGGGGATAATGTAGCAAAGGCCTTCAGATGTTTGAGCTGCCTCCTGTTCCACCTCTTCCCATGGCTCCACAGTGGTGGTAGTGTCATCGGAATCATCAATATCCACATCCTCCTGCTCCTCGCTAGGAGTTGATGCTACGGCCTGTGTTAAGGTGGCTGATGTTGACTCTGTGGGTCCTGAAATGAGAAAATTATGTGTGAGTTAATGATCATTTTTGATCATGTGATCGCTGTGCGATCCTAGATTAATACTAATATCTAAAATTTGAGAATCTTGATTTACATATTGTGATTGGCAGTAGTTATTGTATTACCACGATGATCATTGAGTTATTTGATATTGCAAGATTGTTTCTGGCTCATGGCAAGAAAAATCATTTTGCTGTGGTCTGCCATCTGCACCTCGTGTGGACACTTGGTCAGTTGAGCTGTGTGTGAGACTGACCATTCAGCAAACAACTCTCAGCAGTAGTTGGTAACATGCTGCTGAGTTGTTGTCCCTTATAGAATAGTACATTGCAGTGCACATGCAGCCCTACAGAGTCAGTATATGCATATGCTACAGTGGGCACACCCATACAGGGACTAGATTGTTACATTTAGCAGTTCAAATGTTTATTAACATTAATAAACAGTATTCATTTTTATGTAGAATTCTTTGAAACACATTTCTGTCCGCTTATGTGAGTGATATTTGAGTATCCTGGATTGCACTGTTTATACATTTTGCATATATTCTTATTAATATTCATGTGGCTTACATGTCCCTTTCATAGTTGTACAATATTTTCATTTTCTGTGTGTGTGTGGAGTAGATGTATGTTATGGTTTGATGTTGTATGAGATATTCACCTTGTTGGATGCTTTGATCCTGTGTATGCAACAGGCCTGTTACAACCCTAAGATTTGGGGGACACGCTCACCCCAATTCTCTCTCTTTAGGTTGTGTCTTTTTGTGCTCAAGATCTCAGCATCCCCAGCAATGGTTAGGACACAATAACAACACCTGTACCCTTGCTTCGTACAAGTAGACTGACTCTTTATTATTGCTTCAGGCACAGCTTTTTTGCTCTGTTGTAAGGAACAGTAAGGGTTATTTAACTGTTGGGCTTGCCAACTTTTGTGACTCTCTGAGGCCAGATAGTAATTTCCCCTAGGTTCCTGGCAAAACAGTGACTTCTTATCTGTCCTGTCGTCACAATCCTAAATCAAAGGGATGCCATGTTACCTCCCTGGAGAGATTAATCTGGGTCAAGCTGAATGTACATTTAACCACTGACCTCCCTGTCAAATCTCTCTCTCTCTCTCCCTCAATTGCACATTCCTGTTCCAAATGCCCAGGGAACCCCAGTATCACACTTTATTAATATTCCCTGGGGAGTATGGAGCATTTTGATACTACACATGGCTCACACACAGGATGGCTGACAGCAAAACAACTCCCATGATTTTGTAACCACTATTAAACACCTCATGCCAACAGGGCAATACCAGTCCATGTTAATCCAGGCCCTTCCCCATAGTGCAACAGTCCCCAGGAGTTCAGTGTGCTCTCTTGAACATTATTTCCATCCTTTTTCCTAGTGTACCCCAGGAAGTCAATACTTTTCAGATAACTTCCTAGGCACACTGATCACACTGGCTTGGCTGCTGGGGGTTGCAAGTACCCAGCATGCCATATAGCCTCCCAAATTGCAGCAGGCTTAATATTTTGGGGATAGCCTCCATGGCTCAATTGCTACCCACCTCCCCCTGGCGATGGCACATGCCCCCTCCCCATTCAATGGGCAAAACATTCTCCTTGGGCAGCTGCAGGGGAGACAACACAGTGGGGGTAGATGATGAGCCACAGACCTGGGGTATCCTATTTTCCAATCCATGACAATGGGCAACCTCATGTGTGTAGCAACCTAGGGTAGTCCTGGGCCAACACCACCATCTCCAACCAAGCCAGTCCAAGCATCTAAGACAGTCCATGGGCCTATGGGACCAACAGTGGGCATCACTTCCTCTGACCAATGTTTGAGCCCCAGTGTGTCCTTTGGGCCTTCTAGTTAATCATCCAAGGGTACCCAGTCTAGGTGACCATTTCCAAGGTGCCATGGCTATCTCACCTCCCAAAAGCATGGGCCAGTGCCCTCCTCTTCCCAATGGGGAAACACTCCCCTTAGGAGTCCAATATAATAATACCTCCAAGGAGAAACATACCGGTCTTATCCTGAATCCCGCATCCATTATATAGTGTCCTTAACTGGAGTCTCCACTTCCTTGGATGACATCTGGATCTGGGACTCACATCCTCCTTCCTTAGCTCCCACCATGTGGGCATGGGGCTCACTTCCATAGGGATCTTTGGTCACTGGGTCCACTGGCAGGATCTCACAGCTCTCTCCTACTGTCCCTTGATTTATGGCTTGCCCCTGGACCATGATCATGGCACTGTGCCCCAGCTCTCCTTACATGGGCACACAATAAGGAGTGTCGTCCCTGTTTAGCTGATTTGCTGGGTTTCTGTTTGGTAGGATCTTAGGGCTCATACACTCCCTTGCCATCTGGTCTGTGGGTAGCTCCCTGGCTGTTTTTATCAGTTGTAGCTCCTTCAATTCTTCACAGTTTATTACAGCCTTTCCTAAGGGCCCGTGAGCATTGTTGCTCCTACCCAGACTGTCTGCTTGGCCTTGGTTCTGCCAACAGTCCTCTGTGCCCCCTTTCAGAGCTGCACTTATCAAATAGTCACTGCTCTCTGAGGGCAATCAATAATCAAAACAACTGTATGCTTCCAGGGCCTCACCCAATTGCCAGCACTCACCCCACCCTGGTGACCAAAGCCCATCCCTGGCAGCGGCATCCAGAAAATCCATATACTCTGCCTCTAGTTGTAACTCCTGCTGGATCAAGGGCCACAGTAGAAAAGCCACATTGGACCAAGGCCTTATTCCCACTGACGGAGCATGTTTTTCCAGCAACTTAATTTGTCTCAGTACAGTCCCCAAGCCACAGCTTGTATCACCATAACAAAGGTTCCATAGTGCCTCCTCCAACTCCAAGGGAAAACAGGGCTCTTCACTGGGGACCCCAAGCCAGGCCACATAGTGCTTCTCCAGGTCAATCTGCTGCAACAGCCAGCTCATCAGCCCATGACCCTGCCACAATCCCAGTAGCGCCTTCCGTTAAGCTCGAAGGGCTACTTTCCTGCATTGCCTGGTGTCCATCTTGCTGGGCTTCTGCTGTCCCCTCTGGTTAGTGCGCACCTTTACCTCTGCCATGCCTGCAGATGCTCTTCTTCCTTGCTCTGGACTAGGGGTTCACCGTACAGGCTGCTGGGTTACTGCCACTGAAATCTCCCACGACAGATCGCCACCAGTTGTTACGACACTAAGATGTGGGGGACCACACTAAGCCCAATTCTCTCTCTCTAGGCTGTGTTTTTTTGTGTTGAAGATCTCAGCATCCCCAGCAATGGTTAGGAGACAATAACAACACCTGTACCCTTACTTAGTACAAGCAGACTTACTCTTTATTATTGCTTCATACACATTTTACAGATATTTCACAGATTTCCCCCAATTCTAACTGTGCCTGGGGTTCCAGCACTCCCTAAACTGTCACTAAGGTATGTCCTTCTGCACCACTACCTCCCCCCCTTGGATCAGACCCCAAACCCTCTTCCCCTACCTTTTGTGTGCATATTGCTGGGAGCACCTCCCTCCCTCCTTCAACCTCACATCGGCCACTACAGGGCCGACCCCCTCCACTCTCTCGCTCTCTCCTGTGAGCTTCCTCTACCTATACTCCCTCTCTTCTGTGAGCTCCCACTACCTTCACTCCATCTCTCCTGCAAGCTCCCTCTTCCTTTACTCCCTGCCTTCTGCCTACCCTCTCCCTCCATTTATCTCTCAACAGATGCTACCCTAACACTCCTTCTATACTCCTCTCCTACTCTCATCTCCTCTTCACTGATGTAATCCTCACACTCCTTCTATTCTCCTCTCCTACTCTTCACCTACTCTCCACCCCTCCTCTAGCATCCTCAAGATATAACAAAACAAATATAAGGATAAATCAAAATACTATATTTCTGTATGTGTGTGTGATGTAAAAGAAATGTGTGTACTATGTATTTAATATTACCTGTAATGGTATGGGGTGGGGTGTATGGGTGCTGTATGTGTAAAATATGTGTTATCAGTAGTGATGTCCCGAACAGTTCGCCGGTGGACTATTCGCAGCGATTTTTGCATGTTCGCGTTTACGGCGAACACATGCGCTTTTAGGTTCGCCCCCTATTCTTTATCATTGAGGAAACTTTGACCCTGCACCTCACAGTCAGCAGACACATTCCAGCCAATCAGCAGCATACACTCCCTTCCAGAGCCTTCCATCTGAAGGACAGCAACCCAAAAAGCCCTTTTTAGGGCTAGAACATCATTTATTTTATTTTATAATTTTTTTTTTTGCATATGCCTGCCTGCCAGCGTGTGTGTGTGACAGACTAACACCTAACCTGTGCTCAGTGAAATAAAACAACACTTTTTTGACTGTAATAGATTGAATAGCAATTGCCTGCCTACAGGCATGTGTGTGAAGCCTATTGCATCTACTCTGTCAACTTTTGCCAGTGCACAGTGATACGTCATATCTGGTGCAACCCTAGTGTACAGTGACATAAAACAACACTTTTTTGACTGTAATCGATTGAATATCAGTTGCCTGCCTACAGGGGTGTGTGTAAAGCCTATTGCATCTACTCTGCCAACTTTTGCCAGTGCACAGTGATACGTCATATCTGGTGCAACGTAGTGTACAGTGACATAAAACAACACTTTTTTGACCGTAATCGATTGAATATCAGTTGCCTGCCTACAGGCGTGTGTGTGAGGCCTACAGCGCCTACTCTGCCAACTTTTGCCAGTGCACAGTGACACTCATATCTGGTGGCACCTTAGATTGCACGCGCAGTGCCCCAAATTTGAAGTTGGAGGACTGACCAAGCATCTTTTTACATCTCCCGCTTCCAAAAATCCATGCCATATACACGTCCCCTGATAGTGGACGTAACAGGGAGGAGTCTGAAGAAGAGGAGTCAGAGGAGGGAGGTGGAAGAACAAACACAGCAGCGTCCCAGGGGGCTTGTTGTCACCTTTCGGGGACCTTTGGTGGCTGGGTGGAGGAAGAGACCTTCAATGACATTAGTGAGGACAAGGAACGGGACGTGGCTAGCTTGGTATCCAACCTTGTGCAAATGGGGAGTTTGCGGTTGTGCAAAGGGACTGTTTGCAGTTGTTTGCGGTGCATTAAACAGGGAGATTGGTCTGTTACTGTGAAGCGGGTGTAACCCTTACACTACCTGATCGATACAACATCATACCTGATGTTTTAAAGCATGTTATTCCAAACAATTTAGGAATGTTAGGTGATTTATGCCTTTTATGGCTTAAAACCAGACTCTGCATCAACTATGTAATTTTCCGTGGGAGTTTTGCCATGGATCCCCCTCCGGCATGCCACAGTCCAGGTGTTAGTCCCCTTGAAACAACTTTCCCATCACTATTGTGGCCAGAAAGAGTCCCTGTGGGTTTTGAAATTTGCCTGCCCCTTGAAGTCTATGGCGGTTCACCGATGTTCGCCCGTTCGCAAACATTTGATGAAGTTGGCGTTCGCTGTTCGCGAACCCAAAATTTGATGTTGGCGACATCACTAGTTACCAGTATTATTTGCTTGAATTTAAGCGGGATATAATAAATGTTGATATAAAGCAATCAATAGGGAAAACACAAAAAAATCTCCTTCTCCCTCTCTCTCTCCAAAACCCTCCAAACTTCTGAGACCTGCGTGATCACTTGCTTAGCTTCAACACAGTCACATTGTAAGCCTTTGGACAAGGCTTTTAAAGGCTGTAGCTAGTAGTTCATTATCACTTTTTGCGGTTTTTATGGCTGTTCCACAGTCGTTGCTGGTGTTAATTTAATTGCGAGTGCGGCAATGGTTTTGGAGGGTGCCTGAAATCCCAGCCCCTTCATAGCGGGTTCAATATATATATATATATATATATATATGATAAATTATGGGGCAAAGATTTCATGGCAAAACATAATACTCCATACCGCTGGTCAAAATCTGGTAATGGATGGTTAAGTTTCATTTTGCTATTTTTTGTGGTCCCATTTTATGTAATCTGGAGGGTATTTGCCTATGCCCCTGGGTGAAAATAATCTGATATTAAACACAGAACAATATTGGAACAAAAGATTGGGAGTAATTAACAAATGATTGCTGTAAAAAAAGAATGTAAAATATGGGTATAAGAAGTGGATAAAGAGAATGTATTACCTTTATCCATGAGATATATGTGTTCGCTATAAACAATTAAATAAATGAATTAATTAAATTACAACTAAAATATCATACATTATATTAATAGTATTAACCAATAGTTTACTGTTCATTACTTACACAAAAGGGTTAGCGTATTAATACTGCTGAAGCCTATATCAAAATAATTATATTAAACTAGCTACTTACCCGTCAAAAATGACGGGAATACATTTTTTAGCCTGGCAATGCTGTTTACCACCCAATGTGAGCACCTTTGGCGCTTATTGCGAGTCCCTCCCCCTGTCTACTTCCTCCCTTGTGCCGCATTTCCCCCTCCTCTCCCTCCCTCCCTTGTGTCTCAGTCCCCCTCCCTCCCTTGTATCTTCTTTACCCCCCTCCCTCTCTTGTCTCATTTTCCCCCTCTCTCTCCCCCTGTGTCTCCTTTCCACCACTCTCCAGTGCCTCCTTTCCCCCTCTCCCTTCCCCCCTCTCTCTCCCTTGTGTCTCATTTTCCCCCTCTTCCTCCCCGTGCCTCCTTTCCCCCCTGTGTCTCCTTTTCCCCCTCTCCCTCTCCTATGTCTCCTTTCCCCCCTCCTGTATTGGTTCATCTAAAAAAACATATACAGTAAAGAAATACATTATTTCCATGTCCATTTACCATAATCATGTTTGTATATGTGTGTGTGTGTGCATATGTGTGTGTAAATAAATATATGTAATATAATATATATATTACATATATACATATTAGGCTGCTCCGAAATTAAGAGGAAAAAAACAGAAACACAGATAACATTAAATCATTGCCTTCAATCCAGTTAAGGACACGAGGGGCACAAATGCTTGTTACAGGCACACATCAGAGCCAAGTTTACCTCTTCGGCATCTATGGTTACATTCAGTTGCTAATCTACTCATTGTTTAAAAATAAATGTGGAAGCTGAAATCTATATTTCATCTTATAAAATATGTATGAGGTAATTATAACCTGCTGTGTCAATGTTGTTTCATATTTAGTTATATTACTATAATTTAAAAATGCTTAAAAAGTAATACTCAAAAATATCTTTAATGGATTCAATACCGATATTACCTATATCTGTTAATATTATTAAACATTATTTTTTACAGCACTAATTATTTACAGATTATCCCGATTTGTCAAATGGTATTCCTGCCAAGTCTTGGTCAGAACACACCTTAAAGTTAGACAGTGATCTCTCAGTTGAAGCTTTAATATTTTTTTAAATCAACTTGTTTAATCCGATACAATTTAAACCTGTATAGTGTTATTTATCTCTTTTTTTTAATCAAAGTGTTATTAGTGACAGTGTTTAAACTTACCTCAACCAAAGTAAAAAAGAAAGTGACATAAAGTCCATAAAAAAACGGTGGTAAAGAAAGAGTGAAAAAGAGAAGAAATTGAAAAGATAGAAAAGAAGGAAGAAAGAACTTATAGTAAGATAAGATCATCAAATAAGAGAATGAACATCTAAAGAAGATTATTTTTTTCTACAAATGTATCCCTTCTCTCACTCTACCGGACTCACCTCCAAAAGAAAAGTTTAGCCTCTGAAGACTCTCCACCGTCCCAGAAGCCAAATTCAGCAGCCTGATCACGAACGACCTCGACCATTCAGAGGGGAATTTTAGTGGAAGCAGTAGGAACACTGTGGGCCTCATTCAATTTCAAGCCCATAACTCGATAGCAGACAGCCGCAAAAAAATGAAGAAAGAAAAAGAATCGGGAGATTAATTCTAAGATCTTCAACTGAGCCAATCAGGCTCATATTTATAAAGAATAATAACTTCACTTTTTGTGAACAGATTTCCTATTTCTCACATTTGTTTCTGTGGATTTCAAGCATACGCCACCATTTGTCATATTTGTTTTTTGTTTTGCTTTTTATTTTTTATTTCTTGGCTTTTTAACTCTTCTGTTCTACTTTTAGATTTGCCTGCTTTTCTTCTTTTTAGTTTTTTACAACTTAGACTTTTTCGGCACCCTGAGAAAGTACTAGTACCTTCCTGCCACCTCACAATCTAATTTACACAAATATATAGTAGCTGAATAACTTGTAGGAGAAGGCTTGGATTCAAAAAACGGCTACAAGAAGTCAGAGACCAGCTCCATATTTGAGTTTATCTCAGTTGAATGTGAACTGATATGTCCTTTTGACCACATGGTGAACAGACATTCTGAATTACAAATCACATAAATCTAATATCGTTGTTAATGAATAACCATACATGTCAATAGCACTTTCTAACACTTTGTACCTTGTGTTAATGTGAACTCAATACTTTAATATACATTTACAGCCGTATTAAATTGCGATTTGGCCAATTGAATAGGGCTATATTTAAGCACACAGCATATTTTTTTACAGAAGTTTTAGTTAGTGAACGTCTATCCAAAAGCAAGGTCTTTACTAACTAAAACTTCTGTAAAAAAAATATGCTGTGTGCTTCTATAGAGCACTATTCAATTGCCGAATTGCAATTTAATAAGGCTGTTAGTATGCAAAATAATAGTATAATTATGTAAAATGTCTAACACATTACACCAGTGATCAGTACAGTGGCGAAGCAAGTGAATGGAGGGCCCGATGCAAAATAATACTGTAGATAAACAGTTTACTGAACAAAGTACACAACTGAGGGGGTTCGCCCGTTCGCAAACATTTGATGAAGTTGGCGTTCGCTGTTCGCGAACCCAAAATTTGATGTTGGCGACATCACTAGTTACCAGTATTATTTGCTTGAATTTAAGCGGGATATAATAAATGTTGATATAAAGCAATCAATAGGGAAAACACAAAAAAATCTCCTTCTCCCTCTCTCTCTCCAAAACCCTCCAAACTTCTGAGACCTGCGTGATCACTTGCTTAGCTTCAACACAATCACATTGTAAGCCTTTGGACAAGGCTTTTAAAGGCTGTAGCTAGTAGTTCATTATCACTTTTTGCGGTTTTTATGGCTGTTCCACAGTCGTTGCTGGTGTTAATTTAATTGCGAGTGCGGCAATGGTTTTGGAGGGTGCCTGAAATCCCAGCCCCTTCATAGCGGGTTCAATATATATATATATATATATATGATAAATTATGGGGCAAAGATTTCATGGCAAAACATAATACTCCATACCGCTGGTCAAAATCTGGTAATGGATGGTTAAGTTTCATTTTGCTATTTTTTGTGGTCCCATTTTATGTAATCTGGAGGGTATTTGCCTATGCCCCTGGGTGAAAATAATCTGATATTAAACACAGAACAATATTGGAACAAAAGATTGGGAGTAATTAACAAATGATTGCTGTAAAAAAAGAATGTAAAATATGGGTATAAGAAGTGGATAAAGAGAATGTATTACCTTTATCCATGAGATATATGTGTTCGCTATAAACAATTAAATAAATGAATTAATTAAATTACAACTAAAATATCATACATTATATTAATAGTATTAACCAATAGTTTACTGTTCATTACTTACACAAAAGGGTTAGCGTATTAATACTGCTGAAGCCTATATCAAAATAATTATATTAAACTAGCTACTTACCCGTCAAAAATGACGGGAATACATTTTTTAGCCTGGCAATGCTGTTTACCACCCAATGTGAGCACCTTTGGCGCTTATTGCGAGTCCCTCCCCCTGTCTACTTCCTCCCTTGTGCCGCATTTCCCCCTCCTCTCCCTCCCTCCCTTGTGTCTCATTCCCCCTCCCTCCCTTGTATCTTCTTTACCTCCCTCCCTCTCTTGTCTCATTTTCCCCCTCTCTCTCCCCCTGTGTCTCCTTTCCACCACTCTCCAGTGCCTCCTTTCCCCCTCTCCCTTCCCCCTCTCTCTCCCTTGTGTCTCATTTTCCCCCTCTTCCTCCCCGTGCCTCCTTTCCCCCCTGTGTCTCCTTTTCCCCCTCTCCCTCTCCTATGTCTCCTTTCCCCCCTCCTGTATTGGTTCATCTAAAAAAACATATACAGTAAAGAAATACATTATTTCCATGTCCATTTACCATAATCATGTTTGTATATGTGTGTGTGTGTGCATATGTGTGTGTAAATAAATATATGTAATATAATATATATATTACATATATACATATTAGGCTGCTCCGAAATTAAGAGGAAAAAAACAGAAACACAGATAACATTAAATCATTACCTTCAATCCAGTTAAGGACACGAGGGGCACAAATGCTTGTTACAGGCACACATCAGAGCCAAGTTTACCTCTTCGGCATCTATGGTTACATTCTCATAGAAGGTAGCCGGTAGGAAGGGGTAATCCCAAGGAAACCCTGGGCTCATAGTAGGTAGCAGATATTAAAGGGGATCCCAGGTCCCCTGACTCATGGGGATAGTGATATAAACACCTTATTTGGAAATGACTGGGGGTGGCTGGTGCATAGGGGCAGATGTCCCCCAAAAATTATCAATCACTTTAACATTGTATTTTAAATGTATACAGATTACAATTTAATTATATCTGTATATCAGCTTTCATGTCTTCTTTCATATGATTTTGTTAAAAAATATAAATCTATCACTTTAAAGTAACCCTTTGTGTGCCTTCCCCCTTTCCTGGTCACCTCTCTCTCCCTAGTGCTATTATATTACAGTGTGAGAGCGTTCAGCTCTTACGCTCCACTTCAGTGTGTACAAATGCAGCGTTCAATTAAATAGTATCAATTCTCCTGACTGGCAGCTTCCAGCATCAACCAATCAGTGCTGGAGGCTGTGTGGTTGCTAAGAACATCCCCTCTGACCATTCCCTCTGAGCGCCCACAAGCCTATGGAGGCTTATTGTTATGATATGACACCAGGAAGACTATAAAAAGCCCATGATTACAGACCCTTCCAACTCTGTTCCCGCTTTTTTGCCTGACGGATCCTCGCTGATAGACCCTAATCTACCCAACCTCAAAGTAAGTTTGCACAACACTACACTACCCAAGCCTCCTAGTCTTAAAAAACTCAGGGCCCCCACTACTGCCCACATCTTCCCCCTCCTGCCCTACACTGCTCCATCTAGGCCCCGCTACCGCCTCCTGCCCTCTGATGCCCCCATCTACCACATCCTGCCCGCTGATGCCTCCATCTACCTCCTCCTGCCCTCTGATGCCCCCACCTAGCCCCCTCCTGCCCTACACTGCCCCCATCTAGGCCCCGCTATCCCCTCCTGCCCTCTGTTGCCCCATCTTCCTCATCCTGCCCTACACTGCCCCCATCTAGGCCTGCTACCCTCTGATGCCCCCATCTACTCCCTGCCTCCGTCTGATGCCCCCATCTACACCCTCCTGCCCTCTTATGCCCTTATCTACCCCCTCCTGCCCTACACTGCCCCCATGTAGGCCCTGCTACCCCTCTCTTGCCCTCTGATGCCTCCAATCAGGCCCACTACCTACCCATAGTCCCTAATTTCTAAACTATGTCCCTCACAAAGAAGTTACAAGCACTAAACTACATTACATAAAATAAAAGCACCAAAAATAAAAACAATATTACAAGCCTAATACTAAGTACATTATTAAAAATAAAAAAATATTACAAGCATAATACTAAGTACATTACTAAAAAATAAAAAAATATTACAAAAAAAAATGTTACCAGCACATAAAACACATAATCCAGACCCCCAAACCCACTCACCATATTTTTATTTCATTTTTCCAAGTGACAGCCAATGTATCTTTAACATTGCATTTAAAAAAAAAGAAGTATACATTGCCTATCACTTTAAAAATTAAAATAAAAATAGGGGTGGGGGGACATACAATAAGTAAATATTACATACCTGCCGAATTGACCCCTCCCCTTGGTGACCTTCTGCCCAGTATATTGTGGCTATCCATCTTGATTGAAGAATCCAGTCCTCTTCAATCTTGATTGAAGCCTACAAGGAGCGCCCCCGCCGACTAATTGATTTTTCCAGCGCTCCGCCTTTTATTCTAATTCTTGAAGACTCTGATTGGCTGAAATTCTGATTGACATTGATTTCAACCAATCAGAGTCTTTAAAAATGAGAATAGCATTTAGTCAAGGGATTTTTTTTTTAGTAAGCCCTGTAACATGTATAACATATAATTAGCACTGTAATATGTATAATAAATAATAATACAGATTAAAAATAAATAAATACAAATATATGCTAATAATTCATATATATATGTATAAGAACATTTATTAAATAAATAAATATGTATGTACCAATTAATAAATACATAATATACATACCGGCATATTCTCTCTCTCTCTCTCTCTCTCTCTCTCTCTCTCTCTCTCTATATATATATATATATATTTATATGTATAACGTTGATATATATATATTATTTATTGCATATGTATTTTTTTTTATATATATATATTAATTTTTATCATATGTTTATATTGTTTTTTTAATTTATACACATAAATCTATTAATATACACACATACATATATATGTATATATTTATATATATACTAGCGACTTGCCCGTCAAAAAATGACGGCAATAAGATTGTAAGGCAGGTAATGCTGTTTGGTTCAGACATTAATTTTGTTGGTGTTCCAAGATGCTTCGGCGCTCATTGCGCGGCTGTTGGTTGTTTGTGTCCTATGAGCATTGTTTTTTTTTTTGTTTTTTTGTATGCTAATGAAATAATTAATAAAATAATAAATGAATATACTTTACCTATTTTGAAGTAATATATGCAGGAAGCATTGTGCAGAAGAGCTGGCAATCTGTTTGAATGTTGCTGCAGCATACAATGTGTGTTTTGAGGGCTGTGGAGCTGCTGTGTAAGTGTCATGAATGTGTGCAGTGTGTAGTGTAAATAGGCTGCGTGCGCGAGGGAAAGCCGTTAGTGTAGCTGTGTACTTCCGCATTGTGTAAGTTAGTGTTGTAAAATGGCGGCGAATGTGTGTTACGCGGCTGTTTCTGATTTTGCGTCCTTGTTCTTGGATCGCGTCCGTCTTTTTCGGAAAATCTGTATGTGTTTGGTGGTGTTTTGCGTCTTTAGTGTCCTGTAGCCTCGTTTTCTTCAGCGGCCATTTTTTCTCTTGCTTAGCGGATTTTTGAGTGTCTAAACTCTTGTATTTCGACTTAAATTCAGGTGTAAGTTCAGTTTTTGAGGTCCTGGGTGCCCCCCCTTGCTGTGGGTAAGCTTTTTATGTATTTCTTGTGTTTCTAATTTTTTCATGTGCGCAGGTTTCAGGCGGTAAGGTCGTATTTTTGCGAGGTCGTAATGTTTTTTTTGTAAGTCCTGCGTCTCGTATTGTTCTCGTAAGTCCTTAAAATTTGCAAGGTCCCCAGTTGCTGGCAAGGAGCTCCTTTGGCGCTCCATGCCGCCAACTGAGGCCCTCGCTTTGTGCTATGCGAGCCTGCAGCGTTAGCAACAACCCGCATGCTCACAACTATATATGTGATATATATATATATGTATATATGTATATAGATATATATATATATATATATATATGTGTGTATGTGTAATTTATATATATATATATATATATATATATATATATATATATATATATATATATAATGTGTATATATATATATATATATATATATATATATATATATATATATATATACACATATATACATATATACACATTTTTACAAGTGGATTTACCTTACAAGTAAAGGCTGATAAACTGCAGAGTGCACTAATTGTGCCCAGGTGAGAGGGGTGTGGCTTGACTGTTTAACTTGTATAAAAGGTTTGTGAGCTGGTTTGGGGCCTGTTTACAAGTGGATTTACCTTACAAGTAAAGGCTGATAAACTGCAGAGTGCACTAATTGTGCCCAGGTGAGAGGGGTGTGGTTTGACTATTAAACTTGTATAAAAGGTTTGTGAGCTTGTTTGGGGCCTGTTTACAAGTGGATTTACCTTACAAGTAAAGGCTGATAAACTGCAGAGTGCACTAATTGTGCCCAGGTGAGAGGGGTGTGGTTTGACTGTTAAACTTGTATAAAAGGTTTGTGAGCTTGTTTGGGGCCTGTTTACAATTGGATTTACATTACAAGTAAAGGCTGATAAACTGCAGAGTGCACTAATTGTGCCCAGGTGAGAGGGGTGTGGCTTGACTGTTAAACTAGGGAAAAAGGTTTGTGAGCTGGTTTGGGGCCTGTTTACAAGTGAATTTACGTAACAAGTAAAGGCTGATAAATTGCAGAGTGCACTAATTGTGCCCAGGTGAGAAGGCAGAAGTTAATATAAACAGGAGAAGGGGAACTTGTGAGCTTGCGAACATTTTCAGTATCAAGTGCAATTCTAGTAAAAGCCTAGGAGTTTAAAGAAAAGGAGGGACTTCAAAGAAAAGGGAGGGCAGATTTATAGTGCAAAGGAGGAAAACTTTATATAAATATAATATTTTATATTCTTTATTTTTCCCACTGAAATTTTGTAGACAATAATAATAATTATGAGTCAGTCCAGTGGCAACCTTATTCAGTGTACATCCTGTCATATGTATGCAATACTGGAACAGATGATCCAGGGTCCATACCTCTGTGAGAGGTGTGAGCATGTTGCCTCTCTGGAAGCTCAAATTGGAGATCTGGAGAGGAGAGTTGCAGCACTTAGTGATATTGCTCCACTGGATAGGGGGTTGGTGCTCACTGAGCACAGTTTAGCTGGGCCTAGCATGTAGGGTGGAGCTGGGGCTAGTGAGGATGTCCAGGGAGGCAGCTGGGTTACAGTTACAAGGGGAAGCAGGGGGAACAGGAGGAGGCAGGCCAGTTCTGAGTTGGTAAACACCAACAGATTTGCCGGATTGAGTGAAACTGTTGGGGATGTCCATTCAGGAATGGCAATGCCAGATAGAGCTGTTCCCTCTAATAGCCGGGCGAACAGCTCTATTGGGGGAGAGGGAGGGCAGAATAGGCAGAACAGACAAGTTTTGGTTGTAGGGGACTCTATTATTAGGAAGGTAGACAGGGTGATTTGTCACCCAGATCCCAGCAATCGAACAGTTTGCTGTCTCCCGGGTGCTCGGGTTCGTCATGTTGTGGATCGGGTAGACAAATTATTGGGAGGGGCTGGAAATGAACCGGCGGTCTTGGTACATATTGGTACCAATGACAAAGTTAGTGGGAGATGGAGTGTCTTAAAGAATGATTTTAGAGAACTAGGTAATAAGCTGAAGGCAAGGACCTCCAAGGTAGTATTTTCTGAGATACTACCAGTGCCATGTGCTAGCCCAGGGAGGCAGAAGGAGATTAGGGAGGTTAATGCGTGGCTAAAGACGTGGTGCACTAAGGAGGGGTTTGGCTTTTTAGAGCACTGGGCTGACTTCTCACTTCGGTACAATCTCTACAGTAGGGATGGATTGCACCTTAATGATGAGGGAGCTTTTGTACTAGGGGATAGGATGGTAGAAAGGCTGGAGGAGTTTTTAAACTAGTAGGTGGGGGGAGGGATTAGATATAAGTAATGGGGTAGAAAGTGTAGAGGGTATAAGGGATGAATTAACAACTCATAGGGGAGGAGATGGGGAGGGGTAGTATAGTCAATAGGGAGGTAGTACTAAGTAATTCAAGTACAGTGGCAGGCAGGTGTATGCTTGCTAATGCCAGAAGCTTTCCAGGAAAAATGGGAGAGTTAGAATTATTAGCAATTAATGAAAAATGGGATTTAATAGGCATTACCGAAACGTGGTGGGATGAATCTCATGACTGGACTGTTAATATGGATGGTTATAACCTATTTAGGAAAGATAGAGGCCATGGTAAACGAGGAGGAGGGATTTGTCTGTATGTTAAGCCTGAATTTAAGGCTATAGTCAGAGAAGATATTTATGGTGGACCTAGTGATAAAGTTGAATGTTTGTGGGTAGAGTTAAATAACGGAGCAGCAAATTCCAAAAGAATATTAGTAGGAGTATGCTATAAGCCCCCAAATATAGCTGAAAGTGAGGAAATACAATTATTGTTACAGATTTGAAATGCAGCTAAGCACGGGCAAGTTCTAATAATGGGAGATTTTAATTACCCTGAAATAAACTGGATAAATGAGACCAGCAGTTCAGCTAAGGGGAGCAGGTTCTTGAGTACACTCAGGGATCATTATCTGGCCCACGTTATACAGGAGCCTACTAGAAATGAAGCTATCTTAGATTTACTCATCACAAATAATATTGATATAGTATCAAATGTTGAAATAGGGCAACCTTTGGGAAACAGTGATCAGACTGGCTAAAATAGAAAATGAAAATTTATTGCAAAAGAGAGTAAGACTAACCCTAAAATATTTTTTAAGTATATTAATGGGAAAAAGGCGAGGAAGGAAGCTATAGGAACATTAGAATGTGAAACAGGCTGTCTGAAAATTAGTGACCAGCAAAAGGCAGATGAGCTAAATAGGTTCTTTTCTTCGGTATACACAAGGGAGGTACAAGTGGTTGGGACACTGCAACATAATGGGGCTACACTACCTTTTCCAAATAATTGGTTAACACAGGAAGTAATCCAAAAGAGGTTGGAAAAAATAAATGTTAATAAAGCCCCGGGTCCTGATGGAATACATCCAAGGTTACTAAAGGAACTGGGTTCTGTAATAGCCAAACCATTATATTTAATTTTTCAAGATTCACTCAACACAGGGTCTCTACCAGATGACTGGAGAAAAGCTGATGTAATACCTATATTTAAAAAGGGAGCAAGAGCAAATCCGGGGAATTATAGACCAGTGAGCCTCACTTCTGTAGTGGGGAAGCTTTTAGAAGGGTTAATAATGGATAATATACAAGAATATGTCTATTTGAACAGGATTATAAGTAGGAGTCAACATGGATTTATGAGGGATAGGTCATGTCAAACAAATCTAATTAGTTTCTATGAGGAGGTTAGTAGGAACCTGGATCAAGGCAACTCAGTGGATGTAGTCTTTTTGGATTTTGCAAAGGCTTTTGATACAGTGCCACATGGGAGACTATTGGGCAAACTAAGGGATACAGGAATTGCAGTAAATATCTGGTCATGGATTGAGAGCTGGCTAAAAGACAGGAAGCAAAGGGTTGTTGTAAATGGAACATACTCCGATTGGACTAATGTGGTAAGTGGGGTTCCTCAGGGTTCAGTATTAGGTCCTCTCCTTTTTAACATATTTATTAATGACTTAGAGGTAGGATTGGAGTGTGGGGTCTCCATTTTCGCTGATGACACAAAGTTGTGCAAGGTAATTAAATCAGATAATGATGTGCTTTCCCTCCAAGGGGATTTACATAAAATTGAGGAATGGGCATCTAAATGGCAGATGCGATTTAATACGAATAAATGTAAGGTTATGCATCTGGGAAGGAAAAATAGCCATGCAATTTATAATCTTAATGGAGCAAATCTAGGTGTATCAGATATTGAAAGGGATTTGGGAGTGCTTGTGGACAACCACCTAGGTAACAGTGCTCAAAGCCAAGCAGCAGTTGCAAAGGCAAATAAAATATTAGCATGTATTAAGAAGGCTATAGAAGCCAGGGAAGCAAATATAATTCTGCCACTATACAAATCTCTAGTACGCCCTCATTTGGAATATGGAGTACAATTTTGGGCACCACTTCATAAAAAGGACATTTTAGAGCTGGAAAAGGTACAGAGAAGGGCAACAAAACTAATAAGGGGAATGGAGGGGCTGAGTTATGAAGAAAGACTAACCAAATTAAACTTATTTTCTCTAGAAAAAAGGTGTCTAAGAGGAGATATGATTACCTTATATAAATACATCCAGGGTCAGTATAAAGATTTGTCAGGGGAGCTTTTTGTGCCAAGAGGTTTTCAACTGACAAGAGGACATCCCTTGAGGTTAGAAGTAAAAAGATTCCACCTCAAAGAAAGAAAAGGGTTCTTCACAGTAAGGGTGGCTAATCTGTGGAATTCTCTACCAGAGGAGGTGGTGACAGCGGATTCGATAGATAACTTTAAAAGGGGACTAGATTTATTTCTAATTAAAAAGGGAATTCAGGGTTATCATGGATAATTAGAGAGACAGTATTGATCCAAATTGTTTACATTTCCCTTTGAGACAATTGGCTAAGTCTCGCTTGTGTTTTTTTTGTTTTTTTTTCTATTTGCCTCTGGACTAATTAATAATAAAAAAAAACAGTAAATAATTGATTAATAATTAATTAACAACTAATGAATTAATAGTTAATCCGCATATTGCAGATCAGAGGAGATCTTAAAAGGTTGAACTTGATAGACTGAAAGTCTTTTTTCAACCTTAAATACGATGGCCCTCATTCTATTATCGTCCATAAATCGTCCGCACAGCTGCGATTCCTTGCGGGGCTCCCGTTACCTTGCAATTCAAATAGACTTGATATCCCCTTACGGCCGGCCGCATATCTTGCAACCGGCCTAAGCTAAGAAATCTTTAAAATCAAATATAAATTCAAGACGGCAATGTAAAGCTCTGTAAATGCTAGGGATCATAATGGGGGACATGAGGATTAATAGCAACCCCCTCTCAAGCTTGCACATCAGCCCAAATCCGAGATTTCATTAACTGTTTATTTTCCGGCCGCAGCGTGGGCGGGTCTGAGGTGCTCCAAGCCCTCTGGACTTTTTCCACGGATATTTGACATAAATTAAAATAAAAATTATTTACGGATTTGAGTGTAGGGCAATGTTGTGCTATGAACGCTAACACCTACAATCACTTTATAGTCTCCTCAGAGTGCAGGATGGCTTTATTATGGCTTTATTATGTGCTTCATTGTGTGCCTGCGGGACCTTTTTGCTGGCTCGGTTTTAGCCTTGCCGAGAGGGTTCCCGGAGCAATTAAATAGCAACCGGGATTTGCTTGCGGCCGTTTACGATCCAAGGCTTGCCTCCAGCGCGTGCGGCCGCAAGGGATAACAAGGCGCAAGCCTGCCGGAGTCCCCGTCCGGAAGGGAATAGAATCGCTTGGTATTTTAAGATTTTTTTTTAGGTCTGGTTGGGGCCTATATGGTCCCATTTGGTATTTTAAATTTGTTTTTTAGCTCCGGTTGGGCCCTATATGGTCACGGTTGTTATTTTAAGGTTTTTAGGGGCCGGTTGGGGCCTATATGGTCCTGCTTGGTATTTTAAGGTTTTTTTTAGGTCCGGTTGTGGCCTAAATGGTCCCACTTGATATTTTCAGTTTTTTTTGGTCCAGTTGGTGCCTATATGGTCTTGCTTGGTATTTTAGTTTTTTTGTAGGTCTGGTTGGGGCCTATATGGTTCCGTTTGGTATTTTAAAAATGTTAAGGTCCGGGTTGGGGCCTATATGTTCCCGCTTGATATTTTATGTTTTTTTAGGTAAGGTTTGGGCCTATATAGTCCTGATTGGTGTAATGTGGGTTTTTAAGGTCCAGTTGTGGCCTATATAGTCCCGCTTGACATAATAGTTTTTTTTTTATTTACGGTTGGGGCCTATATAGTCCTGCTTTGTATAATATGTTTTTTTTAGGTATGGTTGGGGCATAGATAGTCTTGCTTGGTTTCATAAGTGTTTTTAAGTACGGTTGTGATCTTGCACTCTTTGATTTGTTTACTTGTTTTAAATCACCCCCAGATCCAAACGCTCTGCGGCTGCAGACTATTTTTGACTACTACACTTGAAGACACCCTGAGAAGGAGAGTCAACTGTTTGGTGGGTGTCATTGTATTCATGCAGAAGAGAAATGTTATTATTTGCCTGAATCCCAAGATTCTAGAATTTTTAAACAGTATTAAAAAATCAGTAGATGGAGTCTATTTCAATGGGCAGGGCAAGTATAAGGTCATTGTGCAGGGCATATAAAGGTCAATATGACATCAGGGGGAGAAGTTTAAAAAAGGGTGGGGTCTATGTAAGGGGAGGAGCCAAGTTTGGCTCGGACGCCCCTCCAACTTGAAAGTCCACCAGTCGCCACTGGATATGACCAATCAATACTGAGCGATCCTTGTGCTCATATGGGCTAGCGGTATGATAGGGATCCCCGAGCTCATAGAAGGTAGCCAGTAGGAAGGGGTAATCCCAGAATCCCCTGACTCATGGGGATAGTGGTATAAACCCCTTTATTGGATATAACCAAGCCTCAAATCCAACACAATTAAGATTAGATTAGAACCATCCATGCTCCTCAGAGGCATTTTATGGGGGTTTGCAAATACCCATAGGCTTTTCTTCAAATTTGGGCTACTTGGAATAACTTCTAAGTTAAACTTAATGAGATCGGATATCATTACGGGAGGCATGTGAATTTTTAAAATATTTATAGGACAGGTACTCAGTGCTTACAATATTAGCATTATTTGGGGCACTCAGATGGTATTTATTGGAAATTAGAATTAGCTGTGTGACATGATAGCTCAGTGGTCTACACATAAAAAAAAAAAAAAAACATCACGGGCTATGCTCTTTTACAATAACAAATATTAGTACATATACTGTGTAAACCTTTCACGCTTTCCTCTTTCCCCACCAATACCCATATTTTATATGAGTTTTTTCCTCTTGGTATTGTAGATGTATTTATAAATTTCCTAAACTTTATTTGATAAATTGATAATTCTCAAAGGCTTAACTGTATTGATTTGATAACTACTTGTCATGTTAAATTGATTTGTTATTTTATCATCTTTGTTATCTATTTATATGTCATTGCAATTTTTTGTATTACAGTTGTTTTCATTTCTTTGTAAGGTATAAAATAAAATAAAATATTGGTTAAATAAAGGGATTTTCAAACATATTATCCTTTTGCACTTATTCGATATATTTATTAAGCTTTGATAAAAAATGGCATAAATATGGGTAAGTGGGTATAAGCAGAGAAAAAACTAAATATCTCCATTTGCTATGTTTTCTATATAGATATATATCCAGCTTTTGCTGATAGCTATATCCTACAGAAAAATAGGAAATATGAATATTTAACTCCACTATTTTATTCCCACTGGATATATATGAAGACTATGGTTTCTGGGCAAATATTTTAGAACATATAAAACTTATACGTAATGCGTAAAATGTTTATAGAAAGTTTAAAATAAATAAATACTACGGCAATTTTCTTTCTTAACTATTGTGTTCAATTTTACTTTAATGACAGCAGACATTTGCTTTTGTTCTTTATTAGACACATGGGGCCTCATTCTATTAACGGCCGTATGAGATGCGTGGCCGCAAGGACCGGCCGCAGTCTATTTGCCTATTCTATTCCCTTGTGGCCGAGGGCTCCGGCAGGCTTGCGGCCGGCGCCCTGTTATGCAAGAGTTTCGGCCGCAAGAAAGCCCCGGTTGCTATTCAATTGCTACGGGAACCCTCTCGGCAAGGCTAAAACCGAGCCGCAGCTTACTTGCACCAAAAAGGTCCCGCAAGCACACAATTAGGCACATAATAAAGCCATCCTGCACTCTGATGAGACGATAAAGTGATTGGAGGTGTTAGCATTCATAGCACAACATTCCCCTACACTCAAATCTGAAAATCATTTTTATTTTAATTCATGTCAAATATCCGTGGACAAAGTCCCGAGGGCTTGGAGCACCTCAGACCCGCCAAGGCTGCGGGACGGAAAATAACCCGTAAATGATATATCGGATTTGGGCGATGTGCAAGCTTGAGAGGGTGTTGCTATTAATCCTCATGTCCCCCATTATGATGCCTATCATTTACAGAGCTTTACAGTGCCATCTTGAATTTATATTTGCAATTACAGTTGTCTGACTTTGCGGCCGGAAAACAAGATCTATGGGCGCTGGGAAAACGCTTGCGGACGTTTGCATGATATGCGGCCGGCCGGAAGGGGGATATCCTTGCGGCGCCGTCCAATTGCAAGGTAGAAGTAGCTCTACACAGGTCCGTAAGACGGCCGCAATGAATTGCATCTTTGCGGCAATTTTACAGCCGATAATAGAATGAGGCCCATGGAATGGGTGGAACTGTTGATTCAACAACATTTCAGTTCAGTCCTACGGAAAGACTGCCACTGTGAAAATACAGTTGACAGTAGCACTTCATAAAAGAACAGATATCTGTAGGATGTACCTACACCTAAGGTTACAGGCAGATTAGATTTTATTTCCACAAAAATGCTTGTATGCTTATAGCTGCCATTTAAGTAATCACTGTAAAATATTCCTATGGCATTAAAATATTAAACATCCTTTTTTTCTCCATCAACTAAGTATACATAACATAGCACTGTTATGAAGGCTGTGGGGAAACAGGTTTTATTTAACTTAGTCTAAGCAAATTGTTGAGCATAGCATTATGTATGTATCCTCATAAATGCAAAAGACTTTATGGAAGTCTTTTTATTTTCAGTTAAGAAAGCAGTCATAAAAATGCTTATCACAATGGTTTAGCAGTAAAGCACATTCACTTTCTTTGATGTGACATGTATAGAACTATTCTTAGACAATCATTATTTTAATAATGAATAATAATAAAAAATGTAATGTTTGCTTTACTAACATGCAGTGGAGAAATAACTAATGGCATGTTATTTGAGGTATATAATTTCTGACATTTGTTGTGGTTAAAGGACCACTTTAGTGTTTTTATAAAGGGCTCTCCAAAGAGTAGTTAAGTAGGGCCTGATAAGAAACAAACAACTTTATTAATACATATTAAATTAATTACTATGGCATTACATGCTGATTAGGCATTACATGCTCCTTATCTCTCCACACCCTGAAAGGCATACTACAATTGCAGTATGATTGTAGGAGGTTACTACAAAGTGTATTTGAGTATATTGCTAGCAGCTCATATTAACCTACTGCTTGCTACAAATGTGTGTTTTACAGAGTGTTCTGAAAAGATTTTCAATTTGGTACTTCCTCTGGACGGATCTCAAAGAAAGTGGTCCTTTAATATCCTTTTTCAAGAATGTTTTTCTGTCTCATTGCCATCTGTTTTAATGAAAGCCACATATTTTCATAAAGCCATTTACATGGTGCTTTTGATTGTTGGTCCTCTAAGGACCTCCATGGCATCTAATTATAACAGACCTCTGTG